>OZ035839.1:36348909-36611409 GCA_964034765.1 Knipowitschia caucasica
TAAATAACACATTTTTAAAGCTGAGGTCTGTAACTTTAGTCTCGTAAATAACACATTTTTAAAGCTGAGGTCTGTAACTTTAGTCTGATAAATAAGATGTTTAAAGCTGAGGTCTGTAACTTTAGTCTCATAAATAACACATGTTTAAAGCTGGGGTCTGTAACTTTAGTCTCATTAATAACGTTTAAAGCTGAGGTCTGTAACTTTAGTCTCATTAATAACATGTTTAAAGCTCGGGTCTGTAACTTTAGTCTCATAAATAACACATGTTTAAAGCTGAGGTCTGTAACTTTAGTCTCATAAATAACACGTGTGTGTGTGTGCATATGCCAAAAACATTTCTAAGCATCATATTTAGATTGCTCCATCAATTACCTTTATTTTGATATATTACATAGTAGTTTGAAAAAAATGTTTTCCGGATTTCCTGTTGGCAGCCATCTTGGATAAGCTGGCGGCCATATTGGAATCGGGGTCGGCCAAATTGTAAAATGAATATTGAATTCAACATCCCTGAATGGTTTCCTTCTTTACTGTGAATTTTAATGTTTATAGTTAGTAAAATAGGGAAGTTACAGCACTTAGAAGATGAATAAAGGCTTGAACTGGCTGAATAGAAGGTTCCACAGTATCCCTTTGTTTTAAACCAAATTACTTTCACTATAAGCGCCTAAAAGCACTTATCAATATGGTAATAAAATCATAACCACTTATCCGATTTTCATAATTCAAAAACTGTTTTATTCCTCTTACTGAGCTGGAAAGTACTGTGCTGAATTAAATCTGATTTGGTAATTTAAAAATTGTAATCTTGCATTGCTAGTAGTAGCAGCAGAGGTAGTAGTAGTAGTAGCAGTAATAGTAGTAGTAGTAGCAGTAGTAGTAGCAGTAGTAGTAGCAGTAGCAATAGCAGTAGCAGTAGCAGCAGCAGCTGTTTGTAGTGATGTGCTGAGCGGGCCGAGTCTTTGAAGCGTGGACAGAGTAATCTGGGGGCGTTTCTTTTGAAGTGTGGGTGGAGGCGTGTATTGGTCACGTGTGTGATGACGTTCGAAGCCTCGCGAACGGCCGTACCACGTGACTGATTCAGGAAATGATTCGTTGGTTTGGAGCGCGATTCGAAATAAAAGGGACGAGTGAACGCAATGGATTCCCCTTCATCACTTTGTGTGTTTTTGGGTTATTGCGCTTCTCATTTGGCATCCTATTTGAGCTTCTTTTTTGCAATGGAACCGGCAAGAGTTGGGAGCACTTTGAGCAGATCTCACCTAATAAGGTAAGGCATATCAATAATTCTGTAATAATAGATTACACAAATATGACAACACATAATTTCTCTTGCTCACTTTTCTCTGTTATAAATACGTTTGAATAATAGTTTTTTCAATTGCAGGTGAAGTGTCTGTTATGCTCCAAACAACTGGGTTATAATAATAACACCTCAGCTATGCTAAGGCACTATCGTGCCTTGCATAGCAAAGTGGATTCCAACCCAGGTGAACCTGTCTCGGGTAGGCCATTTTATATCATGATAATAATTGATGATTGTCCTACAATTGCACTAAATATATTTTATTTGAATGTATTTGTTCATTAGATACATTTCTAACCCTAATGTGCATTTTCTTTGAAAGAAGAGGAGATCGGCCATATCCAAACACCTGAGAGCAGAGACATGGCTGAGTATTTGCGAAGACAACTGAGGGACAAGCTCAGCCACCTCCAATCAATGAGCATCATGTCCCTCTCTACCTTGCTTGATCCCAGATTTAAAAAGATTGGATTCTTCAACCCCAATAAGGCAGCAGAAGCTGAAAAAAGATTGATTGGCGAATGTGCTCGAGTTTTGAGACTTTCATTGTCCGCTTCTGCTTCATCATCATCATCATCATCTGTAGCTGAAGGTAATATGTATACTCTATTTGTGCTAATAAGTCACTTATAACCTGTTTATTCTGTTTTAGGGAGCAAACTGTGGCAACGTTTTGACACGACATGCCAGCAGACCAAAACCCCAAACATAACTGCCAACGCTACAGTGGAGGTCCAAACATACCTGGGGGAGCCAAATATTCCTCGACTCGAAAGTCCCCTTCAATATTGGGACAAACATAAGTTTACATTTCCAAATGTATATAAACTTGCCATTACATATTTATGTTCACCTGCATCCTCTGTGCCCTGTGAACGGGTTCTTTCAAAGGCAGGTGAAATACTGTGCAAAAAAAGAAATCGCTTGAGTCCAAATACTCTTGAAAAATTATTATTTTTGAATAAAAATGAATAACTGTATTGTTTGTTTTTCAACTCCTGTCAATAGTTGCATAAGCAGATTAAGCACTTACATAAACAAAGTAACACAAGCACATTTTACATAACAACTGTCTCCACATCATTGGCTGTATTCTTTCAGCCCATGTTCAGACCATTTGTTATAGGCCCTTGGCATGTATTACATTTCTTTGTCCACATGATGGCGTAGTGGAGCATGATTCACCCCGAGCCTTCGACTCATGGGCCGAGTAATAGGCTGCGATCCCTCAAGGCTTCATGGGGCTTCATATTGCCATCACTAGCTGTTTGTATCAAAGCAATGAACCGGAAGTGCTTCTGGGACGAGACTTTCCAGCCCCATGATTGGAGCAGACGTGTTTAACTGTTTCCCTGTAATGAGCAGTGGCGCCACCTTCTGACCTGGAGTTCAGGGAATGTGTTTGTCCCATTCATTAACACAGGTCTAATTACAGGACGCTCTGACTTCAGCTGCAGCCTCCGAGCCCCGAAAGTGAGAGTCTGAGGAGAAGGCCCAAGTGCTTCACAGGCACAAAATACACACACATGTAAAAGTAAAACGGTAACACACTAGATTTCAAACGGCCCATCTACTTTCCACCTGCAGTCCTCGACAATACAATCATACAAATTACATATTAAAATACAGTTCAAATTAAACAGGGCGATAGTGGCATCCAGCGAGTCCAGTCTTAACCTGAGGAAATGGGTGGAGTCTGGTGTGTGCTCCTGCATGGTTGGAATGAAAACCTGCAGCCACACAGGACCGGGAGAGGAGACCGGAAGAGGAGACCGGGAGAGGAGACCGGGGGAGGAGACCGGGAGAGGAGACCGGGAGAGGAGACCGGGAGAGGAGACCGGAAGAGGAGACCGGAAGAGGAGACCGGGAGAGGAGACCAGGAGAGGAGACCTGGAGAGGAGACCGCGAGAGGAGACCGCGAGAGGAGACCGGGAGAGGAGACCGGGAGAGGAGACCGGGAGAGGAGACCGGGGGAGGAGACCGGGGGAGGAGACCTGGAGAGGAGACCGGGAGAGGAGACCGGGGGAGGAGACCGGGGGAGGAGACCGGGAGAGGAGACCTGGAGAGGAGACCGGGAGAGGAGACCGGGGGAGGAGACCGGGGGAGGAGACCTGGAGAGGAGACCGGGAGAGGAGACCGGGAGAGGAGACCGGGGGAGGAGACCGGGGGAGGAGACCTGGAGAGGAGACCGGGGGAGGAGACCGGGGGAGGAGACCGGGAGAGGAGACCGGGAGAGGAGACCGGGAGAGGAGACCGGGAGAGGAGACCGGGAGAGGAGACCGGGAGAGAGACGGGAGAGACCGGGAGAGGAGACCTGGAGAGGAGACCGGGAGAGGAGACCTGGAGAGGAGACCGGGAGAGGAGACCGGGGGAGGAGACCGGGGGAGGAGACCGGGAGAGGAGACCGGGAGAGGAGACCGGGAGAGGAGACCGGGAGAGGAGACCGGGAGAGGAGACCGGGAGAGGAGACCTGGAGAGGAGACCGGGAGAGGAGACCTGGAGAGGAGACCGGGAGAGGAGACCGGGGGAGGGGACCGGGAGAGGAGACCAGGGGAGGAGACCGGGAGAGGAGACCGGGAGAGGAGACCGGGAGAGGAGACCAGGGGAGGAGACCGGGAGAGGAGACCTGGAGAGGAGACCGGGAGAGGAGACCGGGGGAGGAGACCGGGAGAGGAGACCGGGAGAGGAGACCGGGAGAGGAGACCGGGAGAGGAGACCGGGGGAGGAGACCGGGAGAGGAGACCGGGAGAGGAGACCGGGAGAGGAGACCGGGAGAGGAGACCGGGAGAGGAGACCAGGGGAGGAGACCAGGGGAGGAGACCGGGAGAGGAGACCGGGAGAGGAGACCGGGAGAGGAGACCGGGAGAGGAGACCGGGAGAGGAGACCGGGAGAGGAGACCGGGAGAGGAGACCGTGAGAGGAGACCAGGGGAGGAGACCGCGAGAGGAGACCAGGGGAGGAGATCGCGAGAGGAGACCAGGGGAGGAGATCGCGAGAGGAGACCAGGGGAGGAGACCGGGGGAGGAGACCGGGAGAGGAGACCAGGGGAGGAGACCAGGGGAGGAGACCGGGAGAGGAGACCGGGAGAGGAGACCGGGAGAGGAGACCGGGAGAGGAGACCAGGGGAGGAGACCAGGAGAGGAGACCAGGGGAGGAGACCAGGGGAGGAGACCAGGGGAGGAGACCAGGGGAGGAGACCAGGGGAGGAGACCAGGGGAGGAGACCGGGAGAGGAGACCGGGAGAGGAGACCGGGAGAGGAGACCAGGGGAGGAGACCAGGGGAGGAGACCAGGGGAGGAGACCAGGGGAGGAGACCAGGGGAGGAGACCGGGAGAGGAGACCGGGAGAGGAGACCGGGAGAGGAGACCGGGAGAGGAGACCAGGGGAGGAGACCAGGAGAGGAGACCTGGAGAGGAGACCGGGAGAGGAGACCGGGGGAGGAGACCGGGGGAGGAGACCGGGAGAGGAGACCGGGAGAGGAGACCAGGGGAGGAGACCAGGAGAGGAGACCTGGAGAGGAGACCGGGAGAGGAGACCGGGGGAGGAGACCGGGGGAGGAGACCGGGAGAGGAGACCTGGAGAGGAGACCGGGAGAGGAGACCGGGGGAGGAGACCGGGAGAGGAGACCGGGAGAGGAGACCGGGAGAGGAGACCAGGGGAGGAGACCGGGAGAGGAGACCAGGGGAGGAGACCGGGGGAGGAGACCGGGGGAGGAGACCTGGAGAGGAGACCAGGAGAGGAGACCTGGAGAGGAGACCGGGAGAGGAGACCGGGGGAGGAGACCGGGGGAGGAGACCGGGAGAGGAGACCGGGGGAGGAGACCGGGAGAGGAGACTGGGAGAGGAGACCTGGAGAGGAGACCAGGGGAGGAGACCTGGAGAGGAGACCTGGAGAGGAGACCTGGAGAGGAGACCAGGGGAGGAGACCTGGAGAGGAGACCTGGAGAGGAGACCGGGAGAGGAGACCGGGAGAGGAGACCAGGGGAGGAGACCGGGAGAGGAGACCGGGAGAGGAGACCTGGAGAGGAGACCAGGGGAGGAGACCAGGGGAGGAGACCTGGAGAGGAGACCGGGAGAGGAGACCGGGGGAGGAGACCGGGAGAGGAGACCGGGAGAGGAGACCGGGAGAGGAGACCGGGAGAGGAGACCTGGAGAGGAGACCTGGAGAGGAGACCAGGGGAGGAGACCAGGGGAGGAGACCGGGGGAGGAGACCGCGAGAGGAGACCAGGGGAGGAGACCAGGGGAGGAGACCAGGGGAGGAGACCGGGAGAGGAGACCAGGGGAGGAGACCAGGGGAGGAGACCAGGGGAGGAGACCAGGGGAGGAGACCGGGAGAGGAGACCGGGAGAGGAGACCGGGAGAGGAGACCGGGAGAGGAGACCGGGAGAGGAGACCGGGAGAGGAGACCAGGGGAGGAGACCAGGGGAGGAGACCAGGGGAGGAGACCTGGAGAGGAGACCGGGGGAGGAGACCGGGAGAGGAGACCGGGAGAGGAGACCGGGAGAGGAGACCGGGAGAGGAGACCGGGGGAGGAGGCCGGGAGATGAGACCGGGAGAGGAGACCGGGAGAGGAGACCGGGGGAGGAGACCGGGAGAGGAGACCGGGAGAGGAGACCGGGAGAGGAGACCGGGAGAGGAGACCGGGAGAGGAGACCGGGAGAGGAGACCGGGAGAGGAGACGGAGGAGACCGGGAGAGGAGACCGGGAGAGGAGACCGGGAGAGGAGACCGGGAGAGGAGACCGGGAGAGGAGACCGGGAGAGGAGACCGGGAGACCGGGAGAGGAGACCGGGAGAGGAGACCGGGAGAGGAGACCGGGAGAGGAGACCGGGAGAGGAGACCGGGAGAGGAGACCGGGAGAGGAGACCGGGAGAGGAGACCGGGAGAGGAGACCGGGAGAGGAGACCTGGAGAGGAGACCTGGAGAGGAGACCAGGGGAGGAGACCGGGGGAGGAGACCGGGGGAGGAGACCTGGGTAAGACCCAGGACACAGAGGGACTCTCTCTCTGGCCCCAGATGAGCTGCAGCATGTGTGTGTCTCTGCTCAGACTGCTGCCCCCGCGCCCCGGCACCAGATAAAGCGAAAGAAGGATGGAAGCCTTGCTAGCTCCTCTGTGGTCCCGGGACAGGTCAGATGCAGTAATTACACCAAACCACTGTATTTATATTTCACTGCCTTTTGAAAACACAGCACTTTAGTCTCGCCACAAATTATGAGGTTTTGTTTTCACTTTTTCACTTTGCAGTTGGTGCTTTTGATTTCCCCAGAGGTAGAAACACATTCAAACTAAAGCCAATACTTAGTTTTAAATGATACATATAATTAGACGCCTTTAGGCCTTGTGGTTCAAGTGCACACACAGAAGGATTAAGACAATTTGAAAAAGATCGGACAGTAAACATAAGGCCGTGAAAAAGTTTAAGGGTCCCATATTAGGCTTTTTGATTTGCCCACAGTTGATTTTTCATTGATTCTCTCAAGCTTTAGTCAGAGAGCGATCTTTCTCTTTCATTCTGCTGAGGCACATAAACAACACAATTTGTGATGTCGAAAGCCCGCCTCCAAGAGATGATTGACAGCCGGGAGAAACTGACCCGCGAATCAGAGCAGTCTATGGTCAGCTGCAGCCTCCGAGTCCAGCGTCTGCTCCATTGACTGTAAACACATCTGTGCTTTTCTGTGTTAGCTTCATGAGACTGGGTGGAAATGTGTTTTTGGTGTAAATACGTGACGACAGGCAGAGGTTGTATGTTGTATCACACATGTGCATAGGATGGACTGTGAAAACTGAAGAAAAGCTAAATATAAACAAGATCCCACATGACAGCGTTTTCTTCCAATCAAAATGCAGTTCTGACGCTTTTTAATATGAAAGTAAAAATATTCTGGTTTTTTTTGGTCATAAATCCTAATGCATTGGTGAGCGCATGGAGAGAATGGAGAGAGATTGGTGAAGAGAGGGGTAGTAGATCGAGAGGCGGGTCGTTGACTGTGAGGTGCGCCAGTGGAGGGGGGGGCTTTTCTACAGACCAGGTTTCGGTTCTACTTTCCTGACGGATCTAGGCGTGTGGTCACATGGTTTACGTTTACTTTGTCATTCTCCGTTTTAAAATGTGAAATAATACATTCATAGTTGTTTCACTGTATATTTTCTATTGTCTGTAACTCCTTCTGCTGCCACCAGGGGGAGCTCAAATTGGATTGTTTTTTTTCCAAATTGGCCATATCTGTAAAGAACATCATTTCACCCGAGACCTGAGAACTGGACTAATGTGATGGTACTTCCTGGTTCTGGTCAGGACTCGAGCGGCTCAGAGTTGGATCAAAGTGAAATCCAAAATCTGAGGTATTTTTCTCTAATCTTCTCCTTGTTGCAGTTTTCACATAAAAACAAAAGCAGCGGGAGTTTCTCTACTTTACTATTCTCTTCCTGAAGTGCAACAATGGGCACAGCAGATGTTTGGGCAAAAGTACAAAGACGACGTTTGAGAAAAAACCACGGACGAGACGCAGCTGCAGAAACAACTTTTTACTTTTCATTGTTTGATGTTATTTTTGTTACTCATCTTTGTGTATTTTATGTTTTGTATGTTTTCATTGTGTAGACTTGTTTGTGTAAAATTACTTCAAAATAAATAAATAAATAGATAAATTAGAGGCCACTGCCAGCTTTACAACTGCATCCATGCTAGTAAAGACCAGGAGGGGAAGTTTCTGGTAAATCAGACGTCTGTCATGACCGACACGTTCTGCAGGCGGTTACCGTGACAACAGGAAGTGACAACCAGACACACACACTGGAGACAGGTCTGAGGACGAGTTTCTCTGATGCAGCTGCTGCTTCAGACCGAAGGACACATGATCTATAATGGAGCTGAAGTTGGCTGAATGACACATGTTTACCAGCTCACAAGAACCACGACTGAAGTCCAGACGTACTGGGCTTTAGAACGAGGTACCACATGTCTGTATCGGCTGAGCTGAAGTTGGCTGAATGACACTGTGAACTTCTTTGGGTTAGCAAGGCAGAGGGCCACATACGCTGACGGCCGCAAATGGCCCCCGGGCCTGAGTTTGGACATGCCTGTCTTAGACGTAACAAAAGCTTCTGCTGCATCATCGTTCGGGTTCATGTAAAAATAGTTTAACAAGAGTCCTCCGGGTCCTGTCCCCGTTTCTACATCACGGTTTGGAAGCGACGGAATGAAACTGTCATGTACAGTGTGGCGCCACCTGCAGGAGAAAACTGGATACTGTCAGAACCCTGAGGCTAAGCATCAACACTATTGGTCCTCCCAACTGTCAATCATTCTGGTGATACGTCCAATAAGACCAGAGAGTTTTGTTCAAAAAGTGGAGAGAGTGGTTCTTTCCTAAATGTTGGGAAAATCCTTCTGTAAACCTTTAATAATAAAATATCCAGTGCATTTGTTAATGAGACATTTTAATAATGAATTATAAAAGAAGAAAAACAATTTAAATAATTTAAATGAAAGTTGCTCAATGCTCAGAACAGAACAACCTCAAAGATAAAGAACAAATATTATGCAGAATCTGTTGATTTTGGCTTTTAAACAGGACTGAGAATATTTACTTTGGCCTTAAATGTGAGAGAATGTGGATATGTGTGTTACAGGTCGACCCTGACATCATTCAGAGTTGTACTCATGGTTTAAACACATTGTTTTTATTAAAACTTTTTCATGTCTATGTTTGGTTTTCACGATTCTGAAGGGCTTGGCCCCTGGCTGTTTTCAAACCTTCGTGAAACAGCGCTCTGAGGTCCTTAAGATCCACTAGAGTAGCTTCTCCACATGACTGCATCGTACCTTTGCGTCACTCCACTTTTGGTCAATCAGCTTTTGCAGTGAAGGCCACTACTCTGTGGAACCAACCACCGGACACTATAAAGACTTGCACGACCATCAAGGGCTTCAAAACGGAACTCAAAAAACACCTAAAAAGCAGCCAAAAATGCACACATTAGCACCAATGTGGCTTTTTGGTCTCACTCTCCCGACGCTACTGACTTTGTTTGTTTGTTTTGGTGATGTTTTATTCAGATCTGTTGTTTGTCTTGTTCTGGGTTGTCCGCCCCCTGCCAGGGACTGCAGATGTAAATTAGCCTCAGGCTAACTCGGGTACAATGCATCAAATGGAAACATTTATGTTCTAATTTTACATGGTCCTTTTTTAACTAAATAAACTAAACTAAACTAAACTAAAAGGTATATTGGAGGATTTTCCCAAATTTTAGGAAAGAACCGCCTTCTCCACTTTTTGAACAAACCTCTCTGTTCTTATTGGACGAGCACGAATCACCAGAATGATTGACATTTGGGAGGACCAATAGTCTTGATGATCCACCCGGAAGTAGAAAATCCTCCTATGTACCTTTACTTATGGCTAATGAAGTTTTGGACCCTTGTTTAGAGCAGTACAAGCTTGGGCCCGATGGAAAGAAGTTTTGGCCGATATTTTAAAAAACGTAATCACTGGATCAAGGGACAAAGTTCAGGTAAAAATATCAAAGAAAATTCAGCCACGGAAACAGGAAACGGGGTCTGTTGTACGAGGGGGGGGCCTAACGCACGGGGGGCCTGTCGCCTGGGAGCGCCTCAGTCCTGCACCGGACCTGTCCACGCTCAGCGGCCGCTGTGTGGCATTGGTCCACGTCCTGTAGCTTAGGTCCTGGATCCACAGCCCGTCTGTGGGAGCGGATCCCTTTCTCAAACCGTGGGTCTCCCCGAGGTTTCTCACTTTTTTTCCCACTGGGTTTTTGTGAGTTTTTCCTCTGATGCAGGAGTCTGTTGGACAGTTAGTGTCCAACTAGAAGGACTGTGATGATCCAGGACACTTTAACATTAAACATGTATGACATTTATCAACATGTATGACATTCATGGACATCAAATCATATGTGTATATTTTGTGTCTTAACTGTTGATTCTCTGATCTGTGTTTGCAATTTCAATGGTTTTGTTCAGTCTCTGAGATGATACTGCTGTGATTTAGGGCTATACAAGAATAAATTGTTGTTGTTGTCGCACAGGAAGGGGGGGGGCTGTCACGGGGGGGGCTGTCACACGGGGGCCGACCTGATTCTGAGACGTTTACAAGGACTGAGGACTCAAACTGTCACAGCTCAGACTCAGACTCGGCGATGACTGTTTATTATGCATCCAAGCTGCACAGAGAGCTGCACAGAGAGCTGCACAGAGAGCTGCACAGAGAGCTGCACAGAGAGCTGCACAGAGAGCTGCACAGAGAGCTGCACAGAGAGCTGCACAGAGAGCTGCACAGAGAGCTGCACAGAGAGCTGCAGATAGAGCTGCAGATAGAGCTGCACTGAGAGCTGCACAGAGAGCTGCACAGAGAGCTGCACAGAGAGCTGCACTGAGAGCTGCACAGAGAGCTGCACAGAGAGCTGCACAGAGAGCTGCACTGAGAGCTGCACTGAGAGCTGCACGTCTTTACAAACAGCAAAAGCAGAGACAAGAAATATGTTTTTTTTTTCTTTCTTCCGTTTATGTTTGTTCATAAATATATTGTTTGAAAGATGATGATACGGAAAAATGAAACAATGGTTTCTGATTGTGTCACACAAACATGGACTTATGTGACACCGACACGACAAAAGGAAAGGAAAAAGAAGCAACAATTATTTCTGCTCAGGATCCAGTGTCATCTGTCTCAGTATCAGACAGAGAGAGAGACCAGAGAGAGAGAGACCAGAGAGAGAGAGAGACCAGAGAGAGAGAGACCAGAGAGAGAGAGAGACCAGAGAGAGACCAGAGAGAGAGAGACCAGAGAGAGAGAGACCAGAGAGAGAGAGAGACCAGAGAGAGACCAGAGAGAGAGAGACCAGAGAGAGAGAGAGACCAGAGAGAGAGAGACCAGAGAGAGAGAGAGACCAGAGAGAGAGAGACCAGAGAGAGAGAGAGACCAGAGAGAGAGAGACCAGAGAGAGAGACCAGAGAGAGAGACCAGAGAGAGAGAGACCAGAGAGAGAGAGACCGACAGCCATAAGAAATCAAGAAACTAGTTCTTAAATCATCTCTCTCTCTCGAATGACTTGTGTTCTTTCTTATCTCCACTTGGCAGACATTCCCAGGGGCCCTCTTCACTCCACCTGCAGACGCTGGGGCCCAGGACGCAGTTGGGACGCCCTCCAGACACTGATGGATTGTGGGAAATGGGCCAGACTCATCAGAGCCTGACCCAGAGGACTTAATGTGTGAGTTATCTCTTAACAGGGATCCCACCTGCACAATGATCCAAGGCCTCGGCCGCCACCGCTGTCCCGGGGCAGACGTGACACCTCCGTCCCGGGGCAGACGTGACACCTCCGTCCCGGGGCAGACGTGACACCTCCGTCCCGGGGCATCACTGGGTTTAACTGGAGCTTAATAAAACGTACACTGTAAAACTGTCATATTTGAACCTTCAGCTGCTCCCTTGTCAGAGCCTGTCACAGACGATGCTAACCCTCTAGTTCAGAACTCACAAACTCCATCCATCCATTTTCTTCCCCTTAATCCATTTCTGGGTCGGGGGGTGGCAGTCAGAGCTGCACCCAGTACACTTAGCACCAGCCCCTCACTGATCCTCCTGCAGGTGGTGAGTCCACAGGAGCTGAGATCTTTCAGCAGGGCTTCAGGCAAAGTGCGGTTAAGTGTCTTGCCCAAGGACACAACGACAGCAGTCACCAGTGGGAGTCGGTGGAGAAGGTCTCGTGAGTGAGGCATTTAGCATTTAGCCTAGCTTTAGCCATCTCCTTTGCCACTAACGGAGCCCGTAGGGAGTAGAGCCACAATCTTTGCCAATAATTACATTTGTTAAACATTCCTCTCGCTCCGGCTTCAGTTTCTCGATAGAACCAGACCAGAATACTTTACTATCGCATTTTTCACCAAACTACAACCTGCCCGTTCAGCGCAAACTCTTGACGTCACCCACATCTAACTACAACACCCGCCTCCAGTGCTCTCTGATTGGTCGGATGGAATTCAACCAATTGTAATCTCCAACACAGGGACCAGACCCAGACGTTACCTGCAGGACATGATGACTGAGCGGAGAGTACGGATGGATAAGACCAGGCTAATCATAAACCATTTTGAATTCCAGAGTCCAAGAAACAGGCTGACCTCACCAGGCGATTTCACTGGGACCTCCCACTTATTTGGAGGCATATGAGCACCTGGGCTGGCAACCACTTTGTACTTTGTGGTCAAAAGGAAAAGAAAAACTTGATCTGATGAAGGCATAAAGCTGAAACGTGCGATGCTTCCCTGTTTTCTGAAATATTGACTCTCACATCTGCACCTCATTCATTCATTTTTAGGTGTGCGATCCCTGCTCATTCTAAATTCCAGAATCCAGTTTTTAAATCCAGGTTGTCTGCCTCAGGTCAAGTCTGATGAACTAAAGTGGCCCGCTAACTAAAAGGTTTGGACACCCCTGGTCTAGAGTCTATCTAGTCCACAGACCCCGGGGCGAGTGAGGACTTTATGGAGCAGCAGTGTCTGAGATGAACTCGTTAAAATTCCCTGGCCCAAAAAACACACAGGCCCAAGAGAGAGACCACTCCACAGGCTGCTAACCACCTACAGGTGTGTGTGTGTGTGTGTTAATTATAAAAATAATAAATCCTTGAAGGTCCTGGGTTCAAATCCCAGTGAGAACAGGGTCTTTCTAATTGGAGTTTGTGTGTTTTCCAGGTGTCTGCATAGGTTTCCTCCAGGTGCCAAGGTTTCCCCTACCACTAAAAACATGTGCAATTGTCTGAATGTAGTGAGTGTTTGGTCGGAGGCTTTGATGGACCAGTGTGTTCAGGGTTGCTTCAGTCGTCACCGTGGGGAGAGAACAGATAATATCTTAACACTTTGGGTGACCTTGGTCTGTAAAAATGCGCTAATTAAATAAACATACCTTACTTACTAAATCAGTTTTATACAGCTCTCTCCTGGACACTCAAAGGCACTTCATTATTCTTTCACTACACACACAGTAGTGATAAACTACTACTGTAGCCACAGCTGCCCTGGGGCACACTGACAGAAGCGAGGCAACCAGTCTGTGCCATCCGCCCCTCCCACCACCACCAACCATTCACACACACACCAGACTCATTCTAATGTGGGGGAAGTGTCTTGCCTAAGGACACAACCACAGTTTGGCACTTTACAGCCACAGCCGTCCCACTGTGGCACCTGCTGTTCCCAGAGGTCTCCCATCACAGCACTAACCAGGCCCTGCCCTGCTTAGCTTCAGAGGTATCAGTTGCCTTCATTCATGGGGACAACTCCAGCTCGCCATAGCAACCGTCCTAGCAACACATTTGCCCATAAAAGGATATTAGCTGCAGCTAGCTTTAGCTCAAAACAGCTTCATTAAGGCTAACACTGTGGTGATGTCACACTGTCGTACCTAAAGTGAAATGTTAAATGTTAAAAGTTGCCGATTCCGCAAACACAGATCAGAAAATCAAACCGTTCAAACACAATTAATGTCATAATAACAAAGCGGGACGTCCCAGAAATGTTAAAGGTAAATGGGAGGATTTTCCCGGAATGATTGACAACTGTAAGGACCAATAGTCTTGATGATCCACCCGGAAGTAGAAAATCCTCTTATATGCCTTTAAATGATGTCCTAACACCCTTCTGTATCGGTGAGAAACGACCCAAAAACCCAGCAGAGCAAACGTAACGTAACGTAAGAGTAACGGGAATCTCTCTTAGTGCCATACAATTAAAGTTTAACCCCTTCCTGAACGACAAGAGCAAACAACAGGAATTCAACTTTTTTACACAATTTCAAAACGCTTAAAATCTGCTTTTTTTTAAATTAACCTCAATTGTAAGAATAGATTTAAGCCTAATACTTGAATGCTACTGTTTTAATTCGAAATCACTGCATATAGATGCATCTAAACTGCATTTTTGAGCATTTTTTTCCCGTTTTTCTGCATTTTTGACCTGTGTTTGGTATAATTGAACTTTGCCTCGTCCATGACTTGTGCTATACAATTAAATGCGTGCTCGTTGGAGTCTGCAAAGCGGCGCAAACACGACCTGTCCCCGGGTTTTGTGGACGAAAAACGTGCATTTACGGGATTGCGACTCATCTGGCCAATTAGCAGCACGGCTAACCCCAGCTCTGGTCACAACACAACCCTTTACGCAGCTCACGCACCGACGGCCACACTCACCCGGGAGAGGATCCAGGACACCGGGGGCAGAGGGCTCCGTGGGACCCCGGGGGGAAGGCTCAGGGGGTCACGGATCCATGGAAGCTGGACCGGAGGTGTTGGAGGTGTTGGTACAGCAGCAGCAGACTGGACACGCTGCAAGGCATTGTGGGAAAGAGGACTGAGCAGACGCGAGGGGTCCGGGAGAGCGGTGTGGTGGCGCCATCTGCTGGTGGGTTTAGGAGGCGCAAGTTTTAATCCAGATTTAGTTTGTTTGACATTTGCAGTAAAACAACATTGGAAACGTGTGATATTTATACGATAATTATAAATCATTGAATATTTATTAAAGCTGAGGTCTCTAACTTTCAAACCACCATAAGAAAAAGTACGCAAAATTATGAAATCTCCTCTCGCTCTCAAAACAGGTTTCTTCTGTCACTAGTTTTTACATTTTTAGCCTCTGTCACATCTTTAAATCAGCCTTTTTCACAAGTGAATTGATAAAAAAGAGGACCACCCACTCCCTCTCATCATTCAGCTCTCATCCCAAAGTGTCAAAAAGCGACTCTCAGGGATCTTTCTTACACATGTTCAAAAGATATATGCTTTTTATATGATGAAGACTGTGGTGGTCTGATTTGTTCCCATGTTTCTCTTTCTTCGGATGTAAACATGTTTCATACCAAATCTAAAGTGCCCCAGCTTTAAACTGTAGTTGAGTTATTGAGGTATTGTTATATGGGTTTCAAGACTTTTAACTTGTCCAAAACTTCAGTGTAGATTTGAAACGCCCAAATCCACCTTATCAGCCTCATTACCCCTCCTACTTTTCTGCTCAGACTCAGACTCTCTCTAAACTCTGGTTTCACAGTGACTTTTTCAGACCCTCTATCGCCCCATTTTCGATTCTCCATGATGGATTTGGTCTGGTCGGTCAATGCGAGTTTTTCCCGTGGAGAAGAGGAGCGGGAGCACCAAGATTCCTGGCTCATGGTACATCTGCCCAAGTATGCGTCCAGTGAGAGCCCGTATGTTCTGCGGGCCTTTCAGCTGAAGTTTCTGATGATGGCTGCGACTCTGCTTTTATGTTTTGCTCTTATGCTGGCACTCTATAAGTTGGTGGGCAGAGTCGAGGAGTTAACACTGATCCTGGAACTGAACAGTCACCAGTCGAAGGAGTTTGTGCAGAAAGCGTTGGCTGAAAACCGAAATCTAGAGTCCATGCTCGCTCATCACGCTGAGGTTTTGACCCAGATGCAGGCGAAGCAGAGGGAGCTGACGAAGGCCGTGTCTGAGCTGGAAGCCAGGACGAGGCTGAAGTCTGTGGCCAGGGGGGATTTGGAGAAGATGGGTCGCAAAGTTGTTAAAAATATGGAATAATCTAATTTGTTTATGTCATTCTCTGAGGCTGGGGGCAGGTGTGGCCTTATCGTCTCCGTCTCACTCCCTCAACACATTCCAGCCTCCAAGGACAGTCTGAGAACAACAGGATAACAGCGAGGACACCAGGGAAGACAGAGGACACCATCAGTCTGGCACCAGGGAAGACAGAGGACACCATCACTCTGGCACCAGGGAAGACAGAGGACACCATCAGTCTGGCACCAGGGAAGACAGAGGACACCATCACTCTGGCACCAGGGAAGACAGAGGACACCATCAGTCTGGCACCAGGGAAGACAGAGGACACCATCAGTCTGGCACCAGGGAAGACAGAGGACACCATCAGTCTGGCACCAGGGAAGACAGAGGACACCATCAGTCTGGCACCAGGGAAGACAGAGAGGACACCATCAGTCTGGCACCAGGGAAGACAGAGAGGACACCATCAGTCTGGCACCAGGGAAGACAGAGGACACCATCAGTCTGGCACCAGGGAAGACAGAGAGGACACCATCAGTCTGGCACCAGGGAAGACAGAGGACACCATCAGTCTGGCACCAGGGAAGACAGAGGACACCATCACTCTGGCACCAGGGAAGACAGAGGACACCATCACTCTGGCACCAGGGAAGACAGAGAGGACACCATCACTCTGGCACCAGGGAAGACAGAGGACACCATCACTCTGGCACCAGGGAAGACAGAGGACACCATCAGTCTGGCACCAGGGAAGACAGAGGACACCATCACTCTGGCACCAGGGAAGACAGAGGACACCATCAGTCTGGCACCAGGGAAGACAGAGGACACCATCAGTCTGGCACCAGGGAAGACAGAGGACACCATCACTCTGGCACCAGGGAAGACAGAGGACACCATCAGTCTGGCACCAGGGAAGACAGAGGACACCATCAGTCTGGCACCAGGGAAGACAGAGGACACCATCAGTCTGGCACCAGGGAAGACAGAGGACACCATCAGTCTGGCACCAGGGAAGACAGAGGACACCATCAGTCTGGCACCAGGGAAGACAGAGGACACCATCACTCTGGCACCAGGGAAGACAGAGGACACCATCACTCTGGCACCAGGGAAGACAGAGAGGACACCATCACTCTGGCACCAGGGAAGACAGAGGACACCATCACTCTGGCACCAGGGAAGACAGAGGACACCATCAGTCTGGCACCAGGGAAGACAGAGGACACCATCAGTCTGGCACCAGGGAAGACAGAGGACACCATCAGTCTGGCACCAGGGAAGACAGAGGACACCATCACTCTGGCACCAGGGAAGACAGAGGACACCATCACTCTGGCACCAGGGAAGACAGAGGACACCATCAGTCTGGCACCAGGGAAGACAGAGGACACCATCAGTCTGGCACCAGGGAAGACAGAGGACACCATCAGTCTGGCACCAGGGAAGACAGAGGACACCATCAGTCTGGCACCAGGGAAGACAGAGGACACCATCAGTCTGGCACCAGGGAAGACAGAGAGGACACCATCAGTCTGGCACCAGGGAAGACAGAGAGGACACCATCAGTCTGGCACCAGGGAAGACATCTCCATCTACTATCTGTAGAGACACACATGATCCTACTGTGACTTCAGCGACTGTAGATTGTTCCTCATATTTATGTTAAATAAAACCTACCATTTTTATCATGAGTTTGGCTCAATTATGATTAAATATAGTGATTACTCGATAAATGCCAGGTTTACACACACACACGCACGCACGCACGCACGCACGCAAGCACACACACACACACAAGTTACAATGATTACAACTACTAATATCACATTACTGAGTATGCCTGTGTATAGATCTTGTAAATCTATTTTTTATATTATTGATTGTAAATGTATATATACCATAGATTGGCAATATGTTCAACCATATATGTTCATTGACACGTACAGTCCCAGTCAAATAAGTAAATAGATACATATACAAGTATAAAAGTGTCCACATAGAGGCGCTAACGGGTAAGAACACGGGCTACATCCAAATTCTTAAAAGATACCTCCTTATCAATCCGCTTCTTAGCCTCTCTTTTCCTTTAACATCGATTATGAATGCACTTCGAACATTGAATAACATTAAAAACTCCTATTTCTTCTTTAAACTCCAGTGAGATAAAACGTACATCCTGCAAAAGAGAGGATATGATAAAGGATAAAGAATAGGATAGAGAAATATGTTTATATTTTAGAAATTGGATGCAGCCATGCGTTTACAATTCGTCGTCGCAGATTGATGACGTCAACAACAACAGAGACGAGCGAAATGGAGAGAAAACACATGTCGGCGTATTCTCTTTATCGAAATCTGTCCTCAGAGCCGTCTCCTGCCGCGAAGAAGCCCTCTCCGCAGGTACAAGACCAAACTAAAACTATTTTGTGTTTTGTCGTGAAGTCCAGTCTCTGACCATGTGCGGCGCGACTCACTGCGGCAAGTGCGGGACCAGAAGTTGCATGGATCAATAATGATTAGTGTGGAAGTCGCAAAGGCTGCAAACAACAACGTGCCAAGTCCGGGAATGACAAGTTATAATAATAGTTACAAGAAAGGGAGAGCCCTGAGAGTCACTATTGGACTCTTTGGGCTGGCAGCTGATTGGCTGAGGGTGTGTTACAGAGTGGTCTTCTCTTCTTCTCTGATCTGTCTGAAAAAGATGATCTAAACATGTGAGGAATAAGTACAGGTGCATGAAAACTAGACCTGGACCAAAACCAGGATCAGGACCAGTCCTTGTTGCTGCAGGAGGGTCTAGGGCCACATTAGAATCCTGCTGTCAGGGTCATATCTAGTTTCAATGTTTTTCTCCAGTCCGAATTTGTTGTTAAATGTTTTAAGACATAAATGTAAATGTTTTGATTTTGTATATTACATTTTGAAACGTTTTGGCTGTTGGCAAAAAAAGTTATATTTCATTTCAGATGAAAGTATAGATCCTTTAATGGTCCCTCAGTGGCACATGTTACAGACAATAATAAAGAAAAAAACAAGAAAGATTAAGCCTTCAATAATCTTCATTTAAAGAAATTAAGACGATGAGAAATGATGCAGAGGTCTAGGCTTGTGTCTCTGACATAGACCAACATAAGTTCTCTTTGGTCTCTCTTTGGTCTCTCTTTGGTCTCTCTCTGGTCTCTCTCTCTGGTCTCTCTTTGGTCTCTCTCTCTAGTCTCTCTCTGGTCTCTCTTTGGTCTCTCTCTGGTCTCTCTCTGCTCTCTCTCTGGTCTCTCTTTGGTCTCTCTTTGGTCTCTCTCTGGTCTCTCTCTGGTCTCTCTCTGGTCTCTCTCAGGTCTCTCTCTGGTCTCTCTCTGGTCTCTCTCAGGTCTCTCTTTGGTCTCTCTCTGGTCTCTCTCTGGTCTCTCTTTGGTCTCTCTCTGGTCTCTCTCTGGTCTCTCTCTGGTCTCTCTCTGGTCTCTCTCTGGTCTCTCTCTGGTCTCTCTCAGGTCTCTCTTTGGTCTCTCTCTGGTCTCTCTCTGGTCTCTCTCTGGTCCCTCTGGTCTCTCTCTGGTCTCTCTAGTCTCCCTCTGGTCCCTCTGGTCTCTCTCTGGTCTCTCTGGTCTCTCTCTTTTCCCTCTCTCTGGTCTCTCTCTGGTCTCTCTCTGGTCCCTCTGGTCTCTCTAGTCTTTCTCTGGTCTCTCTCTGCCTTAGTGAAGCTATAGAACCACACTAAAACCCATTGGAACGTCAGAACATGGACAGGATGCGAATGAAGGCGTCTGATTGGTCCATCCTCGGAAGGCTCACACCTGGATTTACAAAGACAATATCAAAACAACATGTTCCCAAACTCTCTGAAGGTGACTGGGAAGAAGAAGAAGAAGTCCAATGGCGTCGTGCACCACAGTAACAGTGAGGACAGCGGCGCCAAGAAGAGGAAGATCCACAACAAACCGACAAAGACTCCGACGAAGGTTGCGCTGAAACCAGACCACAGCCCGAAGGTCAGTGTTTTCATGAAATGGGCAGTCAGTGTAGACCAGGACTGGGACCCGATCCGAATCTGTCTCGCATCTGTACATGTCAGCGGCAGTGGCCAAAATGACGTGCGCTGACATGCTGCAGTACCACCCCGGGCCTGTGGGGGTGGACCCAGAAGTAGAATTAGCCAATGCTAACATATAGCATTGGCAGACCTCTCGAAAACACCTTTACAGGATGGACCAAAAGTTGTCTCTTGGCCCAAAGCTCCGTTCCACATGTGTGTCAATGCTGAGTGTTCTGGACCAGTCTAGTTTAGTCGCTGTGGACTTTAGAAGTCTCTCGTTCAAATGAATGGGGCTCGTGCAGCTGACGCTGCATAGATGCTTTTTTTCACATTTTCCAGCCCCCGCGGCCATTTTGAATCACTCCATGAGAGCCCAATTTTTGGCCCATTAGTTAGTTGGCCACAGACTGTCAATATTTACAGTCTATGTTCAGAACACAGGCTGGATCAGAGTCTTTATTCTTCTAAAGCTGTAGTTGTTAAGGACGGCACGTTGGCTGAGTGGTTAGCACTCTCGCCTCTCAGCAAGAAGGTCCAGGGTTCGAATCCTGGTCAGAACAGGGCATTTCTGAGTGGAGTTTGCATGTTCTCCCTGTGTCTGCATAGGTTTCCTCCGGGTGCTCCGGCTTTCCCCACCACTAAATATATCACTAGGTTAAATCCTAACATCCGGAGATGGGTTCCCGGGCACTGTTACTACGGGCCCCCGGGAGCCTTATGGTGCTTTCAGACCGGATCATACGTTGCGTCGGGTTTCAATGCAAAGTCTATGGTGGCGCGCGTTCGACCGTCACAACGCACGGACCTCTCGGTTCGCACGAACGGACTGTTCAGTAGAGACGCACGGACTTGGCGGGAAAGTGAAAAGGAGGCACGAGCGAAAAATCTACGCCCACAGGAGATGGATTCTGCTCATCCTTTCCTTGGGACGTTCGTGCGACAACCAATCAGAGAGCAGCAAAGTGGTCACGGGGACATTAGCGGACTGAGCGAGCAGACTGAACATACTGTAAACAGCCAAAACAGGACCCACACCAGACTTCACCAGAACTCAAACCAGGGCTGACAATGGGGGACTCTGTGCTTGTGAAAATATGTGTTGTCATGCTCCCGTGACCTAATGCAACTGCTTCGAGTGTGTTCGCCGATGCGGAAATAATGTTTAATAATATGAAAAAACGCACCTCCGTGAACACGAACTACTGTTGTATAAAGCCCGTGGAATGTCTCTGTTCAAAGACACTCTGCAAAGCTGCATATTGGAGAAGATCTGTGCACAAGAAGCCGCTAGCATAGCTCTGTTAGCATCAGAGCCGGCTACTTCCGGTACTTCCGGCTCGCGTCAGGACGTTCTGGTGTGAAGTCCTCTGCGTCTGAAAACTAGAGAATGCGCGTCTGGTGAGCGGGGCTTCAGCGTTTCAGCGTTGGCGGTCTGAAAGCACCGTTAGGCCCTGACTCCACCGGGCACGTAAAATGGACGACGGATCCGTCCAAACATGTCCGTTTCATCTCCGTCTCCGTTATCTCCATGAGGGTGAATGGAAGTGGCTCCACTGCCTCCGCATGCGTCCGTCCAACGCACGTCGGACCTATTCCGTCAACGGAGGGTGCAAAAGACGTGGACGGACGAAATAGAAACAATCCTATTTGTTCCGTCGACGCGTGTTGGGTCCATTTTCCATTGAAAATCATATATTTACCACATTATTAAACATTGATATATGCTGTAGTCCTTGTTATAAGTGTTTGTCAATGACAATGATTATTAACAAATGTGTGTCATTTTTTTCATGTATTAATTTAAATAATTGTTTCCTGATCGTAAATCTACCATTTATTTTTCGCGTAATGTTAATACACTAAACTCTCGCTCTTTTTTCTCTCGCTCTGTCCCCGTCTAACACACACACACACACACACACACACACACACACACACACACACACACACACACATACACACACACATACACATACACACACACACACACACACACACACACACACACACACACACACACACACACACACACACACACACACACACACACACACACACACACACACACACACACACACACACACACACACACACACACACACACACACACACACACACACACATACACATACACATACACATACACATACACATACACATACACACACACATACACACACATACACACACCATAGCCACAGCTCATGCGCCGCTTCTTCTATTGAAATCAAAGCTGATAAACGCACAGACAGAGCGGCTGCAGCCTGACGGGCAGCAGCCGCCGCCGTGCGTCAACGGAGACGCGCCCGGTGGAGTCCAGGCCTTAGTGGCATCAGGATGGGTCAAATGCAGAGGACAAATTTCCCTACGGGGACAATAAAGTGCAGAGTACACATTTATGACTCTGTATCTGGCGATGCAACCCTGAAATTTCCCCACTGTGGGTGTTTGCAGGACCAGGAGGAGCAGGAGGACCAGGAGGAGCAGGCTGCAGACCGCAATGAGAGTCTGGAGTCGCTGCTGAAGGAGTTATCAGGAGTCAACAACAGCAGAGACCGAGCCAGCCGCCTGTTCCAGTGGCTCATCAGCCCCATCCCGGCCAAGGCCTTCTTCAGGTCCGGACCCAAGACCGAGACCCAGGGCCAACCAGGACTTAGACCTAGCACTCACTACACCCAGGACCTAGACCCAGGACTTAGACATAGGACTTAGACCCAGGACTCACTACACCCAGGACTTAGACCCAGGACTTAGACCCAGGACTTAGATCCAGGACTTAGACCCAGGACTTAGACCCAGGACTTAGACCCAGGACTTAGACCCAGGACTTAGACCCAGGACTTAGACCCAGGACTCACTACACCCAGGACCTGCACCCAGGACTTAGACATAGGACTTAGACCTAGGACTCACTACACCCAGGACTTAGACCCAGGACTTAGACCCAGGACTTAGACCCAGGACTCACAATAAATTATCTTTAAAATGGCTGTGAATAATCCAATTTAATTTAATATAATTTACTGCGGTAACATTCGTCCTTTTCCACTCTGCTGCAGAGAGACGTGGGAGAAGAAGCCCATCATCGTCCAGCGCCAGAACCCGTCCTACTACAAAGGTCTGTTCTCCACCGCGGAGTTCGACCGGATCCTGAGACAAGTACGTTCTCTAAGTTCTAACGATAATAATCACGATGGTCCGAGGACAGAGATGATCCAGGACCCTCCAGGACCCTCCAGGACCCGGGTCTGAGTCTGAGTCTCTGATCTGTGTCGGCCAATCAAGAACAATGAAGGAGAATGTTGTGACCCGCAGGAGGAGGTCCACTATGGCGTGAACCTGGACGTCACCAGCTACACTCGGGGCAAACGGCAGACGCACAACCCGCCGGGCCGAGCTCTGCCCTACTCTGTCTGGGACTTCTACGACGTAAGACTGTGGTGTTAGTGTTAGTGTGGTTCCTCCTGGACTGAGTTTAGGAACTGCTGCATAGTGTTGTGTTGAGTTTATCTTATGGAAGACCGGAGAGAGAGAGAGAGAGCAGAGAGAGAGCAGAGAGAGAGCAGAGGGAGAGGAGCGAGCGAGAGCAGAGCGAGAGCAGAGAGAGAGAGCAGAGAGAGAGAGACCAGAAAGAAGACCAGAGAGAGAGAGAGAGGCCAGAAGGAGACCAGAGAGAGAGACCAGAGAGAGAGACCAGAGAGAGACCAGAGAGAGAGACCAGAGAGAGAGACCAGAGAGAGAGACCAGAGAGAGACCAGAGAGAGAGACCAGAGAGAGAGACCAGAGAGAGAGACCGAGAGAGAGAGCAGAGAGAGAGACCAGAGAGAGAGACCAGAGAGAGAGACCAGAGAGAGAGACCAGAGAGAGATAGCAGAGAGAGAGAGAGTAGAGGGAGCGGCCAGAAGGAGACCAGAGAGAGACCAGAGAGAGACCAGAGAGAGAGAGAGACCAGAGAGAGAGACCAGAAAGAGACCAGAAAGAGACCAGAGAGAGAGACCAGAGAGAGACCAGAGAGAGAGACCAGAAAGAGACCAGAAAGAGACCAGAGAGAGACCAGAGAGAGACCAGAGGGAGGCCAAAGAGAGAGAGAACGACCAGAGACAGAAAGACCAGAGAGAGACCAGAGAGAGAGACCAGAAAGAGACCAGAGAGAGAGACCAGAGAGAGAGACCAGAGAGAGATAGCAGAGAGAGAGAGAGTAGAGGGAGCAGCCAGAAGGAGACCAGAGAGAGACCAGAGAGAGACCAGAGAGAGAGAGACCAGAGAGAGAGACCAGAAAGAGACCAGAAAGAGACCAGAGAGAGAGACCAGAGAGAGAGACCAGAGAGAGAGACCAGAAAGAGACCAGAAAGAGACCAGAGAGAGACCAGAGAGAGACCAGAGGGAGGCCAAAGAGAGAGAGAACGACCAGAGACAGAAAGACCAGAGAGAGAGAGACCAGGGAGAGACCAGAGAGAGAGAAACCAGAGACCAGGTAACAGACACTACTACAGTGTGTAGTGTTGTTATAGTGTCCGTGTGTGTGTTATATTGTGTGTTGTGTTGTTGTACTGTGTGTTGTGTGTGTCTCAGAGTGGCTGCTCCCTGCGCCTCCTGAACCCTCAGGCCTTCTCCTCCTCCGTGTGGAACGTCCTGTCCATCCTGCAGGAGCACTTTGGGAGCATGGCCGGAGCCAACGTGTAAGACCCTCTGGTCTCTCTCTGGTCTCTCTCAGGTCTCTCTCCGCTCTCTCTGGTCTCTCTCTGGTCTCTCTCTGGTCTCTCTCTGGTCTCTCCCTGGTCTCTCTCTGGTCTCTCCCTGGTCTCTCTCTGGTCTCTCCCTGGTCTCTCTCTGGTTCCTGGTCTCTCCCTGGTCTCTCCCTGGTCTCTCTCTGGTCTCTCCCTGGTCTCTCTCTGGTCTCGCTCTGGTCTCTCTCTGGTCTCTCCCTGGTCTCTCTCTGGTCTCTCCCTGGTCTCTCCCTGGTCTCTCCCTGGTCTCTCCCTGGTCTCTCCCTGGTCTCTCTCTGGTCTCTCTCTGGTCTCTTCCCGGTCTCTCTCTGGTCTCTCTCTGGTCTCTCTCTGGTCTCTCTCTGGTCTCTTCCTGGTCTCTCTCTGGTCTCTCTCTGGTCTGTTATGTCTAACTATGACATTGAAATTCCCTCTCAGGGACAAATGAAGTTTTATCTTAACTTTTATTGATAAAAACACAGATTCATATTATTTGCCATTTGCAGTAAAACCACATTGGAATAGTCGGCCCCTCTCCCTGTGCTCACGGTCCCTGTGCTCTCTGCCCCTGTCCCTGTGCTCTCTGCCCCTGTCCCTGTGCTCTCGGCCCCTGTCCCTGTGCTCTCTGCCCCTGTCCCTGTGCTCACGGCCCCTGTCCCTGTGCTCACTGCCCCTATCCCTGTGCTCACGGTCCCGGTCCTTGTGCTCTCGGCCCCTGTCCCTGTGCTCTCGGCCCCTGTCCCTGTGCTCTCGGCCCCTGTCCCTGTGTTCACGGCCCCTATCCCTGTGCTCACGGTCCCGGTCCCTGTGCTCTCGGCCCCTGTCCCTGTGCTCACGGTCCCGGTCCCTGTGCTCTCGGCCCCTGTCCCTGTGCTCACGGTCCCGGTCCCTGTGCTCTCGGCCCCTGTCCCTGTGCTCACGGTCCCGGTCCCTGTGCTACAGGTACCTGACTCCTCCGGGGACACAGGGATTCGCTCCTCACTACGACGACATTGAGGCGTTTATCGTTCAACTGGAAGGAAAGAAGCACTGGAGAGTCTACAGACCCAGGTACTGACACTACAGACCCAGGTACTGACACTACAGACCCAGGTACTGACACTACAGACCCAGGTACTGACACTACAGACCCAGGTACTGACACTACAGACCCAGGTACTGACACTACAGACCCAGGTACTGACACTACAGACCCAGGTACTGACACTACAGACCCAGGTACTGACACTACAGACCCAGGTACTGACACTACAGACCCAGGTACTGACTCTACAGACCAAGGTACAGACACTACAGACCCAGGTACTGACACTACAGACCCAGGTACTGACACTACAGACCCAGGTACTGACACTACAGACCCAGGTACTGACACTACAGACCCAGGTACTGACACTACAGACCCAGGTACTGACACTACAGACCCAGGTACTGACACTACAGACCCAGGTACTGACACTACAGACCCAGGTACTGACTCTACAGACCAAGGTACTGACACTACAGACCCAGGTACTGACACTACAGACCCAGGTACTGACTCTACAGACCAAGGTACAGACACTATAGACACAGGTACTGACACTACAGACCCAGGTACTGACACTACAGACCCAGGTACTGACACTACAGACCCAGGTACTGACTCTACAGACCCAGGTACTGACACTACAGACCCAGGTACTGACACTACAGACACAGGTACTGACTCTACAGACCAAGGTACAGACACAGGTACTGACACTATAGACACAGGTACTGACTCTACAGACACAGGTACTGACTCTACAGACCAAGGTACAGACACATGTACTGACTCTACAGACACAGGTACAGACTCTACAGACACAGGTACAGACACTACAGACACAGGTACAGACACTACAGACACAGGTACTGACACAGGCACTGACACTACAGACACAGGTACTGACTCTACAGACACAGGTACAGACACTACAGACACAGGTACAGACACTACAGACACAGGTACTGACTCTACAGACCAAGGTACAGACACAGGTACAGACACTACAGACACAGGTACAGACACTACAGACACAGGTACTGACTCTACAGACCAAGGTACAGACACAGGTACAGACACTACAGACACAGGTACTGACTCTACAGACACAGGTACTGACTCTACAGACCAAGGTACAGACACAGGTACAGACACTACAGACACAGGTACTGACTCTACAGACACAGGTACAGACACTACAGACACAGGTACTGACTCTACAGACACAGGTACAGACACTACAGACACAGGTACAGACACAGGCACTGACACTACAGACACAGGTACAGACACTACAGACACAGGTACTGACACTACAGACACAGGTACAGACACAGGCACTGACACTACAGACACAGGTACAGACACTACAGACACTACAGACACAGGTACTGACACTACAGACACAGGTACAGACACAGGCACTGACACTACAGACACAGGTACTGACACTACAGACACAGGTACAGACACAGGCACTGACACTACAGACACAGGTACAGACACTACAGACACTACAGACACAGGTACAGACACTACAGACACTACAGACACAGGTACAGAAACTACACACTCAGTCTGTGGTGACTTTTTGCTGTATTTTTAAAACGTTTTGTTGCAGATCAGAAGACGAGGTGCTTCCTGTTGTGTCGAGCCGTAAGTTCTTTTTAATAAATGCTTCATTTTGACTTGATCTTAATTTGAAAAGGCTTCAGTTTAAAAGTGATTAGAGACAAAGGCTTTCTGTAAATTAGACGAGAACTATTAAAGATGGCCCAAAGTTTGAGTTACTTGAATAGTATGACGTCATGGTTGATTTGAGATTTGTTTTTTAAAGTGACAGACATTCAAAAATTTAAGTAGTGTTTTCAAGCCTTGTTGGCTGAGTGGTTAGCAGTCTCGCTTCTCAGTAATAAGGTCCTGGGTTAGAATCCTCCAGGTGCTCCAGTTTTCCCCTCCACTAAAACCATCCACAATAGGTTTGAATGTACTGTGAGTGAATGAATGGTGTTTGGTCTGAGGCTTTAATGGACCAGTGCAGAGAGAATGGAACAATATCTGAACTCTGAACATTGTAAAGTACTTTGGATGACCTTGGTCTGTGAAAATGTGCTATATAAATAAGATAACTTCTCCAGGTCTTGAGTGTGTGTTTAGCTAACTTCTCCAGGTCTTGTGTGTGTGTTTAGCTAACTTCTCCAGGTCTTGTGTGTGTGTTTAGCTAACTTCTCCAGGTCTTGTGTGTGTGTTTAGCAAACTTCTGCAGGTGTTGTGTGTTTAGCTAACTTCTCGCAGGCGGACATCGGGGAGCCCATCCTGGAGGTGGTGCTAGAAGCCGGGGACCTCCTGTACTTCCCCCGAGGCTTCATCCACCAGGGGGACTGTTTGCCCGAGCACCACTCCATGCACATCACGATCTCCTCCTACCAGAAGAACAGCTGGGGGGACCTGCTGCTAAAGGTGCCCACATGGTCCTCACACGGTCCCTACATGGTCCCCACACGGTCGACACTCGGTCCCCACACGGCCCACACTCGGTCCCCACACGGCCCACACTTGGTCCCCACACGGTCCCCACACGGCCCACACTCGGTCCCCACACGGTCCACACTCGGTCCCCACACGGTCCACACTCGGTCCCCACACGGTCCACACTCGGTCCCCACACGGCCCCCACACGGTCCCCACACGGTCCCCACACGGTCCCCACACGGTCCCCACACGGTCCCCACTCGGTCCCCACACGGTCCACACTCGGTCCCCACACGGTCCACACTCGGTCCCCACACGGTCCACACTCGGTCCCCACACGGTCCCCACTCGGTCCCCACACGGTCCCCACTCGGTCCCCACACGGTTGACACACGGTCCCCACTCGGCCCCCACACAGTCCCTCGATGACAGTGAAGGCGGCAGTAACAATACAATACAATTTATTCTTGTATAGCCCTAAATCACAACAGTGTCATCTCAGAGACTTAACAAAACCATTGAAATCACCAACACAGATCAGAGAATCAACAGTTAAGAAAAATAATACACACATGGTATTAGTCCATAGGGAGAGACCAATGTCCATGAGTGTTGATGGTCCATACATGTTGTAGAATGTTAAAGTGTCCTGGATCATCACAGTTGGACAATAACTGTCCAACAGACTCCTGCATCAGAGGAAAAACTCTAAAACCCAGGACTCAGACTGTAGAACGAGGACTGAGGCTGTAGCTCCAGGACTCAGACTGTAGAACGAGGACTGAGGCTGTAGATCCAGGACTCAGACTGTAGAACGAGGACTGAGGCTGTAGATCCAGGACTCAGACTGTAGAACGAGGACTGAGGCTATAGATCCAGGACTCAGACTGTAGAACGAGGACTGAGGCTGTAGATCCAGGACTCAGACTGTAGAACGAGGACTGAGGCTATAGATCCAGGACTCAGACTGTAGAACGAGGACTGAGGCTATAGATCCAGGACTCAGACTGTAGAACGAGGACTGAGGCTGTAGCTCCAGGACTCAGACTGTAGAACGAGGACTGAGGCTGTAGATCCAGGACTCAGACTGTAGAACGAGGACTGAGGCTATAGATCCAGGACTCAGACTGTAGAACGAGGACTGAGGCTGTAGCTCCAGGACTCAGACTGTAGAACGAGGACTGAGGCTGTAGCTCCAGGACTCCGACTGTAGAACGAGGACTGAGGCTGTAGATCCAGGACTCAGACTGTAGAACGAGGACTGAGGCTGTAGATCCAGGACTCAGACTGTAGAACGAGGACTGAGGCTGTAGATCCAGGACTCAGACTGTAGAACGAGGACTGAGGCTATAGATCCAGGACTCAGACTGTAGAACGAGGACTGAGGCTGTAGATCCAGGACTCAGACTGTAGAACGAGGACTGAGGCTATAGATCCAGGACTCAGACTGTAGAACGAGGACTGAGGCTATAGATCCAGGACTCAGACTGTAGAACGAGGACTGAGGCTGTAGCTCCAGGACTCAGACTGTAGAACGAGGACTGAGGCTGTAGATCCAGGACTCAGACTGTAGAACGAGGACTGAGGCTATAGATCCAGGACTCAGACTGTAGAACGAGGACTGAGGCTGTAGCTCCAGGACTCAGACTGTAGAACGAGGACTGAGGCTGTAGCTCCAGGACTCCGACTGTAGAACGAGGACTGAGGCTGTAGATCCAGGACTCAGACTGTAGAACGAGGACTGAGGCTGTAGCTCCAGGACTCAGACTGTAGAACGAGGACTGAGGCTGTAGATCCAGGACTCAGACTGTAGAACGAGGACTGAGGCTATAGATCCAGGACTCAGACTGTAGAACGAGGACTGAGGCTATAGATCCAGGACTCAGACTGTAGAACGAGGACTGAGGCTGTAGCTCCAGGACTCAGACTGTAGAACGAGGACTGAGGCTGTAGCTCCAGGACTCCGACTGTAGAACGAGGACTGAGGCTGTAGATCCAGGACTCAGACTGTAGAACGAGGACTGAGGCTGTAGATCCAGGAACCTAAGCTACAGAACGTGGACAGGTCCGGTGCAGGACAGAAGCACTCCCAGGCGGGTCGGGCAGGGCAGTCCGCAGGTGTAGATGAGGTCCCGTTGTCGCGCCATGAAACAGACAATGGGACAAGGGGTGAATAGCAATGAACAGACTACAGTCCAAATCCTAGTGATGCAGACAGATAAAGAGGTGTGTGTGTTGTGCAGATGGTGCCTGCTGCTCTGGAGATCGCCATGGAGGAGGACGTGGAGTACAGACAGGGCCTGCCCCTGGACTATCTCTCCTACATGGGGGTGCAGAACTCAGACAAGGTCAATACAACACAACAGACTGGGGGGAAATGTCAGGGTTGCATTGCACTCACAGAACAGTAGTGAGACAATACAACATGACAGCTGTAAATGCTTCATATCAATATGTCTATGTACGAAAAGTTTATGTGCAAAACTCTTTAAAGAAGTGGCTTGTGGACATGTGGTCTAAAGTCACACCCACTGTCCCTTTGATCTTTTATCTGAGCTAATTTACCTATTTTACATATCTTACCACATGTTTTTGTGTGTGTGTGTGTGTGTGTGTGTGTGTGCGTGTGTGTTTGTGTGTGCCTGTTGTATGTATTTTGTATCTGTTTTGATCAACCTGCCATGGGACTACGGATAAACAATTAGCCTACATGCTAACTCTGGCACATTTACCTGTTGAAAGACACATGTTGATTGATGTGCACTGTTCTAGTTCAAATAAATGAATAAAAAAACACAGATAAGCCGCATTACAAACCTGAGAATAGCTCACACTTTGCTCTGTACGTAGTTTTGTGGAAAGTCTATATTAGTGGAGATTCTAACCAGAGGAAAACAAACAGTGGCAACAGTGGCTTTGTTGGTAGAGCATTGGCCTGAAGGTTGTGGGTTTGAGTCCACCACGAGACCTTCTCCACCGACTCCCGCTGAGGTCTGCTGTCACTGTGTCGTTGGGCAAGACACTTAACCCCACTGTGTATGTGCAGCTTGAGATGTGATGGAAGCCAGGGTTGGGGTTAGTTGGTATTCACTGTCGGGGTCTGTGCAGGAGGACGACCCGCGGCGAGGGAAGTTCATGTCTCGCGTTGAAGGCCTGATGAAGAAGCTGGCGCAGTACGCTCCGGTCGACGCCGCGGTGGATCTGAAAGCACGGAGCTTCATGCACGACTGCCTCCCCCCCGTGCTCTCCCCAGGTACTCTCTCAGTTCCATTCATCTGTGTATCGCCCTGAATCACAACAGAAGTTATCTCGGCTCTGTGTGTTTCTTATGTTTTAACTGTTGATTCTCTCATTCATTATGAAGAAAATACAGTTAATAATCTGGTTAGAGATCAGTGAGGATTCAAGGATTAAAATACAAACTATGGGTACATGATTGTCCAAACCGGCTGCAGGGTTTCTATCAGACCCAGCATCGGAGCAGACCTGCTGATCAAAGATGGCGGCCTGTTCAGATCAGTGGCGTGTGCTCACTGCAGTAATGCCTTATCCAGATGTTATTAGAGATCCATGGTTCAGTCTTGACCTGAAGATTTGAGGAAATGGGTGGAGTCTGCTTTTGATACAAAAGCTGCAGTTTGGACTCCTCTGGTGTAGATAATCACTGGTTCATATGTGTTGTCATGGTAACAGAGGAGGTGGCGTGCACGGTCCTGGGGGCCCCGGCGAGGTGGCACCGCGGTCGCACTCTGGAGGTGGGATCCCCCATCACTGCACAAACCAAGATCAGACTGGTCCGAGCCGCATGCGCCAGGTCAGACACACACACTACCTACACAAGCCACGCACGCACACACACACACGCACACACACCACCATTAGCTGAGGACAATAAACAAGGTCAGCTCTTGAAAATGATGGATTACATCTATTCCATTTCCATATTTCCATATTTCCATTCGTCCTTTCACATTTTACTACTTTGAAAAAATCTTGGCACAAAAATTGCTCTTTACCCTTGACTTGGAATTATTTATATTTCCCCCGATCTCCGGGTGTTCGCTCCGGACTCGCCCTGGTTCCTGCTGTAGGTTTGTGTTTTAGAGTGTGTCGCTGCCAGTCCAGACCCTTTAAGTCTGCCCGGTCTTTGTAGATCCAGGACCGAGGCTGTAGATCCAGGACCGAGGCTGTAGACCCAGGACCGAGGCTGTAGACCCAGGACCGAGGCTGTAGACCCAGGACTGAGGCTGTAGACCCAGGACCGAGGCTGTAGACCCAGGACTGAGGCTGTAGACCCAGGACTGAGGCTGTAGACCCAGGACCGAGGCTGTAGACCCAGGACTGAGGCTGTAGACCCAGGACCGAGGCTGTAGACCCAGGACTGAGGCTGTAGATCCAGGACTGAGGCTGTAGACCCAGGACCGAGGCTGTAGACCCAGGACTGAGGCTGTAGATCCAGGACTGAGGCTGTAGACCCAGGACCGAGGCTGTAGACCCAGGACCGAGGCTGTAGACCCAGGACCGAGGCTGTAGACCCAGGACCGAGGCTGTAGACCCAGGACCGAGGCTGTAGACCCAGGACCGAGGCTGTAGACCCAGGACTGAGGCTGTAGACCCAGGACTGAGGCTGTAGACCCAGGACCGAGGCTGTAGACCCAGGACCGAGGCTGTAGACCCAGGACCGAGGCTGTAGACCCAGGACCGAGGCTGTAGACCCAGGACCGAGGCTGTAGACCCAGGACCGAGGCTGTAGACCCAGGACCGAGGCTGTAGACCCAGGGCCGAGGCTGTAGACCCAGGACCGAGGCTGTAGACCCAGGACCGAGGCTGTAGACCCAGGACCTGAGGCTGTAGACCCAGGACCGAGGCTGTAGACCCAGGGCCGAGGCTGTAGACCCAGGACCCAGGGCCGAGACTGTAGACCCAGGGCCGAGGCTGTAGACCCAGGGCCGAGGCTGTAGACCCAGGACCCAGGACCGAGGTTGTAGACCCAGGACCGAGGCTGTAGACCCAGGACCGAGGCTGTAGACCCAGGGCCGAGGCTGTAGATCCAGGACCGAGGCTGTAGACCCAGGACCGAGGCTGTAGATCTCTCTGTAATGTGTTCTTGTTTCCGTGTCTCAGATTGTGCAGCGATGGAGACGTGGTCAGTCTTTACTACACGACAAACAACTCCAGAGTTTATCACAAAGATGAGCTCAAAAGTCTGGAAGTGCAGGTGGAGGTTTGTACCGGACACTAACGGCCCGCACCTTCTGTCCAAACGCTCTCTTTTCAAACTTCAAACGCCCTGACAAATCCTCATGCTATGATGGAGGAGAAGTGTTAAAAATGTTATTATTAAAGGAGCAGTATTTTAAAATGTGGCCAAAAGTGGTACTGCAGCCTCCCCCACTCTCTCTGACTCAGGTTGCCAGATATGCAGACGAATCCAGCTGGGACCATAACAGCTGAATAGACAAGAGTTTTGTCAACAACAAATCCATGAGACATGAACATTTTACATATTTTTACTTTAAATGTTATCTTGATTTTTTTCCTACAGGGGTCAATAAAGTATCCATCTATTAAATGAATTTTCCACAGTGCCCTTTAATAATCCATAGGGTGTTCCCAGTTCACATCCAGAACAGCCCAAAAACAGTGAATTTAACAATCTGGGTTCGTCTGGACACCCCTGCTTTAGTATATTGTTTTTCTTGTTTTGCTGTCTGCCATTTTTTTACTTTTTCTATTTATTAATTTATTTGATATGGACACAGTCACATTGGACAGAGCAGATGCACTGCCTTTAGTGTTAGCGAGACCAGGCTAATGTTCAACACTTGTCCATAGAAGGCTTAGTTGTGTAATTAAATACATTGAGTAAAGAAGATGAAGAGATCCTTTATTCGTCCCAAATTTCAGTGTTGCATCACAAGTTATAGAACAGTAGAAATATCTATCTTGAAAATAAGAGGAAATATAAAAATAAATGTTCATTCGAGCCCATGTTTAAACAAATCTAATTTATGTTTGAAGAACTTGGGATTGAATACAGTTTTTTCTTCCCACTCCGTTTAAAGTATCTAAGTTTGTATAATACAATGTTATATGTAACTCAGGGTTATTTATGCACTATTGATATTCTACTTTTGTTTCTTGAACTTATTCACTCAAAATAAACTTATAAGCTCTGGAACATTGAAAAAGTCAAATAATGAATGTCATTTTAATTATTTTTTTATCTCAACTCTGTATAAATGCAACCGATAATTTCTTTTGGATCAATAAAATAAATCTTTCTCCACAGAACACAGATGCCATCGAGTACATCATTCATTCTTATCCCAAATTTGTGTCTGTTGAAAGTGTCCCGATGGATTCTACAGAGGACAAGGTAAAGTTGACATAATTGAATGTTTTAAGTTCGGTCTGAAACATTTTGTTTTCCCCGGAGCAGATTGCGTTGGTGGAGTCGCTGTTTGAACGAGGGATCATCCAGACTGAGCCTCTGTGATCGTTGTTTCTGGTCTGAAACTGCAGATTTAACTGTACAAAGACATTTGTTGGTGCGACTGAGTGATCTGCAGCTGCTTTGTCGAATAAACGTTTTGAGACAAGTTTTTCTGTGAAAGATCATGGTTTTATTACGATACAATTAAAGTCATTTTTTACAGCACATAAATATAGATTTATTTCCAGGTCACCTCCTCCCCCGGCTTCAGGTCCCTGAGAAGAATAGAAAAAGAAAATGTTAAGACGAGACAAAAGTCAAAGTGTGTAGAAGTCTGAAGAAATGATTGGAGCTTTTCTGAACGGTTTGAAATAAAAATTCTTTGTCTCGTTCAGGATGAAGTTTACAGTGATGTAGTTGCAGGTGGAAAGAGCAGCTTAGAAGAATGTAGCATTAAAATAAGATTCTTAATATAGACATCTGTAAATACTCCGAACCAAGTGCAATTATAGCCCAGATTATCTTAAATGTATTGTCTATTATCTTAAATAATAGACTTTGTGTGCAATCTGAGTGCTCTTATTTCCTTTCTCTGCTGTAATGTGCAACGATGACACTGAAATGTCTCCACTGTGAGACTAATAAAAGGTTTATCTTATCTTGATCCACACTGAGGAAATGCCAAATTATCAAATTGTTGTTTGATCTTTATGTAAATTTAAAGATTGGACAAATTCTGCAAAGATAAATAACGTCCAACCAAAGTCCGAACAGCACGTATCATATCTTTCCACGGACCGTTACCATGACAATCTGTCCACAGCGCGTATCACACAAAACCAAGTCAGACATGAACATACTTCACAAATATCTCAGAAGCATTGGTAAAGACACAGACGAGAGTCATAATAAATAAAACATTTATTAACCTCGCTTGCTCGGTCTGTGCAGAGAAATATCAGACCTTGGCCTTTTAAGGCCAACGTCTGATATTTCTCTGTACAGACCTCGCGCTCGGTTAATAAGCCGTTATTATCGATATAATGTCACACTCCTAGTTACGAACACACACAGTTGGTTATTGTGAAGATGCTTCGTTCTCACCGTTTGAACAGTAGACTTTTGTTCCTGAACGCTGTGAGCTTCTCGTCCTGTTTCCTGTCCAGGTACATCCCAACCACAAAGCCCAAGGGCACCAGGCTGTACATCCAGTAGGACCTGGCCATAACCACAAGATTCACCATTTTTCCTACAAAACAGTACAAGTTTGGATTAGGTTCTTTATGGTCAGGACAGTGCGTGTTGAAGGATCGATGAACACGCCTCTCTCCGTAATTAGTATTTGTGCTAATGTTATTTGTTCTCCCGCACTCAAATACAAACTCATTCACCCTGAACAATCGTACATGATTTTAATGGTAGGAGAAACCGGTGCAGCAGGAGGAAACCTACACAACCCCAAGGAGAACATGCAAACTCCAAAGAAAGGCCCCATCTGGAGGTGGAATTGAACCCAGGACCTTCTTGCTGTGAAGCACAAGGGCTAACCACTGCGTGATAGGTCATAACCTACCAAGGGCTGCCACTTTCATTTGGCTCATGGTTGGTGTAGATTAGGAAATGTACTTTACAACGCTAATAATAGAAAAGTGGATGCAAAAGTTGAACACACAATGTTTCACAAACGTTTTTCTATAACTGCTATCTTAGAATGATCAATTTATTTGTTTTGTTTGAATGAATGAATGAATGCGTTTCTGCGGCTACTAGACACCTGCCTTTCCCCTACGGAGATCAGTAAAGTATATCTTAAAGAGGTGATTATTTAACCAGATGTAACACGCAATGGTGCTTTCATTATTATCTTTAGTCTATCATTTTACTTGCAGCAGTAGCTAAAACGTGAACTTAGCCCTGTTTCCATCAGCTCTACTTGGCACTACTCTACCTGGTTGTGTTACCGACCCGTAGGATTGGTACCGTATGCCAAAAACCTACCCACAACAAACCAGTATTCATGGAAATTCCTTGGTAACCATGCTTCCAGCAGAAATCTGGCCAATCTCTGCCTTTTAGAACACTGTACTACCAGCTCAGCCTGGATAGAACCAGGGTCAAGCAGATATTGAAAAGTACCTGGTACCGGTTAAACATTACCGGTGGAAACGCCCCAAAATCAGGGGAGGGGAGGGCCAAGTAGGGCTGGTGGAAACAGGGCTATATATCTAATAAGTAGTAAGTAAGTAAGTAAGTAATCTTTATTTATATACCGCCTTTTCACTCCAGATCAGAGTCTCAAAGCGGTTTACAATTGTTATTTTTGGGCATTTGTCTCTCACTCCACACAGAGATGGGAGGGGCCAGTACAGGAGGCACATGCTAGAACTATTGGACATATTTTTAGTGGTAGGGGAAACCAGAGTACCCGGAGGAAACCTACGCAGACACGGGGAGAACATGCAAACTCCACTCAGAAAGGCCCTGGTCCAACCGGGATTCGAACCCAGAATCTTCTTGCTGAGAGGCAAGAGTGGATAGCAATCCACTCTGCCACCGTGCCGCCATGATTATCGGGTACGCATGCTTGGTTCTAACATACTATGAGATTTCATAACACTTTGAAGCAACTTTTGTTAAAGTTAAACTCATCATTCTATCAATGTGCAGAAGCCAGTACTTTTCCCTTGTTGTGTCTATCTGAAGGCCAAGCTACATGGCACTGTGGCAGCTGCTGATTGGAGGTCTCCATGCCTCCGCTCTGTATAATACACTTGCATTCTGTTGTTCGTGTTGTTCGTGCTGTCTCTACCATCGACAATAAAACATGTCTTCTGTCTGAATGTAAGACGCGATCCCAGACTTTGTCATCTTCTTCAATACTTTAACACAAAATGAATTAAATTTTAGAGCACACTATTTGTAATATGTTCAGTTCAGTAAATATTACAACAGTAAAAATGAATCAACATTAAAACAATCAATGGCAAAAACACGTTTGTTTACAGCTGATGCATGGACCTCTCGGCACGGTGGCAGAGTGGATAGCACTCTCGCCTCTCAGCAAGAAGGTCCTGGGTTCGAATCCCGGTCGGACCAGGGCCTTTCTGAGTGGAGTTTGCATGTTCTCCCCGTGTCTGCGTAGGTTTCCTCCGGGTACTCCGGTTTCCCCTACCACTAAAAACATTTACAATAGTTCTGGCATGCGCCTCCTGTACTGGCCCCGCTCCCATCTCTGTGTGGAGTGAGAGACAAATGCCCAAAATCACAATTGTAAACCGCTTTGAGACTCAGATCTGCAGTGAAAAGGTGGTATATAAATAAAGATTACTTACTTACCTCTGAGTGCTTGGCTAGTGTAGGCTAACGCTAGCTTGTAAGTTAGCATGGGGCACCCGGTTCATTATTTAGCAGGACATTAGACAGTAACGATGCCTGTACATTATACAAGTTATTTTGGGGTACAAAATGACACACCCTGGGGTAAAATAAAAACAAATATACCTTGTTTTGATCCAATATTTCAGTAAAAGTCGAGGCCCCACCAGCCCCTCGCTCAGCAGGCAGAGGACACCGGACTGTACTAACGCACGGGGGGAGTTAGGGACATACTACTTGTAACCAATCATGAATTACTTAAAGACATACCTAAATTCACATTTTAAACTCCACATTAAGTATTAGCCGATATAAAATTAATTGTTTTCACCAAAATAGCGAGTTATTTCCAATTGGATAGGATTTTGTTTTCCTCCCCTGCGGTTTGATTGGTACGGTCCGCTGTCCACACTCACGTTAGCAGCGGTAAACATGTTGGCTAGTCAAGTGCGGCAACAATAGCGCTAAAATGACAACATTCCAGTTATTTATTACTTTAACATAATTGTAACTTTTACAGCTAAGTGGCGGCTTTAATTTAACTAACACTGGCTGGTACGTGGCACTCTCCTTTGACTGGGATAAAGTTAAAAACAAAGAAATGCTACATGTTGGCTAACATGCTAACCACACTTGGCAGAATTGTTGAATTATTGTTATGCTAGTTATTCTTTTAACTTAAATGTAAATAGCCTATTGTGTTGCTCTAAGCTGTATAAATGTTGTGCACAAATATTTTCAGCATTAACCTGTAATCTGAGTATTTGTATTTGAAGTATGAATGAATGAATGCATGGTCAAGCACCGTAGTACAGGATTATATATATTAGTCATTATGTGTCATGTTTATTATAATGCCTGTGTTTTAGGTTGATCACTGGACTTTGGGGTTATTACGACACGTTGATTATTTGCAAGTTTGAAGTGATAGATCGTTTTGCACTTCTGTATTTGCATAGTACTGTGGAACCTAACCTACATATGGTGTACTGCAGACACCTGTTATATTTGTATTACTGCTAAACATTATTATCTGAAGATTTGTGCATGGATTATTTTTGAGTCCAGATCGATCAAGAATAGACCAGTCTTTTATTTATATATATATATATATATATATATATATATATATATAGATACTGTAGTAACAATGTGGGTCAGAACAAAGTGCAGTGCTTCAGACACAACATGGGTCCACGGTACAAGATGTGTAGGTTCGGGTCTATACAACTATCTTTGATTTTATTGTGAGACCAGCTTTTTGATATTCCCACAGGAGCTCAATTGATAATGTGTTATTCACTTCATAATTACAATAACTAGAAACGTCCCCAATTTTAAATAACAAAGTATGTATTCATTTGGTTTGTGTTTACAAATATTAAAGGTAGATTGGAGGATATTCCAAAACTTTAGGAAAGAACCGCTCTCCGTTTTTTGAAAAATCACTCATGTCTTCTTGGATGAGCACGTATCACCAGAATGATTGACAGTTCGGAGGACCAATAGTCTCGATGATCCCTCCGGAAGTTTAGATAACTGTCTAATAATGTTTAGTTTTGTGAGGTTTTGAAAGCAGTTAGCCTGACAAAGTAAAGTGTTGTGACGCTTAGTATAAAAACAAAACTTATCAGAACATGTGTGATCATTACTTTTAATATATTTCTACTGTTTTTGTTATAATATTATTTTGGTGTCTGTTTTTAAGTCTGTATTTCAGTCAGTTATTGATTGGTTTCTTCTATTTGTGTTGCAGCGTGAAGAGGGTGAACGATGACGTCGATTATAAAGCTGACGGCGGTGTCCGGGGTCCAGGAGGAGTCCGCGCTCTGCTACCTCCTTCAGGTGGACGAGTTCCGCTTCCTCTTGGACTGTGGATGGGACGAGAACTTTTCCATGGACATTATTGATGCCATGAAACGGTGAGAGTCCGATACAGACTAATATTATGTCATCTATACTGGGAAAAGGACGCTAGGAGGATCCTGAAATACTGCTGTTTATTACTGGGGCAATACCATTCAGATACATTTGCCATATGCAGTAAAACCACATTGGAATACTTACGCCAGAGTCCGCAGTGTGCACCAGACAAGTACTCAAAGAAGATGAAGATGAAGAGATGCTTTATGGGTACCACAGTAATAACTGGTCTCTCTCTCTGGTCTTTCTCTCTGGTCTCTCTCTGGTCTCTCTCTGGTCTCTCTCTCTGGTCTCTCTCTGGTCTCTCTCTGGTCTCTCTCTGGTCTTTCCCTTGTCTCTCTGGTCTCTCTCTGGTCTCTCTCTGGTCTTTCTCTGGTCTCTCTTTGGTTTCTCTCTGGTCTTTCTCTCTGGTCTCTCTCTGGTCTCTGTCTGGTCTTTCTCTGGTCTCTCTCTGGTCTTTCCCTTGTCTCTCTGGTCTCTCTCTGGTCTCTCTCTGGTTTCTCTCTTGTCTCTCTCTCTCTTGTCTCTCTCTGGTCTCTCTCTGGTCTCTCTCTGGTCTCTCTCTTGTCTCTCTCTCTCTTGTCTCTCTCTGGTCTCTCTCTGGTCTCTCTCTGGTCTCTCTCTGGTCTCTCTCTGGTCTCTCTCTGGTCTCTCTCTGGTCTCTCTCAGGTCTCTCTGGTCTCTCTCTGGTCTCTCTCTGGTCTCTCTCTGTTCTCTCTCTGTTCTCTCTCTGGTCTCTCTCTGGCTAAGCAGGACAGGGCCTGGTTAGTTATGTGATGGGAGACCTCCGGGAACAGCAGGTGCCACAGTGGGGCGGCTGTAAAGTGCCAAACTGCCGCTGTGTCCTTAGGCAAGACACTTCCCCCACATTAGAATGAGTCTGGTGTGTGTGTGAATGGTTGGTGGTGGTGGGAGGGGCCGATGGCACAGACAGGTTGCCTCACTTCTGTCAGTGTGCCCCAGGGCAGCTGTGGCTACAGTAGTTTATCACTACTATAGAGTGAAAGAATAATGATGTGAAGAGAATTGAGTGTCGCTTTATAAAACAGATTATTATTACTAAAATAAGATAAAATAAATGTCTAACTTTAGCATAATAAAGAAGCAAATCTAAAATGTCCAGCTTTAGCATCGTGAAGAAGCAAGAATAAACCATAACATCTCTGACGTTAGCATAATGAGAGCCACGTCAGCTGTGGCTCGAAGTAGGGCTGGTGGAAACAGGGCTATGGACATGTGTAGCACTGTCTCTTTAACTGTATAATAATATTGTGTTTTTCCTGTGTTGTTGTGTCAGGTATGTTCACCAGGTGGACGCAGTGCTGCTCTCTCACCCAGACCCTGTTCACCTCGGAGCCCTGCCCTACGCCGTGGGAAAACTGGGCCTGAACTGCACCATATACGCCACTATCCCAGTCTACAAGATGGGCCAGATGTTCATGTACGACTTATATCAGGTGAGGTGGGCCAGACGTTCATGTACGACTTATATCAGGTGAGGTGGGCCAGACGTTCATGTACGACTTATATCAGGTGAGACGGGCCAGACGTTCATGTACGACTTATATCAGGTGAGACGGGCCAGACGTTCATGTACGACTTATATCAGGTGAGATGGGCCAGATGTTCATTTACGACTTATATCAGGTGAGATGGGCCAGATGTTCATGTACGACTTATATCAGGTGAGACGGGCCAGACGTTCATGTACGACTTATATCAGGTGAGACGGGCCAGACGTTCATGTACGACTTATATCAGGTGAGACGGGCCAGACGTTCATGTACGACTTATATCAGGTGAGATGGGACAGATGTTCATGTACGACTTATATCAGGTGAGACGGGCCAGATGTTCATGTACGACTTATATCAGGTGAGACGGGCCAGACGTTCATGTACGACTTATATCAGGTGAGACGGGCCAGATGTTCATGTACGACTTAAATCAGGTGAGACGGGCCAGACGTTCATGTACGACTTATATCAGGTGAGACGGGCCAGATGTTCATATACGACTTATATCAGGTGAGATGGGCCAGACGTTCATGTACGACTTATATCAGGTGAGATGGGCCAGATGTTCATGTACGACTTATATCAGGTGAGACGGGCCAGATGTTCATGTACGACTTAAATCAGGTGAGACGGGCCAGACGTTCATGTACGACTTATATCAGATGAGACGGGCCAGACGTTCATGTACGACTTATATCAGGTGAGATGGGCCAGATGTTCATGTACGACTTATATCAGGTGAGACGGGCCAGACGTTCATGTACGACTTATATCAGGTGAGATGGGACAGATGTTCATGTACGACTTATATCAGGTGAGACGGGCCAGATGTTCATGTACGACTTATATCAGGTGAGACGGGCCAGACGTTCATGTACGACTTATATCAGGTGAGACGGGCCAGATGTTCATGTACGACTTAAATCAGGTGAGACGGGCCAGACGTTCATGTACGACTTATATCAGGTGAGACGGGCCAGACGTTCATGTACGACTTATATCAGGTGAGACGGGCCAGATGTTCATATACGACTTATATCAGGTGAGATGGGCCAGACGTTCATGTACGACTTATATCAGGTGAGATGGGCCAGATGTTCATGTACGACTTATATCAGGTGAGACGGGCCAGATGTTCATGTACGACTTAAATCAGGTGAGACGGGCCAGACGTTCATGTACGACTTATATCAGATGAGACGGGCCAGACGTTCATGTACGACTTATATCAGGTGAGATGGGCCAGATGTTCATGTACGACTTATATCAGGTGAGACGGGCCAGACGTTCATGTACGACTTATATCAGGTGAGACGGGCCAGACGTTCATGTACAACTTATATCAGGTGAGACGGGCCAGACGTTCATGTACGACTTATATCAGGTGAGATGGGACAGATGTTCATGTACGACTTATATCAGGTGAGACGGGCCAGATGTTCATGTACGACTTATATCAGGTGAGACGGGCCAGACGTTCATGTACGACTTATATCAGGTGAGACGGGCCAGACGTTCATGTACGACTTATATCAGGTGAGACGGGCCAGATGTTCATTTACGACTTATATCAGGTGAGATGGGCCAGACGTTCATGTACGACTTATATCAGGTGAGATGGGCCAGATGTTCATGTACGACTTATATCAGGTGAGACGGGCCAGATGTTCATGTACGACTTAAATCAGGTGAGACGGGCCAGACGTTCATGTACGACTTATATCAGATGAGACGGGCCAGACGTTCATGTACGACTTATATCAGGTGAGATGGGCCAGATGTTCATGTACGACTTATATCAGGTGAGACGGGCCAGACGTTCATGTACGACTTATATCAGGTGAGACGGGCCAGACGTTCATGTACGACTTATATCAGGTGAGACGGGCCAGATGTTCATATACGACTTATATCAGGTGAGATGGGCCAGACGTTCATGTTCGACTTATATCAGGTGAGATGGGCCAGATGTTCATGTACGACTTATATCAGGTGAGACGGGGCAGATGTTCATGTACGACTTAAATCAGGTGAGACGGGCCAGACGTTCATGTACGACTTATATCAGATGAGACGGGCCAGACGTTCATGTACGACTTATATCAGGTGAGATGGGCCAGATGTTCATGTACGACTTATATCAGGTGAGACGGGCCAGACGTTCATGTACGACTTATATCAGGTGAGACGGGCCAGACGTTCATGTACGACTTATATCAGGTGAGACGGGCCAGATGTTCATATACGACTTATATCAGGTGAGATGGGCCAGACGTTCATGTTCGACTTATATCAGGTGAGATGGGCCAGATGTTCATGTACGACTTATATCAGGTGAGACGGGGCAGATGTTCATGTACGACTTAAATCAGGTGAGACGGGCCAGACGTTCATGTACGACTTATATCAGATGAGACGGGCCAGACGTTCATGTACGACTTATATCAGGTGAGATGGGCCAGACGTTCATGTACGACTTATATCAGGTGAGATGGGCCAGATGTTCATGTACGACTTATATCAGGTGAGACGGGCCAGATGTTCATGTACGACTTATATCAGGTGAGACTGGCCAGATGTTCATGTACGACTTATATCAAGTGAGATGGGCCAGATGTTCATGTACGACTGATATCAGGTGAGATGGGCCAGATGTTCATGTACGACTTATATCAGGTGAGATGGGCCAGATGTTCGTGTACGACTTATATCAGGTGAGACGGGCCAGATGTTCATGTACGACTGATATCAGGTGAGATGGGCCAGATGTTCATGTACGACTTATATCAGGTGAGATGGGCCAGATGTTCATGTACGACTTAAATCAGGTGAGACGGGCCAGAAGTTCATGTACGACTTATATCAGATGAGACGGGCCAGACGTTCATGTACGACTTATATCAGGTGAGACGGGCCAGATGTTCATGTACGACTTATATCAGGTGAGACGGGCCAGACGTTCATGTACGACTTATATCAGGTGAGACGGGCCAGACGTTCATGTACGACTTATATCAGATGAGACGGGCCAGATGTTCATGTACGACTTATATCAGGTGAGACTGGCCAGATGTTCATGTACGACTTATATCAAGTGAGATGGGCCAGATGTTCATGTACGACTTATATCAGGTGAGACGGGCCAGATGTTCATGTACGACTTATATCAGGTGAGATGGGCCAGATGTTCATGTACGACTTATATCAGGTGAGATGGGCCAGACGTTCATGTACGACTTATATCAGGTGAGACTGGCCAGATGTTCATGTACGACTTATATCAAGTGAGATGGGCCAGATGTTCATGTACGACTTATATCAGGTGAGACGGGCCAGACGTTCATGTACGACTTATATCAGGTGAGAGGACGACTCGGGGAACACACGTCATGTACAAATGTGAACACTGAATTTTTTCATGCCTCGTGAAATAGCAGATATCAAGAGGGGAGGAGAGAGAGGAGGGAGAGAGAGAAAAGAGAGAGGAGTGAGATGAGAAAGAGACAGACAAATGTTAACAGACAAAATGTCCTTTTGTCTGTTAACATTTTTCTGCATGAGAGGAGGAGGGAGAGCAGAGGAGTTGAGAAGGGAGAGACGAGTTGAGCGAGAGGGGAGAGGAGGAGAGAGTGGAGAGAGGGAGGGAGGAGAGAGAGAGGAGAGAGAAAGAAGAGAAGGGGGAGAGAGAGGAAAGGGGAGGAGAGAGAAAGAGAAGGGAGAGAGAGGGGAGGGAGGAGAGAGAAAGAAGAGAAGGGAGAGAGAGAGGAGAGAGAGTGGAGAGAGGGAGGGAGGAGAGAGAGGAAAGGGGAGGAGAGAGAAAGAGGAGGGGAGAGAGAAAGAGAAGGGAGAGAGAGAGGAGAGAGAGTGGAGAGAGGGAGGGAGGAGAGAGAAAGAAGAGAAGGGAGAGAGAGAGGAAAGGGGAGGAGAGAGAAAGAGGAGGGGAGAGAGAAAGAGAAGGGAGAGAGAGAGGAGAGAGAGTGGAGAGAGGGAGGGAGGAGAGAGAAAGAAGAGAAGGGGGAGAGAGGAAAGGGGAGGAGAGAGAAAGAGGAGGGGAGAGAGGGTAGAGAGGAGAAAAGAGAGGAGTTGAGATACAGGACAGTGGATCTTTTTGAGTTGTTTCTTGGTTTGAAAGTGTCTTCTCTCTGAGCTTCATCGTCCGTTCTCTCCTGAAACTGTTGATTTTTTTTTGGTCTCAGTCTCGGAACAACAACGAGGACTTCACGTTGTTCACTCTGGACGACGTCGACAGTGCCTTCGATAAGATCCAACAGCTCAAATACTCCCAGATCGTCAACCTCAAAGGTAGGACTGAGGCTGTAGACCCAGGACTGAGGCTGTAGACCCAGGACTGAGGCTGTAGACCCAGGACTGAGGCTGTAGACCCAGGACTGAGGCTGTAGACCCAGGACTGAGGCTGTAGACCCAGGACCGAGGCTGTAGACCCAGGACCGAGGCTGTAGACCCAGGACCGAGGCTGTAGACCCAGGACCGAGGCTGTAGACCCAGGACCGAGGCTGTAGACCCAGGACTGAAGCTGTAGACCCAGGACCGAGGCTGTAGATCCAGGACCGAGGCTGTAGACCCAGGACTGAGGCTGTAGACCCAGGACCTCAGCTTTACCTAAAAGTCCTCTTGTTCTTGAAGGTAAAGGACACGGTCTCTCCATCACGCCGCTTCCCGCTGGTCACATGATCGGAGGCACTATTTGGAAAATCGTGAAGGACGGAGAAGAGGAGATCGTCTACGCCGTGGACTTCAACCATAAACGAGAAATGTGAGTTTTCATATTTTCTGCCGGAACAGAGACCTGGTGGAGCCCCTTTAATCTCAAACTGCTCCTCCATTCGTCGGTTTGAAGAAAGTACAATAATACTGTATGTTCGAATCAGATGTCACACTCAGTCAGTCCTCTCCTGATGGTCCACAGGTCAGACCCTCTGAAGAAGGACCGGGAACAATGTGAGGATTCAATAGTTTTGTGATTTTTGGGCTCAATTCAATATTATTGTGATTCTTAACATATCGCGATACATGTCCTTTATATTTTAGATAGATACTTTATTGATCCCTCGTAGGAGAAATGCAGGTGTCCAGCAGCAGAAGACTCATCCAGGTTTGTTGTACAGTCTGACAGCCGAAAGAACAAAGGATCTCTTTAAAGGTTCCGTTCAGCAGCGTAGTGATAGGAGCCTGTTGCTACGGTTACTCTGAGCGGCCACAGTGTCATGCAGAGGGTGTCTGGAGTTACCCAGGATGCACTGCATTATAGCCCTCATCCTTCTCTCCAGCACAGCTCCCACAGAGTCCACACTTTTCCCCATCACAGAGACTTTAAAAACATGGAGGAAAATAAAACTTTATTGAGGTCTGTACAAGAACTGAAGAAAACAGTGAGGAAGGAAGTGAAAAACCTTATTCTTGAACATTCAGGACACAGGACTTTATGGTGCACTGTTACTCCTGGTTTGTCGCGTGTGTCTTCATGGTGTCTTCATGGTCTGTTTGCAGCCACCTGAACGGCTGCACTCTGGAGAGCATCAGTCGACCCTCGCTGCTCATCACCGACTCCTTCAACGCGACGTACGTTCAGCCGCGACGCAAACAGAGAGACGAGCAGCTCCTCAGTGAGTTCTTACTGTTCACATTCCTCACCACAGACTGTTTATGTGACATCACCACAGACTGTTTATGTGACATCACCACAGACTGTTTATGTGACATCACCACAAACTGTTTATGTGACATCACCACAGACTGTTTATGTGACATCACCACAGACTGTTTATGTGACATCACCACAGACTGTTTATGTGACATCACCACAGACTGTTTATGTGACATCACCACAGACTGTTTATGTGACATCACCACCGTGTGACATCACCACCGTGTGACATCACCACAGTCTGTCACCACCGTGTGACATCACCACCGTGTGACATCACCACAGTGTGACATCACCACCGTGTGACATCACCACAGTGTGGCATCACCACAGTGTGACATCACCACCGTGTGACATCACCACCGTGTGACATCACCACAGTGTGACATCACCACAGTGTGACATCACCACAGTGTGACATCACCACAGTGTGACATCACCACCGTGTGACATCACCACCGTGTGACATCACCACAGACTGTTTATGTGACATCACCACCGTGTGACATCACCACAGACTGTTTATGTGACATCACCACCGTGTGACATCACCATAGTGTGACATCACCACAGTGTGACATCACCACAGTGTGACATCACCACCGTGTGACATCACCACAGACTGTTTATGTGACATCACCACCGTGTGACATCACCACCGTGTGACATCACCACAGTCTGTCACCACCGTGTGACATCACCACCGTGTGACATCACCACAGTGTGACATCACCACCGTGTGACATCACCACAGTGTGACATCACCACAGTGTGACATCACCACCGTGTGACATCACCACCGTGTGACATCACCACAGTGTGACATCACCACCGTGTGACATCACCACCGTGTGACATCACCACAGTGTGACATCACCACAGTGTGACATCACCACCGTGTGACATCACCACAGTGTGACCTCACAGCGTTGGCCTGAGTGTGGAAGAGGCAGGTTTGAACACAAGCTGGAGCCCATTTCCTCATTTGTCCCGATAGCGTTAGCTTTGTACTTTTCAAAGGGGCAGGTGTGTTGCTATGGTGGTTGCTAAGGCGAGCTGGAACGATGATGGATCCATACACTTGCTATGACCCTCCTTCACACGTTTCCACGGTAACCCTTCTCCTCTGACAGCGAACGTGATGGAGACGCTGCGGGGCGACGGGAACGTGCTGCTGGCCGTGGACACCGCGGGCCGAGTCCTGGAACTGGCTCAGCTCCTGGACCAGATCTGGAGGACCAAAGACGCAGGTCTCGGGGTCTACCCTCTGGCTCTGCTCAACAACGTCAGCTACAACGTGGTGGAGTTCTCAAAGTCTCAGGTTTGTACCACACTTCGCTGCAGAGAAAGGAGTTTTCAATATAAACAGTATGTGTGGTGTGTATGGGGCTCTCTCCACATTCAACACAAAACATGTTAAAGAAGAATTTTGCAGAATCAAGACAATGTTTACTTTAGCGTTTCATGTTTTATAATGTTATATAGAAAATTCTGTATATGTATAAATATGTATAAATATGAATCATTTACACCAACGCTCAGTTATTATTCAGGACCCCCGTTTCTACCAGCCCTACTGGAGTGGAGTAGGGTAGGGTAGAGTAGGGTAGGAAAGGATTGGGTTAGGGTAGAGTAGTAATATGAATAGATATGTATTTTTGGGTAGTTTGAATGTGTGGGTCAGGGTTAAAGCAGCTGTAAGAGCCCCTGACATGGACCCGAGACCCGGTCCGTTTCCTGAATCCAGCCCAGACTTCCTGGTTCTAACTCTCTGGTCTCTCTCTGGTCTCTCTCTGGTCTCTCTGGTCTCTCTCTTGTCTCTCTCTGGTCTCTCTCTCTTGTCTCTCTCTTGTCTCTCTCTGGTCTCCCTCTGGTCTCTCTCTTGTCTCTCTCTTGTCTCTCTCTTGTCTCTCTCTGGTCTCTCTCTGGTCTCTCTCTGGTCTCTCTCTGGTCTCTCTCTGGTCTCTCTCTTGTCTCTCTCTGGTCTCTCTCAAGTCTCTCTCTCTGGTCTCTCTCTTGTCTCTCTCTGGTCTCTCTGCTCTCTCTGGTCTCTCTCTGGTTTCTCTCTGGTCTCTCTCTTGTCTCTCTCTGGTCTCTCTTGTCTCTCTGGTCTCTCTCTTGTCTCTCTCTGGTCTCTCTCTGGTCTCTCTCTGGTCTCTCGCAGGTGGAGTGGATGAGCGACAAACTGATGCGCTGCTTCGAGGACAAGCGGAACAACCCTTTCCAGTTCCGGCACCTGACTCTGTGCCACAGCCTGTCGGACCTGGCCCGAGTGCCCAGTCCCAAAGTGGTCCTGTGCAGCCAGCCCGACCTGGAGTCCGGATTCTCCCGCGAACTCTTCATCCAGTGGTGCCAGAACCCGCGCAACTCCATCATCCTCACGTACCGCACCACGCCCGGAACGCTGGCCCGCTACCTCATCGACCACCCCGACGAGAAGATGCTGGACCTCGAGGTCTGTAGACTCTGGTCTCTCTCTGGTCTCTCTCTCTCAAGTCTCTCTCTGGTCTCTCTCTAGTCTCTCTCTCTGGTCTCTCTCTGGTCTCTCTCTCTGGTCTCTCTCTGGTCTCTCTCTCTGGTCTCTCTCTAGTCTCTCTCTCTGGTCTCTCTCTGGTCTCTCTCTCTGGTCTCTCTCTGGTCTCTCTCTCTGGTCTCTCTCTGGTCTCTCTCTAGTCTCTCTGGTCTCTCTCTGGTCTCTCTCTGGTCTCTCTCTGGTCTCTCTCTAGTCTCTCTCTGGTCTCTCTCTAGTCTCTCTCTGGTCTCTCTCTGGTCTCTCTCTAGTCTCTCTAGTCTCTCTATGGTCTCTCTCTCTGGTCTCTCTCTGGTCTCTCTCTCTGGTCTCTCTCTGGTCTCTCTCTGGTCTCTCTCTAGTCTCTCTCTGGTCTCTCTCTAGTCTCTCTCTGGTCTCTCTCTGGTCTCTCTCTGGTCTCTCTCTGGTCTCTCTCTAGTCTCTCTCTGGTCTCTCTCTGGTCTCTCTCTAGTCTCTCTCTGGTCTCTCTCTGGTCTCTCTATGGTCTCTCTCTCTGGTCTCTCTCTGGTCTCTCTCTGGTCTCTCTCTAGTCTCTCTCTGGTCTCTCTCTAGTCTCTCTCTGGTCTCTCTCTGGTCTCTCTCTGGTCTCTCTCTAGTCTCTCTATGGTCTCTCTCTCTGGTCTCTCTCTGGTCTCTCTCTGGTCTCTCTATGGTCTCTCTCTGGTCTCTCTGGTGTGTGTCTCTGTGTGTGTGTTTTAACTTGTGTCTTGCCTTCTGTCTGTGTGTGTGTGTGTGTGTGTGTGTGTGTGTGTGTGTGTGTCTGTATGTGTGTCCGTGTGTGTTAAATTGTGTCTTGCCTCCTCCTTCAGGTGAAGAAACGGGTGAAGCTTGAAGGGCGAGAGCTCGACGAGTTTCTGGAAAAGGAGAAAATCAAAAAGGAAGCAGAGCGAAAACTAGAGCAAGAGAAAGAGTAAGTGCTACAGCGACTCCAGGCTCCGCCCCCTCCGCCTTCTGTCCCTTTGATGTTCGAGAATCGCAGAATCATGTTTGCTGCTTTTTCCCCCAAAGAGTCAGTTTTTGTGGCACCGTGAAAACAGATGCAAATAGCGCCCCAGATATAAACGCCACGTGCAGCTGCAAAGGTGGGGTTGCCAGATCTGTGCGAGGAGCCCAGGAACGAGGAGGAAAAGAAAACTAGAGCCCGGATGTGATTTAAATAAAAATCTAATTAAAGATGCAGTCAAAGATCCAGATGCAATTTTTAAAACACTGTCCCTAAAGTGTCAATGAAAGTATCTGGACTTTAAAAGGTCATAATTCAAAAAACTAAACTTACTTTCGTAGATTAGTAAAAGGATTTAGAACACAGACTGATCAAAGAGATAGTGTGGATAAAATCAAAAGGAAAGATTCACAAATACATGTATGCCTCTGATTGGTTCATTCTGTGACTCAGGGACAGACAAACATGAACTCCACAGATTCACATTTACATCCCGGGAAATAAACACTGAATGTAAAGTTCACAGTAAGATCTACAGAAAGACCATTTGTTGGTTTCCACAGACGTATGATATTATCTAAATGCATAAAGGGGAAAAAATGGATGCATGCTGCTGTCTCCACATGGACTAGAGGCCACCTGTGGTACTGCAGCCTAAACCCACACGGCCTGTGGAGGTTTCCCCTCAGCCTACAGGGAACCTACAGCTTTGACAAGGGCATAATTCTCTGATCTGGGCGGCACTGTGGCTGAGTGGATAGCAACCTCGCTTCTCAGCAAGAAGGTCCTGGGTTCGAATCCTGGTCAGAACAGGGCCATTCTAAATATATCACTTCATTTAAAAAAAAAAAAAAACAATTTCAATGATCCTGGTTTCTGTCTTTATTTTTCTTCTTAAAATTAAACTTGAGAGAAAAAAATGGTCTGGTTTAATTGGTTGACTATATGAAGGTAATCAATTTGTTTCTCTTTGTAAAAAATAATAATCTATGAATCAAATGTGAAAATATTTAACAAACTTCAGCTCATTCAAAGGATCAGGTCGTTACATAAAATAAACTTAAGGAAACTTGACTAATTTATAAAACTGTTTTATTTTAGCAACTTCTGACGGACAAAGAGGGATTTGGAAACATTAAAAACATATTTCTTCTGATTTATTAAAGTCTATTCTTTGACCTTTTGTCTCACTCGTACCCTTCAGTGTGAGCAGCCCATATACAGTCTACGCCTCTGTCTTGTTGAATGTGACCCGAGGCTGTGTTTTGCAGAGTGGACATGGACTCGAGCGAGGAGAGCGACATGGAGGACGACCTGGAGCAGCCGGTGGCGGTGAAGACCAAACACCACGACCTGATGATGAAGAGCGAGGGCAGCCGCAAGGGCAGCTTCTTCAAACAGGCCAAGAAGTCCTACCCCATGTTCCCCACCCACGAGGACCGCATCAAGTGGGACGAGTACGGCGAGATCATCAGGTACACGCCGCCGCCGCAGGACTCTCTACACCTTCACATGTACAGGTTTAATAATGTAGAAGTCAGTGCTTTGATTCATCTCTATCCAAATCTATCCATTGTATTTTTCGTGCCCTAAGTCACAAACGTCTTCTCGGAGGACTTTACAAAGTTGTCGATTCACCAACAATGGATTATTTATAGTTTATTTTGCTGGGACAGTACATGTTTATGAACACATCACTCTGGATCCTACCTTGGATAATTTCCATCCGTCCCACATTCACACTCACAAACACACACTGAACTATTGCACATGTTTTAGTGGTAGTGGAAACCGGAGCACCCTGAGGAAACCTACGCAGACACTGGGAGAACATGCAAACTCCACTCAGAATGGGCCTGTTCTGACCGGGATTCGAACCCAGGACCTTCTTGCTGAGAAGCGAGGTTGCTATCCACTCAGCCACAGTGCCGCCCAGATCAGAGAATTATGCCCTTGTTAAAGCTGTAGGTTCCCTGTAGGCTGAGGGGAAACCTCCACAGGCAGTGTGGGTTTAGGCTGCAGTACCACGGGTGGCCTCTAGTCCATGTGGAGACAGCAGCATGCATCCATTTCTTCCCCTTTATGCATTTAGATAATATCATACGTCTGTGGAAACCAACAAATGGTCTTTCTGTAGATCTTACTGTGAACTTTACATTCAGTGTTTATTTCCCGGGATGTAAACTGAGAGGAGAGCAGTCCTTTTCAAATCCTAAAATCAGTTTTAAAAAATACAAATGAACGTGCTGTGGGTCTGTGGGAAAGAGAAGAGTTCTGTTTGTTAGTGACATCTGCTCTGTGTGTGTCCAGACTGGAGGACTTCCTGGTCCCGGAGCTGCAGACCACTGAGGAGGAGAAGAGCAAACTGGACACGGGTCTGACCAACGGCAAGAAGGAACCCATGGACCAGGACCTGTCTGTGGTCCCCACCAAGTGTGTGTCCAGCATGGAGAACCTGGAGATCAGGTCAGTACAGAGAACAGGTCTGTGCACGGGGCCAGGTCTGTGCACGGGGCCAGGTCTGTGCACGGGGCCAGGTCTGTGCACGAGACCAGTTCTGATCGGTGCTGGTGGAAAAGTATGGTTAATCACACGGCTACAGTAGAGCAAAGTATTGTGATATTTGTTCTGACTCTATGACGTCTGCTTGTTGTGACTCTATGACGTCTGCTTGTTGTGACTCTGACGTCTGCTTGTTGTGACTCTATGACGTCTGCTTGTTGTGACTCTATGACGTCTGCTTGTTGTGACTCTATGACGTCTGCTTGTTGTGACTCTATGATGTCTGCTTGTTGTGACTCTATGACGTCTGCTTGTTGTGACTCTATGACGTCTGCTTGTTGTGACTCTATGACGTCTCCTTGTTGTGACTCTATGACGTCTGCTTGTTGTGACTCTGACGTCTTCTTGTTGTGACTCTATGACGTCTGCTTGTTGTGACTCTATGACGTCTGCTTGTTGTGACTCTATGTTGTCTGCTTGTTGTGACTCTGACGTCTGCCTGTTGTGACTCTATGACGTCTGCTTGTTGTGACTCTATGACGTCTGCTTGTTGTGACTCTATGACGTCTGCCTGTTGTGACTCTATGACGTCTGCTTGTTGTGACTCTATGACGTCTGCTTGTTGTGACTCTATGACGTCTGCTTGTTGTGACTCTATGGTGTCGGCTTGTTGTGACTCTATGGCGTCTGCTTGTTGTGACTCTATGTTGTCTGCTTGTTGTGACTCTATGACGTCTGCCTGTTGTGACTCTATGACGTCTGCTTGTTGTGACTCTATGACGTCTGCTTGTTGTGACTCTATGACGTCTGCTTGTTGTGACTCTATGGTGTCGGCTTGTTGTGACTCTATGATGTCTGCTTGTTGTGACTCTATGACGTCTGCTTGTTGTGACTCTATGTTGTCTGCTTGTTGTGACTCTATGACGTCTGCTTGTTGTTACTCTATGATGTCTGCTTGTTGTGACTCTATGACGTCTGCTTGTTGTGACTCTATGACGTCTGCTTGTTGTGACTCTATGACGTCTGCTTGTTGTGACTCTATGGTGTCGGCTTGTTGTGACTCTATGATGTCTGCTTGTTGTGACTCTATGACGTCTGCTTGTTGTGACTATGACGTCTGCTTGTTGTGACTCTATGACGTCTGCTTGTTGTGACTCTATGACGTCTGCTTGTTGTGACTCTATGACGTCTGCTTGTTGTGACTATGACGTCTGCTTGTTGTGACTCTATGACGTCTGCTTGTTGTGACTCTGATGTCTGCTTGTTGTGACTCTATGACGTCTGCTTGTTGTGACTCTATGACGTCTGCTTGTTGTGACTATGACGTCTGCTTGTTGTGACTCTATGACGTCTGCTTGTTGTGACTCTATGTCTGCTTGTTGTGACTCTATGACGTCTGCTTGTTGTGACTCTATGACGTCTGCTTGTTGTGACTCTATGACGTCTGCTTGTTGTGACTCTATGGTGTCTGCTTGTTGTGACTCTATGACGTCTGCTTGTTGTGACTCTATGGTGTCTGCTTGTTGTGACTCTATGATGTCTGCTTGTTGTGACTATGACGTCTGCTTGTTGTGACTCTATGACGTCTGCTTGTTGTGACTCTATGATGTCTGCTTGTTGTGACTCTATGTCTGCTTGTTGTGACTCTATGACGTCTGCTTGTTGTGACTCTATGACGTCTGCTTGTTGTGACTATGACGTCTGCTTGTTGTGACTCTATGACGTCTGCTTGTTGTGACTCTATGATGTCTGCTTGTTGTGACTCTATGTCTGCTTGTTGTGACTCTATGACGTCTGCTTGTTGTGACTCTATGGTGTCTGCTTGTTGTGACTCTATGATGTCTGCTTGTTGTGACTCTATGATGTCTGCTTGTTGTGACTCTATGATGTCTGCTTGTTGTGACTATGACGTCTGCTTGTTGTGACTATGACGTCTGCTTGTTGTGACTCTATGACGTCTGCTTGTTGTGACTCTATGATGTCTGCTTGTTGTGACTCTATGTCTGCTTGTTGTGACTCTATGACGTCTGCTTGTTGTGACTCTATGGTGTCTGCTTGTTGTGACTCTATGACGTCTGCTTGTTGTGACTCTATGGTGTCTGCTTGTTGTGACTCTATGATGTCTGCTTGTTGTGACTCTATGATGTCTGCTTGTTGTGACTCTATGGTGTCTGCTTGTTGTGACTCTATGATGTCTGCTTGTTGTGACTCTATGTCTGCTTGTTGTGACTCTATGACGTCTGCTTGTTGTGACTCTATGACGTCTGCTTGTTGTGACTCTATGACGTCTGCTTGTTGTGACTCTATGGTATCTGCTTGTTGTGACTATGACGTCTGCTTGTTGTGACTCTATGACGTCTGCTTGTTGTGACTCTATGACGTCTGCTTGTTGTGACTCTATGATGTCTGCTTGTTGTGACTCTATGTCTGCTTGTTGTGACTCTATGATGTCTGCTTGTTGTGACTCTATGGTGTCTGCTTGTTGTGACTCTATGGTGTCTGCTTGTTGTGACTCTATGATGTCTGCTTGTTGTGACTCTATGTCTGCTTGTTGTGACTCTATGACGTCTGCTTGTTGTGACTCTATGACGTCTGCTTGTTGTGACTCTATGACGTCTGCTTGTTGTGACTCTATGGTGTCTGCTTGTTGTGACTATGACGTCTGCTTGTTGTGACTCTATGACGTCTGCTTGTTGTGACTCTATGTCTGCTTGTTGTGACTCTATGATGTCTGCTTGTTGTGACTCTATGGTGTCTGCTTGTTGTGACTCTATGGTGTCTGCTTGTTGTGAATCTATGATGTCTGCTTGTTGTGACTATGACGTCTGCTTGTTGTGACTCTATGACGTCTGCTTGTTGTGACTCTATGACGTCTGCTTGTTGTGACTCTATGATGTCTGCTTGTTGTGACTCTATGTCTGCTTGTTGTGACTCTATGACGTCTGCTTGTTGTGACTCTATGGTGTCTGCTTGTTGTGACTCTATGACGTCTGCTTGTTGTGACTCTATGGTGTCTGCTTGTTGTGACTCTATGATGTCTGCTTGTTGTGACTCTATGATGTCTGCTTGTTGTGACTCTATGGTGTCTGCTTGTTGTGACTCTATGGTGTCTGCTTGTTGTGACTCTATGATGTCTGCTTGTTGTGACTCTATGTCTGCTTGTTGTGACTCTATGACGTCTGCTTGTTGTGACTCTATGACGTCTGCTTGTTGTGACTCTATGGTGTCTGCTTGTTGTGACTCTATGTCTGCTTGTTGTGACTCTATGACGTCTGCTTGTTGTGACTCTATGACGTCTGCTTGTTGTGACTCTATGGTGTCTGCTTGTTGTGACTCTATGATGTCTGCTTGTTGTGACTCTATGATGTCTGCTTGTTGTGACTCTATGGCGTCTGCTTGTTGTGACTCTATCGTGTCTGCTTGTTGTGACTCTATGATGTCTGCTTGTTGTGACTCTATGACGTCTGCTTGTTGTGACTCTATGACGTCTGCTTGTTGTGACTCTATGACGTCTGCTTGTTGTGACTCTATGACGTCTGCTTGTTGTGACTCTTATTTTCCTCCATCTTTGTAAAGTCGTTGAATAATATGTGGGTCATGAATCCAGAAATATCACAGAATCACACTACTGTCTGTACTGCGATATGTTAAGAACTACTGTTGAATCCTCACATAGTTCCCGGTCCTACTTCTGAGGGTCTGACCTGCATCAGGAGAGGACTGACCAATGTGGGCAGGTCCCGGCTCAAAAGTGTCCAAAATGACGTGCGCTGACATGCTGCAGTACCACCCCGGGCCTGTGGGGGTGGACCCAGAATAAGAATTAACCAATGCTAACATATAGCATATTCTTCTGCTATGCTATATTCTGTGTTGTTGGGCGCTATACAAATAAAAATTTGATTGATTGATTGATATTCTTACCTCTCAAAAACACCTTTACAGGATGGTCCAAAAGTTGTCTCTTGGCCCAAAGCTCCGTTCCACATGTGTGTCAATGCTGAGGGGGGTGTTGTGGACCAGTCTAGTTTAGTCGCTGTGGACTTTAGAAGTCACTCGTTTAAATGAATGGGGCTCTCTCTACTCTACTCTACTCTACTCTACTCTACTCTACTCTACTCTACTCTACCCTACCCTACCCTACCCTACCCTACTCTACTCTACTCTACTCTACCCTACCCTACCCTACCCTACCCTACCCTACCCTACCCTACTCTACTCTACTCTACTCTACTCTACTCTACTCTACTCTACTCTACTCTACTCTACTCTACTCTACTCTACTCTACTCTTGCTTGTAAATAGAAATACATTTGTAAATACATATTGAAATACACCCACACATGGTGAAACTGGCAGATGGTACTTTATTGTTTATATATATATTTATATTTTTGCATGTGTAATTGTCTAATGTAAACAACAACATACAAAGGTTTCTACATAAACTAAGAAATGGTAGTATTGTAAATACTCTCGTCTCTGTTGCAGGGCGCGTGTGTCCTACATAGACTATGAAGGCCGCTCCGATGGCGACTCCATGAAGAAGATCATAAACCAGATGAAGCCGCGGCAGCTGGTGATCGTGCGCGGGTCTCCTGAGGCCAGTCTGGACCTGGCCCAGTCCTGCAGGGCCTTCAGCAAAGACCTCAAAGTCTACACACCCAAGCTGCAGGAGACCATCGACGCCACCAGCGAGACGCACATCTACCAGGTGAGACACACACGCACACGCACACACACACACACACGCACACGCACACGCACACGCACGCGCACGCGCATGCGCACGCACACGCACACACACATATCTACCAGGTGAGCCTGAGTCTGTTGGGACCAGAGGAGGACACAGAGGAGGACACAGAGGAGGTGTGTCTGATGAGCTGCACAAACGACTGAGGGATTTAATCTTTCCTCTTTTGTAATGACTGTGATTATTTATTGTGTTCCTTGTCAGTGTGTCTAGTCCAGCCTTGTGTATGAACTGTGCTACATAAATAAACTTGCCTCCTGCAGGTGCGTCTCAAAGACTCTCTGGTGAGCTCGCTGCTCTTCTGTCGGGCCAAAGACACGGAGCTGGCCTGGATCGACGGCGTCCTGGACATGCGTGTGGTGAAGGTGGACACAGGCGTGTTGGCAGAGGAGGGGGCCGGGGACGAGGCCCCCGAGGACACGGAGCCCATGGAGACCGGCACGGGCGTTGGCACGGGCGTCGTCACGGGCGTCGTCACGGGCGTCGTCACGGGCGCCGTCACGGGCGCCGTCACGGGCGCCGTCACGGGCGCCGTCACGGGCGCCGTCACGGGCGCCGTCACGAGCGCCGACCCAAGCGCCACTGGCACCGCCGAGCTGGAGGTGGACCTGAACGCCACGGCGACCGCCGCTCAGCGAGCCATAAAGATGAACCTGTTTGGAGAAGAAGAGAAAGACTTCTCTGAGGAGAGCGACGTCATCCCCACGCTGGAGCCTCTGCCGCCACAGGAGGTCAGGCTCACCCCAGGAGCTCTGAAAACCATACAACAGATAGTTTTCATTCAAATTAAGAAATGCGTAAACTAAGTGTCTGTGTGTCTGTGTCTGTCTCTGTGTGTGTCTGTGTCTGTCTCTGTGTGTGTGTGTCTGTGTGTGTGTGTGTCTCTGTGTCTGTGTGTGTGTGTCTCTGTGTGTGTGTGTCTGTGTGTCTCTGTGTGTGTGTGTGTGTGTGTGTGTCTCTGTGTGTCTGTGTCTGTCTCTGTGTGTGTCTGTGTCTGTCTCTGTGTGTGTGTGTCTGTGTGTGTGTGTGTCTCTGTGTCTGTGTGTGTGTGTCTCTGTGTCTGTGTGTGTGTCTGTCTCTGTGTGTGTGTGTCTGTGTGTGTGTGTCTGTGTGTGTGTGTCTGTGTGTCTGTCTCTGTGTGTCTGTGTGTGTGTGTGTGTGTGTCTCTGTGTGTGTGTGTGTGTCTCTGTGTGTGTGTGTGTGTGTGTGTGTGTGTGTCTGTGTCTGTCTCTGTGTGTGTGTGTCTGTGTGTCTGTGTGTGTGTGTGTGTCTCTGTGTGTGTGTGTGTCTCTGTGTGTGTGTGTGTGTGTGTGTGTGTGTGTCTGTGTCTGTCTCTGTGTGTGTGTCTGTGTGTGTGTCTGTCTCTGTGTGCGTGTCTGTGTGTGTGTCTGTGTGCGTGTGTGTGTCTGTGTGTGTGTGCGTGTGTGTCTGTCTCTGTGTGTGTTTTTGTGTTGCCTCAGATCCCGGGACATGAGTCCGTGTTCATCAACGAGCCGCGCCTCTCAGACTTCAAACAGGTTCTGCTGAAGGAGGGCGTCCAGGCCGAGTTTGTGGGCGGAGTCCTGGTCTGCAACAACATGGTGGCCGTCCGCAGGGTGAGTGACAGGGGGAGGGGCTGGGGGAGGGGCCAACAAGCCGGCTCGAGCTAGCACGCCAAATAGAACAAACTTGTGTTTTTGAATGGCTCGTGTGATTCAGTGTGAATTGCTTTGTACTAATCGTGCGACACATGTAAATGATGGATCGTTTGATTGAAGACTATTAAAGCTAATGAGCCGATTAGCAACAGTCGCTATGCTATTAGCAAGACAGAAGGCCAGAAATCTCTAGCTTTAGCATAATAAAGAAGCTAGTATAAAATCTGTAGCTTTAGCATAATAAAGAAGCTAGTATAAAATCTCTGGCTTTAGCATAATAAAGAAGCTAGTATAAAATCTCAGGCTTTAGCATAATAAAGAAGCTAGTCTAAAATCTCTAGCTTTAGCATAATAAAGAAGCTAGTCTAAAATCTCTAGCTTTAGCATAACAAAGAAGCTAGCATAAAATCTGTAGCTTTAGCATAATAAAGAAGCTAGTCTAAAATCTCTAGCTTTAGCATAATAAAGAAGCTAGTCTAAAATCTCTAGCTTTAGCATAATAAAGAAGGTTAAGAACTCACTAAAGACACATTTACGTAAAGTATAAGTTCTGGTTCAATCCCAAACGTTTTGTGGAACTTCCAAAATTCTAAATGAAAGCAATAGATCAGTGTAATAAGCTCCGGATGTGAGCCCCCGGGGTTTCTCTCATTTCAGAGGAAGCTCGACTCTGCGCATTATTAAACACAAACTTCTGCAAATCTGCCACAAACAAAACACATTTATTATTGAGCAACGACTTCAGAAATAAAACAACCCAGAAAAGTTTATCAGAGAGTGTGAGGAGCCAGAGAGAGAGACCAGAGAGAGAGACCAGAGAGAGAGACCAGAGAGAGACCAGAGAGAGAGAGACCAGAGAGAGACCAGAGAGAGAGAGACCAGAGAGAGAGACCAGAGAGAGACCAGAGAGAGAGACCAGAGAGAGAGACCAGAGAGAGAGACCAGAGAGAGAGACCAGAGAGAGAGACCAGAGAGAGAGACCAGAGAGAGAGACCAGAGAGAGAGACCAGAGAGAGAGACCAGAGAGAGAGACCAGAGAGAGAGACCAGAGAGAGAGACCAGAGAGAGACCAGAGAGAGAGACCAGAGAGAGAGACCAGAGAGAGAGACCAGAGAGAGAGACCAGAGAGAGAGACCAGAGAGAGAGACCAGAGAGAGAGACCAGAGAGAGAGACCAGAGAGAGAGACCAGAGAGAGAGACCAGAGAGAGAGACCAGAGAGAGACCAGAGAGAGAGACCAGAGAGAGAGACCAGAGAGAGAGAGAGAGACCAGAGAGAGAGACCAGAGAGAGAGACCAGAGAGAGAGAGACCAGAGAGAGAGACCAGAGAGAGAGACCAGAGAGAGACCAGAGAGAGAGACCAGAGAGACCAGAGAGAGAGACCAGAGAGAGAGACCAGAGAGAGAGACCAGAGAGAGAGACCAGAGAGAGAGACCAGAGAGAGAGACCAGAGAGAGAGACCAGAGAGAGAGACCAGAGAGAGAGACCAGAGAGAGAGACCAGAGAGAGACCAGAGAGAGACCAGAGAGAGAGACCAGAGAGAGAGACCAGAGAGAGAGACCAGAGAGAGAGACCAGAGAGAGAGACCAGAGAGAGAGACCAGAGAGAGAGACCAGAGAGAGACCAGAGAGAGACCAGAGAGAGAGACCAGAGAGAGACCAGAGAGAGAGACCAGAGAGAGAGACCAGAGAGAGAGACCAGAGAGAGAGACCAGAGAGAGACCAGAGAGAGAGACCAGAGAGAGAGACCAGAGAGAGAGACCAGAGAGAGAGACCAGAGAGAGAGACCAGAGAGAGAGACCAGAGAGAGAGACCAGAGAGAGACCAGAGAGAGAGACCAGAGAGAGAGACCAGAGAGAGAGACCAGAGAGAGAGACCAGAGAGAGACCAGAGAGAGAGACCAGAGAGAGAGACCAGAGAGAGAGACCAGAGAGAGAGACCAGAGAGAGAGACCAGAGAGAGAGACCAGAGAGAGAGACCAGAGAGAGAGACCAGAGAGAGAGACCAGAGAGAGAGACCAGAGAGAGAGACCAGAGAGAGAGACCAGAGAGAGAGACCAGAGAGAGACCAGAGAGAGACCAGAGAGAGACCAGAGAGAGACCAGAGAGAGAGACCAGAGAGAGAGACCAGAGAGAGAGACCAGAGAGAGAGACCAGAGAGAGACCAGAGAGAGAGACCAGAGAGAGACCAGAGAGAGAGACCAGAGAGAGAGACCAGAGAGAGAGACCAGAGAGAGAGACCAGAGAGAGACCAGAGAGAGAGACCAGAGAGAGAGACCAGAGAGAGACCAGAGAGAGAGACCAGAGAGAGACCAGAGAGAGACCAGAGAGAGAGAGACAGACTGTATACAGATGCTAATGCTAACACAGACTGTATACAGATGCTAATGCTAACACAGACTGTATACAGATGCTAATGCTAACACAGACTGTATACAGATGCTAATGCTAACACAGACTGTATACAGATGCTAATGCTAACACAGACTGTATACAGATGCTAATGCTAACACAGACTGTATACAGATGCTAATGCTAACACAGACTGTATACAGATGCTAATGCTAACACAGACTGTATACAGATGCTAATGCTAACACAGACTGTATACAGATGCTAATGCTAACACAGACTGTATACAGATGCTAATGCTAACACAGACTGTATACAGATGCTAATGCTAACACAGACTGTATACAGATGCTAATGCTAACACAGACTGTATACAGATGCTAATGCTAACACAGACTGTATACAGATGCTAATGCTAACACAGACTGTATACAGATGCTAATGCTAACACAGACTGTATACAGATGCTAATGCTAACACAGACTGTATACAGATGCTAATGCTAACACAGACTGTATACAGATGCTAATGCTAACACAGACTGTATACAGATGCTAATGCTAACACAGACTGTATACAGATGCTAATGCTAACACAGACTGTATACAGATGCTAATGCTAACACAGACTGTATACAGATGCTAATGCTAACACAGACTGTATACAGATGCTAATGCTAACACAGACTGTATACAGATGCTAATGCTAACACAGACTGTATACAGATGCTAATGCTAACACAGACTGTATACAGATGCTAATGCTAACACAGACTGTATACAGATGCTAATGCTAACACAGACTGTATACAGATGCTAATGCTAACACAGACTGTATACAGATGCTAATGCTAACACAGACTGTATACAGATGCTAATGCTAACACAGACTGTATACAGATGCTAATGCTAACACAGACTGTATACAGATGCTAATGCTAACACAGACTGTATACAGATGCTAATGCTAACACAGACTGTATACAGATGCTAATGCTAACACAGACTGTATACAGATGCTAATGCTAACACAGACTGTATACAGATGCTAATGCTAACACAGACTGTATACAGATGCTAATGCTAACACAGACTGTATACAGATGCTAATGCTAACACAGACTGTATACAGATGCTAATGCTAACACAGACTGTATACAGATGCTAATGCTAACACAGACTGTATACAGATGCTAATGCTAACACAGACTGTATACAGATGCTAATGCTAACACAGACTGTATACAGATGCTAATGCTAACACAGACTGTATACAGATGCTAATGCTAACACAGACTGTATACAGATGCTAATGCTAACACAGACTGTATACAGATGCTAATGCTAACACAGACTGTATACAGATGCTAATGCTAACACAGACTGTATACAGATGCTAATGCTAACACAGACTGTATACAGATGCTAATGCTAACACAGACTGTATACAGATGCTAATGCTAACACAGACTGTATACAGATGCTAATGCTAACACAGACTGTATACAGATGCTAATGCTAACACAGACTGTATACAGATGCTAATGCTAACACAGACTGTATACAGATGCTAATGCTAACACAGACTGTATACAGATGCTAATGCTAACACAGACTGTATACAGATGCTAATGCTAACACAGACTGTATACAGATGCTAATGCTAACACAGACTGTATACAGATGCTAATGCTAACACAGACTGTATACAGATGCTAATGCTAACACAGACTGTATACAGATGCTAATGCTAACACAGACTGTATACAGATGCTAATGCTAACACAGACTGTATACAGATGCTAATGCTAACACAGACTGTATACAGATGCTAATGCTAACACAGACTGTATACAGATGCTAATGCTAACACAGACTGTATACAGATGCTAATGCTAACACAGACTGTATACAGATGCTAATGCTAACACAGACTGTATACAGATGCTAATGCTAACACAGACTGTATACAGATGCTAATGCTAACACAGACTGTATACAGATGCTAATGCTAACACAGACTGTATACAGATGCTAATGCTAACACAGACTGTATACAGATGCTAATGCTAACACAGACTGTATACAGATGCTAATGCTAACACAGACTGTATACAGATGCTAATGCTAACACAGACTGTATACAGATGCTAATGCTAACACAGACTGTATACAGATGCTAATGCTAACACAGACTGTATACAGATGCTAATGCTAACACAGACTGTATACAGATGCTAATGCTAACACAGACTGTATACAGATGCTAATGCTAACACAGACTGTATACAGATGCTAATGCTAACACAGACTGTATACAGATGCTAATGCTAACACAGACTGTATACAGATGCTAATGCTAACACAGACTGTATACAGATGCTAATGCTAACACAGACTGTATACAGATGCTAATGCTAACACAGACTGTATACAGATGCTAATGCTAACACAGACTGTATACAGATGCTAATGCTAACACAGACTGTATACAGATGCTAATGCTAACACAGACTGTATACAGATGCTAATGCTAACACAGACTGTATACAGATGCTAATGCTAACACAGACTGTATACAGATGCTAATGCTAACACAGACTGTATACAGATGCTAATGCTAACACAGACTGTATACAGATGCTAATGCTAACACAGACTGTATACAGATGCTAATGCTAACACAGACTGTATACAGATGCTAATGCTAACACAGACTGTATACAGATGCTAATGCTAACACAGACTGTATACAGATGCTAATGCTAACACAGACTGTATACAGATGCTAATGCTAACACAGACTGTATACAGATGCTAATGCTAACACAGACTGTATACAGATGCTAATGCTAACACAGACTGTATACAGATGCTAATGCTAACACAGACTGTATACAGATGCTAATGCTAACACAGACTGTATACAGATGCTAATGCTAACACAGACTGTATACAGATGCTAATGCTAACACAGACTGTATACAGATGCTAATGCTAACACAGACTGTATACAGATGCTAATGCTAACACAGACTGTATACAGATGCTAATGCTAACACAGACTGTATACAGATGCTAATGCTAACACAGACTGTATACAGATGCTAATGCTAACACAGACTGTATACAGATGCTAATGCTAACACAGACTGTATACAGATGCTAATGCTAACACAGACTGTATACAGATGCTAATGCTAACACAGACTGTATACAGATGCTAATGCTAACACAGACTGTATACAGATGCTAATGCTAACACAGACTGTATACAGATGCTAATGCTAACACAGACTGTATACAGATGCTAATGCTAACACAGACTGTATACAGATGCTAATGCTAACACAGACTGTATACAGATGCTAATGCTAACACAGACTGTATACAGATGCTAATGCTAACACAGACTGTATACAGATGCTAATGCTAACACAGACTGTATACAGATGCTAATGCTAACACAGACTGTATACAGATGCTAATGCTAACACAGACTGTATACAGATGCTAATGCTAACACAGACTGTATACAGATGCTAATGCTAACACAGACTGTATACAGATGCTAATGCTAACACAGACTGTATACAGATGCTAATGCTAACACAGACTGTATACAGATGCTAATGCTAACACAGACTGTATACAGATGCTAATGCTAACACAGACTGTATACAGATGCTAATGCTAACACAGACTGTATACAGATGCTAATGCTAACACAGACTGTATACAGATGCTAATGCTAACACAGACTGTATACAGATGCTAATGCTAACACAGACTGTATACAGATGCTAATGCTAACACAGACTGTATACAGATGCTAATGCTAACACAGACTGTATACAGATGCTAATGCTAACACAGACTGTATACAGATGCTAATGCTAACACAGACTGTATACAGATGCTAATGCTAACACAGACTGTATACAGATGCTAATGCTAACACAGACTGTATACAGATGCTAATGCTAACACAGACTGTATACAGATGCTAATGCTAACACAGACTGTATACAGATGCTAATGCTAACACAGACTGTATACAGATGCTAATGCTAACACAGACTGTATACAGATGCTAATGCTAACACAGACTGTATACAGATGCTAATGCTAACACAGACTGTATACAGATGCTAATGCTAACACAGACTGTATACAGATGCTAATGCTAACACAGACTGTATACAGATGCTAATGCTAACACAGACTGTATACAGATGCTAATGCTAACACAGACTGTATACAGATGCTAATGCTAACACAGACTGTATACAGATGCTAATGCTAACACAGACTGTATACAGATGCTAATGCTAACACAGACTGTATACAGATGCTAATGCTAACACAGACTGTATACAGATGCTAATGCTAACACAGACTGTATACAGATGCTAATGCTAACACAGACTGTATACAGATGCTAATGCTAACACAGACTGTATACAGATGCTAATGCTAACACAGACTGTATACAGATGCTAATGCTAACACAGACTGTATACAGATGCTAATGCTAACACAGACTGTATACAGATGCTAATGCTAACACAGACTGTATACAGATGCTAATGCTAACACAGACTGTATACAGATGCTAATGCTAACACAGACTGTATACAGATGCTAATGCTAACACAGACTGTATACAGATGCTAATGCTAACACAGACTGTATACAGATGCTAATGCTAACACAGACTGTATACAGATGCTAATGCTAACACAGACTGTATACAGATGCTAATGCTAACACAGACTGTATACAGATGCTAATGCTAACACAGACTGTATACAGATGCTAATGCTAACACAGACTGTATACAGATGCTAATGCTAACACAGACTGTATACAGATGCTAATGCTAACACAGACTGTATACAGATGCTAATGCTAACACAGACTGTATACAGATGCTAATGCTAACACAGACTGTATACAGATGCTAATGCTAACACAGACTGTATACAGATGCTAATGCTAACACAGACTGTATACAGATGCTAATGCTAACACAGACTGTATACAGATGCTAATGCTAACACAGACTGTATACAGATGCTAATGCTAACACAGACTGTATACAGATGCTAATGCTAACACAGACTGTATACAGATGCTAATGCTAACACAGACTGTATACAGATGCTAATGCTAACACAGACTGTATACAGATGCTAATGCTAACACAGACTGTATACAGATGCTAATGCTAACACAGACTGTATACAGATGCTAATGCTAACACAGACTGTATACAGATGCTAATGCTAACACAGACTGTATACAGATGCTAATGCTAACACAGACTGTATACAGATGCTAATGATGCTAACACAGACTGTATACAGATAACACAGCTACAGATGCTAACACAGACTGTATACAGATGCTAATGCTAACACAGACTGTATACAGATGCTAATGCTAACACAGACTGTATACAGATGCTAATGCTAACACAGACTGTATACAGATGCTAATGCTAACACAGACTGTATACAGATGCTAATGCTAACACAGACTGTATACAGATGCTAATGCTAACACAGACTGTATACAGATGGACAATGCTAACACAGACTGTATACAGATGCTAATGCTAACACAGACTGTATACAGATGGGACAATGCTAACACAGACTGTATACAGATGCTAATGCTAACACAGACTGTATACAGATTGCTAATGCTAACACAGACTGTATACAGATGCTAATGCTAACACAGACTGTATACAGATGCTAATGCTAACACAGACTGTATACAGATGCTAATGCTAACACAGACTGTATACAGATGCTAATGCTAACACAGACTGTATACTGATGCTAATGCTAACACAGACTGTATACTGATGCTAATGCTAACACAGACTGTATACTGATGCTAATGCTAACACAGACTGTATACAGATGCTAATGCTAACACAGACTGTATACAGATGCTAATGCTAACACAGACTGTATACAGATGCTAATGCTAACACAGACTGTATACAGATGCTAATGCTAACACAGACTGTATACAGATGCTAATGCTAACACAGACTGTATACAGATGCTAATGCTAACACAGACTGTATACAGATGCTAATGCTAACACAGACTGTATACAGATGCTAATGCTAACACAGACTGTATACAGATGCTAATGCTAACACAGACTGTATACTGATGCTAATGCTAACACAGACTGTATACAGATGCTAATGCTAACACAGACTGTATACTGATGCTAATGCTAACACAGACTGTATACTGATGCTAATGCTAACACAGACTGTATACAGATGCTAATGCTAACACAGACTGTATACAGATGCTAATGCTAACACAGACTGTATACAGATGCTAATGCTAACACAGACTGTATACAGATGCTAATGCTAACACAGACTGTATACAGATGCTAATGCTAACACAGACTGTATACAGATGCTAATGCTAACACAGACTGTATACAGATGCTAATGCTAACACAGACTGTATACAGATGCTAATGCTAACACAGACTGTATACAGATACTAATGCTAACACAGACTGTATACAGATGCTAATGCTAACACAGACTGTATACAGATGCTAATGCTAACACAGACTGTATACAGATGGACAATGCTAACACAGACTGTATACAGATGCTAATGCTAACACAGACTGTATACAGATGGACAATGCTAACACAGACTGTATACAGATGCTAATGCTAACACAGACTGTATACAGATGGACAATGCTAACACAGACTGTATACAGATGCTAATGCTAACACAGACTGTATACAGATGCTAATGCTAACACAGACTGTATACAGATGCTAATGCTAACACAGACTGTATACAGATGCTAATGCTAACACAGACTGTATACAGATGCTAATGCTAACACAGACTGTATACAGATGCTAATGCTAACACAGACTGTATACAGATGCTAATGCTAACACAGACTGTATACAGATGCTAATGCTAACACAGACTGTATACAGATGCTAATGCTAACACAGACTGTATACAGATGCTAATGCTAACACAGACTGTACAGATGCTAATGCTAACACAGACTGTATACAGATGCTAATGCTAACACAGACTGTATACAGATGCTAATGCTAACACAGACTGTATACAGATGCTAATGCTAACACAGACTGTATACAGATGCTAATGCTAACACAGACTGTATACAGATGCTAATGCTAACACAGACTGTATACAGATGCTAATGCTAACACAGACTGTATACAGATGCTAATGCTAACACAGACTGTATACAGATGCTAATGCTAACACAGACTGTATACAGATGCTAATGCTAACACAGACTGTATACAGATGCTAATGCTAACACAGACTGTATACAGATGCTAATGCTAACACAGACTGTATACAGATGCTAATGCTAACACAGACTGTATACAGATGACTAATGCTAACACAGACTGTATACAGATGCTAATGCTAACACAGACTGTATACAGATGCTAATGCTAACACAGACTGTATACAGATGCTAATGCTAACACAGACTGTATACAGATGCTAATGCTAACACAGACTGTATACAGATGCTAATGCTAACACAGACTGTATACAGATGCTAATGCTAACACAGACTGTATACAGATGCTAATGCTAACACAGACTGTATACAGATGCTAATGCTAACACAGACTGTATACAGATGCTAATGCTAACACAGACTGTATACAGATGCTAATGCTAACACAGACTGTATACAGATGCTAATGCTAACACAGACTGTATACAGATGCTAATGCTAACACAGACTGTATACAGATGCTAATGCTAACACAGACTGTATACAGATGCTAATGCTAACACAGACTGTATACAGATGCTAATGCTAACACAGACTGTATACAGATGCTAATGCTAACACAGACTGTATACAGATGCTAATGCTAACACAGACTGTATACAGATGCTAATGCTAACACAGACTGTATACAGATGCTAATGCTAACACAGACTGTATACAGATGCTAATGCTAACACAGACTGTATACAGATGCTAATGCTAACACAGACTGTATACAGATGCTAATGCTAACACAGACTGTATACAGATGCTAATGCTAACACAGACTGTATACAGATGCTAATGCTAACACAGACTGTATACAGATGCTAATGCTAACACAGACTGTATACAGATGCTAATGCTAACACAGACTGTATACAGATGCTAATGCTAACACAGACTGTATACAGATGCTAATGCTAACACAGACTGTATACAGATGCTAATGCTAACACAGACTGTATACAGATGCTAATGCTAACACAGACTGTATACAGATGCTAATGCTAACACAGACTGTATACAGATGCTAATGCTAACACAGACTGTATACAGATGCTAATGCTAACACAGACTGTATACAGATGCTAATGCTAACACAGACTGTATACAGATGCTAATGCTAACACAGACTGTATACAGATGCTAATGCTAACACAGACTGTATACTGATGCTAATGCTAACACAGACTGTATACAGATGCTAATGCTAACACAGACTGTATACAGATGCTAATGCTAACACAGACTGTATACAGATGCTAATGCTAACACAGACTGTATACAGATGCTAATGCTAACACAGACTGTATACAGATGCTAATGCTAACACAGACTGTATACAGATGCTAATGCTAACACAGACTGTATACAGATGCTAATGCTAACACAGACTGTATACAGATGCTAATGCTAACACAGACTGTATACAGATGCTAATGCTAACACAGACTGTATACAGATGCTAATGCTAACACAGACTGTATACAGATGCTAATGCTAACACAGACTGTATACAGATGCTAATGCTAACACAGACTGTATACAGATGCTAATGCTAACACAGACTGTATACAGATGCTAATGCTAACACAGACTGTATACAGATGCTAATGCTAACACAGACTGTATACAGATGCTAATGCTAACACAGACTGTATACAGATGCTAATGCTAACACAGACTGTATACAGATGCTAATGCTAACACAGACTGTATACAGATGCTAATGCTAACACAGACTGTATACAGATGCTAATGCTAACACAGACTGTATACAGATGCTAATGCTAACACAGACTGTATACAGATGCTAATGCTAACACAGACTGTATACAGATGCTAATGCTAACACAGACTGTATACAGATGCTAATGCTAACACAGACTGTATACAGATGCTAATGCTAACACAGACTGTATACAGATGCTAATGCTAACACAGACTGTATACAGATGCTAATGCTAACACAGACTGTATACAGATGCTAATGCTAACACAGACTGTATACAGATGCTAATGCTAACACAGACTGTATACAGATGCTAATGCTAACACAGACTGTATACAGATGCTAATGCTAACACAGACTGTATACAGATGCTAATGCTAACACAGACTGTATACAGATGCTAATGCTAACACAGACTGTATACAGATGCTAATGCTAACACAGACTGTATACAGATGCTAATGCTAACACAGACTGTATACAGATGCTAATGCTAACACAGACTGTATACAGATGCTAATGCTAACACAGACTGTATACAGATGGACAATGCTAACACAGACTGTATACAGATGCTAATGCTAACACAGACTGTATACAGATGCTAATGCTAACACAGACTGTATACAGATGCTAATGCTAACACAGACTGTATACAGATGCTAATGCTAACACAGACTGTATACAGATGCTAATGCTAACACAGACTGTATACAGATGGACAATGCTAACACAGACTGTATACAGATGCTAATGCTAACACAGACTGTATACAGATGCTAATGCTAACACAGACTGTATACAGATGCTAATGCTAACACAGACTGTATACAGATGCTAATGCTAACACAGACTGTATACAGATGCTAATGCTAACACAGACTGTATACAGATGCTAATGCTAACACAGACTGTATACAGATGCTAATGCTAACACAGACTGTATACAGATGCTAATGCTAACACAGACTGTACAGATGGACAATGCTAACACAGACTGTATACAGATGCTAATGCTAACACAGACTGTACAGATGGACAATGCTAACACAGACTGTATACAGATGCTAATGCTAACACAGACTGTATACAGATGCTAATGCTAACACAGACTGTATACAGATGCTAATGCTAACACAGACTGTATACAGATGCTAATGCTAACACAGACTGTACAGATGGACAATGCTAACACAGACTGTATACAGATGCTAATGCTAACACAGACTGTACAGATGGACAATGCTAACCTGTTTCCACCACACCCTCCTCTACATCAGCAGAATCCTGAGGCTGCACGAGATCAGAGGAATGTGCCTAAGGCTGTAGGAGAGGTGTGGTAGTAGTAGTAGTAGTAATAGTCTTTGCAGTAGAAGGAGTGGTAAAAGTACGGTAGTAGCAAGTAGTAGTAGTAGTAGTTTTGAAATGCACCTGAGACATTGGTCAACACCAAAATACTTCACTTCTGCTTTGTTGTGACTTCTTTGTTGTGACTTCTTTGTTGTGACTTCTTTGTTGTGACTTCTTTGTTGTGACTTCTTTGTTGTGACTTCTTTGTTGTGACTTCTTTGTTGTGACTTCTTTGTTGTGACTTCTTTGTTGTGACTTCTTTGTTGTGACTTCTTTGTTGTGACTTCTTTGTTGTGACTTCTTTGTTGTGACTTCTTTGTTGTGACTTCTTTGTTGTGACTTCTTTGTTGTGACTTCTTTGTTGTGACTTCTTTGTTGTGACTTCTTTGTTGTGACTTGTGGTAAAACTGGGAGGGTCACTTTGTTCTGCAACACACAGACAAATGTTGTGTTGTAAAACACACAGACAAATGTTGTGTTGTAAAACACACAGACAAATGTTGTGTTGTAAAACACACAGACAAATGTTGTGTTGTAAAACCTGGGATTACATTTTCAACTTTTGACTCCAACTTCTCTGTGCAAAAGTAGAGTAATCTCCATGGAATTATTATTATTATGATTCACTTTTTCTCTCATGGCAGCACACTATAGTTCTCCCACAAACCCAGATTTGAAACCGGATTGGACTGGATTTGAGCTGTTCTTGGCTTTAAAATGGTACGATATCTGCAGATATTGATTTACATTAAACTGAAAGTAGGTCCCACTGCAGGGAAATGTCAGTGTTGCATCAGCAGTTACAGTGCCTTGCGAAAGTATTCGGCCCCCTTGAACCTTTCAACATTTTGGCAGATTTCAGGCTTCAAACATAAAGATATAAAAAATATTTTTTTGTCATGAATCAACAACAAGTGGGACACAATCGTGAAGTGGAACGACACTTATTGGATAATTTAAACTTTTTTAACAAATAAAAAACTGAAAAGTGGGGCGTGCAATATTATTCGGCCCCTTGCGCTAATACTTTGTAGCGCCACCTTTTGCTGCAATTACAGCTGCAAGTCGCTTGGGGTATGTCTCTATCAGTTTTGCACATCGAGAGACTGGAATTCTTCCCCATTCTTCCTTGCAAAACAGCTGGAGCTCAGTGAGGTTGGATGGAGAGCGTTTGTGAACAGCAGTCTTCAGCTCTTTCCACAGATTCTCGATTGGATTCAGGTCTGGACTTTGACTTGGCCATTCTAACACCTGGATACGTCTATTTGTGAACCATTCCATTGTAGATTTGGCTTTATGTTTTGGATCATTGTCCTGTTGGAAGATAAATCTCTGTCCCAGTCTCAGGTCTTTTGCAGACTCCAACAGGTTTTCTTCCAGAATGGTCCTGTATTTGGCTCCATCCATCTTCCCATCAATTTTAGCCATCTTCCCTGTCCCTGCTGAAGAAAAGCAGGCCCAAAGCATGATGCTGCCACCACCATGTTTGACAGTGGGGATGGTGTGTTCAGGGTGATGAGCTGTGTTGCTTTTACGCCAAACATATCGTTTTTCATTGTGGCCAAAAAGTTAGATTTTGGTTTCATCTGACCAGAGCACCTTCTTCCACATGTTTGGTGTGTCTCCCAGGTGGCTTGTGGCAAACTTTAAGAGACTTTTATTGGATATCTTTGAGAAATGGCTTTCTTCTTGCCACTCTTCCATAAAGGCCAGATTTGTGCAGTGCACGACTGATTGTTGTCCTATGGACAGACTCTCCCACCTCAGCTGTAGTTATCTGCAGTTCATCCAGAGTGATCATGGGCCTCTTGGCTGCATCTCTGATCAGTCTTCTCCTTGTTTGAGATGAAAGTTTGGAGGGACTGCCGGGTCTTGGTAGATTTGCAGTGGTCTGATACTCCTTCCATTTCAATATAATTGCTTGCACAGTGCTCCTTGAGATGTTTAAAGCTTGGGAAATCTTTTTGTATCCAAATCCGGCTTTAAACTTCTCCACAACAGTATCTCGGACCTGCCTGGTGTGTTCCTTTGTCTTCATGGTTCTCTCTGTGCTTTAAACAGAACCCTGAGACTATCAAAGAGCAGGTGCATTTATACGGAGACTTGATCACACACAGGTACATTCTATTTATCATCATCAGTCATTTAGGACAACATTGGATCATTCAAAGATCCTCACTGAACTTCTGGACTGAGTTTGCTGCACTGAAAGTAAAGGGGCCGAATAATATTGCACGCCCCACTTTTCAGTTTTTTATTTGTTAAAAAAGTTTAAATTATCCAATAAATTCCGTTCCACTTCACGATTGTGTCCCACTTGTTGTTGATTCTTGACAAAAAATTTAAATTTTATATCTTTATGTTTGAAGCCTGAAATGTGGCAAAATGTTGAAAGGTTCAAGGGGGCTGAATACTTTCGCAAGGCACTGTACAGAACAGTCAGAATGAGGAGCACACAGCACAAGATAAATGAATTATGTAGCTTTAGCATAATAAAGAAGCTAGTATAAACTTTAGCTTTAGCATAATAAAGAAGCTAGTATAACATCTCTAGCTTTAGCATAATAAAGAAGCTAGTATAAACTTTAGCTTTAGCATAATAAAGAAGCTAGTATAACATCTCTAGCTTTAGCATAATAAAGAAGCTAGCGACACGTATGCAATTTTGTGACACAATCAGAAACAAAAGTAAGTCTGAACTAACAAAGTAAACAACTGGATTCTAGAGGTTGCTGAGCTTCACAGCTAGGATTAAGATGCATGTATTGATGGAGCTGAAGGTGGCTGGATGACAGTGTGAACTTGTGCTAGTTGGAGCTGTTTTTCTTATATGGGCATTACTTTCGACTGTGTTAGCTTTGGACTGCAACAGGAGCAGGCGTGCTGCTAAGACGTTTGCTAAAGCAAGCTGGAGTTCATGGAGCGTGAATGAAGGCATCTGATTGGTCAGTCCTTATATGGACGTATCTGGATTTACAAAAACGATATCAGAATATAAACACCAGGATCACAGAGAGAGACGGACCATGGATGTTTTAAGCCCAAAATGGTGAGTCAATAGGAGCTCAGTCAAAACTTCGTCCATGAGCACTTCCCTTTTGGGCTTCATTGAGCTAGCGTGTTAGCATTGTCCATTTGTATACAGTCTATGAATCTAGCTTCACAAAGACGTCATGAAGTTAACTCAAAAGAGAGCGGTTCTGAAAAGAGGTTTATTTTTCTATGTAAGTGAATGGAGTCAAAGACAGTAGGAGCAAAACTTCCTCCATGAGCACTTCCCTCTCCTTCACACTGTCTCCTCTCTGTGCTGCAGGCGTTGATGAACGTGAATGATCGTCTGAGGAGGCTGTATCCAGAGGAAGAGGAGCTGTTCGACATCGTCCTCATGACCAACAACCACGCACAGGTCGGAGTGCGCCTCATCAACTCCATCAACCACTACGGTACAGAGACCAGAGCGAGACCAGAGGGAGACCAGAGGGAGACCAGAGGGAGACCAGAGGGAGACCAGAGAGACCAGAGGGAGACCAGAGGGAGACCAGAGGGAGACCAGAGGGAGACCAGAGAGAGACCAGAGGGAGACCAGAGGGAGACCAGAGGGAGACCAGAGGGAGACCAGAGGGAGGCCAGAGGGAGACCAGAGAGAGACCAGAGGGAGACCAGAGGGAGACCAGAGGGAGACCAGAGGGAGACCAGAGCGAGACCAGAGGGAGACCAGAGGGAGACCAGAGGGAGGCCAGAGGGAGACCAGAGGGAGACCAGAGGGAGACCAGAGGGAGACCAGAGGGAGACCAGAGGGAGGCCAGAGGGAGACCAGAGAGAGACAAGAGGGAGACCAGAGGGAGACCAGAGCGAGACCAGAGGGAGACCAGAGGGAGACCAGAGGGAGACCAGAGAGACCGGAGAGACCAGAGGGAGACCAGAGGGAGACCAGAGGGAGACCAGAGAGACCGGAGAGACCAGAGGGAGACCAGAGGGAGACCAGAGGGAGACCAGAGAGACCGGAGAGAGACCAGAGAGAGACCAGAGAGAGACCAGAGGGAGACCAGAGGGAGACCAGAGGGAGACCAGAGCGAGACCAGAGCGAGACCAGAGGGAGACCAGAGGGAGACCAGAGGGAGACCAGAGGGAGACCAGAGGGAGACCAGAGGGAGACCAGAGGGACCAGAGAGACCGGAGAGACCAGAGGGAGACCAGAGGGACATGAGGGACCAGAGGGATCAGAGGGACCAGAGGGAGACCAGAGAGAGACCAGAGAGAGACCAGAGAGACCAGAGGGAGACCCGAGGGAGACCAGAGGGAGACCAGAGGGAGACCAGAGGGAGACCAGAGGGAGACCAGAGCGAGACCAGAGCGAGACCAGAGGGAGACCAGAGGGAGACCAGAGGGAGACCAGAGGGACCAGAGAGACCGGAGAGACCAGAGGGAGACCAGAGGGAGACCAGAGGGAGACCAGAGGGAGACCAGAGAGAGACCAGAGAGACCAGAGGGAGGCCAGAGGGAGGCCAGAGGGAGACCAGAGGGAGACCAGAGCGAGACCAGAGCGAGACCAGAGGGAGACCAGAGGGAGACCAGAAGGAGACCAGAGGGAGACCAGAGGGAGACCAGAGCGAGACCAGAGGGAGACCAGAGCGAGACCAGAGGGAGACCAGAGGGAGGCCAGAGGGAGACCAGAGAGAGACCAGAGAGACCAGAGCGAGACCAGAGGGAGGCCAGAGGGAGACCAGAGAGAGACCAGAGAGACCAGAGGGAGACCAGAGGGAGACCAGAGGGAGACCAGAGAGAGACCAGAGAGACCAGAGCGAGACCAGAGGGAGGCCAGAGAGAGACCAGAGGGAAACCAGAGGGAGACCAGAGGGAGACCAGAGAGAGACCAGAGAGACCAGAGCGAGACCAGAGGGAGGCCAGAGGGAGACCAGAGGGAGACCAGAGGGAGGCCAGAGAGAGACCAGAGAGAGACCAGAAGGAGACCAGAGCGAGACCAGAGGGAGGCCAGAGAGAGACCAGTGAGAGACCAGAGGGAGACCAGAGGGAGACCAGAGGGAGACCAGAGAGAGACCAGAGAGACCAGAGCGAGACCAGAGGGAGGCCAGAGGGAGACCAGAGCGAGACCAGAGGGAGACCAGAGGGAGACCAGAGGGAGGCCAGAGAGAGACCAGAAGGAGACCAGAGGGAGGCCAGAGAGACCAGAGAGAGACCAGAGGGAGACCAGAGAGACCAGAGCGAGACCAGAGGGAGGCCCGAGAGAGACCAGAGAGAGACCAGAGAGAGACCAGAGAGAGACCAGAGGGAGACCAGAGGGAGACCAGAGAGAGACCAGAGAGACCAGAGGGAGACCAGAGGGAGGCCAGAGAGAGACCAGAGAGAGACCAGAGAGAGACCAGAGGGAGGCCAGAGGGAGACCAGAGCGAGACCAGAGGGAGACCAGAGGGAGACCAGAGGGAGACCAGAGAGAGACCAGAGAGAGACCAGAAGGAGACCAGAGCGAGACCAGAGGGAGGCCAGAGAGAGACCAGAGAGAGACCAGAGGGAGACCAGAGAGACCAGAGCGAGACCAGAGGGAGGCCAGAGAGAGACCAGAGAGAGACCAGAGGGAGACCAGAGGGAGACCAGACGGAGACCAGAGAGAGACCAGAGGGAGACCAGAGGGAGACCAGAGAGAGACCAGAGAGACCAGAGCGAGACCAGAGGGAGGCCAGAGGGAGACCAGAGGGAAGCCAGAGGGAGACCAGAGCGAGACCAGAGGGAGACCAGAGGGAGGCAAGAGGGAGACCAGAAGGAGATCAGAGGGAGGCCAGAGGGAGACCAGAGCGAGACCAGAGGGAGACCAGAGAGAGACCAGAGAGAGACCAGAGAGAGACCAGAGAGAGACCAGAGAGACCAGAGCGAGACCAGAGGGAGACCAGAGGGAGACCAGAGGGAGACCAGAGGGAGACCTTTGGTCTCTCTGTCTCTGGGCGGCACGGTGGCTGAGTGGATAGCACTCTCGCCTCTCAGCAAGAAGGTCCTGGGTTTGAATCCCGGTTGGACCAGGGCCTTTCTGAGTGGAGTTTGCATGTTCTCCCCGTGTCTGCGTAGGTTTCCTCCAGGTGCTCCGGTTTCCCCTACCACTAAAAATATGTACAATAGGTCTGGCATGTGCCTCCTGTACTGGCCCCACTCCCAAAAATAACAATTGTAAACCGCTTTGAGACTCCGATGTGCAGTGAAAAGGCGGTATATAAATAAAGATTACTTACTTACTTACTTACTCTTTCTGGTCTCTCTCTCTGGTCTCTCTTAGGTCTCTCTCAGGTCTCTTTCTGGTCTCTCTCTGGTCTCTGTCTGGTCTCTCTCAGGTCTCTCTTTGGTCTCTCTCAGGTCTCTTTCTGGTCTCTCTCTCTGGTCTCTCTCTGGTCTCTCTCTCTGGTCTCTCTCAGGTCTCTCTCTGGTCTCTCTCAGGTCTCTGGTCTCTCTCTGGTCTCTCTCTGGTCTCTCTCTGGTCTCTCTCTCCGGTCTCTTTCAGGTTTCTCTCTGATCTCTCTCTGGTCTCTCTCAGATCTCTCTCTGGTCTCTCTCTCAGGTCTCTCTCTGGTCTCTCTCTGGTCTCTCTCTGGTCTCTCTCTGGTCTCTCTCTGGTCTCCCTCTGGTCTCTCTCTCTGGTCTCTCTCAGGTCTCTCTCAGATCTCTCTCTGGTCTCTCTCTCTGGTCTCTCTCAGATCTCTCTCTGGTCTCTCTCTCTGGTCTCTCTCTGGTCTCTCTCTGGTCTCTCTCTCAGGTCTCTCTCAGGTTTCTCTCTGATCTCTCTCTGGTCTCTCTCTGGTCTCTCTCTGGTCTCTCTCTGGTCTCTCTCAGATCTCTCTCTGGTCTCTCTCTGGTCTCTCTCTGGTCTCTCTCTCTGGTCTCTCTCAGGTCTCTCTCTGGTCTCTCTCCCCGGGTCTCTCTCTGGTCTCTCTCTGGTCTCTCTCTGGTCTCTCTCTGGTCTCTCAGATCTCTCTCTGGTCTCTCTCAGGTCTCTCTCTGGTCTCTCTCTGGTCTCTCTCTGGTCTCTCTCTCGCTCTGAGTACGCAAACATTTATTATTTACAGGGCTCACTAAAATCTTGTCATTTGGTCCCACATTAGATGAGCCTGACCCTAATCTCGACCTCACCTGTCCCAAACATTATACTTTATTTAAATCTGTGTTTTTGTGTGTGTTGTTCCAGACTTGAGCATCGAGAGGTTCTGTATGACCGGAGGGAAGAGCCCCATCGGGTATCTGAAAGCCTACATGACCAACCTGTACCTGTCCAAGGACGCAGAGAAGGTTACAGAGGCCATCGAAGAAGGTAGGACCAGAGAGAGACCAGAGAGAGACCAGAGAGAGACCAGAGAGAGACCTGAGAGACCTGAGAGAGACCAGAGAGACCAGAGAGACCAGAGAGAGACCTGAGAGAGACCAGAGAGAGAGACCAGAGAGAGACCAGAGAGAGACCTGAGAGAGACCTGGGAGAGACCAGAGAGAGACCAGAGAGAGACCTGAGAGAGACCTGGGAGAGACCAGAGAGAGACCTGAGAGAGACCAGAGAGAGACCTGAGAGAGACCAGAGAGAGACCTGAGAGAGACCAGAGAGATACCAGAGAGAGACCAAAGAGAGAGACCAGTGAGAGAGACCAAAGAGAGAGACCAGAGAGAGACCAGAGAGAGGCCAGCGAGAGAGACCAGAGAGACCAAAGAGAGAGACCAGAGGGAGACCAGATAGAGGCTAGAGAGAGTCCAGTGACAGACCAGACAGAGACCAGGACCAGTTTGTAGTGTTTGCAGATCATTTCCATCCATAGTCCCACAGTACGACACACAAACACACACTCAACCCTCACGTACACAGACACAGGGAGAACATGCAAACTCCTAAACAGAAATTCCCCATGTGCAGTGGGGAGTTGATTATCATGTACCTCAGCTTTAATCCTGCAGTCTCAGTTTTGTTTGTTTTGTCTTGGTGCCAGTGTGACGTGTGTGGGGTCCTTTGCAGGCATCGCCGCGGCCACCATGTTCATGCCCGAGGCCCACATGCAGTCGCAGCTCAGCGACCTGCAGCTCAGGGTGGCCTTCGACGGAGACGCCGTGCTCTTCTCCGACGAGTCCGAGATCATCGTCAAGCAGCAGGGACTGGACCAGTTCTTTGAGCACGAGAAGACCCACGAGAACCTGCCCCTGGCCCAGGTAAGGACTGAGGAGAACCTGCCCCTGGCCCAGGTAAGGACTGAGGAGAACCTGCCTCTGGCCCAGGTAAGGACTGAGGAGAACCTGCCCCTGGCCCAGGTAAGGACTGAGGAGAACCTGCCCCTGGCCCAGGTAAGGACTGAGGAGAACCTGCCTCTGGCCCAGGTAAGGACTGAGGAGAACCTGCCCCTGGCCCAGGTAAGGACTGAGGAGAACCTGCCTCTAGCCCAGGTAAGGACTGAGGAGAACCTGCCTCTGGCCCAGGTAAGGACTGAGGAGAACCTGCCTCTGGCCCAGGTAAGGACTGAGGAGAACCTGCCTCTAGCCCAGGTAAGGACTGAGGAGAACCTGCCCCTGGCCCAGGTAAGGACTGAGGAGAACCTGCCTCTGGCCCAGGTAAGGACTGAGGAGAACCTGCCCCTGGCCCAGGTAAGGACTGAGGAGAACCTGCCTCTAGCCCAGGTAAGGACTGAGGAGAACCTGCCCCTGGCCCAGGTAAGGACTGAGGAGAACCTGCCCCTGGCCCAGGTAAGGACTGAGGAGAACCTGCCCCTGGCCCAGGTAAGGACTGAGGAGAACCTGCCCCTGGCCCAGGTAAGGACTGAGGAGAACCTGTCTCTGGCCCAGGTAAGGACTGAGGAGAGACCTCTCTGCTCCCAGGGGCCTCTCACCTTTGACCTTTGACCTCTCTGCTCCCAGGGGCCTCTCACCTCTAACCTCTCTGCTCCCAGGGGCCTCTAACCTCTGACCTCTCTGCTCCCAGGAGCCTCTCACCTCTGACCTTTGACCTCTCTGCTCCTAGGGGCCTCTAACTTCTCTCCTCTCAGGGGTCTCTAACCTCTCTGCTCCTAGGGGCCTCTAACCTCTGACCCCTCTCCTCTCAGGGGCCTCTAACCTCTCTGCTCCCAAGGGCCTCTCACCTCTGACCTCTCTGCTCCCAGGGGCCTCTAACCTCTGACCTCTCTGCTCCCAGGGGCCTCTGAAGTGTTTCCTGGAGGCGTTGGGGAAACTGCAGAGAAAGTTCTACGCTAAGAACGAGCGTCTGGAGTGCCCCATCCGCATCTTCCTGGTGACGGCCCGCAGTGCGGCCAGCTCCGGGGCCCGCGTCCTCAAGACCCTGCGCTCGTGGGGCCTGGAGGTGGACGAGGCCCTGTTCCTGGCGGGGGCCCCCAAAGGACCCCTGCTGCAGAAGATCAAGCCTCACATCTACTTCGACGACCAGATGTTCCACATAGAGGGCGCCAAAGAGCTGGGCACCATCTCCGCTCACGTCCCGTACGGCATCGGGCAGAAGTACCACCGCGGGAAGCTGATCGCAACACCACCGAAGCAGGAAGAGTGAGAGCGCGACACCACCGAGAGAGGACGAGTGAGAGCGGGACACCACCGAGGCAGGAAGAGTGAGAGCGGGACACCACCGAGAGAGGACGAGTGAGAGCGGGACACCACCGAGGCAGGAAGAGTGAGAGCGGGACACCACCGAGGCAGGAAGAGTGAGAGCGGGACACCACCGAGAGAGGAAGAGTGAGATTGGGACACCACCGAGAGAGGAAGAGTGAGAGCGGGACACCACCGAGAGAGGAAGAGTGAGAGCGGGACACCACCGAGAGAGGAAGAGTGAGAGCGCGACACCACCGAGAGAGGACGAGTGAGAGCGGGACACCACCGAGAGAGGACGAGTGAGAGCGGGACACCACCGAGAGAGGACGAGTGAGAGCGGGACACCACCGAGAGAGGAAGAGTGAGAGCGGGACACCACCGAGAGAGGACGAGTGAGAGCGGGACACCACCGAGAGAGGAAGAGTGAGAGCGGGACACCACCGAGAGAGGACGAGTGAGAGCGGGACACCACCGAGAGAGGACGAGTGAGAGCGGGACACCACCGAGAGAGGAAGAGTGAGATTGGGACACCACCGAGAGAGGAAGAGTGAGATTGGGACACCACCGAGAGAGGAAGAGTGAGAGCGGGACACCACCGAGAGAGGAAGAGTGAGATTGGGACACCACCGAGAGAGGAAGAGTGAGATTGGGACACCACCGAGAGAGGAAGAGTGAGATTGGGACACCACCGAGAGAGGAAGAGTGAGAGAGGGACACCACCGAGAGAGGACGAGTGAGAGCGGGACACCACCGAGAGAGGAAGAGTGAGAGCGAGTCTCCTGGTGTTGTGCCGGTCCTCTCCTGTCTTTCTCCAAGTGTTGTGCCGGTCCTCTCCTGTCTTTCTCCTGGTGTTGTTCCGGTCCTCTCCTGTCTTTCTCCTAGTGTTGTGCCGGTCCTCTCCTATCTTTCTCCTGGTGTTGTGCCGGTCCTCTCCTCTCTTCCTCCTGGTGTCGTGCCGGTCCTCTCCTCTCTTCCTCCTGGTGTCGTGCCGGTCCTCTCCTCTCTTTCTCCTGGTGTTGTGCCGGTCCTCTCCTCTCTTCCTCCTGGTGTCGTGCCGGTCTTCTCCTGTCTTTCTCCTGGTGTTGTGCCGGTCCTCTCCGGTCTTTCTCCTGGTGTTGTGCCGGTCTTCTCCTGTCTTTCTCCTGGTGTTGTGCCGGTCTTCTCCTGTCTTTCTCCTGGTGTTGTGCCGGTCCTCTCCTCTCCTACTCCTGGTGTCATGCCGGTCCTCTCCTGTCTTCCACCTGGTGTCATGCCGGTCCTCTCCTATCTTTCATAAATACCTAAAAGTGACTTAAATCCATCTTAATCTCGTTAGATAAAAAGGGAAAAGCAATAACAACAGAAGCTCTTAAAAATAGGAGAAAATGTAAAAACATAAAGGCACAGAACCTGCTGCATTTTCTCATCAGCAACTTTGTTTTTTATTGTATTTTTATATCACATTTATGAATTTTGTCACATCCTCAGACCAGCTTTTCTATTGGCCAGAATCATTTTATAGATTATATAATTAAACAAGTAATAATATGTGTGATGAGGTGTGTTGGGGCAGCTGTGGCTGTTTAGTCTTGGTTTAAGCCGGTATTTCTTCTGTGTTGGTTTCTGTGGGTTTTTACAGTTTGTTCACGAAGATTCTTTTAAACTGTAATTTGAAAGTAAAGGAACTGTTCGTAATATTTTCAGTTAAAATTACAGCTGCATCTGTTTTGTGTTTCCAGATAACAGCTACACACACATATCTGAACACAAGTCTGAACCATAGCCTGTAAACAGATGTACAATGCTAACCCGCTAGCTCATTGCTAACCCGCTAGCTCAATGCTAACCCGCTAGCTCAATGCTAACCCGCTAGCTCAATGCTAACCCGCTAGCTCATTGCTAACCCGCTAGCTCATTGCTAACCCGCTAGCTCAATGCTAACCCGCTAGCTCATTGCTAACCCGCTAGCTCAATGCTAACCCGCTAGCTCATTGCTAACCCGCTAGCTCAATGCTAACCCGCTAGCTCATTGCTAACCCGCTAGCTCAATGCTAACCCGCTAGCTCATTCCTACCTCAGTAACCGTTTGTGTCACACTCACCGTTTTGGGTTTAAAAATCAACAACTTTGTGTTTTCACATCAGTTATCTTCCACCAGAGAATGGAGAGTGCTAGTTACTATAGCAACACACCGTTTACAGTTAGTGTTAGCAATAGCCTTTCAACAAACTGTTTTGTTTGTTTATTTAATAAATATGCTGAAAAACTGTTTTAGGTGGGATTTTTCAGACTTCCATTGGTTTGAATGGGAGCAGTCAAAATGACGGCTCTGGGGGTTGTAGTAGTTTTGTAATTATGGTCTTGTGTGAAAAGTAGCCTCTTGTTGTGAACGCGTTGTTTCTGTGTCAATGTGTTTTTACAATAAAAAATATGCTGTTCTTTAAGAAAATATGTTTTTCTTACCAAAAACATTGAAATATGGTAAGAACTTTAACCTCTCTCTGGTCTCTCTCTGGTCTCTCTCTGGTCTCTCTCTAGTCTCTCTCTCTGGTCTCTCTCTGGTCTCTCTCTGGTCTCTCTCTGGTCTCTCTCTGGTCTCTCTCTCTGGACTCTCTCTGGTCTCTCTCTGGTCTCTCTCTGGTCTCTCTCTCTGGACTCTCTCTGGTCTCTCTCTGGTCTCTCTCTGGTCTCTCTCTGGTCTCTCTCTGGTCTCTCTCTCTGGACTCTCTCTGGACTCTCTCTGGTCTCTCACTGGTCCCTCTCTGGTCTCTCTCTCTGGACTCTCTCTGGTCTCTCTCTGGTCTCTCTCTGGTCTCTCTCTGGTCTCTCTCTGGTCTCTCTCTCTGGACTCTCTCTGGTCTCTCTCTGGTCTCTCTCTGGCCTCTCTCTGGTCTCTCTCTGGTCTCTCTCTCTGGACTCTCTCTGGTCTCTCTCTGGTCTCTCTCTGGTCTCTCTCTCTGGTCTCTCTCTGGCCTCTCTCTGGTCTCTCTCTGGTCTCTCTCTCTGGACTCTCTCTGGTCTCTCTCTGGTCTCTCTCTCTGGTCTCTCTCTGGTCTCTCTCTCTGGACTCTCTCTGGTCTCTCTCTGGTCTCTCTCTGGTCTCTCTCTCTGGTCTCTCTCTGGTCTCTCTCTGGTCTCTCTCTGAACTCTCTCTGGTCTCTCTCTCTGGTCTCTCTCTCTCTGGTCTCTCTCTGGTCTCTCTCTGGTCTCTCTCTCTGGTCTCTCTCTCTGGTCTCTCTCTCTGGTCTCTCTCTGGTCTCTCTCTGGTCTCTCTCTGGTCTCTCTCTCTGGTCTCTCTCTGGTCTCTCTCTCTGGTCTCTCTCTCTGGTCTCTCTCTCTGGCTCTCTCTCTCTGGACTCTCTCTGGTCTCTCTCTCTGGTCTCTCTCTGGTCTCTCTCTGGTCTCTCTCTCTGGTCTCTCTCTCTGGTCTCTCTCTCTGGTCTCTCTCTCTGGTCTCTCTCTCTGGTCTCTCTCTGAACTCTCTGAACTCTCTCTGGACTCTCTCTGGTCTCTCTCTGGTCTCTCTCTCTGGTCTCTCTCTGGTCTCTCTCTCTGGTCTCTCTCTCTGGTCTCTCTCTCTGGTCTCTCTCTCTGGTCTCTCTCTGGTCTCTCTCTCTGGACTCTCTCTGGTCTCTCTCTCTGGTCTCTCTCTGGTCTCTCTCTCTGGTCTCTCTCTCTGGTCTCTCTCTCTGGTCTCTCTCTGAACTCTCTGAACTCTCTCTGGTCTCTCTCTGGTCTCTCTCTGGTCTCTCTCTGGTCTCTCTCTGGTCTCTCTCTGGTCTCTCTCTCTGGTCTCTCTCTCTGGTCTCTCTCTGGTCTCTCTCTGGTCTCTCTCTCTGGTCTCTCTCTGGACTCTCTCTGGTCTTTCTCTCTGGTCTCTCTCTCTGGTCTCTCTCTGGTCTCTCTCTGGTCTCTCTCTGGACTCTCTCTGGATTCTCTCTGGTGTCTCTCTGGTCTCTCTCTGGACTCTCTCTGGTCTCTCGTAGTCTCTCTCTGGTCTCTCTGGTCTCTCTCTGGTCTCTCTGGACTCTCTGGACTCTCTCTGGTCTCTCTCTGGACTCTCTCTGGTGTCTCTCTGGTCTCTCTCTGGACTCTCTGGACTCTCTCTGGTCTCTCTGGACTCTCTCTGGTCTCTCTCTGGTCTCTCTGGACTCTCTGGTCTCTGTCTGGACTCTCTCTGGTCTCTCTGGACTCTCTGGACTCTCTCTGGTCTCTCGTAGTCTCTCTCTGGTGTCTCTCCGCTGTCATCATTCAGCATCTCTTTTATCACAGGTACAATAGGGACCACAGTGATCCATAACGAGTGAGGCTGAGTCCACAGAGCAGCCTCCTCCCACAGCTCTGCAGCGGACACAGCTGTCTCCAAACCATGATTCATCTCATTGCTGCTAAAAAAATCCAAATCTCTCTTTTGCACCGCTCTCAAAGACGAATCTTTTGCATACGAAGAAAGAACCCTGTGAGTCACCGACCAAAGCGAGTGGTTTTCTCGTTCAGTCTGAAAAAGCAGATCAGAAAATAGAAAACTCTTTAGAGAAGGAAGGAACTCTTTAGATTGATTTGGTTACATACAGTGTCATGTGAAAGTTAGGTTCCCCGTCTACAGACTGGACATAGAGGCTCAATGCTAACGAGCTAGCTTCATTTCAATGATCTTTATTAGAGGTCCCATGACCGAGTTCATCTCTGCTCCTGAAGGAGAATGAAAGGTGTGGTGTGTGAGCGACCGGAGCAGGACACAGGTGAATGTTGTGGTGTTTTGACCACTTTCAACCGTGCTGAGGTCCAGGCACCACCCACCCAGAAATGGATTAAGGGGAAGAAAATGAATGGATGAAGTCCAGTTGCCGCGGTAACACAGCACCTAAAGCCCGGATCCAAAAGTGTTTAGTTGGTGTTCCCTCTGGCCTACATACCTGGCCTGATTTAGCACCGACCCGTGAGACTATGACGTCATGGACACAGCTATTTCCTGACTTTAAAACAAAAGTACTGGCTCCGTTTTGGTCCAAATTAAAATAAGAAAAATCATCGGACAGATTTGAAATAACAAACTTTTAATGTAGGAATTTGCAACCAACCAAATAGTCAAAACATGCGTGGAAAGGACAGGAGCGACGTGTGGGTGAGGGCTGCACAGCTGAGGTAGAACGGGAAGTACGTGGGAATGTCCGAAAGCAGAACATGTAAGAATGAAATAACCATAATATGACAATCACTAATCATTTTCACAGATACCTGAAAACCATCGAGAAACAAGAGAACGCCCATCAAAGCATCGAGCTGAAAAAGAGAAAATCCTACATGTATTTGTAACTGAAGGCATAAAAAGACAAAACCATCTACTGTTACTTTTGTAGCTTGGAGTAAAATATATGGTTATGAGTAGCTGTTTATAGTCGTATATACACACTTAAGTCCAATGGAGCTCCTATGGATACAAAATATAATATTATAGCACTCACATGTGTTACATTACATTCAAACCAGCTGTAAAGGCTTCAGCGGACTGGGCGTAAAAACCATCCGGTGTTTGAATAATATTAAACTGTAGAACATATAAATCCCCTGTTTAAAGTCTAAAGTAGCAGGACTCTGTCGCAGGAAGATCAGGCACAACATTATGACCACAGAACAGCCTGGTGGAGAACCAAGCCCCTGGTCTCTCCAAGATGTCTGCCCCTGGTCTCTCCAAGATGTCTGCCCCTGGTCTCTCCAAGATGTCTGCCCCTGGTCTCTCCAAGATGTCTGCCCCCGGTCTCTCCAAGATGTCTGCCTCAGGTCTCTCCAAGATGTCTGCCCCTGGTCTCTCCAAGATGTCTGCCTCAGGTCTCTCCAAGATGTCTGCCTCAGGTCTCTCCAAGATGTCTGCCCCTGGTCTCTCCAAGATGTCTGCCCCTGGTCTCTCCAAGATGTCTGCCCCTGGTCTCTCCAAGATGTCTGCCCCTGGTCTCTCCAAGATGTCTGCCCCTGGTCTCTCCAAGATGTCTGCCCCTGGTCTCTCCAAGATGTCTGCCTCAGGTCTCTCCAAGATGTCTGCCTCAGGTCTCTCCAAGATGTCTGCCCCTGGTCTCTCCAAGATGTCTGCCCCTGGTCTCTCCAAGATGTCTGCCCCTGGTCTCTCCAAGATGTCTGCCCCTGGTCTCTCCAAGATGTCTGCCCCTGGTCTCTCCAAGATGTCTGCCAATTCAAACCAACGACCTGTGCTCATTGGCTCAGGCTCGCATCATGGTCGTCCCAATCTTTAGCAGAAGTGACGTGTTCTGGCTCTGGTTCTCACGGTCTGTGCACTGGTTTTACTTCTGAAGGACCAGAGGAACAAGGGATCGTTCTGACCAATCAGAGCGCAAGGTGTGGATTTATAGAAAACCAATGGATTGTTGGAAAGTTGAGGCAGACACAAGACCCTGAGATCCTCTCAAAAAGGACGTTTGTGACATCTGTAGTTCCCTGTCTCTGAGGACTCTGAGGTCTGTGTGGATTTAAGCTGCAGTACCGCAGGCAGCCGCTAGTCCACGTGGAGACTGGTTTACCAGCAATAACCTCATAACATCAATGAGAACTGGTGCGATGCAGCTGTACGTGTAATACACCACTGTGCCACCAGGGGGCGTGCACGTGCTGCAAACAAATGACAGCATTTCTAAACCAAAGGATGGTGTTTTATCTTCTCATGTGAGGGTTGAGGCACATCTCTGTGATGCTAACTCTGACAGACACATGTTGATTCAAAGGATCGCAATAAACGCTAATACGGAAATGTATTGTTTAGCACTTTGAGGTTTCGTGGAAATGTAGAGTGTGATATAAATAAAACGTTTTATTATTGTCACTGAAGCTGGAGAATTCCAGAAAGTGTTTTCATTTGTTAGTTTCTTTAAAACCATGTTTTGACCTTAAACAGCAGAATGAGTCATGTTTACCTCGATCAGACACAATAAAGATGTTTCCATCATTTATGGATGAGAGCGAGTGCATCAGTAAATTTAGATTTAATCGATTCATTTTCTTCACTTTAAAACAAACAAAATGCACAAAATCTTGAATATGGAGCCCCTGAAGTGACCAGAAAAAGGTGCTCCGGTTTCTCCTCCCACTAAAATCATGTAGAATAGATCTGAGTGTGATGAGTGGAAATGATCAGATCCAAACACTAAAGCACTTTGTGGGACCTGTGTCTGTGAAGTGTGCCATATAAATAAACATTACTTATAAAAGGTGTTCAGTCCAATCTACACCAGCACCAGAACAGTGATGGATGGACAAGCTGCACATGGTCCTGTGGTCATAAGGTTCTGCCTGATTCGTGCCTCTGCGCTTCCAGAACTGTTATAAAACCTGCTGTATTTCCCAGAGTTCCTCGTTCTACAGACTGACAGTATTAATAATGTTCTCCTGCTGTACAGACGTCAGCCCCAGCCCTTTGCGTGGTCGTAGTAAACAATACAAAATCTAGTTGAGCAGAGTCCCGTAGAGCTGTGCCTTGGTCAGACTGTCCTTCCGCGTCAGCCCCAGCGTCCCAAACATGAGGGGCGCGTACGCCGCGGCGGTGGGGGACCCCCCGGGGCTCGCCTGCGCACTGTGCATCTCCGCCTGGTAATGCTGCAGCTCTCCCGCCATCTCCACGGACCGAGACCGACACAGAGACTCTGTGGAGCTGCAGGGACTGGGCTCCTCCTGGTACTCCTGCTCCTCCTCTGGCCCCGCCCCTGGCCCCGCCCCCTCCCTGTCCTTCGGGGAGTGGTACAGGCTTTGCTGGGAGCCGCGGCCGCCCTCCTCAGCCCGGTACATGTGCTCGCTGTGCTCGCCGTCCTGGCTGGCCGCCGCGCCCGCCCAGCGCTCCGCCGCCTGCTGCTGGAGGTGGTAGTAGTCGGCGCCGTCCTGGAAGCTGCTGTAGACGGGGCCGAGGCGGATCTTGGCGGGCCGCACGCAGAAGTGCTGCTCGGAGAAGCTGTAGGGCGAGGCGCGGCCCGGGCTGCGGTGCAGGTCCTCTGCGCTCAGCTGCCTCCAGCGGCAGATCAGCTCCTCCTCCTCGGGCGCCAACGTGCTGCCGCGCCGGCTGTCCTCGCCGTACGCCACGCTCGGGGAGGAGGAGGGCGGCAGCGGCTCGTACGGCTCGCTGAAGCAAGACGACATGGTGCGGCTGTAGACGGGGGAGTGCGTCTCCCCCTGCTGGAAGGAGGTGGCGTCGCAGAACAGGCTGTCGGGGTCGCCTCCATCCCACGACGACTCGCTCTTGCGCTCCTCGTCGTAGTGCGCCGCGTCCCGCCATTCCATGTAGAGGGTGTGGGGGGGGCGCTGGGGGGAGGAGCCTGTGGAGCTGGCCCCGCCCTGGGGCTTGTCCTCGGAGACACTGAAGCTGGAGTAGGAGCTGGAGCCGGTTCCCAGAGGAGGGAATTTAGAGAAGGGGTCCTGAGAGAAGGTCTGCGCCAGGCCCACGGAGCTGTCCTCAGGGTTACTGCAGGAGCACAGGAAGTAGTTACTCTGAGAGCAGGAAGTAGTTACTCTGAGAGCAGGAAGTAGTTACTCTGAGAGCAGGAAGTAGTTTCTCTGAGAACAGGAAGTAGTTACTCTGAGAACAGGAAGTAGTTACTCTGAGAACAGGAAGTAGTTACTCTGAGCACAGGAAGTACTGTTCACTAGACACTGTACACTAGAACTCCCAGAGCCGTCATTTTGACTGCTCACATTCAAACTAATGGAATTCTGAGAAATAAAGTAAAGTAAGTTCAGTCTTTTTTACCTTCACTTTAATCTTGTTTTATCCCTGCTCTTGTCTGCTGCACACTGAAGACTCTTGCACATGTATTCCAATGTGGTTTTACTGCAAATGCCAAACAAACTGAGTGAGAGGCCCCTCACCTCTGGCTGTCCGTGGAGTTCTGGGGCCCGTACACTGGGGTCCTCAGGTCCATGCTGGGGCGTCTCTCTCGCTGCCTGTCGTCGGGACAGTACAGGGCCGTATCGCTGCTGTAAAGGTCGGACTTGTAGGCGGCACGCAGCCCCAGCCGGCCCCCCGGCCCCCCCAGGCTCTGCAGGATGAAGGTGTGCTCTGTGGGGGGGCTGGGACTGGGCGAGCGGGAGCCGTGGCTGCTGCAGCGCTCAGGCTTCTCCAGGTGAGAGGGGGGCCCCGGCTCTGCGTACAGGGGGGGCCCCGGCTCTGCATACAGGGGGGCCCCCGGCTCCGCATACAAGGGGGGCTCCTCCTCCTCCTCCTCCTCCAGGTGAAGAGTCATGTGCTCCTGGAAGTCTGCCGGCAGCTGGAACAGAGAGCTCGGGTTTATTATAGACTGTAAACATGAAGGACGCAGTCCCTGCTGTCTCCACCGCTCATGTGACATCACTCTCACAGTCTGTGGAGCCTTTTCACAACGGGGGCTGGAAAATGTTAGTGTTAGCCGCACAAGCCACATTCTTTTAACGAGTGCATTCAAAAGTCCACGGCGACTAAACTAGACTGGTCCAAAAAAAAATCAACATCGACCGAGAGCCACTTTTGGACCAAGAGCCACTTTTGGACCAAGAGCCACTTTTGGACCAAGAGCCACTTTTGGACCAAGAGCCACTTTTGGACCAAGAGCCACTTTTGGCCCAAGAACCACTTTTGGCCCAAGAACCACTTTTGGCCCATTAACAGATTTTTGAGAGGAAAGAAGACACCATACAAAAGCATTGGGTAATTCTCTTTCCGGGTACACCCCCACAGACCCGCAGTGAGACTGCAGCATGTCAGTGCTCGAGCTCATGGACCTTTTGGAGCCGGGTCTATCATTAGTGTCAATGTGAGTCTAGCTCAATGAAAATCTAGTGTAAAGGGACAAAGACATTTGACTAACTATAAAAGTTAGTAGTAAGAAAGAACAGAGTAAAGAAACAATGTCAACATAGTGAAAATGGATGGAGCTAGCTTACGTTCAAATCGACTACTTTACCATAAAGGCTAACAGTGTGGTGACTGTGGATTAAAAGTGGACAGGTCCCCCCCACACTCCCCCCCTTGGGTTATAGGTAAACAGTCACCTCGTCCATCTGCGCTCGACACTGCAGCAGCTGCGTCGCCAGAGAGCAGTCCTTACGGTACATTTCCTACACACACACACACACAAACGCACACATGCACACACACACACGGACACACACAAACACACACATGCACACACAAACACACAGTGGACACATCAATTGAATGCGGCAGATATAGCACATATCAATATTCGGGGTAGTAGTAGCAGCAGTAGCATTAGTAGCAGTAGTAGCAGCAGTAGCAGTAGTAGCAGCAGCAGTAATAGCATTAGTAGCAGCAGTAGCAGTGGCAGTAGCATTAGTAGCAGCAGTAGCAGTGGCAGTAGCAGTGGCAGTAGCAGCAGTAGCATTAGTAGCAGCAGTAGCAGTAGCAGTAGCAGTAACAGTAGCAGTAGTAGCAGTAGTAGCAGTAGCATTAGTAGCAGCAGTAGCAGCAGCAGCAGTAGCATTAGTAGCAGTAGTAGCAGTAGCAGCAGCAGTAATAGCATTAGTAGCAGCAGTAGCAGCAGTAGCAGTAGCAGTAGCAGTAACAGTAGCATTAGTAGCAGCAGTAGCAGTGGCAGTAGCAGCAGTAGCAGCAGTAGCAGCAGTAGCATTAGTAGCAGTAGTAGCAGTAGCAGTAGCAGTAATAGCATTAGTAGCAGCAGTAGCAGTGGCAGTAGCAGCAGTAGCATTAGTAGCAGTAGTAGCAGTAGCAGCAGCAGTAATAGCATTAGTAGCAGCAGTAGCAGCAGTAGCAGTAGCAGTAGCAGTAACAGTAGCATTAGTAGCAGCAGTAGCAGTGGCAGTAGCAGCAGTAGCAGCAGTAGCAGCAGTAGCATTAGTAGCAGTAGTAGCAGTAGCAGTAATAGCATTAGTAGCAGCAGTAGCAGTGGCAGTAGCAGCAGTAGCAGCAGTAGCAGTGGCAGTAGCAGCAGTAGCATTAGCAGTAGCAGTAACAGTAGCATTAGTAGCAGCAGTAGCAGTGGCAGTAGCAGCAGTAGCAGCAGTAGCAGCAGTAGCATTAGTAGCAGTAGTAGCAGTAGCAGTAGCAGTAATAGCATTAGTAGCAGCAGTAGCAGTGGCAGTAGCAGCAGTAGCAGCAGTAGCAGTGGCAGTAGCAGCAGTAGCAGTAGCAGTAGCAGTAACAGTAGCATTAGTAGCAGCAGTAGCAGTGGCAGTAGCAGCAGTAGCAGCAGTAGCAGCAGTAGCATTAGTAGCAGTAGTAGCAGTAGCAGTAGAAGCAGCAGTAGCAGTGGCAGTAGCAGCAGTAACAGCAGCAGTAGCAGTAGCATTAGCAGTAGAAGCAGCAGTAGCATTAGTAGCAGCAGTAACAGCAGCAGTAGCAGTAGTATTAGCAGCAGCAGTAGCAGTAGAAGCAGCAGTAGCAGTGGCAGTAACAGTAACAGCAGTAACAGCAGCAGCAGCAGCAGCAGTAGCAGTAGCATTAGCAGTAGAAGCAGCAGTAGCATTAGTAGCAGCAGTAACAGCAGCAGTAGCAGTAGTATTAGCAGCAGCAGTAGCAGTAGAAGCAGCAGTAGCAGTGGCAGTAACAGCAGTAACAGCAGCAGCAGCAGCAGCAGTAGCAGTAGCATTAGCAGTAGAAGCAGCAGTAGCATTAGTAGCAGCAGTAACAGCAGCAGTAGCAGTAGTATTAGCAGCAGCAGTAGCAGTAGAAGCAGCAGTAGCAGTGGCAGTAACAGCAGTAACAGCAGCAGCAGCAGCAGCAGTAGCAGTAGCATTAGCAGTAGAAGCAGCAGTAGCATTAGCAGCAGCAGTAGCATTAGCAGTAGCCTCACATTGTCGTCTTGTAGCTTGTCGATGCTAAGTTTAGCTTCCACCAGGCGGTTGTTGAGGACGATGATCTCTCGGCTCAGCGCTCGCTTCTCGTCGTCGTGATGCTGCGACTGAAGAAAGACAGAAAAAAAAACTCTGTAAACAATAAATCTCACAATGGGGCGACAGTAGCTCAGTTGGTAGAGCATTGGCCTTAAGCCCAGAAGGTCGTGGGTTCAATTCCCACCTCTACACCTTCTCCACCGACTCCCACTGATGACTGCTGTCGTTGTGTCCTTGGGCAAGACACTTAACCCCACTTTGCCCAAAGCCCCCGCTGGAAGAGGGTCAGTGAGGGGCTGGTGCTATGAGACTTGGGTGGTCTCTCTGACTGTCACCCCCCTGACCCAGAAATGGATTAAAGGGTAGAACATGGATGGATGGAAATCTCACAATGTTTTTACTTTTTAATCTTGTACAAATGGCAAAGGTGTCACAGGTGTCGTAGGTCCTCTGACGACTACCCACAGACTGTACACCATGTGCACACACATGGTCAAAGTTAGCTTAAACTCTGGTCCATGAGCCTTTCCAACATGATCTTAGTGGCTGCAGTTTCCTCTCTGGTCTCTCTCTGGTCTCTCTCTGGTCTCTCTCTGGTCTCTCTCTCTGGTCTCTCTCTGGTCTCTCTCTGGTCTCTCTCTGGTCTCTCTCTGGTCTCTCTCTGGTCTCTCTCTGGTCTCTCTCTGGTCTCTCTCTGGTCTCTCTCTGGTCCCTCTCTGGTCTCTCTCTGGTCTCTCTCTCTGTTCTCTCTCTCTGGTCTCTCTCTGGTCTCTCTCTGGTCTCTCTCTGGTCTCTCTCTGGTCTCTCTCTGGTCTCTCTCTGGTCTCTCTCTCTGGTCTCTCTCTCTGGTCTCTCTCTGGTGTCTCTCTCTGGTCTCTCTCTCTGGTCTCTCTCTCTCTGGTCTCTCTCTGGTCTCTCTCTGGTCTCTCTCTGGTCTCTCTCTGGTCTCCCTCTGGTCTCTCTCTCTGGTCTCTCTCTCTGGTCTCTCTCTGGTCTCTCTCTGGTCTCTCTCTGGTCTCTCTCTGGTCTCTCTCTCTGGTCTCTCTCTGGTCTCTCTCTGGTCTCTCTCTGGTCTCCCTCTGGTCTCCCTCTGGTCTCTCGAGACCCTGTGATGTGTCTTGAACCCAAACGGTGAGTTCTGGATGGGTTTGTGTTGGTTCTGAAACACTCTGAGAGGAGGCTGGTTACCATGGTTACCGTCTCTCTCCTTTTTGCCGCACACTTTGGCACAAATGTATTGAAAAGATCCTTCTGTGTTCAAAGGCAACATTTCCACAGGCGCCTCAGAGACATCACTGATAGAGCTGCTCCAACACCAAGGCCCATGACCCGGGCGCGGGGCCGAGACCGAGGGGGACCACAGGGGGACCACAGGGGGACAGTGAGGGGGGTGGGACCACAGGGGGACAGTGAGGGGGGTGGGACCACAGGGGGACTGAGGAGGGGGGTGGGACCACAGGGGGACAGTGAGGGGGGTGGGACCACAGGGGGACTGAGGAGGGGGGTGGGACCACAGGGGGACTGAGGAGGGGGGTGGGACCACAGGGGGACAGAGGAGGGGGGTGGGACCACAGGGGGACTGAGGAGGGGGGTGGGACCACAGGGGGACAGAGGAGGGGGGTGGGACCACAGGGGGACTGAGGGGGGGGGGGGGGGTGGGACCACAGGGGGACTGAGGAGGGGGGTGGGACCACAGGGGGACAGAGGAGGGGGGTGGGACCACAGGGGGACTGAGGGGGGGGGGGGGTGGGACCACAGGGGGACTGAGGAGGGGGGTGGGACCACAGGGGGACAGAGGAGGGGGGTGGGACCACAGGGGGACTGAGGGGGGGGTGGGACCGGGGACAGGGGGGGGACAGGGGAGGGGGGGGTGGGACCACAGGGGGACAGGGGGTGGGGACAGGGGGACTGAGGAGGGGGTGGGACCCAGGGGACAGAGGAGGGGGTGGGACCACAGGGGGACAGTGAGGGGGGTGGGACCACAGGGGGACAGAGGAGGGGGGGGGACCACAGGGGGACAGTGAGGGGGGTGGGACCACAGGGGGACAGTGAGGGGGGTGGGACCACAGGGGGACAGAGGAGGGGGGTGGGACCACAGGGGGACAGAGGAGGGGGGTGGGACCACAGGGGGCAGGGGGGGGCAAATAGGGTAAAATGAGCAGGTTAGCATTGAGTTAGTGGTTTAGCATTGAGCTAGCTGGATAGTATTGAGCTAGCTGGATAGCATTGAGTTAGTGGTTTAGCATTGAGCTAGCTGGATAGCATTGAGTTAGTGGTTTAGCATTGAGCTTGCTGGATAGCATTGAGTTAGTGGTTTAGCATTGAGCTAGCACGTTAGCATTGAGTTAGTGGTTTAGCATTGAGCTAGCTGGATAGCATTGAGTTAGTGGTTTAGCATTGAGCTAGCTGGATAGCATTGAGTTAGTGGTTTAGCATTGAGCTAGCTGGATAGCATTGAGTTAGTGGTTTAGCATTGAGCTTGCTGGATAGCATTGAGCTAGCTGGATAGCATTGAGTTAGTGGTTTAGCATTGAGCTAGCACGTTAGCATTGAGTTAGTGGTTTAGCATTGAGCTAGCTGGATAGTATTGAGTTAGTGGTTTAGCATTGAGCTTGCTGGATAGCATTGAGCTAGCTGTATAGCATTGAGTTAGTGGTTTAGCATTGAGCTTGCTGGATAGCATTGAGCTAGCTGGATAGCATTGAGTTAGTGGTTTAGCATTGAGCTAGCAGGTTAGCATTGAGTTAGTGGTTTAGCATTGAGCTAGCTGAATAGTATTGAGTTAGTGGTTTAGCATTGAGCTAGCACGTTAGCATTGAGTTAGTGGTTTAGCATTGAGCTAGCTGAATAGCATTGAGTTAGTGGTTTAGCATTGAGCTAGCTGAATAGTATTGAGTTAGTGGTTTAGCATTGAGCTAGCTGGATAGCATTGAGTTAGTGGTTTAGCATTGAGCTAGCTGAATAGCATTGAGTTAGTGGTTTAGCATTGAGCTAGCTGGATAGCATTGAGTTAGTGGTTTAGCATTGAGCTAGCTGGATAGCATTGAGTTAGTAGTTTAGCATTGAGCTAGCTGGATAGCATTGAGTTAGTGGTTTAGCATTGAGCTTGCTGGATAGCATTGAGCTAGCTGGATAGCATTGAGTTAGTGGTTTAGCATTGAGCTAGCAGGTTAGCATTGAGTTAGTGGTTTAGCATTGAGCTAGCTGAATAGTATTGAGTTAGTGGTTTAGCATTGAGCTAGCTGGATAGCATTGAGCTAGCAAGTTAGCATTGAGTTAGTGGTTTAGCATTGAGCTAGCTGGATAGCATTGAGTTAGTGGTTTAGCATTGAGCTAGCTGGATAGCATTGAGTTAGTGGTTTAGCATTGAGCTAGCTGGATAGCATTGAGTTAGTGGTTTAGCATTGAGCTTGCTGGATAGCATTGAGCTAGCTGTATAGCATTGAGTTAGTGGTTTAGCATTGAGCTAGCACGTTAGCATTGAGTTAGTGGTTTAGCATTGAGCTAGCTGAATAGTATTGAGCTAGCAAGTTAGCATTGAGTTAGTGGTTTAGCATTGAGCTAGCACGTTAGCATTGAGTTAGTGGTTTAGCATTGAGCTAGCTGGATAGCATTGAGTTAGTGGTTTAGCATTGAGCTAGCTGGATAGCATTGAGTTCGTGGTTTAGCATTGAGCTAGCTGGATAGCATTGAGTTCGTGGTTTAGCATTGAGCTAGCTGGATAGCATTGAGTTAGTGGTTTAGCATTGAGCTAGCTGGATAGCATTGAGTTAGTGGTTTAGCATTGAGCTAGCTGGATAGCATTGAGTTAGTGGTTTAGCATTGAGCTAGCTGGATAGCATTGAGCTAGCAAGTTAGCATTGAGTTAGTGGTTTAGCATTGAGCTAGCTGAATAGTATTGAGCTAGCAAGTTAGCATTGAGTTAGTGGTTTAGCATTGAGCTAGCACGTTAGCATTGAGTTAGTGGTTTAGCATTGAGCTAGCTGGATAGCATTGAGTTAGTGGTTTAGCATTGAGCTAGCTGGATAGCATTGAGTTCGTGGTTTAGCATTGAGCTAGCTGGATAGCATTGAGTTCGTGGTTTAGCATTGAGCTAGCTGGATAGCATTGAGTTAGTGGTTTAGCATTGAGCTAGCTGGATAGCATTGAGCTAGCTGGATAGCATTGAGTTAGTGGTTTAGCATTGAGCTAGTGAGTTATTTCCCACTGAGTCTCCAAACATCACACGGACCATCGCCTTGAGCTCTGTCATCACAACAACTGCGCTAACGCTAACACACAACACCGCTATCGTTAGCTTCCCCACACAGTTCACGACGGCCGGCACCTGATGCGTCTGCAGAGAAGACAGATAATTGTGTGTTTGCTTGTTCTCCCAGTGAAGCCCGGACCAGAGAACAATCACAGCGCGAGGAGGACGACAGTTTGGACCAATGAGTGCTGCTGTACGTGTCTGACAGGCAGCGAGTGTGGATCGTGTGTATATGATGTTAAAGCTGAGGTGCGTAACTTTAAAACCACAGAGAAATGAAAGGTCCCATGTAACGCTTTTAGACCTTTCTCTGCTTTAAACATAATTAGTTTGAGTTCTTTCAGTGATTCCCTCAAGCTTCTTCTCAACAATCTTTCTCTTTCGTTCTCCAGCTCGAGCTCCAGAAGCCCCGCCCCCAGGAGGTGATTGACAGGAGAGAGAATCCAATAACTCGCCGTATCCTTCTGAATAATCAGGGTCAGATTCTGAATCGAGGACAGAGGGTCACCATTGTTAGACAAATGGTGTATCGCTGAAATTATTATCACTTAGAATGGACTGAGAATAATGAAAACAGCAAAACACTGTCACGTTTTTATATCAGCGACAAAGAGAGGACCACCCCCTCTCAGCCAATCAGCTCTCAGCCCAAACAGTCAGATAGTCAGACTTTTGTTTTTCTAATATTATAAACATGTGTTATTTGTGAAAGAAAAAAGTGAGGTATCCCAGCTTTAAATAAGAAATATTACAGATGTTTGGCCAAAACAATAACTGTAGATAATTAGACTGTTTTTTTAATCTGTAGAAAATATATGAGAGAATAATTGATGGGGAAGTATGAAGGGTGAACGATGCTCTCCGCCTGTAACTCCCAGAGCTGCTAATGCTATATGCTAACATATAGCGTTAGCAGACCTCTGGAAAACGTCTTTACAGGATGGTCCAAAAGTTGTCTCTTGGCCCAAAACTCCGTTCCACATGTGTGTCAATGCTGAGTGTTCTGGACCAGTCTAGTTTAGTCGCTGTGGACTTTAGAAGTCATGCGCATGCGCAGATGCGTTTTTTTCACAATTTTCTTGTGGGCGGGACCACTCGAGGCCATTTTGGATTGCTCCAGTAGAGCACAATTTTTGGCCCATTAGTTAAAATGGTGGAGATACTGACTCTGTCCGTTAATATATACACTACCGTTAAAAAGTTTGGGGTCACCAAACCAAAACCAAAAACCAAGTGTTTTTCATGAAAAGTCACACTTATTCACCACCATACGTTGTGAAATGAACAGAAAATAGAGTCAAGACATTGACAAGGTTAGAAATAATGATTTGTACTTTCGTCAAAGAATCCTTCATTTCAAAGTGAAACTGAAGCAGATAAAGTGCTACGTGCTTCAGGACTCACGTCTCGGTGGATCTTCTCCTCCAGGTCCTGGTTGATCCTCTGCAGCGCTGAGTATCCGCTCTGTATTCTGCACAGAGAGCACACGCAACATTTAGTCATGGTTCAGTCCTGGTTCAGTCCTGCTTTAGTCCTGGCTCAGTCCTGGTTTAGACCTGGTTCAGTCCTGCTTTAGTCCTGGCTCAGTCCTGGTTTAATCCAGTTTTAGTCCTTCTTCAATCCTGATCTGACCTGGTTCAGTCCTGGTTCAGTCCTGCTTCAGTCCTGCTTTAGTCCTGCTTCAGTCCTGCTTCAGTCCAGGTTCAGTCCAGGTTCAGTCCTGGTTCAGTCCTGCTTTAGTCCTGGTTCAGTCCTGGTTCAGTCCTGGTTCAGTCCTGCTTCAGTCCTGGTTCAGTCCTGCTTTAGTCCTGGTTCAGTCCTGCTTTAGTCCTGGTTCAGTCCTGGTTTAGTCCTGGTTTAGTCCTGGTTCAGTCCTGGTTCAGTCCTGGTTCAGTGACAGATGGAGTCTCTGTTCTGCAGTCGCCTGTGGCTCCATCTGGACCATGTGCTAAAGCTCGGGTCACACTCAGGACAGAACTCAGCACTTTATACAGAGAGAGACCAGAGAGAGACCAGAGAGAGACCAGAGAGAGACCAGAGAGAGACCAGAGAGAGACCAGAGAGAGACCAGAGAGAGACCAGAGAGAGACCAGAGAGAGACCAGAGAGAGGCCAGAGAGAGACCAGAGAGAGACCAGAGAGAGACCAGAGAGAGACCAGAGAGAGACCAGAGAGAGACCAGAGTGAGACCAGAGAGAGACCAGAGAGAGGCCAGAGAGAGGCCAGAGAGAGGCCAGAGAGAGACCAGAGAGAGACCAGAGAGAGACCAGAGAGAGGCCAGAGAGAGGCCAGAGAGAGGCCAGAGAGAGACCAGAGAGAGACCAGAGAGAGACCAGACAGAGACCAGAGAGAGACCAGAGAGAGACCAGAGAGAGGCCAGAGAGAGACCAGAGAGAGACCAGAGAGAGACCAGAGAGAGGCCAGAGAGAGACCAGAGAGAGACCAGAGAGAGAGACCAGAGAGAGAGACCAGAGAGAGACCAGAGAGAGGCCAGAGAGAGACCAGAGAGAGACCAGAGAGAGACCAGAGAGAGGCCAGAGAGAGACCAGAGAGAGACCAGAGAGAGAGACCAGAGGGAGAGACCAGAGAGAAACACCCTGATGCTATACAAGTAACCTCGCCTCCATGTGTGCTCCCTCGCCTGCAGTGTACTCTCTTCTGCAGTGTACTCTCTTCTGCAGTGTGCTCCCTCGCCTGCAGTGCTCTCTCGCCCTCAGTGTGCTCTCACCTGCGGAGTTTGTCTGTGAACTTGTCCAGCTCCTCCTGTGCTCGCCGCAGCTCTGTTTCCAGATAAACTTTGGTGGAGTCGAACTCATTCTGCAGCAGCTCCAGTTTGTGCGTCGTGTACGAGAGACGCTTCCTCAGGTCCTCCTTCTGCTCCAACAACGAACTACACACAGACGCACACACACAGACACACACAGATTCACACGGACGCACACGGATGTACACACAGAGACACATACACAGACGCACACACAGAGACACACAGAGACACACACACACACAATAGTATCAATACTAAACCTTCACTGTAAAAAGTTGTGAACTGTAGTCGGTGAGAAAACATGCAGATGGAAAAGCACACGTGAAAACTTTGAAACCTGTTACAATCTCACACACTACACACAAACTTGTGTCTCTCTCTGGTCTCTCTCTGGTTTCTCTCTAATCTCTCTAGTCTCTCTCTAGTGTCTCTCTGGTCTCTCTCTGGTCTCTCTCTGGTCTCTCTCTCTGGTCTCTCTCTGGTCTCTCTCTGGTCTCTCTCTCTGGTCACTCTCTGGTCACTCTCTGGTTTCTCACTTTTTCCCACTGGGTTTTTTAAGAGTTTTTCCTTGTCGATGCAGGAGGGTCTTGTTGGACAGTTAGTGTCCAACAGAAAGGATTGGTGATGATCAGGACACTTTAGCATTCTACAACATGTATGGACATTTTCTTCTGTGTGTGCTTTATACTGTATTCTTCATGTGTTTTAACTGTTGACCTCTGACCTGTGTTGGTGATTTCAATGGTTTTGTTAAGTCTCTGAGATGACTTCTGTTGTGACCTAGGGCTATACAAGAATAAATTGTATTGTATTGTATTGTATTTCTGGTCTCTCTCTGGTCTCTCTCATGGCCTCTCTCTGGTCTCTCTCTCTGGTCTCTCTCTGGTCTCTCTCTGGTCTCTCTCTGGTCTCTCTCTGGTCTCTCTCTCTGGTCACTCTCTGGTCACTCTCTGGTCTCTTTCTGGTCTCTCTCTGGTCTCTCTCATGGCCTCTCTCTGGTCTCTCTCTCTGGTCTCTCTCTGGTCTCTCTCTGGTCTCTCTCTGGTCACTCTCTGGTCACTCTCTGGTCTCTCTCTGGTCACTCTCTGGTCTCTTTCTGGTCTCTCTCTGGTCTCTCTCATGGCCTCTCTCTGGTCTCTCTCTGGTCTCTTTCTGGTCTCTCTCTCTCTGGTCTCTCTCTGGTCTCTCTCTGGTCTCTCTCTGGTCTCTCTCTGGTCACTCTCTGGTCACTCTCTGGTCTCTCTCTGGTCACTCTCTGGTCTCTTTCTGGTCTCTCTCTGGTCTCTCTCATGGCCTCTCTCTGGTCTCTCTCTCATGGCCTCTCTCTGGTCTCTCTCTCTGGTCTCTTTCTGGTCTCTCTCTCTGGTCTCTCTCTGGTCTCTCTCTGATCTCTCTCTGATCTCTCTCTGGTCTCTCTCTGATCTCTCTCTCTTTGCTCACACCTACAGTAAATGTCTGGGGCCCCACATCCCCGCTTGCGGCCCTTAAACACTAATACATCACATAAACACTCTGTGATGGCTCATGTTTACTCAGCGCTCACTGCAAAAACTGATCAAATATAAAGTCATGAATGTGTTTTTCGTCACCTACAGACGCACTCTGACTTCAGTGGGATGACGACAGTTTAGTTTCAGGAACTGTAGCTTTATTTTCTCATTCCAAAGGAGACATCTTTTTAAAACCAAATTTGTCTAAAATTGGCTCACATTAAGAAAGATTTTTCACCATCATTCATCCCATAGGAAGTTTACAGACTGAGGAGCAAGTATTAAAGGAGATATACCTGTTTCTGCAGGTTTGAATGTTTAGCCCCGCCCCCCGAACTCGCTCACAGGCTTCTCATTTCCCCGACGCTCTCCTCCCAGAGACATCTAGTTTTATTTGTGATCTGATACATATGCTAACATTAGCATTAGCGCAACTTCTCATAAGCTGTACAACAATCACTGATGAAAAGGTCCAAAAGCAACGCACTGCTAACACAATATATAACTGAAAGATTACCGCTAGTTTCACGTCCAAATGTAGCCAGAGCGTAGATAGTCGGAGCGTAGATAGTCAGAGCGTAGATAGTCCGAGCGTGTAGATAGTCCGAGCGTAGATAGTCCGAGCGTGTAGATAGTCCGAGCGTAGATAGTCGGAGCGTAGATAGTCGGAGCGTAGATAGTCCGAGCGTGTAGATAGTCCGAGCGTAGATAGTCCGAGCGTAGATAGTCGGAGCGTAGATAGTCCGAGCGTGTAGATAGTCCGAGCGTAGATAGTCGGAGCGTAGATAGTCGGAGCGTAGATAGTCCGAGCGTAGATAGTTGGAGCGTAGATAGTCGGAGCGTAGATAGTCAGAGCGTAGATAGTCCGAGCGTGTAGATAGTCCGAGCGTAGATAGTCGGAGCGTAGATAGTCGGAGCGTAGATAGTCGGAGCGTAGATAGTCGGAGCGTAGATAGTCGGAGCGTAGATAGTCGGAGCGTAGATAGTCCGAGCGTGTAGATAGTCCGAGCGTGTAGATAGTCCGAGCGTAGATAGTCCGAGCGTAGATAGTCCGAGCGTAGATAGTCCGAGCGTGTAGATAGTCCGAGCGTAGATAGTCGGAGCGTAGATAGTCGGAGCGTAGATAGTCCGAGCGTAGATAGTCGGAGCGTAGATAGTCGGAGCGTAGATAGTCAGAGCGTAGATAGTCCGAGCGTAGATAGTCCGAGCGTAGATAGTCGGAGCGTAGATAGTCGGAGCGTAGATAGTCGGAGCGTAGATAGTCGGAGCGTAGATAGTCGGAGCGTAGATAGTCAGAGCGTAGATAGTCCGAGCGTATATAGTCCGAGCGTAGATAGTCCGAGCGTAGATAGTCCGAGTGTAGATTGTCCGAGCGTAGATAGTCCGATCGTAGATAGTCTGAGCGTAGATAGTCAGAGCGTAGATAGTCCGAGCATAGATAATCTGAGCGTAGATAGTCCGAGCGTAGATAGTCCGAGCGTAGATAGTCTGAGCGTAGATAGTCAGAGCGTAGATAGTCCGAGCATAGATAATCTGAGCGTAGATAGTCCGAGCGTAGACAGTCTGAGCGTAGATAGTCCGAGCGTAGATAGTCCGAGCGTAGATGGTGTTTTGCTGTGTCTGCAGTTACAGCCAGAGGAGTTATAGCCACGTATGCTAACATGCTACTGTGGTTAGCAGCGCTGTAGAGGCTAGAGGACGCAGCCTCGTTCTGTGATTGGAGGAGAGCGGGCGTCACGCTAAGTCTCTACTCAGCACTTTTTACGCCTGAATTCATACACAGCTGAATCAATGAGCTCAAGTTTTACAGTAAATTATGGATTATAATACAACTTGTCTGTAGTAGTAAGCCTTTTTATGAACTCATTAGAAAATAAATCGGGTATAGCATTTTTGAGCTAGCAGGTTAGCTATACCCTGTACCAGGGTTTATAGGAGAATTTTCTACTTCCGGGTGGTCCATCAAGTCTATTGGGCCTCCCAACTGTCAATCATTCCAGTGCTCGTCCAATAAGACCAGAGAGTTTTGTTAAAAAAGTGGAGAGAGTGGTTCTTTCCTAAAACTTGGGAAAATCCTCCTATAAACCCGGTGACGCTTTTTTATTCTTTTTAACTGTTTTGTTTTATTGTCTGAATGTATTTTTTGTGATTTTATTGTGAAGCCTTGAGTGTCGTAACGCGCTCTATAAATAAATCTGATTGAAGCATTTATTACCTCATGTTCTGTCCTTTTCCACAGCGTACGGAGGCGGTGGTCACGGAGCAGTGCTGTAAACGACTGCTTTTTCTAATGTTCTGAAATGTCACTTTAATATGCAAAACGGTGAAACACGAGGTGGGAAGCGAGATGTGGGTTTGTTCTCGCTCTGGATCAAACATTTCCGGTGTTAGGATAAAAAGTATAAAAACATAGAAACCAGAGAGGTGTCAGTTATTCTGATGTTGTGACTTCGTAGCATCTGTGCTAACAAAGCTTCCAGTGGAAAAGTTTAAAAGTGTTTTCTTTCTAAAAAATCTGATCTAAAGACGCCACAGACGCTAAATATATATGTGAGAACCATATGGAAGCAACTGCTCAGAGAGCGAGGAACGAGTGGATCTTATTACATACAACAGTTCAGTTGAAAGTGAAGGGGCTCAATGTGATCGTTAGCTTTAGCATGATGCTAGCTTTAGCATGACGTTAGCTTTAGCATGATACTAGCTTTAGCATGATGTTAGCTTTAGCATGATGTTAGCTTTAGCATAATGTTAGCTTTGGCATGATGTTAGCTTTAGCATGATGTTAGCTTTAGCATGATGTTATCATGATGATGATAATGAAGATGATGATGATGATGAAGGTGATGATGAAGGTGAGTATGAAGATGATGATGAAGGTGAGTATGATGATGATGATGATGATGATGAAGATGAAGGTGATGAGGATGAAGGTGATGATGGTGATGATGAAGGTGATGATGATGATGATGAAGGTGAGTATGATGATGATGATAAAGATGATGATGAAGGTGATGAGGATGATGATGAAGGTGATGATGATGATGAAGGTGAGTATGATGATGAAGGTGATGATGAGGATGATGATGAAGGGGATGATGATGATGATGAAGGTGAGTATGATGACGATGATAATGATGAAGGTGATTATGATGATGATGATGAAGGTGACAGTGATGATGAAGGGGACTATAATGATGAAGGCGATTATGATGATGATGAAGGTGATGATGATAATGATGAGGGTGATGATGATGACGATGATGATAATGATGAAGATGATGATGACGATGATGATGATGAAGGTGATGATGACGATGATGATGATAAAGGTGATGATGAGGATGATGATAATGATGAAGGTGATTATGATGATGATGATGAAGGTGAGTATGATGAAGGTGATGATGGTGATGATGATAAAGATGATGATTATGATGATGATGAAGGTGACGATGGTGACGATGATGATGATGAAGGTGATTATTATGATGATGAAGATGATGATGAAGGTGATGATGATGATGATAATGACGAGGATGATGATGAAGGTGATGATGATGATGATAATGACGAGGATGATGATGTAGGTGATGATAATGACGAGGATGATGATGTAGGTGATGAGGATTATGATGATGATGATGGCGGCGGCGGGCCTCACCTCTTCTTCGGGTGCTTGCCTCCGTTGCGGGACACCTTTAAGGCCGTTTTGCCGATGTAGATCTTCTTCATGGTTGGCCTGTGGTGTGCGCCTCTCATGTGTTTGGGTCGGGGGCGGCGAGCGCGTACGTGACTTAACGGCGGCCCGTCCCAAGGCGGGCGCGGCTAATCCCTGCGCAGAGCCTGAGCAAAGAGAAGAAGAAGAAGAAGAAGACATCGCAGAGTCTCATTAGCTGCTGCTAAATCACTGCAGACTCTGAGGACCAGAGAGAGACCAGAAAGAGAGACCAGAGAGAGACCAGAGGGAGAGACCAGAGAGAGACCAGAAAGAGAGACCAGAGAGACCAGAGAGAGACCAGAGAGACCAGAGAGAGACCAAAGGGAGAGACCAGAGAGAGACCAGAGAGAGACCAGAGAGAGACCAAAGGGAGAGACCAGAGAGAGACCAGAGAGAGAGACCAGAGAGAGACCAAAGAGAGACCAGAGAGAGACCAGAGAGAGAGACCAGAGAGAGACCAAAGGGAGAGACCAGAGAGAGACCAGAGAGAGAGACCAGAGAGAGACCAGAGGGAGGGATCAGAGAGAGACCAGAGAGAGACCAGAGAGAGACCAGAGAGAGACCAGAGTAGTCGTCTGAGCCTGTGTTTTTAATGTTTCTTTGAGCCCGGTGAGTTTCCTCGTGTATAAACTGTGCAACACAAATAAACTTCCCTTCCTCACGTTCTAAAGTTGTCGGAGCAGACAGCGCGAACGTGAAGGTCTCCCAAAGGTCAGAGCAGAAAGGTCAGATAGTGCCACGTCCTGCTCCAAAGTTCAGCCGTCTTTACCCAGAGCAACTTCAGAACGAACCAGAAACCATCGAAACACCAGAGAATATCAACAAATGGACCAGGAATGTTCCGGGCTCAGTCTCGCACGTTTCCTATGGACTCTATGGATCCAGCCCCACTGATCCCAGATGGCGTCCTGTTCACATCAGTGGCGCCTAACCACGGGGGCCGAGAGATTAGCAGAACTCCCCATTTTTGGTAATTTCTCTGGTCCTCCCAGTTCTGCACAGTGGATGAACTCCCATGATGCTTTGCGCCAAATATGCGTGTGTGGCTCTCATGCATTTGTACAGAGGGGCAGCGTTCTGACCAATCAGAGGGCAGCGTTTTGACCAATCAGAGGGGAGCGTTTTGACCAATCAGAGGGCAGCGTTTTGACCAATCAGAGGGCAGCGTTCTGACCAATCAGAGGGCAGCGTTCTGACCAATCAGAGGGCAGCGTTCTGACCAATCAGAGCAGCGGAGTTTGAGCGGGAGACATTCGAGCAGAGTTTGTTGCAGTAAAAAAAAAAAGTTCAGGACGACAAGAAACACTAAAATCCACAAAATCCTCCTTTTTGAAAGCTGTAGGTTCTCTGTCAGGTTCTCTGTCAGGTTCTCTGTAGGTTCTCTGTCAGGTTCTCTGTAGGTTCTCTGTCAGGTTCTCTGTCAGGTTCTCTGTCAGGTTCTCTGTAGGTTCTCTGTCAGGTTCTCTGTAGGTTCTCTGTCAGGTTCTCTGTCAGGTTCTCTGTCAGGTTCTCTGTAGGTTCTCTGTCAGGTTCTCTGTAGGTTCTCTGTCAGGTTCTCTGTCAGGTTCTCTGTCAGGTTCTCTGTCAGCTGAGGTCGAGCTGTTTTAGTTTACATTGAGTTCGTTGAGACATTTTTACTGGGAAAACGGGAATTTAGTTTGCAGTACCACAGCGCCCCCTGTGGCGTGGGACAGGTGAGACAGCTATAAGCTAGCAATACTCACAGACCCACACTCTCAGACCCACACTCACAGACCCACACAGACCCACACTCTCAGACCCACACTCTCAGACCCACACTCACAGACCCACACAGACCCACATTCACAGACCCACACTCTCAGACCCACACTCACAGACCCACACTCACAGACCCACACTCACAGACCCACACTCTCAGACCCACACTCTCAGACCCACACTCACAGACCCACACTCTCAGACCCACACTCTCAGACCCACACAGACCCACACTCACAGACCCACACAGACCCACACTCTCAGACCCACACTCGCAGACCCACACAGACCCACACTCACAGACCCACACTCTCAGACCCACACAGACCCACACTCTCAGACCCACACTCGCAGACCCACACTCTCAGACCCACACTCTCACACCCACACTCGCAGACCCACACAGACCCACACTCACAGACCCACACAGACCCACACTCTCAGACCCACACTCGCAGACCCACACTCTCAGACCCACACTCACAGACCCACACTCTCAGACCCACACTCACAGACCCACACAGACCCACACTCACAGACCCACACAGACCCACATTCACAGACCCACACTCTCAGACCCACACTCTCACACCCACACTCGCAGACCCACACAGACCCACACTCACAGACCCACACAGACCCACACTCACAGACCCACACTCACAGACCCACACTCACAGACCCACACTCACAGACCCACACTCACAGACCCACACAGACCCACATTCACAGACCCACACTCTCAGACCCACACTCACAGACCCACACTCTCAGACCCACACTCTCAGACCCACACAGAGCCACACTCACAGACCCACACTCTCAGACCCACACTCTCAGACCCACACAGAGCCACACTCTCAGACCCACACTCGCAGACCCATACTCTCAGACCCACACCTGTCATCCCAGAGGAGCCCAGTCTTCATGGGGCTGCAGTACCTGTCGGGGGGTGATCAAAGCACCTCTGATCCCACCCATGACACCTCGCTCTGGGGCAGAGCGGAGGCAGCAGCTGGGGCCGTGCTCCAGGGGCCAAACAGAAGAAGTACGTTTCCGAGGAACAAAGGTAATTTTTCATCTGTCTGCAGTGAAGTCAGGCTGTAAACTTGGGCGGCACGGTGACTGAGTGGTTAGCACCCTCGCCTCTCAGCAAGAAGGTCCTGGGTTCGAATCCCGGTTGGACCAGGGCCTTTCTGAGTGGAGTTTGCATGTTCTCCCCGTGTCTGCGTAGGTTTCCTCCGGGTGCTCCGGTTTCCCCTACCACTAAAAATATGTACTATAGTTCTGGCATGTGCCTCCTGTACTGGCGACCCCCACTCCCAAAAAAAACAAACAAAAAACAATTCTAAACCGCTTTGAGACTCCGATGTGCAGTGAAAAGGCGGTATATAAATAAAGATTACTTACTTACTTACTTATTACTTAAACTATCAACAATGATCTTAAATCCAAGCTATAACTATATTTCCATTTGTAAAAGTATCAATACAACAAATAAAACCATTTCTAACCTGTTACAGCAGGATCTTGATACACATATATATATATAAAACTTTGTGGGACCATAACAAGTTTTCTGCTACAAACCACTACTGACAATGACCTACTGTACATACTGTACAGAAACTCAACACAAACACATGTGAGTGGAAAGGTTGAGACTGCGCTTAGACCCAGAGACCGGAGAGAGACCAAAGAGAGACCGGAGAGAGACCAAAGAGAGACCAGAGAGAGACCAGAGAGAGACCGGAGAGAGACCAAAGAGAGACCGGAGAGAGACCAAAGAGAGACCGGAGAGAGACTAAAGAGAGACCAGAGAGAGACCAGAGAGAGACCTGAGAGAGACCAGAGAGAGACCAGAGAGAGAGACCAGAGAGAGACCAGAGAAAGACCTGAGAGAGACCAGAGAGAGACCAGAGAGAGAGACCAGAGAGAGACCTGAGAGAGAGACCAGAGAGAGACCAGAGAGAGACCTGAGAGAAAGACCTGAGAGAGACCAGAGAGAGACCAGAGAGAGAGACCAGAGAGAGAGACCAGAGAGAGACCTGAGAGAGAGACCAGAGAGAGACCAGAGAGAGACCAGAGAGAGACCTGAGAGAGACCAGAGAGAGACCAGAGAGAGACCAGAGAGAGACCTGAGAGAGAGACCAGAGAGAGCATAATAATATACATTAATCATTGTAGAAACCTGTATGCTAGGTCCCCTTTAAACAATAACAAGCATTCTAAAACCAGGTTAAGAACCAAAATGAACACCCATAATGCACCAGGCTTACCTCAGCACTTCTATTGACACCATCAGCGTTTATCCATGAACCATCACTCAGTCACCTGGTCATGTCAGAGGAGGGAGATGCAGTATTGAGAGTACTACTACTACTACTACTACTATTACTACTATTACTACTATTACTGTTACTGTACAATTTCCTGGTATTTTCGCCGCTGCTGATCTGTGTGCGCTGTCATCTCCCAGCTGCTCCCCTGTGAGTCATCCATGTGTCCGTGTGTGTGTGTGTGTGTGTGTCTGTGTCAGTGTCTGTGTGTGTGTGTGTCTGTGTCAGTGTGTGTCTCTGTGTGTCTGTGTGTGTGCACTTGTTTTCAACTCCTGGTGGGTTCCATAACCTGAGATTCCGCTCACGTCATGGGGACTGGTTTTACGTGGTGGGGCCCGAACACCGGACCCCACTGGTCCAAGCTTAATAATCAATGGGTAATGCTTTTCTAACGGTCCTTATGCAGTCTCTGTAAAAATATGGAAAGGACCCCTGGAGGTTTACTTTCCTGAAAAAAGTGTGTTATGTGTCGGAACCCTGGTGGTGGGTTGCGGGATATCAAGGAGGGGCACACTGGGGCAATTTCAGTCCAGCAGGCTGGAGCCAATCATGGAGCAGCACAACAGAGGAAATCAGGTGTCAGGCTAGAAAAAGGTGCAAGTGTGTGGTTCATTAGGCTGCAAGAAATCATGGAGGAGCACACTGAAGCGCACGCTTACAAACCACTGGTAAGTGCTGACTACAAGTCATGACTTCAAATTGTTATATAGAATGATTACAAATTATTTGTTGTTTGTGCAGCTTAGTCAAGAGTCCCTAATTGATGAAGTCGACTCAGATTCTGACGATTTAACTGTCAAGAAGAAACCTGTAAAAAAGTATGGAAAAAGAAAAATCAAAAACACTTTTCTTCAAGACTCGGAAAGTGACGAACCAAAGGCAAATAAGATTGTTATCATGCAGCTGCAAAAGAAGAAAAATGGGGGGCGAGTATACAGCAAGAGACACTTCTGCCTCTACTGTTCAATGTCCTGCCACAAAATGTCCCGTCATTTGACTAGAAAACATGGAAATGAAAGTGACGTAGCCAGAGCATTGGCTCTACCTGTGAAATCTAAAGCACGTAAACTTCAGTTTGATTTGATCAGGAATAGTGGAAACCGTGAGCACAATTTTGAGGTTTTAAAGGCCGGCATTGGAACTTTAGTCCCAGCTAAACAGCCAAATTGCCCAGTTAAATCCAGTGAGTTTTTGCACTGTATAGACTGTGGGGCATTGCTTAAGCGAAAGTCGCTGTGGAGGCATGTGGCCAGGTGCCGGCTTTCACAGAAAGATGCCCAGGCTAAACCAGGCTAAACCAGGTAGAAGTAGGGTCCAGTCCCTCTGCTCCCTAGCCCAGCCTGTACCGGAGGGCATCAGCAAAAAGCTGTGGTCTTTAATTTGGGCAATGCATCAGGATGAGGTCACGGGTGTTGTCAAAGCAGAAAAGGGGATTCTGAGACTCGGAGAGCACCTGTACTTAAAACACGGGCATGATAAGACTAAGCATGATTACATTAGGCAGAAAATGAGAGAAGTCGGTAGGTTAATTAACGAAGCAAAAACTGCAGGGAAACTGAAAACAATTAAGGATTTCTTTATTCCTTCCAACTTTAACCATGTGATTGATGCAGTCAGGTCTGTGGCTGGATATGATGAGGAAACAAATCAATACAAGACTCCATCCTTGGCCCTCAAACTCGGCCATAGCCTCAGAAAGCTAGCAGATATTCTTGAATGTGACTCAAAAATGGAGCATTGTGTTGATGAACTATTTATTAAAAACCTCCAACGAAGCCGGCTGCTTTTTGAGAAGAGGTGGGACGTCTGTGTTTCTTCTGCTGCCCTACAGACCCTCCGGCAAGCCAAGTGGAACACTCCGGACCTGCTCCCTCTGACTGAGGACGTTAGAGCCATGCATGCACATATTGAGGTATGTCGACCTGAATATGTGCAAACCCTAATAAGTGAGCCAACGTCTAAGCATTGGTCTAAACTGGCAGTTTTGACTCTTTGTGAGGTCATCATTTTCAATCGAAGAAGGGAAGGTGAGGTTTCAAAGATGCCACTGACAGCCTTTACCTTAAGAAGTAAGACTGGGATCCATTCTGACATTGCTCTGGGACTGTCCCAACTTGAGAAAAAGCTGTGTCAGCATTTTCAACGCATTGAAATTAAAGGGAAAAGAAGTCGGAAAGTGCCGGTTCTTTTGACTCCTGAAATGATTGCTTCGATGGAGGTGCTGGTGGAGAACAGAAGGGCCTGTTCCATCTCTGACCATAACCCATACTTCTTTTCCCGCCCGGGGCAGACACCCACATCAGGGGATCAGACTCCCTACGCCAGGTAGCCAAAGAATGTGGTGCGGTGCATCCAGAGATGCTATCCTCAACCAAACTTAGAAAGCACATAGCTACTATGTCTACAGTTCTCAATATGAAAGAGAATGAGATGGACATACTAGCCAACTTCCTCGGCCATGACATTCGCATCCACAGGCAATATTACAGACTACCAGAGGGGACACTGGAGCTGGCCAAAATCAGCAAAGTGTTGATGGCCATGGAGCAGGGAAGAGTGACGGAATTCGAAGGAAAGAGCCTCGACCAGATACAAATTGAGCCTGAAGGTAATTCTTGATATTATTAAAATATGTATGATTTTTTTCCCCTAAAGGCCACTTGTATTTTTATTTTCTGTGCGACAGGGAGAGCAGTAGAGATCCTCTCACAAACGGACGGGCTAAAAGAAACTTCAAGCGGAGAACCTTCAACCATTCATCCAGATGCACCCCATGGTAGTGGCTGGCAGTGCCCCTTCTGGTAAGTGTACCAGGTGGGGGATTACAGCCAGGCTGCTTGGTCCTAACCCTGGGAGTGTATATTGCTAATATATTTTTATTTCTCTCCCTAGAACGTGTAAGAAAGCCATGGTCTGCATCTGAGGTGAAGGCTGTGGAGAAGACCATGACACCTTTCATACAGACTGGAAAGGTCCCTGGGAAGTCTCACTGCCTGGCCTGGCCTGGCCTGGCCTGCATTAATGCCTCACCAGATGACCTTAGACATCGGACATGGAGTGGCATTAAATTCTATGTCAAAAATAGAATCACTGCAATTCGAAAAAAAAATCTAAAATAAAATTCCTTTAAAATAGTTGTTTGGTTTCTATTGACTGTTTTGTATTACTTAAAGTAGTCCCAGTAAAAAAAGATTATGTCTATGGGTCCCATTCTGAACGGCCCTGTCAAAGGGACCCACCAGGTAACAAAAACGTGTCTGTGTCAGTGTGTGTCTCTGTGTGTCTGTGTGTGTGTCTGTGTATGTGTATGTGTGTGTGTGTGTGCAGGTATTCATTACGTTGTGGGGGCAAACGCCACACACATTCTTATATGGACCCTGGCTTTCGTTGTGTATTTATATAGTGACAGTTTCAGAGAGACCAGAGAGAGGCCAGAGAGAGGCCAGAGAGAGACCAGAGAGAGACCAGAGAGAGGCCAGAGAGAGACCAGAGGGAGACCAGAGAGAGACCAGCGGGAGACCAGAGAGAGGCCAGAGAGAGGCCAGAGAGAGACCAGAGGGAGACCAGAGAGAGACCAGAGGGAGACCAGAGAGAGGCCAGAGAGAGACCAGAGGGAGACCAGAGGGAGACCAGAGGGAGACCAGAGGGAGACCAGAGGGAGACCAGAGGGAGACCAGAGGGAGACCAGAGGGAGACCAGAGGGAGACCAGAGGGAACACAGCTCGTGCTCCGGTCATACAGGGACCGGACGGCCCTCAGCAGAGGACCCTTGACCCCGCACTCCCGGAGAACCCCAAAGGACACCCCGGGGAACACGGTCGAATGCCTTCTCCAACTCCCTGGTCCAGTGTTCCACGACCGGGACCAAAACCACACTGCTCCTCCTGAATCCGAGATTCGACCATCGGACGTAGCCTCCTCTCCAGTACCTTGGAGTAGACCTTACCAGGGAGGCTGAGGAGTGTGATCCCACGATAATTGGAACACACCCTCCGGTCCCCCTTCTTGTAGAGAGGGACCACCACCCCGGTCTGAGAGGGGACCACCACTCGGGTCTGCCACTCCACTGGCACCGCCTCCGAGCACCACGCGATGTTGCAGAGACATGTCAGAGACAGTCCTACAACATCCAGAGACTTTAGAGTCAGGACGGATCTCATCCCGGAGCCTTAAGGAGGCCGCCAACCACCTTGGTGACCTCAGGAAGATGGAGGTATCCGCCCCAACATCCTCAGCCTCTGCCTCTGCCGGAGGACGTGACGATTGAGGAGAACCTCGAAGTATTCCTTCCATCGTCCGACAATATCCCCAGTCGAGGTCAGAACACGGTGTTGGATAAGAACTGCTTCCCGCTCCTGAGGCGCCGGACGACTCTCCGAACTCCTCTCAGTCCCGGGTTTTTGCCCCTGCCACAGCCCAGACTCCATCTTCAGCCTGACGGCATCCCTTACTTCCACTGTCCACCACCGGGACCAGCAATGAGACCGGCCATGAGTATGGCCGCCCCCCGCTCGTCCAGGCGTCCGCCATAACGGGCGACATCACAGGTTTTGTCTTTGTGCGATCCTCGGTGCATTCAGACTTTATAAGTCTGTGTTTACAGTGTTCATGTGTCGATCATATGTTCAGTCTGTGTTTACAGTGTTCATGTGTCAATCATATGTTCAGTCTGTGTTTACAGTGTTCATGTGTCGATCATATGTTCAGTCTGTGTTTACAGTGTTCCTGTGTCGATCATATGTTCAGACTGTGTTTACAGTGTTCATGTGTCGATCATATGTTCAGTCTGTGTTTACAGTGTTCATGTGTTGATCATATGTTCAGTTTGTGTTTACAGTGTTCATGTGTCGATCATATGTTCAGTCTGTGTTTACAGTGTTCATGTGTCGATCATATGTTCAGACTGTGTTTACAGTGTTCATGTGTCAATCATATGTTCAGACTGTTTTTACAGTGTTCATGTGTCGATCATATGTTCAGTCTGTTTACAGTGTTCATGTGTCGATCATATGTTCAGTCTGTGTTTACAGTGTTCATGTGTCAATAATATGTTCAGTCTGTGTTTACAGTGTTCATGTGTCGATCATATGTTCAGTCTGTGTTTACAGTGTTCATGTGTCGATCATATGTTCAGTCTGTTTACAGTGTTCATGTGTCGATCATATGTTCAGTCTGTGTTTACAGTGTTCATGTGTCAATAATATGTTCAGTCTGTGTTTACAGTGTTCATGTGTCGATCATATGTTCAGTCTGTGTTTACAGTGTTCATGTGTCAATCATATGTTCAGTCTGTGTTTACAGTGTTCATGTGTCAATCATATGTTCAGACTGTGTTTACAGTGTTCATGTGTCAATCATATGTTCAGTCTGTGTTTACAGTGTTCATGTGTCAATCATATGTTCAGTCTGTGTTTACAGTGTTCATGTGTCAATCATATGTTCAGACTGTGTTTACAGTGTTCATGTGTCAATCATATGTTCAGTCTGTGTTTACAGTGTTCATGTGTCAATCATATGTTCAGTCTGTGTTTACAGTGTTCATGTGTCAATCATATGTTCAGACTGTGTTTACAGTGTTCATGTGTCGATCATATGTTCAGTCTATGTTTACAGTGTTCATGTGTCAATCATATGTTCAGACTGTGTTTACAGTGTTCATGTGTCGATCATATGTTCAGTCTATGTTTACAGTGTTCATGTGTCGATCATATGTTCAGTCTGTGTTTACAGTGTTCATGTGTCGATCATATGTTCAGTCTGTGTTTACAGTGTTCATGTGTCGATCATATGTTCAGTCTGTGTTTACAGTGTTCATGTGTCAATCATATGTTCAGTCTGTGTTTACAGTGTTCATGTGTCAATCATATGTTCAGACTGTGTTTACAGTGTTCATGTGTCAATCATATGTTCAGTCTGTGTTTACAGTGTTCATGTGTCAATCATATGTTCAGTCTGTGTTTACAGTGTTCATGTGTCAATCATATGTTCAGACTGTGTTTACAGTGTTCATGTGTCAATCATATGTTCAGTCTGTGTTTACAGTGTTCATGTGTCAATCATATGTTCAGACTGTGTTTACAGTGTTCATGTGTCAATAATATGTTCAGTCTGTGTTTACAGTGTTCATGTGTCAATCATATGTTCAGTCTGTGTTTACAGTGTTCATGTGTCAATCATATGTTCAGTCTGTGTTTACAGTGTTCATGTGTCAATCATATGTTCAGACTGTGTTTACAGTGTTCATGTGTCGATCATATGTTCAGTCTGTGTTTACAGTGTTCATGTGTCAATCATATGTTCAGTCTGTGTTTACAGTGTTCATGTGTCAATCATATGTTCAGTCTGTGTTTACAGTGTTCATGTGTCGATCATATGTTCAGTCTATGTTTACAGTGTTCATGTGTCAATCATATGTTCAGACTGTGTTTACAGTGTTCATGTGTCGATCATATGTTCAGTCTATGTTTACAGTGGTCATGTGTCGATCATATGTTCAGATCCCGCTGCTCCATCAGCTTGTGCCGTGAGCTGCTGCTCTGACATTTCAGCGCAGTCACAGCTGTGACAGGGTCCATATAGATGCACTCTGCTGTTTTCCCACAATGCACTGCAGCTAAGCTGTTGTGAGGCTACTTTGAAAGATTTTCACAGAGTAATAAACATTTGCTTTCATTTACACAATTTATTGACAACAGTCTCTCTCTGGTCTCTCTTTCTGGTCTCTCTCTCTCTGGTCTCTCTTTCTGGTCTCTCTCTGGTCTCTCTCTCTGGTCTCTCTCTGGTCTCTCTCTGGTCTCTCTCTCTGGTCTCTCTCTGGTCTCTCTATGGTCTCTCTTTCTGGTCTCTGTCTGGTCTCTCTCTGGTCTCTCTCTCTGGTCTCTCTCTGGTCTCTCTTTCTGGTCTCTCTCTCTGGTCTCTCTCTGGTCTCTCTCTGGTCTCTCTTTCTGGTCTCTGTCTGGTCTCTCTCTGGTCTCTCTCTGGTCTCTCTCTCTGGTCTCTCTCTGGTCTCTCTCTCTGGTCTCTCTCTGGTCTCTCTCTGGTCTCTTTCTGGTCTCTCTCTGGTCTCTCTCTCTGGTCTCTCTCTGGTCTCTCTCTAGTCTCTCTTTCTGGTCTCTGTCTGGTCTCTCTCTGGTCTCTCTCTCTGGTCTCTCTCTGGTCTCTCTCTCTGGTCTCTCTCTGGTCTCTCTCTGGTCTCTCTTTCTGGTCTCTCTCTAGTCTCTCTCTCTGGTCTCTCTCTCTGGTCTCTCTCTCTCTGGTCTCTCTCTGGTCTCTTTCTGGTCTCTCTCTCTGGTCTTTCTCTGGTCTCTCTCTCTGGTCTCTCTCTGGTCTCTCTTTCTGGTCTCTGTCTGGTCTCTCTCTGGTCTCTCTCTCTGGTCTCTTTCTCTGGTCTCTCTCTCTGGTCTCTCCCTCTGGTCTCTCTGTCTGGTCTCTCTGTCTGGTCTCTCTCTCTGGTCTGTCTCTCGGTCTCTCTCTGGTCTCTCTCTCTGGTCTCTCTCTGGTCTCTCTCTCTGGTCTCTCTCTGGTCTCTCTCTCTGGTCTCTCTCTGGTCTCTCTTTCTGGTCTCTCTCTGGTCTCTCTCTGGTCTTTCTCTGGTCTTTCTCTGGTCTCTCTCTCTGGTCTCTCTCTGGTCTCTCTTTCTGGTCTCTGTCTGGTCTCTCTCTGGTCTCTCTCTCTGGTCTCTTTCTCTGGTCTGTCTCTCTGGTCTCTCTCTCTGGTCTCTCTCTCTGGTCTCCCTCTGGTCTCCCTCTGGTCTCTCTGTCTGGTCTCTGTCTCTGGTCTCTCTCTCTGGTCTCTCTCTGGTCTCTCTCTCTGGTCTGTCTCTCGGTCTCTCTCTGGTTCTCTCTCTCTGGCCTCTCTCTGGTCTCTCTCTCTTGTCTCTCTCTGGTCTCTCTCTGGTCTCTCTCTGGTCTCTCTCTCTGGTCTCTCTCTCTGGTCTCTCCCTCTGGTCTCTCCCTCTGGTCTCTCTGTCTGGTCTCTCTGGTCTCTCTCTCTGGTCTCTCTCTCTGGTCTCCCTCTGGTCTCTCTCTGGTCTCTCTCTTGTCTCTCTCTCTTGTCTCTCTCTGGTCTCTTTCTGGTCTCTCTCTCTGGTCTCTCTCTGGTTCTCTCTCTCTGGCCTCTCTCTGGTCTCTCTCTGGTCTCTCTCTGGTCTCTCTCTGGTCTCTTTCTGGTCTCTCTCTCTGGTCTCTCTCTCTGGTCTCTCTTTCTGGGGTCTGTCTGGTCTCTCTCTGGTCTCTCTCTCTGGTCTCTCCCTCTGGTCTCTCTCTCTGGTCTCTCTCTCTGGTCTCTCTGTCTGGTCTCTCTCTCTGGTCTCTCTCTGGCCTCTTTCTGGTCTCTCTCTCTTGTCTCTCTCTGGCCTCTCTCTGGTCTCTCTGGTCTCTCTCTGGTCTCTCTCTGGTCTCTCTCTCTGGTCTCTCTCTGGTCTCTCTCTCTGGTCTCTTTCTGGTCTCTCTCTCTGGTCTCTCTCTGGTCTCTCTCTCTGGTCTCTCTCTGGTCTCTCTCTGGTCTCTCTCTGGTCTCTCTCTGGTCTCTCTCTGGTCTCTCTCTGGTCTCTCTCTGGTCTCTCTCTGGTCTCTCTCTCTGGTCTCTCTCTCTGGTCTCTCTCTGGTCTCTCTCTCTGGTCTCTCTCTCTCTGGTCTCTCTCTGGTCTCTCTCTCTGGTCTCTCTCTCTGGTCTCCCTCTGGTCTCTGTCTGGTCTCTCTCTGGTCTCTCTCTGGTCTCTCTCTGGTCTCTCTCTGGCCTCTTTCTGGTCTCTCTCTCTCTGGTCTCTCTCTGGTCTCTCTCTTGTCTCTCTCTGGTCTCTCTATGGTCTCTCTCTGGTCTCTCTCTCTGGTCTCTCTCTCTTGTCTCTCTCTCTTGTCTCTCTCTCTGGTCTCTCTCTGGTCTCTCTCTCTGGTCTCTCTCTCTGGTCTCTCTCTCTGGTCTCTCTCTCTGGTCTCTCTCTGGTCTCCCTCTGGTCTCCCTCTGGTCTCTCTATCTGGTCTCTCTCTCTGGTCTCTCTCTGACCTCTCTCTGGTCTCTCTCTCTGGTCTCTCTCTAGTCTCTCTCTCTGGTCTCTCTCTGGCCTCTTTCTGGTCTCTCTCTCTCTGGTCTCTCTCTCTCTGGTCTCTCTCTCTCTGGTCTCTCTCTGGTCTCTCTCTGGTCTCTCTCTGGTCTCTTTCTGGTCTCTCTCTCTGGTCCCCCCTCCAGACTCTCCCTTCCTGATGACTCCACACTCCTCTTCGCTCTGACAATTATCCACACGCTGTCAACATCTCACCACGGGCGCCAGATAATGCAAACTTCACCGCTTTTTCTCCCACATGAGCAGGAGAAGAGTGACCGTACGGAAGTCAAACGGCTGAGAGGGCAGGTCTGAAACTGAGGCACCTAAGTTTGTTTGACATGAATGATACTGTTGCTGTGGCCATGTGTAGAGAGAGACCAGAGAGAGACCAGAGATAGACTAGAGTGAGACCAGAGAGAGACCAGAGAGAGACTAGAGTGAGACCAGAGAGAAACCAGAGAGAGACCAGAGAGAGACAAGAGAGAGAGACCAGAGCGAGAGACCAGAGAGAGAGACCAGAGAGAGACCAGAGCGGGAGACCAGAGAGAGACCAGAGAGAGACCAGGGAGAGACAAGAGAGAGAGACCAGAGAGAGACCAGAGAGAGAGACCAGAGAGAGAGACCAGAGCGAGAGACCAGAGAGAGACCAGAGAGAGACCAGAGCGAGAGACCAGAGAGAGACCAGAGAGAGAGACCAGAGCGAGACAAGAGAGAGAGCAGAGATTGACCAGAGAGGGACCAGAGAGAGACCAGAGAGAGACCAGAGAGAGACCAGAGCGAGAGACCAGAGAGAGACCAGAGCGAGAGACCAGAGAGAGACCAGTGTGAGAGACCAGAGAGAGACAAGAGAGAGAGCAGAGATTGACCAGAGAGGGACCAGAGAGAGACCAGAGAGGGACCAGAGAGAGACCAGAGAGAGACCACAAAGAGACCAGAGCGAGACCAGAGCGAGAGACCAGAGAGAGACCAGAGAGAGACTAGAGTGAGACCAGAGAGAAACCAGAGAGAGACCAGAGAGAGACAAGAGAGAGAGACCAGAGCGAGAGACCAGAGAGAGAGACCAGAGAGAGACCAGAGCGGGAGACCAGAGAGAGACCAGAGAGAGACCAGGGAGAGACAAGAGAGAGAGACCAGAGAGAGACCAGAGAGAGAGACCAGAGAGAGAGACCAGAGAGAGAGACCAGAGAGAGACCAGAGCGAGAGACCAGAGAGAGACCAGAGAGAGAGACCAGAGCGAGAGACCAGAGCGAGAGACCAGAGAGAGACCAGAGCGAGAGACCAGAGAGAGACCAGTGTGAGAGACCAGAGAGAGACAAGAGAGAGAGCAGAGATTGACCAGAGAGGGACCAGAGAGAGACCAGAGAGGGACCAGAGAGAGACCAGAGAGAGACCACAAAGAGACCAGAGCGAGACCAGAGCGAGAGACCAGAGAGAGACCAGAGAGAGACCAGAGAGAGAGAGACCAGAGAGAGGGACCAGAGAGGGACCAGAGAGAAACCAGAGAGAGACCAGAGAGGGACCAGAGAGAGACCAGAGAGTCCACAAAACAGCAAGACCACAAAAGGTGAATCTTTTCATTACGAGGGGCCACTGTCTTGAATTTTTATAATATTTTCACTTGTTTGTATCATAAACATAATGTCTCTGTTGATGGTACGTCCCTCTGATAAACATAGTGTCTCCGCTGATGGTACGTCCCTCTGATAAACATAGTGTCTCCGTTGATGGTACGTCCCTCTGATAAACAGTGTATCCGTTGATGGTACGTCCCTCTGATAAACATAGTGTCTCCGTTGATGGTACGTCCCTCTGATAAACATAGTGTATCCGTTGATGGTACGTCCCTCTGATAAATATAGTGTCTCCGTTGATGGTACGTCCCTCTGATAAACATAGTGTCTCCGTTGATGGTACGTCCCTCTGATAAACATAGTGTATCCGTTGATGGTACGTCCCTCTGATAAACATAGTGTCTCCGTTGATGGTACGTCCCTCTGATAAACATAGTGTATCCGTTGATGGTACGTCCCTCTGATAAACATAGTGTCTCCGTTGATGGTACGTCTCTCTGATAAATATAGTGTGATGGTTGATGGTGTGATGTTGATGGTACGTCTCTCGGAGTTTCCCGTCGGTGAATCTTCAGACTCCATCTGTTCTCTGAGAAGTGCTTTGTCAGAAGTCTCTCGGTGAAACCTGAGTCAGACCGGACTGAGCCGTGACTGTCCCACGCTCTCACTGTCGTTACTCATGTGTCCGGAGGAAAACACTTTCTATTTGGGAATTCTGTTGACTTTGGGAATTCCATACCATCTGTAAACTCTGGTCATTCCCTGCGTGTACGTCTGGGTCTAGTCCCAGTGTCGGCTGAATCCGTCCAATCAGAGAGCGGGGGAGGCGGGTGTTGTAGGCCGGGATATTTGCCTTCTTGACGGCCCAGGCGTCAGGCCGAGGTGGGTTTTTCCATGATTTTTTCAGGGTTGTGGAAGCACATTCTGTGGAGGGGCTCTGTTACTCTGTTACTCTAGTGAGAGTAACAGAGTAACAGACCGAGGGAGACAGACTCAGACCAAACTGTTGCTGGTTACAGGAATGAGGGACATTTGAAAACAGTCTGAGGCAGAATCTGTCATCTGTTTGATTTGTTATCAACATTTTACTTTTGGGCACAATCAACGTGAACTGATAGTGCAGAGGAAAAGTCAGGTGCCCCAGCTTTAATTTAGCGAGTTTAGTTGTGCTTCAGGAGGAGACACGGAGGAGACGCGGAGGAGACATGGAGGAGACACGGAGGAGACACGGAGGAGACACGGAGGAGACATGGAGGAGACATGGAGGAGACATGGAGGAGACATGGAGGAAACATGGAGGAGACATGGAGGAGACATGGAGGAGACACGGAGGAGACACGGAGGAGACACGGAGGAGACATGGAGGAGACATGGAGGAGACATGGAGGAAACACGGAGGAGACACGGAGGAGACACGGAGGAGACACGGAGGAGACACGGAGGAAACACGGAGAAGACATGGAGGAGACATGGAGGAGACATGGAGGAGACACGGAGGAGACACGGAGGAGACACGGAGGAGACACGGAGGAGACACGGAGGAGACACGGAGGAGACATGGAGGAGACACGGAGAAGACACGGAGGAGACATGGAGGAGACACGGAGGAGACACGGAGGAAACACGGAGGAGACACGGAGGAGACATGGAGGAGACAGTGGTCTCTCTGGTCTCTCTCTGATCTCGCTCTGGTCTCTCTCTGGTCTCTCTCTGGTCTCTCTCTGGTCTCTCTCTGGTCTCTCTCTGGCCTCTCTCTGGTCTCTCTCTGGCCTCTCTCTGGTCTCTCTCTGGCCTCTCTCTGGTCTCTCTCTGGTCTCTCTCTGGTCTCTCTCTGGTCTCTCTCTGGTCTCTCTCTGGTCTCTCTCTCTCTCTCTCTGGCCTCTCTCTGGCCTCTCTCTGGCTCTCTCTGGTCTCTCTCTGGTCTCTCTCTGGTCTCTCTCTGGTCTCTCTCTGGTCTCTCTCTGGTCTCTCTCTGGTCTCTCTCTGGCCTCTCTCTGGCCTCTCTCTGGCCTCTCTCTGGTCTCTCTCTGGTCTCTCTCTGGTCTCTCTCTGGTCTCTCTCTGGTCTCTCTCTGGTCTCTCTCTGGTCTCGCTCTGGTCTCTCTCCAGTATTTATCTGTGAATGACTGATGTCCGGACACTTTAGCTTCGTTCCAAACGGCTGAGTCCAAATTGCTTTTTGCATTTGACGTGTTTTAGAAAATAGTGGACGGTTACGGCAAAGTCCTGAGCTGAGAATAGTTCCGCTTCACCGAACCCACCGCCGCGGTTTGGGTTTGGGGTCGAGGCTCCAGAAGGCTTCGGGTTAAGGCACCATTTTAAAACCATTTCTTTTCCTCTTATCAGTGGAAATATTCAAAGGTAAATAGGAGGATCAAGACGGGACCATCAAAACCTCCGACCAAACACCATCCGTTCACTCATTCATCACATTCAGACCTATTGTGCATGTTGAAACCGGAGCACCTGGAGGAAACCTATGCGGACACAGGGAGAACATGCAAACTCCACTCGGAAAGGTCTGGAGGTGGAATCGAACCCAGGCAGAGGCGCTAATATCAGGAGCTACTGTAAAAACGTGTAGCTCCGCCCCTTTTTGTTTCAAAGCTCCTGTCTGAGTCCTGTAAGAGTATGACGTCACTATGACATCACTATGACATCACTCTCCGGGCCACAAGACGATAGTTAGTGGCCCCTAAATTGATTTTCGGTTATTATGATTATCCCGCAGCATTGATGGTTATGGGCGGCCCTGGCATGTTATACATCATCTGTTTGCTCACGGAAACAAGTTCATTTTGTTTAGTCTAAAATGTTAAACGTACGCATTATTAGAGTGTGTTTAACTTTACATTTGGTCCAGTTTTGGTTCAATCTAAACGCATTTGTTTTCTGAAAAATCAACCAGAAAATAACAGACTAATTTTACATTAAAGTCCTGTTAAAACACCTTCATGAAAACCGCCCAGTTCAGATGTGTTCAGCTCTGACCGACATGACACCTCTGGTCTAAAGCAACACAACTGTAACAGACATTAAACACAACGGCGACAATACGTCTCCTTTGAACATCCAAAAAGTCCAGGATCAACTTTTTACATTTTCCTTTTTCAGAAAATGTTATACTTTAGAAATGTTTAATTTTGTCTCATTCTTTCTCTACTTTGACTTGTTTGCAGCGAGAGCCAAAGCAGTTTCGTGGTTAGCGCTGGTGTCTGGGGCTCAGGCTGTAGCGCTGTGGGAGGATGTGGCCCGGAGGCAGCAGAGGCGGGAAAATCCTACTGTGAAACGCAGGTCCCAGCCGAGCGGAGCCGCAGCTGCCGGGGGCTGTTTGCCGAAAGGGGAACCAACCTCACTGCAAGCGGAAAATATACTATAATCTTGAATGTTGTCCTGGGTTTGGGCGGAGGGTGAAGAAAGGTGGTCTTCATCGAGATTTTAGCCCACACCCTCAGAACGCTGCCCTCTGATTGGTCAGAACGCTGCCCTCTGATTGGTCAGAACACTGCCCTCTGATTGGTCAGAACGCTGCCCTCTGATTGGTCAGAACGCTGCCCTCTGATTGGTCAGAACACTGCCCTCTGATTGGTCAGAACGCTGCCCTCTGATTGGTGAGAACGCTGCCCTCTGATTGGTCAGAACGCTGCCCTCTGATTGGTGAGAACGCTGCCCTCTGATGGGTGAGAACGCTGCCCTCTGATTGGTGAGAACGCTGCCCTCTGATTGGTGAGAACGCTGCCCTCTGATTGGTGAGAACGCTGCCCTCTGATTGGTCAGAACGCTGCCCTCTAATTGGTCAGAACGCTGCCCTCTGATTGGTCAGAACGCTATCCTCTGATTGGTCAGAACGCTGCCCTCTGATTGGTGAGAACGCTGCCTTCTGATTGGTCAGAACGCTGCCCTCTGATTGGTCAGAACGCTGCACTCTGATTGGTCAGAACGCTGCCCTCTGATTGGTGAGAACGCTGCCCTCTGATTGGTCAGAACGCTGCCCTCTGATTGGTGAGACCGCTGCCCTCTGAGCACGTGTATGAGAGTCACGCACACATGCTCGTTAGTATTTGGCGCAAAGCATCATGGGAGCTCGTCCACTGCACAGACCCGGGAGAACCTGAGAAATGACCAAATATGAACGAGCTCTGCTAATCAATAACTCTATGTAAACACCAGGATCACAGAGAGAACTAAAACTGAGCTGGAGGAGTTTAGGAGCCAGAGCAAAACTTCATCCATGAGCACTTCCATACTGGGATTCATCTAGCTAGCGTGTTAGCATCGTCCATCTGTATACAGTCTGTGTTGTAACCACATCACAGTTCACGATCATCAAAACAGAGTCTCCAGTCACACACACACCTATGGTTTATGACATCAGTGGGAAAGGTTGGCGTGTTGTTTAGACCAGTGTTTTTCAACCAGTGTGCCGTGGGACATTAGTGTGCCTTGAGATGTTGTTTGGTGTGCCTTGGGAAATATTCCAATATCACATAATTGGTCAAAATAATGTGAAGAGAAAATTATGTGAGAAGATTAGAAAGACTTTTTGAGCTCATTTAATTTTCTATATATATCTACCTTGATTAGAATGACTTTGCTTTCATACTAAAAGCTGCAAAGTTTCATGTTTGTATCAGTTTCAGCCGGTGGTGTGCCATGTGAGTGTTTTCAACCAAAAAGGTGTGCCACGGCTACAAAAAGGTTGGGATACACTGGTTTAGACCAGTGTCCACCATCGCACAGCAGTGGTTAGGAAAGGTTGGCGTGTTGTTTAGACCAGTGTCCACCATCGCACAGCAGTGGTTAGGAAAGGTTGGCGTGTTGTTTAGACCAGTGTCCACCATCGCACAGCAGTGGTTAGGAAAGGTTAGCGTGTTGTTTAGACCAGTGTCCACCATCGCACAGCAGTGGTTAGGAAAGGTTAGCGTGTTGTTTAGACCAGTGTCCACCATCGCACAGCAGTGGTTAGGAAAGGTTGGCGTGTTGTTTAGACCAGTGTCCACCATCGCACAGCAGTGGTTAGGAAAGGTTGGCGTGTTGTTTAGACCAGTGTCCACCATCGCACAGCAGTGGTTAGGAAAGGTTGGCGTGTTGTTTAGACCAGTGTCCACCATCGCACAGCAGTGGTTAGAAAAGGTTGGCGTGTTGTTTAGACCAGTGTCCACCATCGCACAGCAGTGGTTAGAAAAGGTTGGCGTGTTGTTTAGACCAGTGTCCACCATCGCACAGCAGTGGTTAGAAAAGGTTAGCGTGTTGTTTAGACCGGTGTCCACCATCGCACAGCAGTGGTTAGAAAAGGTTGGCGTGTTGTTTAGACCAGTGTCCACCATCGCACAGCAGTGGTTAGAAAAGGTTGGCGTGTTGTTTAGACCAGTGTCCACCATCGCACAGCAGTGGTTAGAAAAGGTTGGCGTGTTGTTTAGACCAGTGTCCACCATCGCACAGCAGTGGTTAGAAAAGGTTAGCGTGTTGTTTAGACCAGTGTCCACCATCGCACAGCAGTGGTTAGAAAAGGTTAGCGTGTTGTTTAGACCGGTGTCCACCATCGCACAGCAGTGGTGAGTTCAGGTAGTTAGAAAAGTGTGAGGGTTTCTCAGACTTCAAACACAAGCTGCTACTGAGACGATTTACTTTATTGTGGGTTATTTTTAGAACGAGACCCTGCAGTAAACAAGGAACTTCTGTACAAAACATAGTGGGGGAGGTCCCAGCACCCCCCCTCTTTGCCTCATGGTAGGTCCCTGTTCACTAAATCCTTTGTGTGGTGTAAACACAGGGAGAACATGCAAACCCCACACAGTCGTTACTTTATTACATCCATGGGAAATTAACTGGTGTTATGGTTATTAGTCCCACCCAGGTTCCCCCAATGTTCTGCTGATGTGTGAGGTCATGAGGCCCGAGGTCCCTACAGCTGCAGACGTTGGTAATGAGGCCCGAGGTCCCTACAGCTGCAGACGTTGGTAATGAGGCCCGAGGTCCCTACAGCCGCAGACGTTGGTAATGAGGCCTGAGGTCCCTATAGCTGCAGACGTTGGTAATGAGGCCCGAGATCCCTACAGCTGCAGACGTTGGTAATGAGGCCCGAGGTCCCTACAGCTGCAGACGTTGGTAATGAGGCCCGAGGTCCCTACAGCTGCACACGTTGGTAATGAGGCCCGAGGTCCCTACAGCTGCACACGTTGGTAATGAGGCCCGAGGTCCCTACAGCTGCACACGTTGGTAATGAGGCCCGAGGTCCCTACAGCCGCAGTCGTTGGTAATGAGGCCCGAGGTCCCTACAGCCGCAGTCGTTGGTAATGAGGCCTGAGGTCAGGTGCGGTCTATAGTCAGGTGTTGTCTATAGTCAGGTGAAGTCTATAGTCAGGTGCGGTCTATAGTCAGGTGTGGTCTATAGTCAAGTGAGGTCTATAGTCAAGTGAGGTCTATAGTCAGGTGCGGCTTATAGTCAGGAGAGGTCTATAGTCAGGTGCTGCCTATAGTCAGGTGCGATCTATAGTCAGGTGCGGTCTATAGTCAGGTGCTGCCTATTGTCAGGTGAGGTCTATAGTCAAGTGCGGCTTATAGTCAGGTGCAATCTATAGTCAGGTGCGGTCTAAAGTCAGGGGAGGTCTATAGTAAGGTGTGGTCTATAGTCAGGTGCAGTCTATAGTCAGGTGCGGCTTATAGTCAGGTACTGTCTATAGTCAGGTGCGGCCTATAGTCAGGTGCGGTCTATAGTCAGGTGCGGTCTATAGTCAGGTGCGGTCTATAGTCAGGTACTATCTATAGTCAGGTGCGGCCTATAGTCAGGTGCGGTCTATAGTCAGGTGCGGTCTATAGTCAGGTGCGGTCTATAGTCAGGTACTATCTATAGTCAGGTGCGGCCTCTAGTCAGGTGTAGCCTATAGTCAGGTGAGGTCTATAGTCAGGTGCAGCCTATAGTCAGGTGAGGTCTATAGTCAGGTGAGGTCTATAGTCAGATGCAGTCTATAGTCAGGTGAGGTCTATAGTCAGGTGCGGCTTATAGTCAGGTGCAATCTATAGTCAGGTGCGGTCTAAAGTCAGGGGAGGTCTATAGTAAGGTGTGGTCTATAGTCAGGTGCGGTCTATAGTCAGGTGCGGTCTATAGTCAGGTGCTATCTATAGTCAGGTGCGGCCTCTAGTCAGGTGTAGCTTATAGTCAGGAGAGGTCTATAGTCAGGTGCTGCCTATAGTCAGGTGCGATCTATAGTCAGGTGCGGTCTATAGTCAGGTGCTGCCTATAGTCAGGTGAGGTCTATAGTCAGGTGCGGCTTATAGTCAGGTGCAATCTATAGTCAGGTGCGGTCTAAAGTCAGGGGAGGTCTATAGTAAGGTGTGGTCTATAGTCAGGTGCAGTCTATAGTCAGGTGCGGCTTATAGTCAGGTACTGTCTATAGTCAGGTGCGGCCTATAGTCAGGTGCGGCCTATAGTCAGGTGCGGTCTATAGTCAGGTGCGGTCTATAGTCAGGTGCGGTCTATAGTCAGGTGCTATCTATAGTCAGGTGCGGCCTCTAGTCAGGTGTAGCCTATAGTCAGGTGAGGTCTATAGTCAGGTGCAGCCTATAGTCAGGTGAGGTCTATAGTCAGGTGAGGTCTATAGTCAGATGCAGTCTATAGTCAGGTGAGGTCAATAGTCAGGTGCGGTCTATATTCAGGTGAGGCATATAGTCAGGTAAGGTCTATAGTCAGGTGAGGTCTATAGTCAGGTGCTGTCTATAATCAGGTGAGGTCTATAGTCAAGTGAGGTCTATAGTCAGGTGAGGTCTATAGTCAGGTGCGGTCTATAGTCAAGTGAGGTCTATAGTCAGATGCAGTCTATAGTCAGGTGAGGTCTATAGTCAGGTGCTGTCTATAATCAGGTGAGGTCTATAGTCAAGTGAGGTCTATAGTCAGGTGAGGTCTATAGTCAGGTGCGGTCTATAGTCAAGTGAGGTCTATAGTCAGATGCAGTCTATAGTCAGGTGAGGTCTATAGTCAGGTGCGGTCTATATTCAGGTGAGGCCTATAGTCAGGTGCGGTCTATAGTCAGGTGCTGTCTATAGTCAAGTGAGGTCTATAGTCAGGTGCGGCCTATAGTCAGGTGCGGCCTATAGTCAGGTGAGGTCTATAGTCAGGTGAGGTCTATAGTCAGGTGAGGTCTATAGTCAGGTGAGGTCTATAGTCAGGTGCGGCCTATAGTCAGGGGAGGTCTATAGTCAGGTGAGGTCTATAGTCAGGTGCTGCCTATAGTCAGGTGAGGTCTATAGTCAGGTGCGGCTTATAGTCAGGTGCAATCTATAGTCAGGTGCGGTCTAAAGTCAGGGGAGGTCTATAGTAAGGTGTGGTCTATAGTCAGGTGCAGTCTATAGTCAGGTGCGGCTTATAGTCAGGTACTGTCTATAGTCAGGTGCGGCCTATAGTCAGGTGCGGCCTATAGTCAGGTGCGGTCTATAGTCAGGTGCGGTCTATAGTCAGGTGCTATCTATAGTCAGGTGCGGCCTCTAGTCAGGTGTAGCCTATAGTCAGGTGAGGTCTATAGTCAGGTGCAGCCTATAGTCAGGTGAGGTCTATAGTCAGGTGAGGTCTATAGTCAGATGCAGTCTATAGTCAGGTGAGGTCAATAGTCAGGTACGGTCTATATTCAGGTGAGGCATATAGTCAGGTAAGGTCTATAGTCAGGTGAGGTCTATAGTCAGGTGCTGTCTATAATCAGGTGAGGTCTATAGTCAAGTGAGGTCTATAGTCAGGTGAGGTCTATAGTCAGGTGCGGTCTATAGTCAAGTGAGGTCTATAGTCAGATGCAGTCTATAGTCAGGTGAGGTCTATAGTCAGGTGCTGTCTATAATCAGGTGAGGTCTATAGTCAAGTGAGGTCTATAGTCAGGTGAGGTCTATAGTCAGGTGCGGTCTATAGTCAAGTGAGGTCTATAGTCAGATGCAGTCTATAGTCAGGTGAGGTCTATAGTCAGGTGCGGTCTATATTCAGGTGAGGCCTATAGTCAGGTGCGGTCTATAGTCAGGTGCTGTCTATAGTCAGGTGAGGTCTATAGTCAAGTGAGGTCTATAGTCAGGTGCGGCCTATAGTCAGGTGCGGCCTATAGTCAGGTGAGGTCTATAGTCAGGTGCAGTCTATAGTCAGGTGAGGTCTATAGTCAGGTGAGGTCTATAGTCAGGTGCGGCCTATAGTCAGGGGAGGTCTATAGTCAGGTGAGGTCTATAGTCAGGTGCGGTCCATAGTCAGGTGTGGCTTGTAGTCAGGTGCGGTCTTTAGTCAGGTGAGGTCTATAGTCAGGTGAGGTCTATAGTCAGGTGAGGTCTATAGTCAGGTGCTGTCTATAGTCAGGTGTGACTTATAGTCAGGTGCGGTCTATAGTCAGGTGCGGTCTCTAGTCAGGTGCGGCCTCTAGTCAGGTGCGGTCTATAGTCAGGTGTGGCTTATAGTCAGGTGCGGTCTATAGTCAGGTGCGGTCTCTAGTCAGGTGTGGCCTATAGTCAGGTGAGGTCTATAGTCAGGTGCGGCCTATAGTCAGTTCATTCAAATGCTAAATGTCTCACTGACTCGGGCTCATTACATATGTCACGGTAAACTCAGATTTAGCCCCTCCCACCTGGGAGAAAATCCAGACCTTAGTACAAATGAAATGAGAACCATGGTGTGGTAAGACCATAACATCCCGCCTAAATCCGGCTGTGTATGGACTTACTGCGTTTCAGTCGTATCTTGTTTACAACATCTCTATGTTTAAAACTCATGAACTTCTCACTAAATTCAACACAATTATTATTAAAGTATTTTCCAAAGTTTGTACAAACAGCCTACAGCCTCAGTCCTGGGTCTACAGCCTCAGTCCTGGGTCTACAGCCTGAGTCCTGGATCTACAGCCTCAGTCCTGGGTCTACAGCCTCAGTCCTGGGTCTACAGCCTCAGTCCTGGGTCTACAGCCTCAGTCCTGGGTCTACAGCCTCAGTCCTGGGTCTACAACCTCAGTCCCGGGTCTACAGTCTCAGTCCCGGGTCTACAGCCTCAGTCCTGGGTCTACAGTCTCAGTCCCGGGTCTACAGCCTCAGTCCTGGGTCTGCAGTCTCAGTCCCGGGTCTACAGCCTCAGTCCTGGGTCTACAGCCTCAGTCCTGGGTCTACAGTCTCAGTCCCGGGTCTACAGCCTCAGTCCTGGGTCTGCAGTCTCAGTCCCGGGTCTACAGCCTCAGTCCTGGGTCTACAGCCTCAGTCCTGGGTCTGCAGTCTCAGTCCCGGGTCTACAGCCTCAGTCCTGGGTCTTGTGCAAATATATCTCCAGGTTTTTATCAGAAACACAATCAACAAGAGGCTTAAAAGAATCAATAAAACAAACAAGACAAAGTAAGTATTTTCCACTGAGTCCTGACAGTTCCATGGACACAGAGCATTCCGACAGGTGATTGTACTCTCTCAAAAACCTCTCTCTCACAAAACAAAACAATCCACACTTGATTCCAATCTGACGCTTTTGCAAATCTCTCTTTTTAAAAACAGGTAGAAGCCAAAAAACAAACCAGGCGGAAAGGTGCAGCATCACATCACGCAAGAAATAAAAAACATATGAATGTGTAAAAAGCAAAGCCGTTCATTACCTTCCAATCACGCAGCGATGCATGGTCCAGAGAGAGAGAGAGAGAGAGAGAGAGAGAGAAACCCCCCTCCCCTGTCTCCTTCCTATCGGATCACCACCTCCGCCTATGTGCCCAGGATATACCCCACCACATCGCTATAGAGCAGCCTCCATCATCTCTGCTGCTGCTGCTGCTGCTGCTGCTGCTGCTGCTGCCACGGGCCAATGAGGAAGTAGGAACGAGGGAGAGAAAGAGAGACAGGGGCAGAGCGGAGGAGAGAGGACGAGTGGGTGGAAGCAGCTCATAGCAAAGGAAAAAATATGCGAGGGGGCGTGAGGATTTGTGCTAGAGAAAAAAAACATTAGATTTCAGAGGTGAGATGGAGAAGAGGGTGATGAAGAGGAGGGTGATGAAGAGGAGGGAGATGGAGAAGAGGGAGATGAAGAGGAGGGTGATGAAGAGGAGGGAGATGGAGAAGAGGGAGATGGAGAGACGGAGGCTTACCACAGGCTGTCGGATCGGTTCAAGTCAGGAGCCTGCAACAAACAAGGAAGAGAGGTGTATGAGAGAGTAGAGGGAGAGAGGAGAGAGCAGAGAGAGAGACCAGAGAGACCAGAGAGAGAGACCAGAGAGACCAGAGAGAGAGACACGAGAGAGACAAGAGAGAGACAAGAGAGAGACCAGAGAGAGAGACACGAGAGAGACCAGAGAGGGACCAGAGAGAGAGAACAGAGAGAGAGACACGAGAAAGAGACCAGAGAGAGAGACCACAGAGAGAGACCAGAGAAAGACCAGAAAGAGACCAGAGAGAGACCAGAGAAAGACCAGAAAGAGACCAGAGAGAGACCAGAGAGAGACCAGAGAGAGACCAGAGAGAGACCAGAGAGAGAGACACGAGAGAGACCAGAGAGGGACCAGAGAGAGACCAGAGAGAGAGAACAGAGAGAGAGACACGAGAAAGAGACCAGAGAGAGAGACCACAGAGAGAGACCAGAGAAAGACCAGAAAGAGACCAGAGAGAGACCAGAGAAAGACCAGAAAGAGACCAGAGAGAGACCAGAGAGAGACCAGAGAGAGAGACCAGAGAGAGACCAGAGAGAGACCAGAGAGAGACCAGAGAGAGACCAGAGAGAGACCAGAGGGAGACCAGAGGGAGACCAGAGAGAGACCAGAGAGAGAGACCAGAGAGAGACCAGAGAGAGAGACCAGAGAGAGAGACCAGAGAGAGACCAGAGAGAGACCAGAGAGAGACCAGAGAGAGACCAGAGAGAAACAAACAAGACCATGTTTTCTGCCCATGTACAGCAGGTCGCCACAATTGAAGTTCAGTCAAAAACATCCATCATTTTAACCAATTCCTTGTGTTTTTGAGGCAGATAAGACTCGTCCTGGTCCCAGGGACAGGTGTGAATCTGACAGGTCCATTCTCTGGGATTTGATAATAGCCTCTGTTCGAATCCCCCTCTCTCTCCTCGCTGTGATTGAGTTACTCTGGAACTTGGCAAAGCTCCTACAAGCGAACACCGAGGGAGGACGAGGAAGAGGAGGTGGGAGGAGGAAGCGAGGGGGGGGGGGGAGAAGTGAACAGGTGGTGTGATCCGTGGCGTTTGGACTGTTGTAATGTGTGGATATAAACCAATGTGTTATGTAAGAGACCGGTCCAAGGGCTGGGTCTTGGTCTCGGAGCGACACTGGGCTGCGACACACACACGGCTCTGGTTCATGTCCCATTATTTAGTCCATGGGTTTGAAATGTGCTTTTATAAAGAGTCAGAGGAATTATGAGTCTGATGTGTGTAAATGTAAAAACTTTGGCAATCACAGGAATGACGAGTGTAGGGGAGATGTGGCCAGACCGCTGTAGTTCCGCCGTGCTCCACCAGAGGCTCCACCAGAGGCTCCACCAGAGGCACCACCAGAGGCACCACCAGAGGCTCCACCAGAGGCTCCACCAGAGGCTCCACCAGAGGCTCCACCAGAGGCTCCACCAGAGGCACCACCAGAGGCTCCACCAGAGGCTCCACCAGAGGCTCCACCAGAGGCTCCACCAGAGGCACCACCAGAGGCTCCACCAGAGGCACCACCAGAGGCTCCACCAGAGGCTCCACCAGAGGCTCCACCAGAGGCTCCACCAGAGGCACCACCAGAGGCACCACCAGAGGCACCACCAGAGGCACCACCAGAGGCTCCACCAGAGGTTTGGGAATTAAAGCTGCACTAACTGACTTTATTTTTGTATTAATTACGAAAATGCTATCCATGTCCGTGTAGTGCGTTGGGATATACGTCCTTTTGAAGAAAAAGTAGCGCAGATTTGTGCTGGCCTGACATTATATTTTCGATCGAGTTTTGATGAAACAAGGAAGAGAATGTGTTTCGGGTTGCAGATTGTGACCAATCACAGCGCACCACTAGCCCCCACTTTCGTGAGAAATCTCCAGGTCCGTTAGCACCAAGCCCCGGCGATCCAAGATGGCGCCCTATTCAAATGAATGGTTGTGCTCAGTGGCGCTTTGTGACGGCATGGGGGCTGAAAGATTAGCGGAAGTTGCCTGAAACTCGCAAAGATCTATGGGAAACTCGCCTGTATTTGGGCATGGTCTGGTCCTCCCGGTTCTGCGCAGTGGATGATCTCCCATAATGCATTGCGCCAAACACGCGTGTGTGGGTCTCACACCGGGTCTCACGCACGTGCACAGAGGGGCTCGGCCGCGCTCTGACCAATCAGAGCAGTTCATCAGAGCGGGAGTTAGAGCGAGAGCCAGAGGAGCAGAGTTTGTGGCACTAAAGTGTGGATTTAAACAAAACCGAAGGATTTAAGAAGAAAAAAAGTTCAGGATGACAAGGGACACTAAAATCCCCACAAAATCCGATCTTTATTAAAGCTGTAGGTTCTCTGTCAGGTTCTCTGTCAGGTTCTCTGTCAGCTGAGGTCGAGCAGTTTTATTATGCATTGAGTTCTATGGGGAAAATTTCTGGGTAGCCCACGTGAATTTAGTCTGGTTCAGTCTGGTTCAGTCTGCAGTACCGCGAGAATCCCCTGAGCACGTGAGTTATTCAGCTACAAGCTAGTAACACCCTATCCAGTTAATATAATACATCCATGGTTAGCACAGACGGCTGAGTTAGCACAACAAGCGGCGGAGCTAACCTGAAGCTTCCTCGTCTTCATCACCGGTTACTGCTTACACAGCGAAACAGCTCCAATAGAAAGTCTCGTTCCTCTGCACTTCCCGGTTCTATCTTTCTATGGTCACGCCATCCACGTGCAAATCCATATCCATGGTTTATCCATATTGGGAGAGGCTAGCTCCGTCCCAACACTGTGTGTGTGTGGGGGGCCATAGCTGCGTGGGTGCGGGGAGGGGAGCAGAAAGAGTGAGGCCAGAGAGTCCGCGGCTTCAAAATCCCAAAGTCAGTTTGTGCAGCTTTAAAGAAAAAGTTTACAAATACAAATTAATGAAGACACGGATGTCACTTTTAATGCAATTTGAGACGAGACGTTGATGGTTCCATGTTGATGGTTCCATGTTGATGATTCCATGTTGATGGTTCCATGTTGATGGTTCCATGTTGATGATTCCATGTTGATGGTTCCATGTTGATGGTTCCATGTTGATGGTTCCATGTTGATGATTCCATGTTGATGGTTCCATGTTGATGGTTCCATGTTGATGATTCCATGTTGATGATTCCATGTTGATGGTTCCATGTTGATGATTCCATGTTGATGGTTCCATGTTGATGGTTCCATGTTGATGGTTCCATGTTGATGGTTCCATGTTGATGGTTCCATGTTGATGGTTCCATGTTGATGGTTCCATGTTGATGGTTCCATGTTGATGATTCCATGTTGATGATTCCATGTTGATGGTTCCATGTTGATGGTTCCATGTTGATGGTTCCATGTTGTTATATGTGAGTTTTAAGAGTCACATGTTGGTGTAAAGTTTGGTTTAAGAACTGGTTTAGCTGCTGTCACAACACTACGCAGTGGGGTTGCCAGGTAGCTTGCCCGCCGCTAGCTTGCCAGTAGCTTGCCGGTAGCTGGCTTGCCAGTAGCTAGCTTGCCAATAGTTAGCTTGCCAATAGCTAGCTTGCCAGTAGTTTGCCGGTAGCTAGCTTGCCAGTAGCTTGCCGGTAGCTAGCTTGCCAGTAGCTAGCTTGCCAGTAGCTTGCGGGTAGCTAGCTTGACAGTAGCTAGCCGGTAGCTAGCTTGCCAGTAGCTAGCTTGCCAGTAGTTTGCCGGTAGCTAGCTTGCCAGTAGCTTGCCGGTAGCTAGCTTGCCAGTAGCTAGCTTGCCAGTAGCTAGCTTGCCAGTAGCTTGCCGGTAGCTAGCTTGCCAGTAGCTAGCTTGCCAGTAGCTTGCCGGTAGCTAGCTTGCCAGTAGCTAGCTTGCCGGTAGCTAGCTTGCCAGTAGCTTGCTTTCTTGCAACCGACGTCCATAGATCACCATGGAAACACGTGCCGCACCACTATCCGTGTCGGAACACTGTGGTAAATGAAACATGTGGGAATCGGGTCCTATGTTACGAATACTACTGCTGTGCGTGTTGTTCAAAACAACGTGTTCATGGAACACACTGCGGCGTGTTTCTGTCAGTACTTATGAGCAGAGACAACTCTGTTCTACTCCCATTGAAAACCACGTAAATCTGTCAAAAGGCTCTCATCCTGAGGGCGTACCGGAAATTATACATATATACTGTATATATATATATATATATATATATATATATATATATATATATACAGTATATATATAATATATATATCCATCCATCCATCCATTTTCTTCCGCTTTATCCGTTGCCGGGTCGCGGGGGCAGCAGTCTAAGCAGAGACGCCCAGACTTCCTTATCCACACACACTTCCTCCAGCTCGTCCGGGGGGACCCCAAGGCGTTCCCAGGCCAGCTGAGAGACATAGTCCCTCCAGCGTGTCCTGCGTCTTCCGCGGGGCCTCCTCCCGGTGGGACGTGCCCGGAACACCTCCCCAGGGAGGCGTCCAGGAGGCATCCGGAACAGATGCCCGAGCCACCTCAACTGGTTCCTCTCGACGTGGAGAAGCAGCGGCTCTACTCCGAGCTCCTCCCGTGTGACTGAGCTCCTCACCCTATCTCTAAGGGAGCAGCCCAGCCACTCTGCGGAGGAAGCTCATTTCGACCGCTTGTATCCGCGATCTCGTTCTTTCAGTCATTACCCAAAGCTCATGACCATAGGTGAGGGAGCTCTGACTGCAGACGCTGCTCCCTCATGACCATAGGTGAGGGAGGGAACGAAGATTGACCGGTAAATCGAGAGCTTTGCCTTTCGGCTCAGCTCCCTCTTTACCACAACGGTCCGATACAGCTCTGACTGCAGACGCTGCTCCCTCTTTACCACAACGGTCCGATACAGCTCTGACTGCAGACGCTGCTCCCTCGTCACCACAACGGTCCGATACAGCTCTGACTGCAGACGCTGCTCCCTCTTTACCACAACGGTCCAATACAGCGACCGCATCACTGCGCACGCTGCACCGATCCGCCTGTCAATCTCACGCTCCATCCTTCCCTCACTCGTGAACAAGACCCCGAGATACTTGAACTCCTCCACTTGAGGAAGGACCTCTCCACCCACCTGTAGAGGGCAAAGCACCTTTTTCCGGTCGAGCACCATGGCCTCGGATTTGGAGGTGCTGATTCTCATCCCAGCCGCTTCACACTCGGCTGCAAACCGTCCCAGTGCATGCTGCAGGTACTGGTTCGTTGGAGCCAACAGGACAACATCGTCCGCAAACAGCAGAGATGAAATCCTGTGGTCTCAGAACCGGACCCCCTCCGACCCCTGGCTGCGGTCTCCGAACCGGACCCCCTCCGACCCCTGGCTGCGCCTAGAGATTCTGTCCATAAATACAGTGAACAGAACCACAAATATATATATATATATATATATATATCACGTATAATAATTTCTAGCTCGTAGTGAAAAAAAGTATTTATTTGAATATCTCACGAAAAAAGTAAAAAGAACTATGGTACTAGTAAAGCCCATGGTACTAGTAAAGCCCATGGTACTAGTAAAGCCCATGGTACTAGTAAAGCCCATGGTACTAGTAAAGCCCATGGTACTAGTAAATCAGAATCAGAATCATTTTTATTGCCACGTAAGTAACAAAGTTACCACTTGGAAATTGTTTTGGCAGAGAACGTGCCACTTTGCCATTTGCGGCGCTGTGTGCAGCAAGAAACAGCAGAGAGCAATAACATACAGTTTCACAGACAATTGGATAGACACATTGTGCTTTGTATAAACCACGGATTTTTTTCTCGGGATGAGCACCTCCGACAGCCGGCCCAATGTGGCTGTCAGCCCATGGTATCGACCCGAGACCAGAATCGGTGCATCCCTAGTTTTTATGGTTGTTTTTCACGGTGAAAGAACTGGGTTTTAGTGTAGAGCAATGAGCCCGGAGGACCAGGTGAGATCATGTGGAGTTCTCTCTTCTGTACAAACTGTGCCATACAAATAAACACGTACTGTCCAACTGTCACTCATCTTTAATGCAAAATAGAAGATTAAAGATGAGTGACAGGTGCAGCAGAGTGGACTTTCATAAATACTCTTTAATAATATAATCTGTTTGAGACCCAGGACTGAGGCTGTAGACCCAGGACTGAGGCTGTAGACCCAGGACTGAGGCTGTAGACCCAGGACTGAGGCTGTAGACCCAGGACTGAGGCTGTAGACCCAGGACTGAGGCTGTAGACCCAGGACTGAGGCTGCAGACCCAGGACTGAGGCTGTAGACCCAGGACTGAGACTATAGACCCAGGACTGAGGCTGTAGGCCCAGGACCGAAGCTGTAGATCCAGGACTGAGGCTGCAGACCCAGGACTGAGGCTGTAGACCCAGGACTGAGGCTGCAGACCCAGGACTGAGGCTGCAGACCCAGGACTGAGGCTGTAGACCCAGGACTGAGGCTGTAGACCCAGGACTGAGGCTGTAGACCCAGGACTGAGGCTGTAGACCCAGGACTGAGGCTGTAGACCCAGGACTGAGGCTGCAGACCCAGGACTGAGGCTGTAGACCCAGGACTGAGGCTGTAGACCCAGGACTGAGGCTGCAGACCCAGGACTGAGGCTGTAGACCCAGGACTGAGGCTGTAGACCCAGGACTGAGGCTGTAGACCCAGGACTGAGGCTGTAGACCCAGGACTGAGGCTGTAGACCCAGGACTGAGGCTGCAGACCCAGGACTGAGGCTGTAGACCCAGGACTGAGGCTGTAGACCCAGGACTGAGGCTGTAGACCCAGGACTGAGGCTGTAGACCCAGGACTGAGGCTGTAGACCCAGGACTGAGGCTGCAGAACCAGGACTGAGGCTGTAGACCCAGGACTGAGGCTGTAGACCCAGGACTGAGGCTGTAGACCCAGGACTGAGGCTGTAGATCCAGGACTGAGGCTGCAGACCCAGGACTGAGGCTGTAGACCCAGGAATGAGGCTGTAGACCCAGGACTGAGGCTGCAGACCCAGGACTGAGGCTGAAGACCCAGGACTGAGGCTGTAGACCCAGGACTGAGGCTGTAGACCCAGGACTGAGGCTGTAGACCCAGGACTGAGGCTGTAGACCCAGGACTGAGGCTGTAGACCCAGGACTGAGGCTGTAGACCCAGGACTGAGGCTGTAGACCCAGGACTGAGGCTGTAGACCCAGGACTGAGGCTGTAGACCCAGGACTGAGGCTGTAGACCCAGGACCTTCTTCTTCTCCAAACCGAGCAGACCTCCTCAAACTTGTCTCTTTTTCTTTTCTGGTGGATGGTGTTGTGGACAGAAAGCCATCTCCAGCACAGAAGGCCCCGACACGTTTTTTTTTTTCTTTCTCTCTTCCTCTTTCTCACTCGAGCAAAACGATTTGTTCTGGCAAAACTTCTCCGCCAGACACACACAGAGCCCCCACAGCCGTAGCCGCAGCCGCCCACCTCCTTTTTCCAAGCCGTTGCTACGGTGACGGTAAAGGCTGAATTTTAATCAGACAATAAATGAAGGCGATGGGTTCTTTTATTATTGAAAGGCAGCTGTGGCGGCGGGCGGCTGTTTATGGGGACCAGGAGAGGACCAGGAGAGGACCAGGAGAGGACCAGGAGAGGACCAGGAGAGGAGCGAGGATACCGGAGGAGGAGAGAGGCTGCTGTCAGACTGTACAACAAACAATGAGGATTAGCGATGCAATATCTTGAACTAATGTTGGGTACATAAGACTCAGGGAAGAATTAGAAATACCACCTTAACCAGAGAGGGACCAGAGAGACCAGAGAGGGACCAGAGAGAGACCAGAGAGAGAGACCAGAGAGAGACCAGAGAGGGACCAGAGAGAGACCAGAGAGAGAGACCAGAGAGAGACCAGAGACCAGAGAGACCAGAGAGAGACCAGAGAGAGACCAGAGAGACCAGAGAGAGACCAGAGAGACCAGAGAGACCAGAGAGAGACCAGAGAGAGAGACCAGAGAGAGACCAGAGACCAGAGAGAGACCAGAGAGAGACCAGAGAGAGCCAAGAGAGAGACCAGAGAGAGCCAAGAGAGAGATCAGAGAGAGAGACCAGAGAGAGACCAGAGAGAGAGACCAGAGAGAGACCAGAGAGAGAGACCAGAGAGAGACCAGAGAGAGACCAGAGAGAGACCAGAGAGAGACCAGAGAGAGACCAGAGAGGGACCAGAGAGAGACCAGAGAGGGACCAGAAAGAGACCAGACAGAGACCAGAGAGAGACTAGAAAACTGAAGTGTTTAAACACTCCTGATTTTAAACCATGGGTGAATGTTTTCTACCATCACTTCCTCAAACTTCTTCTCACCTGGTTGATGCGACAGAGAGAGGCCGATCTGACTGGAGGTCTGGGGTTCGACTCCTGGTCCATCTGGTCCAAACGAGTCCCACGCTTTTTCTCAAACTTCTTAAAACCTTGACAGAACTGCGGCGGCGGCGGGATCACGCACTCGTCGCTGGAAATATTGGAATTTGAATTGTCTTCCGCCACGGTCTGCGCCTCTTTGGGACCGCAACGAGACCGCGGCAACTTCACCCTCAAACCCTCGCCCCAATCCTCTTCCGGAATAGTCGCCATGGAGCTCGCCGGCGACACCCTGAACGCCTGCAGGCTGCTCTGGTCGAAAACATTGGTCGTGACATCATCCAAGAACCGGGAGAACCTAACTTTGGCGAGCACTTTGGTCTCTCTCCTTATCGCCTCTTCCCGGGCGTTTCCACCGCTAGTATCCAGGCATCTCGTCCCGGCGGCGTCTGACCACTCCTCCCCCGGCCACGATATCACCCGGTCCAGACTCTGCTTCCGCTTTCTGGTCTCGGCCGTGTGCGTACGGCTTCTCTCGGGCGCCCGCGGTTCGCCCGATCTCGCCGTGTTGCGCCGCACCCGCTTCTGGAAGGTTTCTCGGCTCTGCGTTTTGATGGAGCGGTGCAGAAAAGCGGTGGCGCCCGAGCTCCAGCTGCTGCAGGTGCCGTCGCTGCTGTCCCGGGACGAGGAGAAGTTGTCGTAGAGCATGACGAAGGCCGGGATGGCTTCACTCTGGTCTTTCCCGGAGCTGCGGCTGTTGTGCAGACTGTGGCTTTCAGCGGATGAGGCGCGGTCCAGTGGAGACCCGGGATTTAAAGTGCTTTTCTCTAGTTTTTTTTGGGCCAATCCGGTCTGATTAGGGCCAGGCCTGACCCAGTACAATCCATTATGTCACCGCTGGCTGCAGAGGCTTCTCGCTCGCTCAGAGATGGACGGTCGGGAGAGAAATGTACGGAGGTTGTTCTGTGTTTTTATCATCTACACTTGTTTTTAGCGGATCGATTGCTTCTGTCTTGATTTACCGGAAATCAAACACGCCATTTCAACCGGCGAGAAACACTGCAACACATTTTGGACACTGACGTTGATTTACATTGAATTTTTCCACACCACATTTTTAAAACATTGATTTTATTTAAACTGAATGCTTTTGTGAAATTGTTTATACGATCAAAAGTTAAAAAAAACATCAGGTTACATTTATACAGAGTTTTTAAAAAGTGTTGATAATTAAAACACAAAATAACTTTCATACAAGAATGAACCAGGAAGTACCATCACATTAGTCCTGACTAGAACCAGGAAGTACCATCACATTAGTCCTGACTAGAACCAGGAAGTACCATCACATTAGTCCTGACTAGAACCAGGAAGTACCATCACATTAGTCCTGACTAGAATTAGGAAGTACGACCATATTAGTCCTGACTAGAACCAGGAAGTACGACCACATTAGTCCTGACTAGAACCAGGAAGTACGACCACATTAGTCCTGACTAGAACCAGGAAGTACCATCACATTAGTCCTGACTAGAACCAGGAAGTACCATCCCATTGGTCCTGACTAGAACCAGGAAGTACCATCCCATTAGTCCTGACTAGAACCAGGAAGTACCATCCCATTAGTCCTGGCTAGAACCAGGAAGTACCATCACATTAGTCCTGACTAGAACCAGGAAGTACCATCCCATTGGTCCCGACTAGAACCAGGAAGTACCTTCCCATTAGTCCTGACTAGAACCAGGAAGTACCATCCCATTAGTCCAGACTAGAACCAGGAAGTACCATCACATTAGTCCAGACTAGAACCAGGAAGTACCATCAAATTAGTCCTGACTAGAACCAGGAAGTACCATCACATTAGTCCAGACTAGAACCAGGAAGTACCATCACATTAGTCCAGACTAGAACCAGGAAGTTCTGCAGCTGCCGAATTCGTCCTGAAGTTCAGTTTTTTGTGTCAAAAAGTGTAAACAAACATGTAAACAGTTTGTGTTGTTATACACGGATTATATTATTGATTTGTGCTCATATGTATCAGGGTTTATTACGAGAAATGGAGGAAAAAGAGCTTAAATAAAAAAATACTTTTAGTAGCCACGAAGCTAGCGCCCGGATGCGTTGGAAGGCACACAGAGATGAGGCTAACACAGTTTAACTCTTGATTAGATTCACTTCCTTCACTTGATCCCTGTGTTTATTTATTAGTTAAACAAGTAAAGGACAGTGAATTTATTTAAAATGTATTTAAAAATTTAAAATGTATTCTGCTTGATTGAGAAATCTTATCTACTGATAAATTCTGTGGTCGACTGTCACTTTGCAAAATGTTTTTGGCAACACAGAAAACATGTTTGTTTAGCCACACCTGAATGAAAGCAGCAGCCTTCAGAATGTTGGAAAAGGGCTGCGGCTTTGAGTCCAAAATATCAGGATCAGGAGGAGCAGTGAGGACCAGGAGGAGCAGGAGGAGTAGTGAGGACCAGGAGGAGCAGTGGGGACCAGGAGGAGCAGGAGGAGCAGTGAGGACCAGGAGGAGCAGGAGGAGCAGTGAGGACCAGGAGGGGCAGGAGGAGCAGTGAGGACCAGGAGGAGCAGGAGGAGCAGTGAGGACCAGGAGGGGCAGGAGGAGCAGTGAGGACCAGGAGGAGCAGGAAGAGCAGTGAGGACCAGGAGGAGCAGTGAGGACCAGGAGGAGCAGTGAGGACCAGGAGGAGCAGGGAGGAGCAGGAGGAGTAGTGAGGACCAGGAGGAGCAGTGAGGACCAGGAGGAGCAGTGGGGACCAGGAGGAGCAGTGAAGACCAGGAGGAGCAGTGGGGCCAGGAGGAGCAGTGGGGACCAGGAGGAGCATTGAAGACCAGGAGGAGCAGTGAGGACCAGGAGGAGCATTGAAGACCAGGAGGAGCAGTGAGGACCAGGAGGAGCAGGAGGAGTAGTGAGGACCAGGAGGAGCAGTGGGGCCAGGAGGAGCAGTGGGGACCAGGAGGAGCAGTGGGGCCAGGAGGAGCAGTGGGGACCAGGAGGAGCAGTGGGGACCAGGAGGAGCAGTGGGGACCAGGAGGAGCAGTGGGACCAGGAGGAGCAGTGGGGACCAGGAGGAGCAGTGAGGACCAGGAGGAGCAGTGGGGACCAGGAGGAGCAGTGAGGACCAGGAGGAGCAGTGGGGATGGCCACCTCCCTGACCCAGGGATGGAAAAATAATAATGATGATGCAACTTTGTGTGTGTATCTGTGTGTGTGTGTTTGTATTTGTGTGTGTGTATCTGTGTGTATCTGTGTGTGTGTGTGTGTGTATCTGTGTCTGTCTGTATGTGAGTGTCTATGTGTGTGTGTATCTGTGTGTGTATCTGTGTGTATCTGTGTGTGTGTGTGTTTGTATCTGTCTGTATGTGAGTGTCTATGTGTGTGTGTGTGTTTGTATCTGTGTGTGTATCCGTGTGTGTGTGTGTGTGTATCTGTGTGTATCCGTGTGTGTGTGTGGATGTGGGACAGGGGCTTCGATCGCCCTAATGGACTTGTCAGACTGAGAGAGAGACACGTGTTTCTGTGAGAGATCGATGCAACTCAAACATGTCACACATTAATTAGTCTTGTTTTGGTTTTTAAACTTTGGAAGAACTTTTCCCCCAAAAAAACCTACGGAAAGTCCTACTTTTGTGCAGTTGCTGACCCCGTATGTATTGTCTGGAACGGTCTGTGGACATCCATGGAGTAGCTGAAATAATGACAAGAGAGAGACCAACGAGAGACCAGAGAGAGACCAGAGAGACCAGAGAGAGACCAGAGAGAGAGACCAGAGAGACCAGAGAGACCAGAGAGACCAGAGAGAGACCAGAGAGAGAGACCAGAGAGAGACCAGAGAGAGACCAGAGAGAGACCAGAGAGAGACCAGAGAGAGACCAGAGAGAGACCAGAGAGAGACCAGAGAGAGAGACCAGAGAGAGACCAGAGAGAGAGACCAGAGAGAGACCAGAGAGAGACCAGAGAGAGACCAGAGAGAGAGACCAGAGAGAGACCAGAGAGAGAGACCAGAGAGAGACCAGAGAGAGACCAGAGAGAGACCAGAGAGAGACCAGAGAGAGAGACCAGAGAGAGACCAGAGAGAGAGACCAGAGAGAGAGACCAGAGAGAGACCAGAGAGAGAGACCAGAGAGAGACCAGAGAGAGACCAGAGAGAGAGACCAGAGAGAGACCAGAGAGAGACCAGAGAGAGAGACCAGAGAGAGAGACCAGAGAGAGAGACCAGAGAGAGAGACCAGAGAGAGAGACCAGAGAGAGACCAGAGAGAGATCAGAGAGAGACCAGAGAGAGACCAGAGAGAGAGAGACCAGAGAGAGAGACCAGAGAGAGACCAGAGAGAGAGACCAGAGAGAGAGACCAGAGAGAGAGACCAGAGAGAGACCAGCGAGAGACCAGAGAGAGACCAGAGAGAGACCAGAGAGAGAGACCAGAGAGAGAGACCAGAGAGAGAGACCAGAGAGAGAGACCAGAGAGAGACCAGAGAGAGACCAGAGAGAGACCAGAGAGAGACCAGAGGGAGAGGCCAGAGAGAGACCAGAGAGAGAGAGACCAGAGAGAGACCAGAGAGAGACCAGAGAGAGACCAGAGAGAGAGACCAGAGAGAGACCAGAGAGAGAGAGACCAGAGAGAGAGAGACCAGAGAGATAAAACTGACTGTAAATTTCAAACATTCATGCACTCAATTGACCCAGACAGCAATATCCTTAAAAATGACTGTTTATATTATACTGACAGCACCTACGACAAAACATTTACTCAAGATAAAAACATATCTCTAATTAATTTTAATAGTAGGAGTTTACGTTGCTATGCTCACACTCAGAGAGCAGCCGTCCTCCTGTGGACTCACCACCTGCAGAGGGTCAGTGAGGGGCTGGTGCTATGAGACTTGGGTGGCATCTCTGACTGCCACCCCCCTGACCCAGAAATGGATTAAAGGGTAGAAAATGGATGGATGGATGGAGTTTACGTTGCAATTTTGAAGCCATCCAAGACTACTTAATCAACTCAAGTCTAAATTTAATATCATAGCTATTTCAGAAACATGGTTGAATGAATATGACAAGTTTGATCTAAAAGGTTGTCGAGCGTTTTCTCAATTTGGTGATTTCCCCCACGCTGAAAGGGGGTTGTACCCGCAACTTGAGGATATGCAGAGGAATTTACTCAGTCTATTTAAAACTTTCTTCTTTTATTGTGAAGTTTATTTTATAACATCAGAGCATAAGCAGCAAGCAGCAGAAGCAGATGCAAAAGCAGATGCAGGTGCAGATGCAGAGCGAAGCAGCAGAACAGGTCAGCAGAACAGCAGAACAGTTCAGGACAGCAAACAGGTAAAAAACCTTTAGAAAAACACAGACAATACCTAACATCAGAAACCCAAACAATTCAATTTAGCATAATCAATAAGTCTCAGTGAATGAATGAATTTCCCCAAATTAGCATAATTAAAATAGAATATCACATTTCAATAATTCTGTACACTAATGCAAATTCAATACATTAATATCATTAATACTATAAGTTCATTATATTAGCCTTAGCAAACAATTCACATGATTTAAACAATTATCAATAATGCATATTCATAAAACAGCCTTAACTCATTGCAATCAAATACACTAGCACTTAAACACAACTCATGATTAACAACACAACTCATGATTAACATCACACCACTATTGCACTGCCCCAATGTCCCGCGCTCCCACAGTTTAAATGTCCGAGCCGGCACGGAAGCCAGACTCCTCACCCGTGACTGAGCAGCGCGCACACACACATACACGCGGCCGATTGCACCATAGAAAGTCTGTACAAACAAGCGGGTCTTACCGGCTGCCTCCTCAGTCTTTAGATCGCGGGTACAACTATACTAGAGCGCACGTACACAACTTATATGCGCCCTTGTTTACAGAAATGAACCCGGAAGCGCCGGTCCGTTCACTTAAATAGTCCGGGTTACTAACAGAGTTCCGGGCGCGCGTTCCGGGCACGCGCATAGACTGACTAACCCCGCAAATAGCGCTACACCTCCCACTCGAGCTTTGAGAGTATACGCAGCAAAGGTCGCACTAATGTCTCGCGCTATGTAGACTGCTCTTCCACAGGCAGAAGAACAATAACACGACGGACGTCCCGATGAAGCACCGTACCACTGAGACGCTCCTTTTGGACGCTACAGTTCATCTCTTTGGTTGAAGGTGTTGGTAGAGGTACGCTGTGTCCAGGAGAGACCAGGACGTCCACGTCCCTGACTACTCCCTTACGATCTGGAACTGCGGCGACGACTCTCCCCAGTCTAAACTGACCTCGCAGAGCATTCTGATCGCAGAGCCACACGACGTCCCCGACAGCCACATTCCTCTCCATCGTGTGCCACTTGCTTCTGATGAAGAGATTTGGACCGGCGAGTTGGCACCAGGACCTCCAAAAGCAGTTCACCTGAGTCTGGATTTCTTGAAGACGTTTGAAGGGGTAACTGTCAAAGTTGAAAATCTTGAAATCTCCACTTTGAGTTCTTCGGCCCATAAGGAGTGTATTTGGTGTCACGTACTGGATACGGTCCTCTTGACTCTGGATTCTTGCGTCAATAGGCCGCTCATTTGCGAGATTTGCGGCTAGTTGCAGAGCTGTAAGGAACTCGCTGAAGGTCAGGTTGGTCGAATTTGTCAAGCTTTGAAGGGCTCTCTTTGCAATTCGCACTGCAGCTTCGGCAGCCCCGTTTCGGTGCGGTGAATCGGCGGGAAGCACCTTCCAACTCCAGCTCGTGCCTTTCCTTGCGGCATATTCCTCCAGGCACTCCATGTCTTGGGCCTGTAGAAATGTGTAGAGATCTTGAAGCACTGGTCTCGCCCCTATAAAGTTGGTTCCAGGGTCTGACCATATCTTCTCGGGGTGCCCTCTCACAGAAGTAAACCTTTGGTAGCCCATTAGGAAGCTTTCTGTGGACATCGTACTGACCAGCTCTATGTGGAGGGCTCTACTTGCCATACAACTGAAGGCAACACCCCAGACTTTTGTGGTCACTCTTCTTTTGACGTCGTCCTTCACATGGTATGGTCCGAACATGTCAACAGCAGTAAATTGGAAGGGCGCAGCGGGTCTGGTTCTTTCAACTGGCAGGTCACCCATCACTTGCTGACACACTCGTGCTTTTGCTTTTCTGCAAGTGATGCACTGGTTGACCACCTTTTGAGCGACCCTCCTTCCTTTCACAACCCAAGCCTTCTTCCTCATCCTCAGCAAAGTACCAGCAGCTCCTTCATGCCCCTCCTGATGACTTTGCCGCGCTAAGAGAATGCCTAGCCAGGAGTCTGCAGACAACAGCGGAATGCCGGCATGATCTTCCTTAAAATGCTGTATTCGGCCTCCACACATCATCAATCCACTAGCTCCATCTTTGTACACAACAAGTCGTTCCAGAGTGGTATTGGGGAAGCTCACTCCCTCTTGAGCTGCTAGACAGAGGTCTCGGAAGCCATCTTCTCTCTCAGAAGGGGAAGGGACCCCAGTTAACAGGACTGCCTCCCACTGCGGTCTTCCTATGGCTTTGCCTTGAAGGAACTTTTTTGCTGCTCGCCAGACAAACACAATAACTCTCACTAGCCTTCTCAGATCACTAAACCTTGTGATATCCACAAGTGCTTTTACTGCAGCACCAGCTGGCAGTCGGTGTGGATTTTGCTGGACTGTGCTAGTGATTGGTCTTGGCTCAATCTTGGCTTTTGCACGAGTGAGTGCGGCAGCGAATGCCTTCTTCTGCAGCTTGATAATATTTGCTCTAGCAGCTGCAGCAACGTCCTTCGCAGACTTTATGGGCCACTCACTCTCTGGTAGACATAAGAACTTTGGGCCCATCTGCCATTTGGAGTCTTGAGCCAACTCCTTTGGCCCAGCTCCCCTTGAAATTATGTCTGCAATATTTAGTGGTCCAGGGATCCACCACCAATCCTGGACGTTTGTGCAGCTCTGGATTTCTCCAATTCTGTTCGCAAAAAATGTCTGGTATCCATAACACTCCCGCTGGATTGCTCCTAAGACTGTCTGGCTGTCAACCAGGTGATACCACTTCTCAACGTGGATTCGGCAGCATTTTTGGAAATGCTTCTTTAACCTTGCAGCAAAGACCGCTCCACAAATCTCAGCCTTCACAGCATCTCCCTTGTGGTCTAACGGTGTAAGCTTGGCTTTGGACTCAACCAGACGAATGATTACATCTTCGCCATCATCCCACCTCAGATACAGCACTGCTCCGTATGAATTCTCGCTGCCATCGGAGAACGTAACACCATAGGGTGCAGCTGTTTGATTTGGGGGTGTCAATGCCCTGGGGAACCTGAGTTTGGCAAGTTCAGCATAGTCCTCAAGGAGGCAGATCGCATCTTCCCGAAGAACTTCAGACAAAGCAGTATCCCAGGTATCTGCTGCCTGGTTGCCGTTGCCTTTTGATTCCTGGAAGGCTCTTCGTACGAGAATTGCTCCCTTCTGCTTTACAGGCGTCACAAGACCAAGGGGATCATACAGTCCAGAGACCTGGCTTAAGAGCTCCCTTCGAGTGAGTGGATCCGGAGCTTGCTCTCTCACTTCCTTTTTCACCAAATCAGTCCCCAACCTCATTTTCCGTCGCCTTTTCGAAAAATTCACAGAAACCATGAGGTGGAGTTCATCATTGATTGGGGTGTAGCCCATGCCCAGCGCCTTATTGTCCTCCTCTGAAAGCTGGTTTGGAAGTACAAACGTTTTGGACCCTGGCTCTTCCTGGTCCTTGGCATCTTCCCTCCCACTTTGGCCAGAGTAGACCCAGGGCTTCAGCTGGAACCCTCCCGCATTTAAAATCTGCTCAACTTTAGAGGTAATCTGTTGCAGCCGATTCAAGTCATTGTGAGAGGTAAGTATGTCGTCAACGTAGGAGTCTTCTTCCAGTACTCTGCGCTCCTCTTGAAACTGAGAAAATACTGAAAGGTTTGCAGTCTCCCGCATTGCGACTTGAGAAATACAACCAGCTGGCTTGTCTCCAATATTGACTCTTGTAATGGCATACTCCTGGATATCTTCCGCCTCAGAGTCTCTCCAGAGGAAGCGATGAAGGTGCACTTCTCGGTCTTCAAGCCAGACTGAATTGTACATCTTTTTGATGTCACCGAGGGCAGCAAAAACACCTTGCCGGAACCTGATGAGGACAGCTCTTATGTTATTCAGGACATCTGGGCCTTTGAGAAGGAGGTCATTTAAGCTTTGTCCTTTAAACTTTTGACTGCTATTCCAGACGAGGCGAACGGGGGTGGTGACTGAGTGGGGATTTGGAGCGACAAGATGGCTGATGTACCATACAGGTCCAGTCCAGCTTTTTAGCTCTTCTGGTGACAGCTTGATGGCAGCTTTTCGTTCGACCATATCATGCACTTGAGAGCTATAAGCCACTTTCCATTCTGGTTCCTTAGCCAACTGCCGCTCTGTCCTCAAGAATGTTGCCTCCACAGCCCTCCTGTTGTCCGGCAGCGAGGCAGGATCTTCGGTCCATGGATACTTGGCGTGCCAATGAGGTTGCTCGCTGTGGTGGTCTCCAGTCACATACGTTAGCCCACTTTTCACCCTCTCCAGCTCCCTTTCCTCTGAGAGGGTCATTTCCTTTCCTCCGGGTTGACACTTCCCACAACGGCAGCCTCCACACCTGGGCTCGCAGGCGGCGCCGATGCTGTCCCACTTCCACCACTCTATGAAATCACGGTTTGCACTTGAGGTGGTGGCTAGGATAGCTTTAAGTGGTTTGCAAAGTTCTTTATGGGTCAGCTCTAGGTACCGTGTTGCAGCTGTTCGCATGGAGCGGGCGAAATGCGTTCTCGAAGCATGAGCCACGACGCTCACTTCCTCCGCAAGATCCGGATGAGAGCCTGCAACAGTTTTCCCCAAAGGGCCGTCCCACAGCACAAGATTCCCCACTGAGCGCACCTTTTGAGGCACGAGCTGGCCTTCCTTGTGGCTAATGAGCAACTTTATCTCAGCTGGCCTCCATAGCTCACGTAGGGAAACGTCTGGGAAGATTTTTTGCAGCTTCTTGGGTGACACATGGTGGTGGATTTCAGCAATACGATCCAGCCCATAGCACACTAGCTGGTGGGATCTCAAGGTGCCTTTTGGGGTGCCGACTCGGATCTTCAAGAGATACCGTTTTGTCTCCACGGTCACCTGCATGCCACCAACTCCATGAACCACAAGTGTCACATCTTCACTCCTTAAGTTCAGCTCATCTGCAGCCTCATGTGTGATGTAGTTTGTGTCCGATGCTAGGTCTATTAATGTTCCGACACTTTGCCCAGCATTTGTTGTGACCTCCAAAATCATCATGATGACTGGAAACTCTTGGAGGCCACTGTCTAGCATCCGCCCACCCGTCACAGAGCTAAGCGTTTTGGCTGCTGCATTGCAGAAAGCATTTCGGCATTGCTGCGCTAGCTCAGGGGTCAACTTTGTCAAGAAATCCTCTTGGTCCTCTGTGCATTTTTTCCCACTGCGTGCCATAGGGCTTGACTTGGGTCTCTTGGACAGGCTTTTGTTTGGTGGGTTAGGACACAAGAGATAGTGGTGCTCCACTCCCCCTCGCCCCTTACAACTTTCCAACCTGCAGAGAAAAGTTGTCTTGCATTCTCCATCATCATGGTTTGACAGGCAGTTAGGACAGGCACCAATCTTTCGGACAGCTTCCCTCTTTTCTGCCAGACTGAGGGCCTTGAACTTCCGGCACCGATACAACCTGTGCCCATGCCCATTCTCTCCACAGACAGTACACATTCCCTGGGGAGTGGCTGACAGAGTCGCCTTTGTTCTGGCATGCTTTGGGGGAGTCCACGTCTCTTTCCCATCGTCTCTTAATTGCTCCAGCTCTTCATAGATCCCTTCCTGGCCTTTCAAGAAAGAGAGAAGCATGTCGAAGCGATCTTTCTGGGGTTCAAGACTCCGCTTTTCCGCAGCAAACATGAGCCACTCTTTTTTCAGGACTTCAGGCAGTTTACTTTCCAGTGATTTTGTCATCAGTGGGTTTTTCAGGGCACCTGTGTCCCCCAGTTCTTTCAGGTCGTTTAGAGCCTTTTCGACCACTCGTATAAGGTCCACAATCTTCCTTGGCTGATGACCTTTAACTGGGGGAAGGGCCTGAAGCTCTTCGACTATCTCCAGAGCTATTGCTGTCCTGTTTCCGAACCGGTTCTCTAATGTGCGGAAGATCTCCTCAGCTGTTCCGCACGTTGACAGACGAAGATCTCTCGCCACTTTTTCTTCAAGACTGTCCAGTAACTGGAACTTCCTGACTTCTTTGGAGCCAGTAGGCTCCCCTTGGGCTTGGAGAGCTAACCAGTCTTTCCTCCAGCCATGGAAATCCTCTTACTCCCATCAAACCTTGGAAGGGCAGTAGGTCTCAGCCTTATAGCTGGCACTTGCGGGTGTGGGGTCGTTGTTTGAACCGTTTCCTGTTCAAGCTTCCCTTGTATCAGAGCCGCTTTTCCTGACCTTAGTTTAGCTGACCAGACCTCCACCTCCTTTAATCGCTGCTGGAAGCTTTTCTTCTCTCGAGCTGGAGCCCACTGACTCCACCGATAATGAACTTCCTTTGCCGTTTTGACCCGCATGTCTAGTTGGCTTAACATAAAATCGTATGTTTCCAACCTAGTCTCGGGCGTGGCCATGGATAGATTTTCACATTCCCGCTCAGCCAACTCCAGACCAGTGGATAGCTCCGGGTCGCCGAACTGATCCCAGATTGCTTTCCGGAGAACATCTTGCGCCTCTACCAGCCTTTCCTCACACTCTTTTGTCGTTAGCTCTAATGTCCTCGCTTTGCTCAGCTCTCAAACTGGAGTCGCCTTTTTCCCAGATCTCCTCAAGCGCAGCTTCGAGATTGTCATTAGCGTAGATCACTTTATCAGCTTCTACTGCAATCTTTCCAAAAGCCTCCTTCAAGTCATCTGCTGACATATTTGCACTGGCTCTGGTCATTGTATTGGCAAGCCGTGTGAACTGCCTTTTCGCATTCGTCCTGCTTGTTTTCAATAACTGAAGTGCTTTGGAGTCGGCCATTTTGGAGCGAGATTTGGAGAGCTGTGGAGCTTTGAGAGCTGTGGAGCTTTGAGAGCTGTGGAGCTTTGAGAGCTGTGGAGCTTTGAGAGCTGTGGAGCTTTGAGAGCTGTGGAGCTTTGAGAGCTGTGGAGCTTTGAGAGCTGTGGAGCTTTGAGAGCTGTGGAGCTTTGAGAGCTGTGAGAGCTTTGAGAGCTGTGAGAGCTGTTGAGCTTTGAGAGCTGTTGAGCTTTGAGAGCTGTTGAGCTTTGAGAGCTGTTGAGCTTTGAGAGCTGTTGAGCTTTGAGAGCTGTTGAGCTTTAAGAGCTGTTGAGCTTTGAGAGCTTGCGTAGCTTTGAGAGCTTGTGGAGCTTCTTCTGCTACTTGCTTCTTCAGCACCAGCCGGTTTTTTACTGTCGAGCGTTTTCTCAATTTGGTGATTTCCCCCACGCTGAAAGGGGGTTGTACCCGCAACTTGAGGATATGCAGAGGAATTTACTCAGTCTATTTAAAACTTTCTTCTTTTATTGTGAAGTTTATTTTATAACATCAGAGCATAAGCAGCAAGCAGCAGAAGCAGATGCAAAAGCAGATGCAGGTGCAGATGCAGAGCGAAGCAGCAGAACAGGTCAGCAGAACAGCAGAACAGTTCAGGACAGCAAACAGGTAAAAAACCTTTAGAAAAACACAGACAATACCTAACATCAGAAACCCAAACAATTCAATTTAGCATAATCAATAAGTCTCAGTGAATGAATGAATTTCCCCAAATTAGCATAATTAAAATAGAATATCACATTTCAATAATTCTGTACACTAATGCAAATTCAATACATTAATATCATTAATACTATAAGTTCATTATATTAGCCTTAGCAAACAATTCACATGATTTAAACAATTATCAATAATGCATATTCATAAAACAGCCTTAACTCATTGCAATCAAATACACTAGCACTTAAACACAACTCATGATTAACAACACAACTCATGATTAACATCACACCACTATTGCACTGCCCCAATGTCCCGCGCTCCCACAGTTTAAATGTCCGAGCCGGCACGGAAGCCAGACTCCTCACCCGTGACTGAGCAGCGCGCACACACACATACACGCGGCCGATTGCACCATAGAAAGTCTGTACAAACAAGCGGGTCTTACCGGCTGCCTCCTCAGTCTTTAGATCGCGGGTACAACTATACTAGAGCGCACGTACACAACTTATATGCGCCCTTGTTTACAGAAATGAACCCGGAAGCGCCGGTCCGTTCACTTAAATAGTCCGGGTTACTAACAGAGTTCCGGGCGCGCGTTCCGGGCACGCGCATAGACTGACTAACCCCGCAAATAGCGCTACAAAGGTTATGAAATGTTCTGCACAAATCGCCAAAATAAGAGAGGGAGGTGTGGCTCTCTGTATTGATACTAATATTCTCTGTAGTATTGTGGACAGCATGTGTTTAGTAGTATACGATCTACTCGAATGTGTGACTGTAGAATTAGTACTTCCTAAAAAGAAAAATATTATTGTAAGCTTCATTTACAGGACACCAGGATCTGACCTCAAAAAATTTAGGGAATGGACAGAAAAATGTTAATAATAACAAAAAATATATTACATGTGGAGATTTTAATATTAACTTATTAAATCCCCAAAAACATAAAAGTACAGAAGACTTTATTGACATCATGTTTTCCCTGTGTTTGTACCCACTCATCACAAGACCCACCAGAATTACATCACAAAGCACCACACTCATAGACAACATCTGTAATCTTTTACACAATAATGTAATTGGTGGTTTGTTAGTGAATGATATCAGTGACCACTTACAAGTGTTCATAGTATACCATGAACACTTACAAGTGTTCATGGTATACCATGACCACTTACCACTGTTCATGGTATACCATGACCACTTACCAGTGTTCATGGTATACCATGACCAGTTACCACTGTTCATGGTATACGATCTTAACTGTAAATTATCTAAATCTGTTCAAAGTGAATATTATCGTAGAGTCATAACTGATCAATCAATTACTGCACTAAAGAATGAAATGGCGACCCAAAACTGGGAACCCATTTATCAACTGACTGACGTAAATGCAGCGTTCAATATCTTTCTTGATATATTCCTTACGCTCTATAATAAACACTGTCCCATCAAAAAACCTACTGTCAGAAAACACACAAACACACCCTGGATAACTAAAGGGCTGAAAACTCTTGCAAAAAGAAAAATGTTCTATATAGGCAATTCTTTAGGTACAGAACCAGTGAAACTGAACAAAAATATAAACAATATAAAAACAAATGAACCAGCATACTAAGAGCAAGTAGAAGAGAATATTATACCGATTTATTGATTAATAAAAGAAATGATACTAGAGGAATATGGAAAGTCTTGAATACCGTTATTGGTCGTGATCCCAGCAGCTCCAGGGTACTTTGTGGACAATGACACAATAAAACATGACAAAACGACGAATGCAGACAAATTCAACAATTTCTTTGTGAACATTGGTCCTGAACTGGCGCAAAAAATACCATCTACCGATGGACAAATTAAGGGACTAATCGAGACAAACCCTAACTATATGTTCCTCACTCCAACCGATGAGAGAGAAGTCCTGAAAGTCATCAGGAACTGCAAAAACAAGACAAAAGAACATCGACATGAGGACTGTTCGAAATGTTGCAGAAGAGATCATACATCCATTCACATATATCTGTAACTTATCCTTCCAACGTGGTTGTTTTCCATTGCAAATGAAGACCGCTAGAGTCATACCTATCTTCAAATCTGGGGACAAACATCATTTCAATAACTATCGGCCTATTTCCCTTCTGCCACAGTTTCAAAAATGTTAGAAAAATTATATGACAAAAGACTTTGGAGCTTCATCGAAAAGCATAAATTATTTTCTGATTGTCAGTATGGTTTCAGGGAAAACAGGTGTACTTCACATGCATTGATTGACTTACTAGAACAAATTACAAATGGTATTGAAAAAAATAAATTTGTTGTCGGAATTTTTATAGATCTTCAAAAAGCCTTTGATACCATAGATCATCAGATTCTAATAAAAAAGATGGAGGACTATGGCATAAGGGGAGTAGCAAATAAATGGCTAGTGAGCTATCTATGCGAGAGGAGACAGATTGTTGAGATTGATCAATATAAGTCAGGCTTTCTGGACAAAACTTGTGGAGTACCGCAAGGGTCCATACTTGGACCTACACTATTCCTGATGTATATTAATGAAATCTGTAAAGTGTCGACCAAAATGAAATTCATCTTCTTTGCTGATGATACCAACATTATTTATGCCGATGAAAACCTTGAGCAACTTTTGGCCTCGGTAACAGTGGAAATGAATAAGTTAAAACACTGGTTTAATATTAACAAACTGTCACTGAACCTGAAAAAGACAAAAATCATGCTCTTTAGTAATTGTAAAAATAATATACCTATTAGAATTGTTATTGATGACACACCAATAGAGCAAGTCCAACAGAACACATTCCTGGGTGTTATCATTGATGAAAAAATCTCCTGGAAACCACACATTTGTTACCTGAGAACAAAAGTTGCCAAATGTGTCGGAATGATGAACAAAACATGTAATTGACTGTACACCAAAGCTCGACTCCTACTGTATCATTCACTCATAATGTCACATCTATATTATTGTGTTGAAGTTTGGGGAAATTGCTATGCATCCCATCTAAAGCCTTTGATTACCCTACAGAAAAAGGCCATTAGGATTGTCTCTGGTGTACACTACAGACATCATTCTAATCCACGATTTGTAGAGTTGGAAGAACTCAAACTGCAGGATGTGATCAACTTTAAAACTGCTCAAACTATGTTCAGGGCATCTCAAAACTCTCTGCCTCCTAATGTTCAAAACTTATTCCACGATAGACACGATCGTCATAGTTACAAACTTAGAGGAAACCAAATTAAATATCTACCTAAATTTAGAACTACTCTAAAGTCAATGTGTATCTCAGTGCGGGGAGTGAAACTTTGGAATAACTTGCCGAATGAATTAAAAAACTGCTCAAGCATAATTCATTTCAAACAGTTGTTTAAAAATGTTTAAAAAAAATATAAAGAGGAAGGAGAGTGATGCCCTCAACATGAAGTAAAGGGGTGAGGGTGTAGGGTCAGAGGGTGTTTGGGCCTGTGTCTGTGAGGTGTTGTGTGTGTCTGTGGTGTGTTGTGTGTGTGTGTGTTGTCTTGTTTGTCCTGTCTCTGTGGTCATGTCATGTATTAGTTCATTCTATGTACCGTATAAGTTTCCAGCTGTTTACGAATGATCCTGTATGTATAAGGTTCTTGTACTGTACTTTGTGTTGAATGTGTGAGGGGGTTGGAATTCAATAAGCATTTGCTTCATCCACCTCCTTTTCAAACCATGCACCTGTATATTTGTCTGTTATGTTGATTTGTGAGATGATGATGTTTGTGCAGGTTTTGAAATAAATAGTATCTATCTATCTATCTATAAAAGAGAGACCAGATTAACCAGAGTGAGAAAGAACAGAGAGTGCAGAGTGTCCTGAAACATTTTACCCAACAAGTCTCTTCATTACTATTAACCCCACATCCGCGATGCACACACGACGCCAGTGGACTATCAAACAGCCCCTACACACGGCTGTCCTTACACCTGTCAGTTTGGATGAAGGCCCAGCTGTCCACCTCCGTGTCCCCGCCTGGAAGCCTCCTCTCCTGGGCTCGTCTCGCCGCAGACAGCCCGCTGTTCTGGTTCTCCAGGGACATCATTAGCCTCGGAAACATACACGGACTGGACCTGACTCTGAGCCAGGACTGGACCGTCACGGATCACTCTAGTCCCAGTATACATGCAGACCCAGACCTCTCTAGTCCCAGTACACATGCAGACCCAGACCTCTCTAGTCCCAGTACACATGCAGACCCAGACCTCTCTAGTCTCAGTATACATACAGACTCAGACCTCTCTAGTCCCAGTATACATGCAGACCCAGGCCAGTCTGCGGAGGAGGGACTGTCGTTACCACTGCACGAGGTCTACATGAGTCCAACAGTCCTGGGTCCTGACACTTTGGAGGCTGTAATTTCACCTGTACCAGTTGTTTTAGGATGACTCTGTGTTGAATCTGAGAGACCAGAGAGAGAGACCAGAGAGAGAGACCAGAGAGAGACCATGAAGAGAGACCAGAGAGCGAGACCAGCAAGAGACACCAGAGAGACCAGAGACAGACCAGAGAGAGACCAGTTGTAGTCCTCTGAACAAATCACTGCGGTGCATACAAGACACAAACCATGAAACACCTGCAAAAAACATCGAGTGGAGCTGGTCAGGAGGGCCTGCTCCACTCTGGGCTGCTCCTTGGACTCTGTGGAGGTGAGGGACAGGAGGCCCCTGGACTCTGTGGAGGTGAGGGACAGGAGGCCCCTGGACTCTGTGGAGGTGAGGGACAGGAGGCCCCTGGACTCTGTGGAGGTAAGGGACAGGAGGCCCCTGGACTCTGTGGAGGTGAGGGACAGGAGGCCCCTGGACTCTGTGGAGGAGGTGAGGGACAGGAGGCCCCTGGACTCTGTGGAGGAGGTGAGGGACAAGAGGCCCCTGGACTCTGTGGAGGAGGTGAGGGACAGGAGGCCCCTGGACTCTGTGGAGGAGGTGAGGGACAGGAGGCCCCTGGACTCTGTGGAGGTGAGGGACAGGAGGCCCCTGGACTCTGTGGAGGTGAGGGACAGGAGGCCCCTGGACTCTGTGGAGGTAAGGGACAGGAGGCCCCTGGACTCTGTGGAGGAGGTGAGGGACAGGAGGCCCCTGGACTCTGTGGAGGAGGTGAGGGACAAGAGGCCCCTGGACTCTGTGGAGGAGGTGAGGGACAGGAGGCCCCTGGACTCTGTGGAGGAGGTGAGGGACAGGAGGCCCCTGGACTCTGTGGAGGAGGTGAGGGACAGGAGGCCCCTGGACTCTGTGGAGGTAAGGGACAGGAGGCCCCTGGTCTCTGTGGAGGAGATGAGGGACAGGAGGTGCTAGTCAAAGCCACCTCCATCATGAACAACACCTCCCACTGCACAGGACTGTAGAGGAGCTGAGGAGCTCCTTCAGTGGAAGAAGGAGCAGCCTTTGTCCCCACCGCTGTCAGACTGTACAACAAGTCTGACAGTTTCTGTCTTTTGCAGAGTCTGAGTGATTAATGAATAATAATAATAATGCATCGGTTTTATATAGCGCTTTTCTGGATACTCAAAGACGCTTCACATGTGTCATTATTCATTCACTCCATACACGGTGGTGATAAACTACTAATGTAGCCACAGCTGCCCTGGGGCACACTGACAGAAGCGAGGCAACCAGTATGCGCCATCGGCCCCTCTGACCACCACCAACCATTCATACACACCAGACTCATTCTAGGCAATGGGGATGAAGTGTCTTGCCTAAGGACACAACAGCAGTTTGGCACTTTACAGCCGCAGCCGCCCCACTGTGGCTGGTGTTCCCAGAGGTTAAGTGTCTTGCCAAGGACACAACGACAGTAGTCAGTGGGAGTCGATGGTGAAAGTCTTGAGCGGGGTTTGAACCCACGACCTTCTGGCTCAAAGGCCAACGCTCTACCAACTGAGCTACTCCAGATGTGACCTGTGCATTTGTCCTTCAGAGATCTATAAAGTCTATCTGATCTGATCTGATCTCAGTTTCAGTCTGGTACTGGTTCATTCTGTGAGGCGCAGATAGTATCGGCCTCTTACATGAAGTTGGATCTGTGCGTACAGAAGTATTTGTAGTCATTTAATTGAACATGTTCTTCTCCGTTCCCAGCTGCCAGTCTTCCACTGAACACACGTTTGTCGGAGTGAAGACCTTCGTGTTGAGAAAACTTGATAACAGAGCTTCATTATGATGAAGGCTGTCACTGAAGCAACAATCAGCCACCATCGATTTCAGACAGAGGTCTGTCCAACTCACTGAGCTGAGGGCCTCGTTACGTCTGCTTCAGAGGACCGCCGTCAGTACGCTACAGCTGCTACAGCTGTCAGTACAGCTGCTACAGCTGCAGCACAGCTGTCAGTACGACTGCTACAGCTGCAGCACAGCATCTAATACGACTGCTACAGCTGCAGCACAGCTGTCAGTACGACTGCTACAGCTGTCAGTACGACTGCTACAGCTGCTACAGCTGTCAGTACGACTGCTACAGCTGCAGCACAGCATCTAATACGACTGCTACAGCTGCAGCACAGCAGTCAGTACATCTGCTACAGCTGCAGCACAGCTGTCAGTACGACTGCTACAGCTGCAGCACAGCTGTCAGTACGACTGCTACAGCTGCAGCACAGCTGTCAGTACGACTGCTACAGCTGCAGCACAGCTGTCAGTACGACTGCTACAGCTGCAGCACAGCTGTCAGTACGACTGCTACAGCTGCAGCACAGCTGTCAGTACGACTGCTGCAGCACAGCTGTCAGTACGACTGCTACAGCTGCAGCACAGCTGTCAGTACGACTGCTACAGCTGCAGCACAGCTGTCAGTACGACTGCTACAGCTGCAGCACAGCTGTCAGTACGACTGCTACAGCTGCAGCACAGCATCTAATACGACTGCTACAGTACTGACTGCTTCTGTCAGTCTGCCCCAGGGCAGCTGTGGCTACAGTAGTAGTTTAACACCAGCGTGTTTGGAGAGAGAGAATAATAATGTGTGAAGTATCTTTAAGTGTCCCAAAAAAACGCTACATAAAACTGATGCATTATTATTAATAAAATCTACAGACCAGATCCAAAAAGGAATCTGTGATTTTATCAGAATCAGAATCATTTTTATTGCCACGTAAGTAACAAACAAAGTTACCACTTGGAAATTGTTTTTGCAGAGAGCGTGCCACTTTGTGCATTTATAATGATCTATGTAAATGTGTCATTAGCCGTTAGCCGTTAGCTGTTAGCCGTTAGCCGTTAGCTGTTAGCCGTTAGCCGTTAGCTGTTAGCCGTTAGCCGTTAGCTGTTAGCTGTTAGCCGTTAGCCGTTAGCTGTTAGCTGTTAGCCGTTAGCCGTTAGCCGTTAGCTGTTAGCTGTTAGCTGTTAGCTATACATGAACATGGCATCGGTTACCTGCAACAATGCTTTTTGTTCTGTCCCTATCAAACAAACATAATAATAATATTAATAAGAATTGTCCAATCAGATTCTTTCTTTAGTAGCTTGTCATAGTAGTCATGTTAAACAAGTTCATGAAACAGTGAGACCATGAACGGCCAACCATGGTTTGGTGAAGGACCACTGTACGAGTACCAGAAAGACCAGAAAGATACACCAGAGAGAGAGACCAGAGAGAAAGACCAGAGAGAAAGACCAGAGAGAGAGACCAGAGAGAAAGACCAGAGAGAGAGACCAGAGAGAAAGACCAGAGAGAGAGACCAGAGAGAAAGACCAGAGAGAGAGACCAGAGAGAAAGACCAGAGAGAGAGACCAGAGAGAAAGACCAGAAAGAAAGACCAGAGAGAGAGACCAGAGAGAAAGACCAGAGAGAGAGACCAGAGAGAGACCAGAGAGAAAGACCAGAGAGAAAGACCAGAGAGAGAGACCTGAGAGAGAGACCAGAAAGAGAGAGAAACCAGTGAGAGAAACCAGAGAGAGAGACCAAAGAGAGAGACCAAAGAGAGAGAGACCAGAGAGAGAGACCAGAGAGAAAGACCAGAGAGAGAGACTGTAGTCAATAATTCCCTTTGACTAACGTGTTTCAAAATGGATGCAGAAGTAAGGCAAACGATGTTCAAGTTTAACATCTGCATTTAATTATCTTTACAATCAGATACAGAATGTTCAACAGAAGTGCTCCTATTCTCTGCCTGGTCTTTCCCTGTCCGTGCCCTGTCCTGTCTGACCTCAAAAAACACACACACACGGGCTCATGAGGGAGACTTCCGATGACGTCATCCTTATGCGTCCAAGGGTGGAGGTTTCCGGGTGTGCTGACGTCCCCTATCCACTGGGAGGCGTCAGAATGCAGTTGGTGAATCTCCCAGTCTGCCTCAAGATCAGGTTCTGTACTTTTGTCCTCGTCAAAATGTTTATTATTTAAAGTTAATAATTCGCCCTGTTTAAACAGCATTTTATCTTTATGACTCATGTCTGATTATCCTGTGTCCTTGGGGTTTTTCCTGAGTGCACAGAGGTCTTTCTGGCTATGATGTTCAAATGGTCAAATATTAAAATATACAACAGTTCCCCTCTGTTGACCTATATTCAACCAATTTAGGTCACAATCTTTCAATATTCCTCCTGGGTGCTGAGACTGGGGAGCTCGTCCATCATCGCCTTGGTTCTTGGTTCTGGCTCGTTATCTGTGAAGAATTAATACAAAAAGAATACACACACAACAACATTCGAAACATTCCTTCACAAAACTCTTTGATGACCACTGCTGTCATTCTGATTCTTCTTCAACCTCGTCTGTAATGTATGCACTAAAACTATTCACTATAGTTTAAACTATTCTAATCTATTCACAAATATGTTTGCATATTTTGCTTTTATTGAGCCCTATTCTTAAACATATGTTTTTATCTAATAAATCTATCTATACTGTGGTTTGCTGTCATTATCAGTGGCTCTGTGCCATTTTGTGGGGCTTTGCTCATTTTTCCAAACACATTTTGTTGAACCAGGAAGTGCTGTCACTTCCTTCTCTCAGACCGTTTGGGATAAATGTACATCGTTAATCAAATTGGTATTATCCGTACAGGAGCTAATCCATTTTAGCAGGTTTCTCTGGGGTCAGTCCCTATACAACGGTATTTTGATTCTCTAATCTGTTGCTGACAAATCGACAGCTCTTAAAATTCTCAAAACTACCTAAAGATCTACTTTTGTGCTTTACCCAAATACATTAAAATGCTTTCAAATGTTTTTGAATCTGTGTTGGTTCTAATCGATCTCATTAATCTATCTCATTAGCTTTTTGCATTGTCAACATTCACCTATGTTTGAAACAAGTGAATTTGACAGTATCTAATAAAACTGTGCATAAACTGTAATGAACTTTATCTACCTTTGAAGTAAATACTTTTAGACATAATATGAAGGAAATGGTCCTTTTACCGTTTGATATTAGCCTTGGCTAAAAATAATCTCTATTTTTGAAAGCATCTATGGTTGATGCATTTATCTATTCCTATTTTTACTCTATTGTGACTCTAAAGCTCGGTTGCAGCTTGAGCAAAGGCATATTCCCAATTTTTGAGTTCTGATTGTAACAATTGCATTGGCAATAGACGATTTTTTATTGGCCGGTTCTTGTTCTGCAAATCACTATTCTATGTATTGTATTTCAGACAATTCCAAAAACAACACAGTCGTTCTCCAATATTAAAGACATACATCTAAATCAAGTTGCCTGAAAGGGATTTTAACTATTTTAAAACGTTCTCTATTATAAGGCTATGAAATTAATTATTTAATAAACAAAAGCACATTCATGGCTTCTGTCCGCTGCTTATAACTGTTTAAAGAGTTGTCCCAAACTTAATGTGTGTAAATACATCAGCTGTTTGTAATAAACAATAACATTTAACCTGTTCTCCAATGGAGCAGCTCAGAGGCTGCATCAAGAGCAATGTTATATTTGAGCTATTTTTAGATTTAAAATTGTGTTAAAGCCTGTCGTTCTATGTCTGCATTTTAATACTACTCTCTATAAACACATCTGCACTAGTTCCTACAGATGTGGAAAACAGAAACATCTAAAATCTGACTCCATTTGATTCCTTTTTACTTTAGTTATTAGAACAATTTGACCTTATTGATACTTATTTCCACAATAGAACTATTTTGATTATTCACTAGTCTCACTATTATTACTATTGTTTATTCTGACACTTCAACCTATAGCTCCTCGAATCCAATGACATTATAGCTCCAGACTATTTCATTCTATTCTATTATTATCTTATTATTATATGATCTATTATCTTAAAGAGTAGATCCGTTTGATGTTATAAGCGCTATTATTTCTCCTTTTGAATTTGCACAACACTAAATTTAGAATGACCCCCTATGGGACAAATATAGAATTTTATTTCATTTTGGCAACTCCGAAAATTACTTAATAATTTTCCCATTTTGCTTTTTTAGGCTGCCCTTTCTATTATTTATTTGTTCTTGTAAATATATGTTTTACACTTCTTTCTAATGATTTAGAAGGTTAAGGACCATGACCACCTATGACAATAACATTACTAAACTCCCCTCTGTTGGTCGTGGTCCAAAGTATAAAACATGCATCTGTATGTGTGTGTAGATTACTGTTCCAATCCTGTTGTTCCTCCCGGATCGTCCTCCATTCATATTGTGGGCTTTGGTGCCAAAGTAGAGGCTCATTTCCTTATGATCCATACTACTGTCATCCCTGAAGCAGGTGCAGTTTATCTTTCATCTGAAAAACAAACATTAGAACACAAGAAACGCCCACTTTCCTCTCTTCGCATGGTGCAGCCTGTCAATCAATCTAATTGGGCAAAACATAACTGCATTGACAGACGGTGTGTGGCATCAGGGCAGAGGCTGTAGCCAAATACAGACTTAACAAAATGTATGTTTCTAATTTTATACTCCCCTAAATGTGAGTTACAAACCAAAGTTGTCCTCCGCCCAATGACCGCTCACTGCGGTTGGACCGAATCACTGTCCGGGCAAACAGCAGAGGGAGGGGCTCCCAGTACCTTCAGCAAGGTATTTCATCTCAGAGTACTTTCCGCAGAGTACTTTTCTCAGAGTACTCATCCCAGAGTACTCTCACTTTTACACCTGTTCAATAAAGCTTGTCATCTTTGAATCTCTAGTACTTACACCGTATGCTGTTGACAAAAAATAATTATTCCATGATCACATTAAAACATTACAGAAAACTTTTGTTATTCCATGATTCCGTTCAGCACTCCTCGTTCACTCCCCAACACACTCACAACACACTCACAACACCCCACGTTAGTATTGGTCCAGTTTGTTAAGGTCAACGTAGTGTATTGGACATGACGCACAAACATATAACATACACAAACATATAACATACACAAACATATAACATACACAAACATATAACATACACAAGAGGCCTGTAATTTTTAACTTTGTTATATTTTTCCATGTCCAATTACAATTGTCTCATGAGCTATTTTATAGTTGCAACTTTCAGAGCCTGCAGAACATGCAAAGCTTTGAGAGATTTTTCCTAAAAGGATCCATTTCAAACTTTAGTGTTTACCACGTGGTCTGTACTCGGGCTTGTCACAGACTGTGTCCCCTATATTTTTAATGAGCTCTTGTTACTAAAAAAAAAACTCATGCACGTGCAATAAATGTTTTTCCCTTTTTTTTTTTAAAGCCAGTTCGGATTCCTTAAAAATGTAAATTAGTTTCAAACTTTAATACTTCACCTTTGTTTCACGTTCATGTGGAGAAAAGACCATTGTCCTATGTGTTGTTGTACTTGCGCCAATCATGTCTCAGATAAACTGCCAACAGTTATCAAAGACATAATTGTCCTAATTGTTTCTAATTTAGCTATTTGGAAGAGAAACATGTCATAAAAGATTTCAAAAAATGTCCCTACATCTTTGTTTTCAACCAATGAACAGTGTTGCATCTATGTGTTATCAGAAATGATCCAATATCACCTTTAGCCAAAATTCAGAAATGCTTTAAATCATTTTTCAAACCTTAATTGTCTGAACAAACCATTTTGTACTAAATGCAACGTCCATTAAAAGCTGCAGTTCTCTTCCTAGCACCAGTTTCAACTGTGCATGTGACTGTTTTTAAATGATTAACGAACCACGGTTCAAAGGTTGAAAACACTGCTTTAAATATCCGTATTACCAAGATCATGCAGTTAAAATCAATAATTCTAAACTTCTCCGCGTATATAACTTTAAATAATACTAGTTTCAATAATAGCGCTCCTCTACCTTAAATATACTGCTGTTCTAATCTCCTTGTGTCTCATGCTAAAGCAAGAGTCTAATTAATTTTAACGATTGTCCTGTATTCTTTCATGCAGCTAAATGTGGTGTTATGAACGAATGACCTAAATGTGTAAATATGACTTAATATGTCTCTGTGCGTTTGTTGCCTGTCTGTATATTTACCTTCTGTGTGTCTCATTTAGGCCAGCCACGTCTCAAATGTCCGTTAATGTCTTTCTTTTACTCATGGCGTCTTTCAATGTCTTTTGTCTCAAAGTGTCCAATGTCTTTGTCTCCATGTCTTTTTTCTTCTTCTTTCAACAATCACTTTCTTTCTTCTTCCGATAACTCTTTCTCACAATGTCTTTCTTCTTCTTTCAACAATCACTTTTCTTCTTCCGATAACTTTTCCTCATAATGTCTTTCTTCTTCTTTCATATCTGACGCACCCAAATGTGTCGTGTCCTTCTTCTTCTTGTTTGGTTTTCCGGCGGTTGGCGGCCTATTCTTCGCATTACCGCCACCTTCTGTTTCGTGGATGGGACAACACTCAGTTTGTGAAAAAGTCTGCGGTCTTTTCTTTGCCTCCTCACAGGCAGGAGAAGTCTTCTTCGAGAGTTCCTGTTAGCTGCTGCAGCCGATGCTGCTGTCTTTGGTGCCCCCTGTGGGTCTGGGGGAGACGCTAATGGTGGTTTGTGGCAGAGACGATTTTTGGCCAAATGAAACAGACAGAAGTTTTCTCGGAAAAAACAGACAAACAAGAAACACAAACAAGTGTGTTAATTACCATACCAAACCAATGATTAATTACAATTCAAAATAAAACTATGAAATAATTACTATTAACATTTTAAACATTAAATTCTGAAAACCAAATCTGCATTCAACTACTATCCTAAGCCCTATTTTTCCAATAGTATAATGCTCTCTAAGATCATTCTAACTTTTATATCACCAAAATGTAGGGAAAAAAAACTTGTCTAGACGCCTTGGAGATAAAAATAAAATAATGCCTCTTTATAATCTAACTCAAAGTTCTGTGATCCTATGACTCCATGTCAGTAACATTATCGTGTGTATAAATGTAATTTTCTACAAAAAATTCTTTCTTCACGAGAGAGAGAGAGAGAGAGGGGAGAGAGAGAGGACAGAACGAGGGAGGGGAGGGGCCTCCCGAACAAAGGAAGCATGGAGTCAAATACTTTCCTCGTTTTTCTCGTGACAAGGTTCTAAATCAGTGGTAAAAGTTTTTCTCACGTCAAACGACACTTTACATTTTATCCTTAAATACGTCAGTAATGGAAAACATTACTATTTGCTTACATGAGTAATAGTCCCAGCAGAATCTCTTTTTTTTTTTTTTGATTCTCTGTGACTATTAAACATTACATCAGAATAAGAGAAAAACTTCCATAACTGATCATTTCTTCACATGAAACTCGTATACTACAGCCAAGTGGCTCCCTTTTTTCTCATTAATCAGATCATTATTATCAGAATCCACATTTTAAATACTTGGCTTTTCTTCTGTTTAAATTAATTGTGCCCTTTTCCCCGCCCCCGGGGGATATAGAAGGTTTTATTATCCTATAACTTCTGACCCTAACTATCCCTATTTCTCTAATCCTATTTATCTAAACAGTTGTGCCTCTTTTGCACTTATACCCCTGTGGCTCTTCTCATCATCTGTTCTGTTTTTTTTGGAGGGACCAATGCTTCCCCCAAGGTTAAAACGTCGAAAAACCTGACTATTGTTCTATCGCGTCCGATAGAACGCCCGTCACGGCGGTCGTCTGGCCACGCTGCAGTCCGCCGAGCCGAATTCTCTCTCTCTCTTCCATTTAAAACAATGTGCAGATTTTCAAAAGTAACGATCCGCTTACCTCTTTCGAAGAGAAGAGAGAAGAGAAGAGAGAATTCTCCCGGCCCACGGACCCAGTCTATATCTGAGCTCATCTCTGTCTTGCCCCTGCACCATCACGTCTCGGGTCACCAAATGTAGTCAATAATTCCCTTTGACTAACGTGTTTCAAAATGGATGCAGAAGTAAGGCAAACGATGTTCAAGTTTAACATCTGCATTTAATTATCTTTACAATCAGATACAGAATGTTCAACAGAAGTGCTCCTATTCTCTGCCTGGTCTTTCCCTGTCCGTGCCCTGTCCTGTCTGACCTCAAAAAACACACACACACGGGCTCATGAGGGAGACTTCCGATGACGTCATCCTTATGCGTCCAAGGGTGGAGGTTTCCGGGTGTGCTGACGTCCCCTATCCACTGGGAGGCGTCAGAATGCAGTTGGTGAATCTCCCAGTCTGCCTCAAGATCAGGTTCTGTACTTTTGTCCTCGTCAAAATGTTTATTATTTAAAGTTAATAATTCGCCCTGTTTAAACAGCATTTTATCTTTATGACTCATGTCTGATTATCCTGTGTCCTTGGGGTTTTTCCTGAGTGCACAGAGGTCTTTCTGGCTATGATGTTCAAATGGTCAAATATTAAAATATACAACAAGACCAGAGAGAGAGACCAGAGAGAGAGACCAGAAAGAGAGAGAAACCAGTGAGAGAGACCAGAGAGAGAGACCAGAGAGAGAGACCAGAGAGAGAGACCAGAAAGAGAGAGAAACCAGTGAGAGAGACCAGAGAGAGAGACCAGAGAGAGAGACCAAAGAGAGAGAGACCAGAAAGAGAGAGAAACCAGAGAGGGTGCTTAAAACAACTTGATAAATCAGTACAATGTCATCTGTGTTAGTGACCCAAACCAGACCCAAACCAGACCCAAACCAGACCCAAACCAGACCCAAACCAGACCCAAACCAGACCCAAACCAGACCCAAACCAGACCCAAACCAGACCCAAACCAGACCCAAACCAGACCCAAACCAGGTCCAAGTTCTCACTCAGGTCTGTAGTGTGGTGTAAGGAGCACATGGTACAGTCGATGGTACATGTGCAGCTCGACGCTCACGGCCCGAGGCAAAGACATAAACAATGGAAGACCCATGACCCACATACACATGGTTATGAGACCGGTCTACCATCAACGGTCCTGGGTCTACAGCCTCAGTCCTGGGTCTACAGCCTCAGTCCTGGATCTACAGCCTCAGTCCTGGGTCTACAGCCTCAGTCCTGGGTCTACAGCCTCAGTCCTGGGTCTACAGCCTCAGTCCTGGGTCTACAGCCTCAGTCCTGGGTCTACAGCCTCAGTCCTGGGTCTACAGCCTCAGTCCTGGGTCTACAGCCTCAGTCCTGGGTCTACAGCCTCAGTCCTGGGTCTACAGCCTCAGTCCTGGGTCTACAGCCTCAGTCCTGGGTCTACAGCCTCAGTCCTGGGTCTACAGCCTCAGTCCTGGGTCTACAGTCTCAGTCCTGGGTCTACAGCCTCAGTCCTGGGTCTACAGCCTCAGTCCTGGGTCTACAGCCTCAGTCCTGGGTCTACAGCCTCAGTCCTAGATCTACAGCCTCAGTCCTGGGTCTACAGCATCAGTCCTGGGTCTACAGCTTCAGTCCTGGGTCTACAGCCTCAGTCCTGGATCTACAGCCTCAGTCCTGGATCTACAGCCTCAGTCCTGGGTCTACAGCCTCAGTCCTGGGTCTACAGCCTCAGTCCTGGGTCTACAGCCTGTCAAAAAGATGAATGCTGTGGTGGAGGTAAACATGGGTTTTCTGGACTCAGCAGGATGTATTTTTAGATGAAGCCAATTATAGATCTGAGACGCAACGTAAAGAACAAAGTGTGGATCCAAGATATTTATAGTCCGACTGTAGCGTGACTGCACCAGGAGAGAAACATGGACTTTCTCTGGTTTTAGACATGGTTTAGAATAGAGTTTGGAGAAGTTTAACATGTTTATTGAAACATTTTGAGAGTAGTCTCTCTCTGGTCTCTCTCTGGTCTCTCTCTGGTCTCTTTCTCTGGTCTCTTTCTCTGGTCTCTCTCTGGTCTCTTTCTCTGGTCTCTCTCTGGTCTCTTTCTCTGGTCTCTCTCTGGTCTCTTTCTCTGGTCTCTCTCTGGTCTCTCTCTGGTCTCTCTTTTTGATCTCTCTGGTCTCTCTTTTTGATCTCTCTCTCTGGTCTATCTCTCTGGTCCATCTCTCTGGTCTCTCTCTGGTCTTTTTCTGGCATCTCTCTGGTCTCTCTCTGGTCTCTCTCTGGTCTCTCTCTGGTCTCTCTCTCTGGCATCTCTCTGGTCTTGTTAAGGCCATAATTTAGTTTATATTAAAATGTCTAAATGTCTAAAATGTTTAGGTCTAAAATTAGTTCTAGAATTTAAAATCATTATTTAAAAACATCCTGAAATATATTTGTTATAATGTTAAATATAAAAATCGTAATATTCCTTTATTTAGAGCTAGAGGGGGCGGTACAGACGGGACAGAGTATTCATAGATGGGACAGGTGTGGGGGAATCGGCATAATGAAGGTGACCGACATGGTTTTTGACCGCAACGCAACGCACGAACGCACGCACGCTACGCGCAGACTATTTGATTTGAAATAAAACTTTGGAAATGGATCTACGGCTACGTGTTGTGTTTGATGCTGTGAGTCAGAAAGCGGACACCCAAAGGATGGCTACATGATCGCTTAGAAGCCAACACAAAGTCAAAAACCTCGGCAACGCTTGAGTCCAGCCTGCGCTGGAGTGGCACGCCCCGCACCGCGGACCTCGCTTGAATGGATGAATGGATCAAAGGGGCCGCGTGCGGATTGATGAGTTTGGAGACGACTCGCGTGGAATGTGAGTAACGTCAGCGCAACAGCGCACTTTTGAACATTGAACAAGCACGCACTGAATTTAATGCGTGGATTGTAAGTTGAACAAGACAAAGTTGGAAAGTTTTGTAGAGAAACGGCAAAGTCCCGCAGACGGCGCAGATAAAATGAATGAAGCCGAAGGAGCACGGAGCCTACGCCAAGAAGAGGAATTGGACGCAACCACACAGGATAGTGTGGACAGCGAAGCTAAAGTTGTTGGAAAAGACTTTAAAAGACTCTGTGCTAGTCGGAGAGGAAAGTTGGGTGCTTGTACAAGACGCATGAATGACATCAAAGAACTCTTCACAAATCCTCTTGACTCACCAAATCCGGACTATTTAACAAATCAATATGAACATTTTAAAGTGTCATTAAAGGAATTTGAAGAAAGTCATAAATCTGTGCAAAGACTTTTACCTCCAGAAGTACAAGAAAACGAAACAATGGATTGGTATGAACCAAAAATGGAAATATTTAATGCATTTATGGAGAGCACAAAAACAAGAATAAAGGCTCTAAATGACCCACAGATCTTAATTGAACCCAATGACAGTGCATCAAATGTATCAAATGTATCAAGTGGATCAAGACACTCCGTGAAAACGAAAATGTCATACATGTCAAAGAGGTCTGTAAAATCATATGGAAGCTCAAAATCACAAGTCTCCAGTGCTATAAGTGAGCGTCTGAAAGTAGCCTCAGAAAAAGCTGCTATGGAGGCACGCATGGCTGTGTTAACAAAGAAACATGCTATGGAAGTGGAAAAGGCTAAAATAAATGCTGAGCTTGAGAAAATTGGACTGGCTTCTGATATAGCCGCATCTGATGCAAAGCTAAAGGTTTTGGACAGTTTCACTCAAAGTCCAGAAGAGAGAATGTCACAAAAAGTGCAATATGAAATGAAAGATAATAAAAATGTCAACATGATCAAAAATGTCTCAATGGAAAATTCTATACATTCATTTGAATACCCGGACATTGGTGCTATTCCAAAGACCCCGCTTCAACGTTTTATAAATCAACCAAATGTTGGGGAAAGAGAACTAAACAAATCTTCATCTGATAGAGCTCCATCAGAAAATGGATCTGAAAGTGACACAAGCATAAGTAATGACATGGACAAACCAACTCTATCCAAAGAACTGCTGTCTGTTATTAAAAAGCAAAATGACATCACAAGTCTTCTAATGTCACAGCAGCAACAATCTTCACTACCCTCCAGACAAATACAAGTGTTTGATGGCAATCCATTACAGTATCAGACATTTGTGAGAGCATTTAAATATGGAATCGAGAGTAAAACGGACGATGAGGATGATAGACTCTATTACTTGGAACAGTACACAAGTGGTCAAGCCAGAGAGCTTGTAAGGAGCTGCTTTCACATGGATGCAAATATAGGCTACAAAGAGGCAAAAAGACTGTTAAAAACGCATTTTGGAAATGAATTCAAACTTGCAAGTGCATATATTGAAAGGGCTCTCAATTGGAACAACATAACGCCAGAAGATGGAAATGCACTGCATGCATACGCTCTTTATTTAAGAGGATGTCTCAACACAATGAAACAATTAAAATCCATGCAAGAATTAAATCTACCATCTAATCTAAAACTGGTGTTGTCTAAACTGCCCTATAAACTCAAAGAAAGATGGAGAACAGTGGCACATGAACTTCTGGAAACAAATAAAACACCAGCACGATTTTCCGACCTTGTAGCATTCATTGAAAAACAGTCTAATATTCTACAAGATCCTCTCTTTGGTGAAATCCAGGATGTTTCTAGAAAAACATACTCCAAGCCCACTGTAACAGTAGAATCTAGAGCTCACCTGCCACAGAAGAATAAGAGCAGCAGTTTTGTCACAACTGTTAATGACTATAAAACTGTGTGTTGTATTTGTGGTAAATCAAATCATTCTCTGGATCAGTGTGAAAAGTTAAAAGCACAGACACATGATGTTAAAGTGCATCTGCTTAAAACAAATGGCATCTGCTTTGGCTGCTTGAACAAAGGACATATGAGCAAAGCATGTAAAAGAAGGATGACATGTGAGTACTGTCAAGCTAAACATCCAAGTGTGTTGCATATACACAACTCAGTGGACAATTCAAATATGAAACTAAAACAATCAGTGAGTGGCACATTACTTTCAATGGAGAAGAAAAACAGTTGTGATACTGGGGCTGGAAGTGACTGTAAATTATCGATTGTGCCTGTCCAGCTAAAAGGAGCAAAAGGTGACAAAACAATCCTTACCTATGCCTTCCTAGACCCAGGAAGCACAGCCACATTCTGCACAGAGAATATAATGCGTCAACTGAATGTCAATGGAAAAAGGACACAAGTTTTGCTGCAAACAATGGGGCAGAGAAAACCAGTAAACAGTTACGAAATTAATGGTTTAAAAGTTGGTGATGTGAGTGGCAATAACTTTATTGATCTGGAAAAAACGTATACTCAATGGAAAATCCCAGTGACAAGAGCAAACATATTGACACAAACTGACATTCACAAATGGCCGTATCTAAAAGAAGTGAGAATCAAAGAAATTGATGCGGATGTGGAACTCCTTATAGGAGTAGATGTTCCAAAGGCAATGGAACCCTGGCAGATTATAAACAGTCAGGGTAATGGCCCCTATGCTGTCAGAACTTTACTTGGATGGGTGGTGAATGGACCGCTCAATTCTGCAGCTGTGGACGGACATGGCAGACCTGTGGCATCAGTAAACCGCATTTCAATTGATAATATAGAGACTATGCTAAAACAACAATACAGTCATGACTTTCCCGAAAAAGAATATGAGGAAAGACCCCAAATGTCAGTTGAGGACACAAAGTTTATGAATATGATGTCACAAGAGGCAACATTAAAAGACAATCACTACTACTTACCATTGCCGCTTAAAAACAGAGACATTGTTATGCCAAATAATTATCACCTTGCTGAACAAAGAGCTCATTATCTTGCCAAAAGGTTCCAAAACAATGTAAGCTTTGCAGAGGAGTACAAGGCATTTATGAAAGACATTTTAAATAAAGACTATGCCGAAAAGCTGCCATCTAAGGATCTTCATACAAAAAATGGCAAGGTATGGTACATACCCCACCATGGGGTGTACCATAAACGCAAAAAGACCCTTAGAGTAGTATTTGATTGTACCTCCTCGTACCAGGGCATCTCACTTAACAAGGAGCTGCTACAGGGTCCTGATCTGACCAACTCACTGCCGGGGTGCTGCTCAGGTTCCGCAAAGAACACATTGCTATAATGGCAGATATTGAAGGAATGTTTCACCAGGTTAGAGTTAATGAAGAAGATTCTGACCTGCTGAGATTTTTGTGGTGGCCAAATGGAGATGTTAGCCGGCCACTGCAGCAATACCGAATGAAAGTCCATTTATTCGGAGCCATATCCTCACCAAGCTGTGCAAACTTTGCCTTAAAAAAGACAGCAAATGATAATAAATCAAGTTTCACTACAGAAGCCATTGATACAGTCAAATATAATCTGTACGTTGATGATTGTCTGAAATCTGTTTCCACAGAGAAAGCTGCCATCCATCTAGTTGAGGAACTGAGCGAGCTATGTGCAAAAGGTGGATTCAAGATGACTAAATGGGTCAGTAATAGTCGCTCTGTTTTGTCTACAATTCCAGAGGAAAACAGAGCAAAACAAATCAAAGAACTTGACTTGGACAGAGACAAATTACCAGTGGAAAGAGCTCTCGGTCTGACTTGGAATATTGAAAATGATACATTTGGTTTCCAAGTATCTGTTAAAACAAGATCACTCACCAGAAGAGCTGTTCTATCTACTGTAAGTTCTGTCTATGATCCCTTGGGCCTAGTAGCACCATTTGTGCTAAAAGCAAAACTTATTCTGCAAAACCTCTGTCAAATAAAATGTGAGTGGGATACAATTATTCCCATTGAATTATCACAACGTTATGAAAAATGGCTGTTTGAACTGGAAAAACTCAAAGACTTTCAAATAGACAGATGCCTAAAACCAAAATACATGAGCAGAGCAGTAAATTCTCAGTTGCATCACTTCTCGGATGCAAGTGAGCAGGGATATGGTACAGCCAGCTACCTGAGATGAACTGACAGCTCAGGACATGTACATGTAGCTTTAGTCATGGGCAAATCGAGAGTAACACCTCTAAAGAAAATAACTATCCCCAGACTGGAGCTCACAGCTGCCACTCTTGCTGTTCGTGTTGATTGTGTGTTAAAATCTGAGCTAAAAAAGGATTTACAGGAATCTGTCTACTGGACGGACAGTCAATCCGTATTGAAATACATTCGAAACCAGTCAAGGAGATTTCAAACATTTGTTGCAAACCGTGTCACAGTAATTCAGGCTTTGTCTTCAGCAGATCAGTGGAGATATGTTGAGTCGAAGCTAAATCCTGCAGATGATGCCTCACGTGGTCTAAACATCGAGTCCTTCCTCACATCCAAAAGATGGATTAATGGACCTGATTTCTTGACACAAAGTGAATCACAGTGGCCACCGATTCCAGATGCAATGCAGTATCCTGTGTCAAAAGAAGACCCAGAGGTAAAAAAGGATGTATTTGTAAACACTGTCACTGTTGTACAAACCAGTCCCACGAGCAAGCTGATTGAACATTTCTCAGACTGGAATAAACTTAAAAAAAGTGTAGCATGGCTTCTGAGGTTTAAGGGACTGCTTCTGGCAAAATTAAAGAAACATAAAAAATGTGTTGAATATGAAAAAAGACTGACAGTGAAAGAGCTTGAAAATGCTGAACAATGCATCCATGCTTACGAACAAAGGCAAAACTACAAAGAAGAAATCAACCTCCTTGCAAAGAATAAATACTGCCATAAAAGCAGTCCAATATTCAAAATGGATCCAAAACTTGACAAGGCTGGTCTGTTGAGAGTCGGAGGCAGGATCAATAAGCTATCTATGCCCACCGAAGTCAAGAATCCCATTATCGTGCCCAAAAAGTCCCACATCTCAAAGTTGATTCTCAAGAACATCCATGAGCAACTTGGACATTCTGGCCGAAACCACATGCTGTCCAAATTACATCAAAAGTACTGGATGCCCTCTGCCAATGCTGCTGCACGTAACATTCTCAGAAACTGTGTTCATTGCAGGCGAATGCAGTCTACAGCAGGACAGCAGAAGAGGCCAGATCTTCAACAGGACATAGTGTTGCCAGATATGCCACCATTCAGCTCAGTGGGTATGGACTATTTTGGACCATTCGAAACAAAGCGTGGTCGCAGTAATGTTAAAAGATGGGGTGTAATTTTCACCTGTTTAAACACTCGAGCGGTACATTTAGATGTTGCCAGTAGTCTGGACACAAGCTCATGCATAAATGCAATCCGAAGATTTGTATGTCGCAGAGGAACTGTTTTAAGCATCAGATCAGACCAAGGCACAAACCTGGTTGGTGCAGATAAAGAACTGAAGAAGTCACTAGAGGAGTTCAATCATGACAGAATCAGTGAAACACTCCAGAAAAGAGGCATAAACTGGACCTTTAATCCTGCAGCCGGGGCCCATCACGGAGGAGTCTGGGAGAGACTTATTCGAACTCTAAAAAGGATATTGTGCTCCATTACGAAAGAACAAGTTATGGATGATGAAGCTCTGCAAACGATGCTGTGTGAAGTAGAAGCCATAATGAATGACAGGCCCATCACCACAGTAACGAATGACAAAAATGACATGGAACCGCTGACACCGAACCATCTCCTGCTGCTTAAAACTAAGCCTGTTTTACCCCCAGGACTTTTCTGTGAAAGTGACCTTTACTCCAGAAGAAGATGGAGACAGGTCCAATATTTGGCAGATCTCTTTTGGAAAAGATGGGTCAGAGAATACCTCCCAATCATGCAGAAAAGAAACAAATGGAACAAAGTGAAAAGAAATTTACAACCAGGTGATGTTGTTATCATTGTGGATCACACTGCTCCTAGGAATTCATGGATCCTAGGACGTGTCCTGCAAACCCAGCCTGGAAGTAAAGGATTAGTGCGAAGTGCTCTCATTAAAACGAAAACAGGCATCCTCCAACGACCCATAACCAAACTCTGTTTGCTTCTAGAAAATGAAGATGGACATTAAACCTACATGACCTTACCTTTGACCTGACGTGACATGACTGACCTCGACCGAAGCTCTTATATATAAAAAAAAAAAATTAAAAAAAAGGAAAAGAAAAAAAGGAAAAAAAAAATACTTATTTAAAAGCTTGAAAGTTTATAAAAATAAGGGGAATGATTAGTTATTAAAATTGTAATTGCTAGACCAGCAATTAGGGGCTGGAGATGTTAAGGCCATAATTTAGTTTATATTAAAATGTCTAAATGTCTAAAATGTTTAGGTCTAAAATTAGTTCTAGAATTTAAAATCATTATTTAAAAACATCCTGAAATATATTTGTTATGATAATGTTAAATATAAAAATCGTAATATTCCTTTATTTAGAGCTAGAGGGGGCGGTACAGACGGGACAGAGTATTCATAGATGGGACAGGTGTGGGGGAATCGGCATAATGAGGGTGACCGACATGGTTTTTGACCGCAACGCAACGCACGAACGCACGCAACGCAACGTGCAGACTAATTTTTGATTTGAAATAAAACTTTGGAAATGGATCTACGGCTACGTGTTGTGTTTGATGCTGTGAGTCAGAAAGCGGACACCCAAAGGATGGCTACATGATCGCTTAGAAGCCAACACAGGTCTCTCTTTGGTCTCTCTTTGGTCTCTCTTTGGTCTCTCAGTGGTCTCTCTCTGGTCTCTCTCTGGTCTCTCTCTGATCGCTCTCTGGTCTCTCTCTGATCGCTCTCTGGTCTCTGTCTGTGGTAAAGCTGCCCATTCTTCTCTGCAAAACACCTCTTGTTCCTGTAAATTCCTGGTGCACCTTGCATGAACCTCCCGTTGGAGACCTCTGGGTGAATCAGTTTGTGTGATCGTTCTCTGAAACCAAACGACTCTGTACATTCTAAACCCCTACAGTATCTTCTTGTTTTGTTTTTTTTGGCCAGGGCTCATGGTAGCGGCGCATGCTAGCCACGGGAAAAGGGGCCAATTATAGCCGTGGGTGATTAGCTTCCCCGCGCGCTAGCCCCTCGCTACCTATGACTCCTCTAATCCTTTGTTATTAATTATATCTTCAGACAAGACAAGCCTACACAGTTCTCCCGGTGTCAGTGCCCTGGCGTATCCATGGCAACAGCCTCTTGGTCCTGTGTGTGTCTGTGTGTGTGTGTGTCTGTGTGTGTGTGTGTGTGTCTGTGTGTGTGTGAGTGAGTGTGTGTGTCTTGTGTGTGGTGTACATGTGCGTGTGTGTGTGAGAGTGCGTGTACATGTGTGTGTGTGTGGTGTGTGTGTGTCTGTGTGTAGTGTGTGTGCGCGTGTGTGTGTGTGTGACAAGCGGGTCGAGGATGTAACACAAAGCAGATGTGTTGTGTAATAAGTGTGTAGCAGAGAGTCCATTAGTGTTTATGAAACGCACACTTCTCATTCAGCACTTTCTATGACATCCAAATCTGGTTAGCTACTGGAGCCACAGCTGCCCTGGGACAGACACACACACACGTACACAAACACACAAACACATACACACAAACACACAAACATACACACACACAAACACACACACACATACACACACACACAAACACATACACACATACACAAACACACAAACACATACACACAAACACACATACACATACACACAAACACACACACACAAACACACACACACACACAAACATACACACACACACACACAAACACACACACACATACACACACACACACATACACACACACACACACACACACACACACACACACACACACACACACACACACACACACACACACATACACACACACACACATACACACACACACACACACACACACACACACACACACAAACACACACACACACACACACACACACACACACAAACACACACACACACACACACACACACACACACACACACACACACACACACACACACACACACACACACACACACACACACACACACAAACACACACACACACACACACACACACACACACACACACAAACACACACACACACACACAAACACACACAAACACACACACACACAAACACACACACACACACAAACACACACACACAAACACACACACACACAAACACACACACACACAAACACACACACACACAAACACACACACACAAACACACACACACACACACACAAACACACACACACACACAAACACACACACACACACACACAAACACACACACACACACACTCGCGCTTGAACCCTTCCCACTTGTCAATGAAGGCATAAACTGGTCTGTCTTAAGCTCACCGCACACCGAAACGCAGCGCCTCGCGGCGCGTCATTTGACGCGCGTTCATGACATGTGTCAAATTACACCGGAACGCCTTGGCTAGCGTCCTTTTCCAGCTGATCGCAGATGAAATGGGTGAGTGACGTTTGGAAGTTTCTACTAATATTTTGGGGGAGGAAACAAAGTATTTACGTGAAATTATGCTGGCAAATATTACAAGAAAAGACTATTTGGACCCATTTTTTAAACAGGCTAATAACTAGCTCTGGGTAACGCTGTACTTGGGTTATCAAGCTTTCCTCGTCCATTGTGACCGGTTTACTTGAGCAATAGCGCCGACAAGTGTGTAAATTTGAGACCGCGCTCACAGCTACGTGATAAGAAGCGCAGAAGAAGAAAACTACGGGTGCTTGGAGGGACAGTTTCAGCCGCGGCGCCGCGTCTGGATTCAACAAAACTGAATCGTGGCGCCCGGTCCAGCGTCGCCGCGCGTCACTGCAACCTTGGTGTGCGTTCTCTCATAGAAAATAAAGGAGGCGGCTCTTTTGCCGCGCGTCAAGGCGTTTCGGTGTGCGTTGGGCTTTACTCTGCTCTCATTAATCTCGTCGGGGCGACAGTGGCTCAGTTGTAGAGCATTGGCCTTTGAAGGTTGTGGGTTTGAGTCCACCCCAGGACTTTCTCCACTGACTCCCGCTGATGTCTGTTGTCGTTGTGTCCTTGGGCAAGACACTTAACCTCTGGGAACAGCAGGTGCCACAGTGGGGCGGCTGCGGCTGTAAAGTGCCAAACTGTGGTTGTGCCCTTAGGCAAGACACTTCCCCCACATTAGAATGAGTCTGGTGTGTGTGGTGCAGCTGTGGCTACAGTAGTTTATCACCACCGTGTATGGAGAGACAGAATAATGATGTGGTAAGTAATGTTTATTAATATAGCGTCTTTCTCAGACCAGAGTCAAAGCGGTTTACAACTGTTACATTAGTCTGTCACTCCTCACAGAGATGGGCGGGGCCAGTACAGGAGGTGTTAGGATTTAGCAGACAGAGACGGATCGTGGTGTGCCAAACTCTGGAAGTTTATTTAAGTTTCTCTCAAGTTCCACTGTTTTACTCTGTTTCTTTCTCTCAGACAGAATAAAGGCAGTACACAGTTTATATAGTCATTGTCACGTCACACATCGAAAGACATACGTGTCACAAAGAGACAGTCAAATCATAGTCATAACATGGAGTCCTTGTAGAGTCCTTGTACAGTCCTGCACGTAGGCCATATTGCTATCTAATACTAATACCCTCCCCTTTGATCACATAATCACATGTGATCACTCAAATCGATCAATCAATAAAGTGGAAAAAGAAAAAAAAAATTCCAAAAAAAAACTTCAAAAAATTATTAAAAACAAAGAAAATGTATGCATTAAACTCATAATCATCAAATCAATATCAGTGGATTTTATCCTCTATCCTGGGAAAAAAACAAAAAACAAAACAAACAAAAACAAATCAAAAATAAAAACAAACAAAAACTATTGGACACACAAGAACTCAGCAGATTCAGTCAAAACACAGACAAAAACGTGCTGAGTCTCAAATTTGAAGCTAATTTCACTTTTATTACTCTATACTTTTATTCTAATGCTAATTGTTTACACTACACTTCACTTATTTCACTGTATTATTTTCACTTTTTAATCTTAGACTGTGTACTTTACTTTCACTATTCACTATAGTTTAAAACTATTCTAATCTATTTACAAATATGTTTGCATATTTGCTTCTATTGAGCCATATTCTTAAACATACATTTTAATCTAATAAATCTCTCTGTGGTATTATACTCTCATTATCAGTGGCTTATTATCAGTGGGATTTTGCTCCATCTCTCTTCTACATTCTCAGGAATAAAACTGTGAACACAGTAAGGCAAATGGTTAATATAAACCAGGAAGTGATGTCACTTCCTCCTCTCAGGCAGTTTGGGATGAATGTAAATCATTAATCAAATTGGAACTATCCTTACAAGAGCTAATCTATTTTAGCAGGTTTGGGGTTGGGGTCAGTTATTCTACAATGGTGTTTGTGCTGGAAACTTCTCAAAGATATCCAAATATCTACTATTGTGTTTTTGTGCTACACACAAATACATCAAAATGCTTTTAAATGCTTTTGAATCTCTGTTGGTTCTAATCTATCTCATTGATCTAGGCATTAATCTAGGCTACACTCATATGGACTTTTGCATAGTCAACATTCACTCATGTGTGAACACAAGTGAATTTGGCAAGTATCTAATAAAACTGTACATAAACTGTAATTAACTTTATCTACTTTTGAAGTAAATGTTTGTGAAATGGTCCCTTTACCATTTGATATTAGCACTGGCTAGAAATATTCTCTATTTTTGAAAGCATCTATGGTTGATGCATTTATCTAATTCTATATTTCCTCTATTTTTTAACTCCAAAGCTCGGCTGCAGCTTGAGCAAAGGCATATTCCTAGTTTGTGACTTCTGTCACTTTTAATGGCTGTAACATAACTCTGATTCTAATATTATAGCTGATCTATCAAAAGGATAACATTGTAGGGTACTATTTTAACTCTTATATGGAAATGTGTTTATGAACAACAAAGGAAGTCAAATTCTACTTTTTTACTCATATTTGCTTCTATTAAAACGCTACAATACTCATACTTTATCATTTTCAAAGTTTTTGTCTGTCAGATGTCTGAATACTTAACATGTATATTGCATTTGTCACAGTTGTGGTTCTGGTTGTAGCAAAAGCATCGGCAATAGACGTTTTTCATTGCCTGGTTCTTGTTCTGCAAATGGCTGTGTCCAATAGATCATCAGATGTCCAGAAGCTAGGGACAAACAAAAACAAAAGAAGAAATCATGAGTATCTCTCTCATTTAGCACTCATCAATGTATAATTTCAATAATATAAACATCACTCCCCAGTTTTTTCTCTCTCAGATCCTCAGGTCCTCAGGTTCCCCTGAGGGTGAGTCTCAGTCGTCATCAGGTCAGGTCATAGAGAGATGTCATCTTGGACATCAGTAGGGTCCAAGCCATGGTTCTGGTCACTCCAGATGCACATCAGGATCTCCAGATACAGTCTTTTCACTTGAAGCACATCAGGTCATTTGCGACGCACTTCTGGTCAATGGTGCAGTGTCACAGTTCCTGTACACAGCTTGTAATGCAGTAGTTACTCTCTATGGTTAAGTCACTTTGATTCTACTTTAACACAATTTCTATTCATGCTGTTGCTAATGTCCCTCAGACAAAAAGCAAGCGCAGTTTACTTCTCTAATTTGTATTTTTATCAGATCTAATTCTCATCAATGTAATTACTTCACACAGTACAAAATCAACAAATCAAAAGTGTCAGGACAGACGTCAATTAAGTCCATGACAATATAGAATTCAAATGAACATTTCTGGTCTCAAAAAATACTGATTCAAGGGATAGACAATTAAAAATATGTTTACATTGGAGTAAACTTTTAATGCTTTTTCTCATGTTCTACTTTTTCATGTATCTATATGTAAATGTGAATGTGTGAGTGTATGTGTGTATGTGTGTGTGTGTGTGTGTATGTGAATTTTGGGGTTGTTTCTCCAGACTCCACGAACCACCTGTAGGTGTCAAAGGTCACACTGTGGTGATGTAAACCAACTGGACACACTCTCAACTCTCATTCAGGTCTTTCCCTGATGCTCCACCCATCACGTCTCCAGATACCTCTCTCTGCCCCGGTCTCTCTCACACCCACTCATCTCTGGAGTGGCGTGGGGAGGGGCAAGGAGGTGGCATTTCCCTTTGCTCTTTGATCTGTGACCTGTGGCTGGGTGGGCTTTGCGCTGTCCAGTGTCCAGCAGTGACCTCTCGTACAGTGAGGCAGAGTCTGAAAAACAATCCTTGAAACGGCCAATTTAAAAAAACAATAGATATCAGTATGCGAATGAGATTGTTTTTCTCTCTGAAGTCAAAACAATTTTGAAGCGCTCTTGGCTTTCCCAAGCGCTATGTAAATAAAGATTACTTATTATCTTACTAATGATGACATTTGAAGACCAGAAACTAAAGAAGTTATCAAAACAACAATTATACTCAAAACAAACAACCTTTTAAACTTTAAAACATGTATTATATACTTTTGTACTGTGTGATTAATTATCTATGCGTCCTTGGGTTTCTTGAAAGACGCCATGAAATGAAATTATGAAAAATCTCTATAAAAATGAACATTAATTTGTAAAAACATTTAAAACAAAACTTGAAATCAAACAAAAGATTTAGCTCCAGCTACACTGGATTTGGTTCAATAAAACTCAATTGTGCGTCGGAGCTGCCTCCTCATGTCTCTGAGCAGCAGCAAGGTCACGCGTGTAGTCAAAACAAAAACAAAAGTCACCACTTGAATGTGAATTGGGTGAATTGGGTAGTTTAACTTAATAATATAATACTTTTACAGCCTAATTCTCTCTTTCTTTTTAGACGAAGTCTATAATCAATAATCACTTTTAACACAGATTCTAATTGAAATGTTTGAAAAACGGCTTTTGTAACTAAAATAAAAAATACATGAAAAAATTCTCACAAACAGCTATGAAATATATCAGAGATACAATAATGGACTCACAAAATAAGCAGCAGATTTAAAAAGAAAAGCAAAGCTTTTTGTACTAATCTTTGGGTTTCAAAAACATACTAATATTCAAAACTTATTCACTAATGGTGTTTAAAAACGTTTAACTGTGTCATAACACAATGTTCAAATGGCATATTTCGCAAATTTAACGGAATAACTACTATGAAAAGCCAAAAATCCTAAAGCAGTAGCTTTGCTTCAGAGCCAGAGCAGCGAAGGTGGGGGCCGTTTCCCTGACAACGGCAGCAGATAGAGCGACGCACACACGCACAGGCAGAAAGATACAGAAGAATAACTTTCAAGATTACTTTGTTAAGCGAATATAACTGATGTTGTTCTTTATACTTTTGTCATCCAAATCTAGAAGTGATCACTTTCCACACTAGTAACAAAAGGCACTCTTTAGTGTTTAACGTTTACGCTTCTATTTTATTGAGGTAGCAAACTAATTTAAACTCAAAATCTCTTTCTAAAAAACAAAAACAACTGTTGGATACAACCCTCTCATAGCTCAACTGTGGATAAAACTCGGCAAAAAATGTAAATATCTCACAAAAGCTCTCATAGCTCAACTTTAGATAAAACTCTGCATTCTCCGGTGAACTCTGTTCACTCCAAACACAAAAACTCCCTTTTTCTGTATGTAATTTAAACCGTGATCACTGAAATATTGTTGCTTATGTACTTTTGTCATTTATCAGCTTGAAATTCGTCAATTTCAAAGCTTTTGTAACAAAGGCCTCCTTAACACGTTTCCCTTTTTATAAATTGCTTTTCTGTTTACACCATGGTTTCACTAACTATTTTCTATTCTCTATTCTCTGCCCCGGCTACTCCAAAGGCAGGGACCCCGATACGTCAGGGGTTCCTTTTTCTCTCTGCCCTGACTACTCCAAAGGCAGGGACCCCGATACGTCAGGGGTTCCTTTTTCTCTCTGTCCTGACTACTTCAAAGGACAGGGACCCCGATACGTCAGGGGTTCCTTTCTCTCTGTCCTGACTACTTCAAAGGACAGGGACCCCGATACGTCAGGGGTTCCTTTCTCTCTGTCCTGACTACTTCAAAGGACAGGGACCCCGATACGTCAGGGGTTCCTTTCTCTCTGTCCTGACTACTTCAAAGGACAGGGACCCCGATACGTCAGGGGTTCCTTTCTCTCTGTCCTGACTACTTCAAAGGACAGGGACCCCGATACGTCAGGGGTTCCTTTCTCTCTCTAATCTTATCTATAGATATTAGACATTTGGTGGACCTCAAAAAAGGACCATAATTTAGTTCACTCAATTAGCAGACTTTGAATAAACAGGTGTCCGCTCTTACCTTTTGTTGAACAGGGCCCAGGCACCGTCAGAAGTCCACCAAATATCAGCTTTTCCACGTCCAACCAGGTCTCCAGATCATGAACCAGCGCTCACTAGTACCGGGAACTAGTTTCCATCGGCAGAGACCAATCGCACGTCAAAAATCCCCGGAATGCGGACATGGGGAAAACAATTTGAAACGCTAAGTCCAAAAAACAGGACACAAAAAAATATAGTGAGACAGCGAAAAAGAGTCCCGGAGCCGGTCGCCTCTCCAGCCTGCTGGACCGCTCCCAGGCCCCAGACACTCTCAGCTCTCCCACGCCGAGAAAAAGAAACAAAGCAAACTCCCTCAAAACAATCCAGAGAATGGCACAAACCGAGCCGCGCATTCTCCACCAAATCTGTTAGGATTTAGCAGACAGAGACGGATCGTGGTGTGCCAAACTCTGGAAGTTTATTTAAGTTTCTCTCAAGTTCCACTGGTTTACTCTGTTTCTTTCCCTCAGACAGAATAAAGGCAGTACACAGTTTATATAGTCATTGTCACGTCACACATCGAAAGACATACGTGTCACAAAGAGACAGTCACATCATAGTCATAACATGGAGTCCTTGTACAGTCCTGCATTAGGCCATATTGCTATCTAATACTAATAGAGGCACAGAACTATTGTACATGATTTTATTGGTAGGGGAAACCGGAGCACCCGGAAGAAACCTACGCAGACACGGGGAGAACATGCAAACTCCACTCAGAAAGGCCCTGTCCCGACCGGGATTCAAACCCAGGACGTTCTTGCTGAGAAGCTAGAGAGTGCTAACCACTCAGCCACCGTGCCGCCCAAGAGTCTTTGAGTGTCCAAAAAAGTGCTATATAAAACCAACGCATTATTATTATTATTATTATTATTATTGTTATTATTATTAATATTATTATTATTATTATCAATGAACCCAAAGTTAATAATTGAATAATAAATGTCTCTAAAAAAATATTATATATTGTTTTTTAACATTGTAATGGTCATAAACGCTCTTTGCAGTTGTCTGTGTTTGCAGCTGAGGATTTTCAAACTTGGGGAATAACAGTAAACTCTCTGCCTCCCTCTGGGGGCAGCACAGGGCGTTACACACGGAAAGCATTGTTTACCTTTATACTTGTTACGCCTTTTATTTTCTACTGACAACACTGTTTGTGTGTCTGTATGTGTGTATGTGTGAATGTGCATGTATGTGTGTGTTTGTGCTTGTATGTGTGTGTGTGTGCTTGTATGTGTGTGTGTGTGTATGTGTGTGGTGCTGAACAAGGTTTGTCAAAATAAAACAGTTTATAATAGAGCCATTGTGTGTGTGTGTGTGTGGGGGGGGGGGGGGGGGAGGGGGGGAGGTCAAAGAGAGACCAGAGAGAGACACCAGAGAGAGAGACCAGAGAGAGACCAGAGAGAGACCAAAGAGAGACCAGAGAGAGACTAGAGAGACACCAGAGAGAGAGACCAGAGAGAGACTAGAGAGAGACCAGAGAGAGAGACCAGAGAGAGAGACTAAAGACACCAGAGAGAGACCAGAGAGAGAGACCAGAGAGAGAGACTAAAGACACCAGAGAGACCAGAGAGAGACCAGAGAGAGACCAGAGAGAGACCAGAGAGAGACTAGAGAGAGACCAGAGAGAGAGACTAAAGACACCAGAGAGACCAGAGAGAGACCAGAGAGAGACCAGAGAGAGACCAGAGAGAGACTAGAGAGAGACCAGAGAGAGAGACCAGAGAGAGAGACTAAAGACACCAGAGAGACCAGAGAGAGACCAGAGAGAGACCAGAGAGAGACCAGAGAGAGACCAGAGAGAGACTAGAGAGAGACCAGAGAGAGAGACTAAAGACACCAGAGAGACCAGAGAGAGACCAGAGAGAGACCAGAGAGAGACCAGAGAGAGACTAGAGAGAGACCAGAGAGAGACCAGAGAGAGACCAGAGAAGTCCTCTGATCTAAACACCGTGTAGCAAACAAGACACGAACGTTTCCTTCTGTCTGTAAACAAAGGTGTTAGTGTTTGTGATGTTATTGGAGGATACACACTCAGGGCAAAACAAACACACTGTAAACACACAACATTTGGACACAGAAACCGTGAAAGATGAACTGCGACACATGGAGGGACCACGGACGAGCAAAGTCCTCCTCAGAGTGTCGCAGTTATAGTGTCATGTCCTGGATCTGTTTCCCCAGAGAAGAGCTCTCTCCTTTTAGACCTTTGTCCCAGGACCACTCAGAGTTTAACAGGTCGATCATCACCACCTCCTCCCTGCTCCTCCCACTGCTCCTGCTCCAGCCCAAAACTGCTCCACATTTAGGCCCATAACTCCCCAGAGACACGGCCCCAAACCCCCCCACGCAAAGGTCAACCCGGGTTCCTCCAAATCTTCAAATTCAAGTTGAATTTGACTGGATTTAAATAACTTTACAGTGGAATATTTTCAGTTCCTGGGTTCAAGTTAGGGGTGTGACGATACTTTCTCCCGCGATTTGATTATCGATATGCATTTGCCAAGTATCAATATCGATAAGAAAAAAAAAAGATGTTTTTTTTACATTTTTTTTAAAATTGGTATCAGTACTTAATATATGGCTACATTACGCATCTCTATTCTATTTATCATGAAATAAAGAGTGTTTATTCTTTTATTTATGCCATAAATTGGCATATTGTATATTTCTGACCAATATATCAATAATCGTAATATCGTTATCGTAATATCGTTATCGTGAGCTTTGTATCGTGTATCGTATCGTGAGGTACCCTTAGGTTCCCACCCCTAGTTCAAGTCCAAATCCAGACGGGACCTTTCTGTGTAGAGTCTGTATGTTCTGTCTGCGTAGGTTTCCTCCTGGTTCTCCAGTTTCTTCCTGGTGCTCCAGTTTCTTCCTGGTGCTCCAGTTTCCTCCTGGTGCTACGGTTTCCTCCTGGTGCTACGGTTTCCTCCTGGTGCTACGGTTTCCCCTCGCACTAAAAACATGAGCCATAGTTTAAGCTAGTTTAGTGCGACTGGGAGAACAGATGCAAATCCACACAGCGACAATCCAGAGGTCTCTCTCTGGTCTCTGCAGTTTCACTTTCCATTCTCACTGCTGCTGTTACAGAATGATGTTGGTTCTTTCCCATCTTTGGCCTGAGGAGGACGCTGTTGAAGTGCTTGTGGGGGTTGGGTGTGTTGTAAAGTTCCACTGCCCCCTACAGGCCGCAAGCTGCAACTACATCATTTTCATTCGTTGTCTAACTGCTGTGGACTTTTCAGCGTCTCAGACACAAATCTGATACGAGTAACAACTACATTTGTATAAAAAAAACACGTTTTTTGTTTTTCACAATTTATTAACATAATCCACAATCATTTAAGAGACAAGAAGTCAAAAATAACATTCAGCAAATCTGGTCCAACGTCACATGTTCAGACTGTTTTTAGTAAACTTTTAAAGTCATTCTGTGGTTCACTGTCACACCTGCTCCTCCAGGACCCCTCCTGCTCCTCCTGGACCCCTGCTGCTCCTCCAGGACCCCTCCTGCTCCTCCTGGACCCCTCCTCCTCCTCCTGGACCCCTCCTGCTCCTCCTGGACCCCTCCTGCTCCTCCTGGACCCCTCCTCCTCCTCCTGGACCCCTCCTGCTCCTCCTGGACCCCTCCTGCTCCTCCTGGACCCCTCCTGCTCCTCCTGGACCCCTCCTGCTCCTCCTGGACCCCTCCTGCTCCTCCAGGACCCCTCCTGCTCCTCCAGGACCCCTCCTGCTCCTCCTGGACCCCTCCTCCTCCTCCTAGACCCCTCCTGCTCCTCCTGGACCCCTCCTCCTCCTCCTCCTCCTCCTCCTGGACTCCCCCTTCACTCCTCTATCCCCACCATCTCACAGCTGACCTCCCACAGCCTCTTGGCGGCCTGTTCGTCTTTAGCCGCCGGCGTTAGCTCCTCTTCTTTACAGTTAGCGAAGCACTTTCCGGAGACGCCCTCCACCTCGGGCGAGCTGGCCAGGTAGAGCGGCGTCTGCACTCCTTCCAGCGGGCTCTTGAAGAACGCCATGGACGCCAGCTTAAACAGTGGCTTTGCTAACATGGGGATGGGCACGTGGCGGCCCAGGTTGGTGCGCACGATCCCAGGCGTGAGCGCGTTGACGGTGACGCCGGAGCCTTCCAGCCGCTTGGACAGCTGCAGCGTGAAGAGCAGGTTGGCGAGTTTGCTCTGGCTGTAGCAGAAGGCCTTGTCGTACGCGGCCTCGCTGTTGAGGTCCTGGAAGTTGATGGATCCGTATTTGTAGAGCTTGGAGGAGACCACGACCACGCGGCTGGGGGAGGAGCGTCGGAGCAGGTCGAGGAGGAGGTGGGTGAGCAGGAAGTGGCCGAGGTGGTTAACGCCGAACTGCATCTCGAAGCCGTCCTCGGTCTTGGTGTAGGGGCACTGGTACAGGCCGGCGTTGTTCACCAGGACGTCCAGTCTGGGTTCCTCCTGCAGGACGGGAAATACACAAACACAGGAGGATTAGGGCGAGATTCAAGAGAAAGTAGAAGGAATGTATGGACCAGGGGTTTCCAAAAGGCGGACCAGGGTCCAGGCCCGGACCTCCAGAGCATTTTCTATGGACCCCTGTGATTTTTAAGTCCTAGATATGTAAATATTTCACCAAAGACAGGGGGGAGTGTGTTTCCAGTTGCCATATGATGGTTACCATGGCAATAGCTGTTATGGCAATAATCACCATGGCAACCGTTGGCAATCACTATGGCAAATGCTTTCATGGCAACCGTCACTATAGGAACGCCACTTTAGTATTTTGTACCGTGTCCAAGCAACCTACCCGCAACAGACCAGTATCCATAGAAATTCCTTGGTAACCATGGCTGCAGGGGCCAACCCGTACCCGTCTCACTGAGATGTGCCTAAACACTGGTCGCTATGAATGACAAGCTTCAAATGTTATTGTGTCAGCTTTGACCATCGCATTAGTCCATAGGTCCTCTTGGTAAAATAATGTTTTTATTTTTTTATTTATGCATCTTGCAAGACAAAAAAACTCCATAAAAAGGAGCGGTCAAAGACCATTGGCCTTCACCGGGCTGTACACCTGCCCAGCTCATTGGAGAGGGCCCCCACAGACATAACACACAGGCGCCACCCACAGGCCAATCAGTGCACATGTTTGGCTCTTACACTGGCTTCTTAGCACTCACTCTCAGTTCACTTTAGCACCAGCTCGGTCTGGATCAAACCAGGACCAAGAGGGACTATAGCAGAAAAGGGACATTTCTCTGGATTAAATTTTGTTTTGAACAGTGGCAAATACAAAACGTGTCACCATCGTGCTGGAGATATTGATATTTAACTTGTAGTCTTGTATGTATGTTATTCTTCCATGAGTTGTGTTTCCTCAAATGTTTCCCTCTCTTTGTCTGTGTTTCTGCTGAGCTCAGCGTTTGACAATGACTTTTACAATGACTTTCAGCATGTGACCAGAGTGAGTCATTTTCACACATGTCTACCATTAATACTATTATTCAGATCTATAGCATATACTTGTTTACTCCAACTAAAGTAAGGGCCTGCAACAGTGACCTTGTGTTGAGCTATTTAAAGATGGGGTCTCAAACTTTCAAACTACAAGAAAGAACTGCAATCAAATCCATTTCGTTCCTGGCTCTAAAACAGTTTTCTTCCATCACTACGGTTCTCTTAGATGTGTTTTTGGGTCTGTCACTATTTATTATTTTACAAAACTTTTACAAACCGATGTGTTTATAATGGGAGAAATAAGTTAGGTATCTCAGCTTTAATTTGAGAGCATTGGTTCACTTTACAACAACACTTTTGCAACTTTGACTTCACCTGGAGGATCTGCTCACAGAAGCGGCGCACGGACTGCAGCGAGGCCAGGTCCAGCAGCCGGACCACCAGCTCCCCCCGCTCCCCCCGGTGCCCGCTCTGGGCCTGGATCTCTCGGGCTGCCTCCTCCGCCCTGGTCCGGTCCCGACAGGCCATGATGACCCGGGCCTGCAGGGCGAGCAGCTCCCCGGCCAGGGCCTTCCCGATGCCGCTGTTGGCTCCGGTGATGATGACCGTCTTCCCCCGCATGGTGTCCCCGGGGAGGCGCAGCGGAGGGGCGGCCTTCTGCTGCGGGAAGAGCCGACGGAGAAGGACCAGGACCCCACCGCCTACGACTGCGGCTACAAGGACCGCGCTGAGCATGGAGCCGAGAGCCGGGAGTGTGAATGACCCGGGCTGGTTCAGAACAGGCCCATGAGGCTTTTGTTTTGGTTGTCAGTGGCTCTTCCTCGGGTCCATCCAGCTGCAGCTGTGAGAGAGAGCGGCTGCAGTGCGCCACCTGCTGGAGCGACAATGAACTCTTTCTGGCTGCATTCAAAACTCTCATTTCTCTCATTTTGGTTGCCAGTTTCTTTGGTACATTTTAGCTGGTTTTGACTGGTTAAAAAGACAAAAACATTCACAAACAAAAAATATAAACACACATTTGTTTGAATCTGCTTTTATAAACTGTTTTAGTGAGAGGGCCACTTCAGTTCACCAGACTTGTCCAGGGGTTGACAACATGTGTGTAACACTTTTTGACAGGATTTGGGCTTCAATATATTGGATGATGTGTCTATATTGATTTATACCACAGCTACATCGGCTCCATATTTGGAAAGACAATCAAAAACAAATGTCAGAGGTTCTGAGTTTTACCACACGGTACATGATTATACAGCTGGAGCTTAAGTTGGCTGGATGATACTTGGCGGCATGACTCAGGCTTTAGTTTGGAGATCCTGATATTACCTGTCACATGAAATTTTCGTTGTGCACTTATTTGTTTGCTGTGCATTGTCACTGGTCACATACATTCAATTATTGTGAGATAAAACATGTTTGAACAGAAAGACATCTACGAGTTTAGTACAATTCTGGCTCCACTCAGGAAAATAAATAAGATCTCGATGGTGACGAACAAGTGGCGCACCCTGTCAGTGTAATTATTATCGCTGTGTTATTGCCACACAAAATCTAGGTAGCACCTGAAATCAGAATAGTGGAACCACCTGCATGTGAAAGCCTGACATTGTCAAACCTAAGTAGGGTTGAGCTTGGTTAAAACTGTGATGGGAGACCTCTGGGAACACCAGGTGCCATAGTGGGGAAGGTCACTTCATCCACATTATAATGAGTCTGGTGGTGGTGGAAGGGGCTGATGGCTTCTGTCAGACTGCTCCAGGGCAGCTGTGGCTACAGTAGTTGTTTATCGCCACTGTGCAAGGAGTTAATGAATAATGACATGTGAAGCGTCTTTGAAAAGCTAGTGCATCATTATTAGAAAACATGCCTCCTTCTGCTTTAATTGAGTTTTCATAACACGGGGTAACTCTACGTTTGGTCCAATGAAATACCTTTTTAAGATGCCACGAGGGTGATACAAAATTATATACATACATCAATGGGTTAAAATAGTTTTTATTCTCGACACATCAAAGCCATCATCCAAATTCAGTCAAAATACCTCTTTCCTTGCCTTCCTTCTAGTTTTCAATGACCTTTTCAGCACATATTTAGACCCGAATAACATTATAGACGTCTTAAAAATTGGTTATATTTCACTTGAGCAAACCGCGTTACTGGGTTTCATAAACAAGTATATTACAAAACACAATGAAGGGCAAAGAAGGAAGTTTGTTGATTGAATTTGGATGTAGCCGTAGACTTGTAAACACCATTTGTCTGTACTGTCTCTTTAAACGCGTCGCGCCGCCCTGTGGTTGTTGTGCGGAAACCCCGTGCTGGCTCGGAGGGGACCCAAGATGGCGGAGCGCTCTCAGAGACACAGCTAGCAGTCATCTCTCCAAACAGGCGCGGCCAACGGCACTTCGCGCTGTTATGTAAAGAGTAACGTCCGAGTAAACCCCCGGCTTCAGCGCGTATGTTTGCCTCGCTTCCGGAATGCCTAAAAATTATTAAGGAGAGCGCCAGTCTCTCCGCGGCCCCGAGCCAGACTACGGCGGAATACTGGGGGAGCAACAGCTAACAGCTAACAGCTAACGCCACTAAGCTAGCACCCATAATATTTACAAACCGAGAGGCTTTCTGTCTCACAGTAAAGACTTGCGTTTTGGTTCGCTGCGGGATAAATATGTTCTCTCTCTGTGGCTCTGGGCATTCCATATTAAAGAGTTTTCTAGCGATGAAAATGTGGGGGTGAAAACAGCTAATGCTAATGCTATGCTACATGCAGTATTGCGTTGACCGTACCCAGTGTACCATCGTCCGCGGATGTTTTGGTCGCACGTAAACACCAGCTTTTCGTTTACTACTACACCGTGCAAGACCACCACATGCAGCTCTGCTGATGTGCATGTTCACACACATTCTGTAGTCTATATTAGTCTGTCTGGTAATTGACGCAATGCATTTAGGTTGGACTATTTAGTAGTCGTTAAATATATAATAATTGCATGTTTCTCATATAAACAGTTTAATAGTACACCTAATGTCATCGCACACATTGTAAACATATGAAAGAAGGCGAAATACGTGAGCTATAAACTGCTATTTTAGAATGTTTTCCATATACCGGATACTTTCTTCACTAGTTGTATTATAAATATTAAGCGTTATTGGCCCACGACACCGTATATAAGGCCACAGCTTTTGTTTTTTCTGCGCGGGCTCAGACGCGTTGTTGTGGGTCCCAGGAGGAGGGGGGGCACCTGTCAGAATGACGGACACGCGGCGAAGGGTCAAAGTGTACACCCTGAACGAAGACCGGCAGTGGGACGACCGCGGGACCGGGCACGTCTCCTCGGGATATGTGGAGAGGCTGAGAGGCACGTCCCTGCTGGTGCGGGCGGAGAGCGATGGTGAGAGCACTGAGAGGTTACCCAGGACAGAGCAGACCAGTGAGAGAAGATTACCCAGGACAGAGCAGACCAGTGAGAGAAGATTACCCAGGACAGAGCAGACCAGTGAGAGAAGGTTACCCAGGACAGACCAGACCAATGAGAGAAGGTTACCCAGGACAGACCAGACCAGTGAGAGTGTTACCCAGGACAGACCAGACCAGTGAGAGGAGGTTACCCAGGACAGACCAGACCAATGAGAGAAGGTTACCCAGGACAGACCAGACCAGTGAGAGAAGGTTACCCAGGACAGACCAGACCAGTGAGAGAAGGTTACCCAGGACAGACCAGACCAGTGAGAGAAGGTTACCCAGGACAGACCAGACCAGTGAGAGAAGATTACCCAGGACAGACCAGACCAGTGAGAGAAGGTTACCCAGGACAGACCAGACCAGTGAGAGAATGTTACCCAGGACAGACCAGACCAGTGAGAGAATGTTACCCAGGACAGACCAGACCAGTGAGAGTGTTACCCAGGACAGACCAGACCAGTGAGAGAATGTTACCCAGGACAGACCAGACCAATGAGAGAAGGTTACCCAGGACAGACCAGACCAGTGAGAGGAGGTTACCCAGGACAGACCAGACCAGTGAGAGTGTTACCCAGGACAGACCAGACCAGTGAGAGAAGGTTACCCAGGACAGACCAGACCAGTGAGAGTGTTACCCAGGACAGACCAGACCAGTGAGAGAAGGTTACCCAGGACAGACCAGACCAATGAGAGAAGGTTACCCAGGACAGACCAGACCAGTGAGAGTGTTACCCAGGACAGACCAGACCAGTGAGAGGAGGTTACCCAGGACAGACCAGACCAATGAGAGAAGGTTACCCAGGACAGACCAGACCAGTGAGAGGAGGTTACCCAGGACAGACCAGTGAGAGGAGGTTACCCAGGACAGACCAGTGAGAGAAGGTTACCCAGGACAGACTAGGACAGACCAGTGAGAGAATGTTACCCAGGACAGACCAGACCAATGAGAGAAGGTTACCCAGGACAGACCAATGAGAGAGTGTTACCCAGGACAGACCAGTGAGAGAGTGTTACCCAGGACAGACCAGTGAGTAGGGGTGGAACGGTTTGAAAAAATCACGGTTCGGTTCGTACCTCGGTTCAGAGGCCACGGTTCGGTTCATTTTGTCGGTTCATTTTTCAAAAAAAAAGTTTTGTCTTTTTAATAAACACAGCTCATGTGGACTCGGCTTCTGCTCTGACTGCCCCCCCTGACCTAGAAATGAATTAAGGGGAAGGAAATGGATGGATGGATGGAAGGCATATTCCATCCATCCAATTATGTCTATTTAACATAATTAATGAAAAACAACGCAAAGTGCAACATAAGAAGGCACTTTATGAGGATATTTACCCTCATATATTAAACCACCTTCCTGATTCTCCCAAGGAGGCGCTCCATTCTGGGCCCAGCCTCATTCACTGCATTTATTTAATTTTTGGCATTATCAGTTGTGACTGGAATATTAGTACTGGGCCTTTGTCTTCCATTCCTCCGCTGCTTGTGTCAGTACCTGCGCTGTGTGACAGTGTGACTGTCGTAGAGGGGGCGTGTCTGCAGCGCCAGACTTCTCATCTCCCAGTCTGCGGTGATGAAGTGAGCGGTTCCGCTCATGGATCTATTATAGGTTCCGCGGGACGTCCGAGCGTCAGTCGTGAGCGCAGCTGAGGATGCGCGGGAGAGTTGACTTTAGCCCGGTCTGACTGTGCGTAAAGGAGCTGCTTAAATGCCGCGACAATAAGCGGTCATTGAGACGCTTTTTTCACTCATGTCTTTCTTGTGCCACAGTGCTTACACATCGTGACAGTTTTGTCAAATATTAATTATCAGTGTAGTTACAGTGAAGCCAAAATGCTCTCATACTGGGAATTTAAATGACGCAGGGCTTTCAAGTATCTCCGTTCCTCCGCTCGCAATGACCGCGCTGTGTGTGGACTGAACAACGTGCGCACAACTTTTTTTTCATAAATCAAACCGCGGATCACGTCTGTACCGAACCGAAGACGTTGAACCGAACGGATCACGGATCAGTGATGAACCGTTGCACCTCTACCAGTGAGAGGAGGTTACCCAGGACAGACCAGTGAGAGGAGGTTACCCAGGACAGACCAGTGAGAGGAGGTTACCCAGGACAGACCAGTGAGAGGAGGTTACCCAGACCAGACCAGTGAGAGAAGGTTTCCCAGGACAGACCAGTGACTCTACTCTACTCTACTCTCCCCTGATTGGGAGTGTTTCCTCTGGTCCTGTTTAACCAGTACCAGGTCCTTCTTAGTCCCTCTTGGTCCTGGTTCTATCCAGGCCGAGTGGTGCATGGCTACCTTTACTACCAGCAGATCTCTTGGTGTATTTTATGTGTGGCTAAGATGAGATAAGATTGACTTTATTGATCTCTGATGGATAAATATACAATTTACATTTGTCAGATAGAATCACTCAGATTTGTGCAAAAGACAGAAACATGTTAAAGGTTAAAAATATAGTCTGTGCAGGATATAATTATGTACAATAAAAAGTTTGTTTATAGCTAATTTTTGGATCGTCACATGTTCTCCCCCGACAGGTTCTCTTCTGCTGGAGTCTAAAATCAACCCCAACACGGCCTACCAGAAACAACAGGTGAGACTCTGCCCACTCTCCGCTGAGTCTCTCTCTCTCTCGCTCTCTCGCTCTCTCTCTCTCTCTCTCTCTCTCTCTCTCTCTCTCTCTCTCTCTCTCTCTCTCTCTCTCTCTCTCTCTCTCTCTCTCTCTCTCTCTCTCTCTCTCTCTCTCTCTCTCTCTCTCTCTCTCTCTCTCTGAGCTTCTCTTTCTTTCTGAGCTTCTCTCTCTTTGAGCCTCTCTCTCTGAGCTTCTCTCTCTCTCCGCAGGACACGTTGATCGTTTGGTGCGAGGCTGAGAACTATGACTTGGCGCTGAGCTTTCAGGAGAAGGCCGGATGTGACGAGATCTGGGAGAAAATCTGCCAGGTATGAACTCCTTCTGTGTGGAGTTTGCATGTTCTCCTGGTGTCTCTGTAGAGTTCCTTCAGGTGCTGCTCTGTGTGACCTTGGTCTACCACATGCGCTATATAAATAAAGATTACTTACTGATACAGCAACATAGAAGAAACATATATTTTTATTATCATCTTGCCATATTGCGCTAACTTACTCTAGACATTTAAAGGAGAAGAATGTAAAAATCAGTCCAAAAGTGGTACTGCAGCCTCTCCCACTCTCCCTGACTCAGGTTGCCAGATATGCAGACGAATCCAGCTGGGACCATAACAGCTGAATAGACAAGAGTTTTGTCAACAACAAATCTATAACCAACACCTTTTTCACAAAGATAGAAATCCTGGTTTTATTCCTTGTTTTGTCGTTAATGATTTGAGAATCATAACGAGACCTTTTTTAGTTCTGTGCCACATGGTACTTTACCAGTGAGATTAGCTCCACGCAGTGAGTTCTGGCACCCGGATCACAGACTTTCTGATTGGTGAAACGGTGGAGGGCGGGACATCGAAATGAAAACAATAACAAGATTTAGAGGCTGGAAAAGTAATTTAGAAATTAAAATATCTCTGAACTACTGTTATCAGTTAAAGAAGTAATGGAAAAGAACAGTTTATTATTATGACAGATTAGGGCCCTTTAATGATGACAGATTAGGGCCCTTTAATGATGACAGATTAGGGCCCTTTAACGATGACAGATTAGGGCCCTTTAATGATGACAGATTAGGGCCCTTTAATGATGACAGATTAGGGCCCTTTAACAATGACAGATTAGGGCCCTTTAATGATGACATGAAAATCTTACATATTGCTGCTTTAAATATATACAAACTGATGTAGACTTACTATATGAATATCAAACAGATGAGTGCGTTAGCTGCAGCGCTAACAGAGTGTGTGGTGCAGGTGCAGGGGAAGGACCCGTCGGTGGAGATCACTCAGGATGTGGTGGACGAGTCTGAGGAGGAGCGCTTTGACGACATGTCTTCTCCGGGTCTGGAGCTGCCGCCGTGTGAGCTGAGCCGCCTGGAGGACCTGGCGGAGCTGGTGGCCTCGTCCTTGCCTTCGCCGCTCAGGAGGGAGAAGCTGGCTCTGGCCGTGGAGAACGAGAACTACATCCGCAAACTTCTGGAGCTGTTCAGAGTGTGCGAGGACCTGGAGAACCGTGAGGGCCTGCACCATCTGTACGAGATCATCAAAGGCATCTTCCTGCTCAACCGCACGGCGCTCTTTGAGGTCATGTTCTCGGAGGAGTGCATCATGGACGTGATCGGCTGCTTGGAGTTCGACCCCTCGCTGCAGCAGCCGCGGCCGCACAGAGACTTCCTGACTAAGACGGCGCGCTTCAAGGAGGTCATCCCCATCTCTGACCCCGAGCTGCGGCAGAAGATCCACCAGACGTACCGCGTGCAGTACATCCAGGACATGGTGCTGCCCACGCCCTCCGTGTTCGAGGAGAACATGCTCTCCACTCTGCACTCCTTCATCTTCTTCAACAAGGTGGAGATAGTGGGCATGCTGCAGGTGAGACACACACAGACACACACACAGACACACACAGAGATGCACACAGAGAGACACACACAGAGAGACACAGAGACACACGACAAGGTGGAGATAGTGAGCATGCTGCAGGTGAACACACACACACACACACACACACACACACACACACACACACACACACACACACACACACACACACACACACACACACACACACACACACACACACACACACACACACACACGTGCGTTCTCACCACGCCGCATCAACACAGTCTTGATGCATCTTGGACACATAATGAACTTTGGTGCAAGGCCATGGAGAGACTGAGCTGCTTTAAAGTCTATTCTCTGAGCCACAGGAGACCGTGTACATTACAATGTACATTATGCCCATATTTAGACTGTTGGGTCCTGCTCTTGAGTTACAGATGCATCAATCCAGATTCTGTTTTGTCTGATTGATTTATGTTTTCGGACTGAGGAGAAAAGCACAGATCTGACTCAGTTTAGTGCCGTTTGATTGTGTCCATAATGAAAATCACACACGTTTCCTCCCTCAGCGCTGATATCAGAGCATGTGACCTTTGCTTTTCTACTGTGTCAACGCAGCGTGTTTATGTGGTCGCCATGGAGACGTAGTGTTTGAAAATCACCGCTCTCAGTGTTGTGTACCGCCTTTTCACACCAAACACTAAACAGTTTCTCTTTTTCTACGAAGTTACTATTGGTGGGAAAAAATCGATTCTGTTCAGTATCGCGATATTTTGCTCGCACAATTTAATGGATACAGTAAAACAAAGTAATTAAATTTCCTCATTTTCATCTGAGGTTTCTATGACTCTATGATGTCTGCTTGTTGTGACTCTATGACGTCTGCTTGTTGTGACTCTATGACTGCTTGTTGTGACTCTATGATGTCTGCTTGTTGTGACTCTATGACGTCTGCTTGTTGTGACTCTATGACTGCTTGTTGTGACTCTATGATGTCTGCTTGTTGTGACTCTATGATGTCTGTTGTTGTGGCTCTGTCGTCTGCTTGTTGTGACTCTATGACGTCTGCTTGTTGTGACTCTATGATGTCTGCTTGTTGTGACTCTGACTGCATGTTGTGACTCTATGATGTCTTCTTGTTGTGACTCTATGACGTCTGCTTGTTGTGACTCTATGACATCTGCTTGTTGTGACTCTATGACGTCTGCTTGTTGTGACTCTATGACGTCTGTTTGTTGTGACTAGGGATGTAAAAAACTATGAATTTTCATGACCGACCACCGAGCCTCATTAACCGGTTGAAACCGGTTAACCGCGTAGTTTAAAATAGTCCACGTTCTTTGAAATAACAGCCATTTCGAGCCGCGTACTTTTCATAAGTGCAGCTCTGCGTTCTACTGGATCAGAGTTGAGACAGCGGCGCCCAAACCCGCAACAGCTCCGGCACCTTTGCGCACAGAGAACTGCTTTTTTAATCTTCCCATTCTGCTGTGCTGCGGGTTAATACCAAAACTTTCTAGCAGCAAACGACGGCTCGTTCACATGGTCAAAGCAGCGAGTGACGAGCCGCGTCTCACAGGTCTTCACAAAAGTTTAAATACAAGTGATGTTTGTGGAGCTGATCCCGAGGACCATAAACACAAACATGTTCCATGTGGTTTGACTGGAGCCGTGTGTTTGCACGAATCCTTTGGGCTCCGTGACACAGAGGAGCGCGACAGACCGGTATGTGTGTGTGTATGTATGTGTGTATGTATGTGTGTGTGTATGTGTGTGTGTAAATGTAAGCTCCAATGTAGTTCTGACCCGCGCCAGTGTGCAACATTGACGGTAACAAAGGGGAGAGATGATGCGTGTGGATGTTACGTATGGAGAGGGGGAAAGTGTGTGTGTGTGTGAGTGTGTGTGCGCGCGCGTGCGTGTGTGCATATGTGGCTCGTGCGGCGTGAGAGTTGTCCCGGAGTTTATAATACATGGGCGCACACAGCTAGATACAGACCCGCTCGTCACACCGTGCAAATAGGGCTTAAAATAGCGTTATTAAGAGACCTCCCCTCTCCCCTTTTTCTCTTTTTTAACCGACAGCTTTGACCGGTTAACGCTGTGATGGTCAACCACCGGTTAAACGGTCGCCGATTTACATCCCTAGTTGTGACTCTATGATGTCTGCTTGTTGTGACTCTGTCTGTTTCTTGTGACTCTATGATGTCTGCTTGTTGTGACTATATGATGTCTGCTTGTTGTGACTCTATGATGTCTGTTTGTTGTGACTCTATGATGTCTGCTTGTTGTGACTCGATGTCTGCTTGTTGTGACTCTATGATGTCTGCTTGTTGTGACTCTGACGTCTGCTTGTTGTGACTCTATGATGTCTGCTTGTTGTGACTCTATGACGTCTGCTTGTTGTGACTCTATGACGTCTGCTTGTTGTGACTCTATGATGTCTGCTTGTTGTGACTATGATGTCTGCTTGTTGTGACTCTATGATGTCTGCTTGTTGTGACTCTATGATGTCTGCTTGTTGTGACTCTATGATGTCTGCTTGTTGTGACTCTATGACGTCTGCTTGTTGTGACTCTATGACGTCTGCTTGTTGTGACTCTGACGTCTGCTTGTTGTGACTCTATGACGTCTCCTTGTTGTGACTCTATGACGTCTGCTTGTTGTGACTCTATGACGTCTGCTTGTTGTGACTCTATGACGTCTGCTTGTTGTGACACTATGACGTCTGCTTGTTGTGACTCTATGACGTCTGCTTGTTGTGACTCTATGACGTCTGCTTGTTGTGACTCTATGACGTCTGTTTGTTGTGACTCTATGACGTCTGCTTGTTGTGACTCTATGACGTCTGCTTGTTGTGACTCTATGACGTCTGCTTGTTGTGACTCTATGATGTCTGCTTGTTGTGACTATGATGTCTGCTTGTTGTGACTCTATGACGTCTGCTTGTTGTGACTCTATGACGTCTGCTTGTTGTGACTCTATGACGTCTGCTTGTTGTGACTATGATGTCTGCTTGTTGTGACTCTATGACGTCTGCTTGTTGTGACTCTATGACATCTGCTTGTTGTGACTCTATGACATCTGCTTGTTGTGACTCTATGACGTCTGCTTGTTGTGACTCTATGACGTCTGCTTGTTGTGACTATGACGTCTGCTTGTTGTGACTCTATGACATCTGCTTGTTGTGACTCTATGACGTCTGCTTGTTGTGACTCTATGACATCTGCTTGTTGTGACTATGACATCTGTTGTGACTCTATGATGTCTGCTTTTTGTGACTATGACGTCTGCTTGTTGTGACTCTATGATGTCTGCTTGTTGTGACTCTATGATGTCTGCTTGTTGTGACTCTATGACGTCTGCTTGTTGTGACTCTGTCTTCTTGTTGTGACTCTATGTCTTCTTGTTGTGACAGACAGAATGAATGTCAGTCTTATTTTCCTCAATGTTTGTGAAGTCTCTGAATAATATGAAGGACATAAATCACAATATATCACTGAACCACAATCTGTTCAGATTCAGATTCAGACTACTTTATTTATCCCACCATTTGAGAAGCACATAACATTAAAAAACACAGGAAATAAGTGATTTGACATGAAGTGGAGTCCCATACAAACATATGAACATGAAACAACAATACAGTTCAAACATTAGAGTCCACATCCAGCTACAGAGAGTTCAAAAGTCTAATAGCAGTTGGCACAAAAGATTTTAAATGACGACTGGTTTTACAATGTGATGCAACATAATGTGGTCCTGATGGGAGCAAAGTGAACTCATTCAGAACATGATCAGTGGACATTATGACGCGAGCCTTTCTCACCATCTGCTGGTTACAGAGCGAACAGTTCCCTCTGTCCATGGCAATATATCACAGAATGGCATATCACAGAATGGCGCATCACAGAATGGCAATATATCACAGAATGGCAATATATCACAGAATGGCAATATATCACAGAATGGCATATCACAGAATGGCATATCACAGAATGGCATATCACAGAATGGCATATCACAGAATGGCATATCACAGAATGGCAATATATCACAGAATGGCAATATATCACAGAATGGCAATATATCACAGAATGGCAATATATCACAGAATGGCAATATATCACAGAATGGCATATCACAGAATGGCATATCACAGAATGGCATATCACAGAATGGCATATCACAGAATGGCATATCACAGAATGGCATATCACAGAATGGCATATCACAGAATGGCAATATATCACAGAATGGCAAAATATCACAGAATGGCAATATATCACAGAATGGCAAAATATCACAGAATGGCAAAATATCACAGAATGGCAATATATCACAGAATGGCAATATATCACAGAATGGCAATATATCACAGAATGGCAATATATCACAGAATGGCAATATATCACAGAATGGCAAAATATCACAGAATGGCAATATATCACAGAATGGCAAAATATCACAGAATGGCAATATATCACAGAATGGCAATATATCACAGAATGGCAATATATCACAGAATGGCAATATATCACAGAATGGCAATATATCACAGAATGGCAATATATCACAGAATGGCATATCACAGAATGGCGCATCACAGAATGGCAATATATCACAGAATGGCAATATATCACAGAATGGCAATATATCACAGAATGGCATATCACAGAATGGCATATCACAGAATGGCATATCACAGAATGGCATATCACAGAATGGCATATCACAGAATGGCATATCACAGAATGGCATATCACAGAATGGCAATATATCACAGAATGGCAATATATCACAGAATGGCAATATATCACAGAATGGCAATATATCACAGAATGGCATATCACAGAATGGCATATCACAGAATGGCATATCACAGAATGGCATATCACAGAATGGCATATCACAGAATGGCATATCACAGAATGGCATATCACAGAATGGCATATCACAGAATGGCAATATATCACAGAATGGCAAAATATCACAGAATGGCAATATATCACAGAATGGCAAAATATCACAGAATGGCAAAATATCACAGAATGGCAATATATCACAGAATGGCAATATATCACAGAATGGCAATATATCACAGAATGGCAATATATCACAGAATGGCAATATATCACAGAATGGCAAAATATCACAGAATGGCAATATATCACAGAATGGCAAAATATCACAGAATGGCAATATATCACAGAATGGCAATATATCACAGAATGGCAATATATCACAGAATGGCAATATATCACAGAATGGCAATATATCACAGAATGGCAATATATCACAGAATGGCATATCACAGAATGGCGCATCACAGAATGGCAATATATCACAGAATGGCAATATATCACAGAATGGCAATATATCACAGAATGGCATATCACAGAATGGCATATCACAGAATGGCATATCACAGAATGGCATATCACAGAATGGCATATCACAGAATGGCAATATATCACAGAATGGCAATATATCACAGAATGGCAATATATCACAGAATGGCAATATATCACAGAATGGCAATATATCACAGAATGGCATATCACAGAATGGCATATCACAGAATGGCATATCACAGAATGGCATATCACAGAATGGCATATCACAGAATGGCATATCACAGAATGGCATATCACAGAATGGCATATCACAGAATGGCAATATATCACAGAATGGCAAAATATCACAGAATGGCAATATATCACAGAATGGCAAAATATCACAGAATGGCAAAATATCACAGAATGGCAATATATCACAGAATGGCAATATATCACAGAATGGCAATATATCACAGAATGGCAAAATATCACAGAATGGCAATATATCACAGAATGGCAATATATCACAGAATGGCAATATATCACAGAATGGCAAAATATCACAGAATGGCAATATATCACAGAATGGCATATCACAGAATGGCATATCACAGAATGGCATATCACAGAATGGCAATATATCACAGAATGGCAATATATCACAGAATGGCAATGTCAAAAAATCACAATACACCAGACCGAATCACGATCCTGTCTGTATTGTGATATGTTAAGAATCACAATCATATTAAATCGCCCAAATATCGCAATACTATCAAATCCTCATTTTTGTTCCCAGCCCTATCATAGTGATGCTATAAAGACTGAGATTGTGTGCGTTCTTGTTTGTGTGACTTCAGGACGACGAGAAGTTTCTGAAAGACCTTTTTGCACAGCTGACCGACGAGGCCACAGAGGACGACAAACGCCACGAACTGGTAAAGCTTCAGACGCTCGTGACGCCGCTCTGTGTTTGACTTTTCTCACCGTGAAATGTCTTATCGCAGGTGAACTTCCTGAAAGAGTTCTGCGCTTTCTCCCAAACGCTACAACCTCAGAATCGCGACGCCTTCTTCAAGACCTTATCCAACATGGGCATCCTGCAGTCGCTAGAGGTCATCCTGGTGAGTACCGGGAATTCCAGACTTTAATATATTGTTTTTTTTATGGCAGTAGATCAGCAGAATTGAGTAGTACACAAAGGTCCTATTAATAAGTCCTCACTTATATCATCTCCATATAACAGTTTTTTGGTTCTTTGTAAAGACATAAAAGAGACCAGAACAGTCAGACTCACTTCTTACTTTTACTCACAGTTAAAAGACATAAACGTTTTTGAGTGACATTTATTAATATTACGATGTGGAACAGGTGCGGCTTAATATCCAGCTTTAACAACTACAAAATTAAAATTTGTTCTAAAAATTCAGGCTGGCGGCTCGAGGAGGTCACCTGTAGGGAGGGAGCAGAAGGAGAGTACACTAAGGAGGAGGCCACCTGTAGGGAGGGAGCAGGAGAGAGCACTAAGGAGGAGGCCACTTGTAGGGAGGGAGCAGAAGGAGAGTACACTAAGGAGGAGGCCACCTGTAGGGAGGGAGCAGGAGAGAGCACTAAGGAGGAGGCCACCTGTAGGGAGGGAGCAGGAGAGAGCACTGAGGAGGCCACCTGTAGGGAGGGAGCAGGAGAGAGCACTAAGGAGGAGGCCACCTGTAGGGAGGGAGCAGGAGAGAGCACTGAGGAGGCCACCTGTAGGGAGAGAGCAGGAGAGAGCACTAAGGAGGAGGCCACCTGTAGTGAGGGAGCAGGAGAGAGCACTAAGGAGGAGGCCACCTGTAGTGAGGGAGCAGGAGAGAGCACTAAGGAGGAGGCCACCTGTAGTGAGGGAGCAGGAGAGAGCACTAAGGAGGAGGCCACCTGTAGTGAGGGCGCAGGAGAGAGCACTAAGGAGGAGGCCACCTGTAGGGAGGGAGCAGGAGAGAGCACTAAGGAGGAGGCCACCTGTAGTGAGGGAGCAGAAGGAAAGAGTACTAAGGAGGAGGCCACCTGTAGTGAGGGAGCAGGAGAGAGCACTAAGGAGGAGGCTACCTGTAGGGAGGAGCAGGAGAGAGCACTAAGGAGGAGGCTACCTGTAGGGAGGGAGCAGGAGAGAGCACTAAGGAGGAGGCTACCTGTAGGGAGGGAGCAGGAGAGAGCACTAAGGAGGAGGCCACTTGTAGGGAGGGAGCAGGAGAGAGCACTAAGGAGGAGGCCACCTGTAGGGAGGGAGCAGGAGAGAGCACTAAGGAGGAGGCCACCTGTAGGGAGGGAGCAGGAGAGAGCACTAAGGAGGAGGCCACCTGTAGGGAGGGAGCAGGAGAGAGCACTAAGGAGGAGGCCACTTGTAGGGAGGGAGCAGGAGAGAGCACTAAGGAGGAGGCCACCTGTAGGGAGGGAGCAGGAGAGAGCACTAAGGAGGAGGCCACCTGTAGGGAGGGAGCAGGAGAGAGCACTAAGGAGGAGGCCACCTGTAGGGAGAGAGCAGGAGAGAGCACTAAGGAGGAGGCTACCTGTAGGGAGAGAGCAGGAGAGAGCACTAAGGAGGAGGCTACCTGTAGGGAGGGAGGTGTGCCACATGGTTTCTGTTGTCTGTAACTGGAGCGTGGCGTTTCCTCAGGGCATGGATGACGTCCTGGTGCGAGGGGCAGCTACAGACATCTTCTCGTACCTGGTGGAGTACAACCCGTCGATGGTGCGAGAGTTCGTGATGCAGGAGCCTCAGCAGAACAATGATGTAAGAGGGAGCCGTGAGAGCTGCTGTAGGAGCTGCTGTAGGAGCTGCACTGACTGTGTGTGTTTGTGTGTTTGTGTGTGTGTGTGTGTGTTTGTGTGTGTGTGTAGGACATCCTGCTCATCAACCTGATCATCGAGCACATGATCTGTGACACAGACCCAGAGCTAGGGGGCGCTGTGCAGCTCATGGGGCTCCTGCGGACACTGGTGGATCCAGAGAACATGCTAGCCACGGCTAACGTGAGTCTGAGAACACACAACTTGCAGAAGACACACACAACCTGCATACAGAAGACACACACAACCTGCACACAGAAGACACACACAACCTGCATACAGAAGACACACACAACCTGCATACAGAAGACACACACAACCTGCATACAGAAGACACACACAACCTGCTTGCAGAAGACAAACACAACCTGCTTGCAGAAGACACACACAACCTGCTTGCAGAAGACACACACAACCTGCATACAGAAGATACACACAACCTGCTTGCAGAAGACACACACAACCTGCTTGCAGAAGACACACACAACCTGCATACAGAAGACACACACAACCTGCTTACAGAAGACACACACACACCAATGTGAATAACGTGTCTTGCATAAGGACACTGGTTTCCACTGTGTGGTCACCCATCACAGCACTAACCAGGCTCTCATCTGCTTAGCCCCCATGAGGTTGAGACAGACCTTTGTTGAAGTAAACAATGGTCCTTTTCTTCTCCTTAAACATTTGTAGTGAGTTTGATTCTAATCTTTCTGATTGATTTTCAGAAAACTGAGAAGACAGAGTTCCTGAGTTTCTTCTATAAGCACTGTATGCATGTTCTCTCCGCGCCGCTGCTAGCTAACACCACGGAGGACACGCCTAGCAAAGGTACGGGCTGGTCCGGTCTGGTCCGGTCCCCCTCTGGTCTCGTCCATTCTACACTTTCATTATTCTCTCTTCTCCGGTTTCCCTGGTCTCTTCTCTGGTCTCTTCTCTGGTCTCTTCTCTGGTCTCTTCTCCGGTCTCTTCTCTGGTCTCTTCTCTGGTCTCTTCTCTGGTCTCTTCTCTGGTCTCTCTGGTCTCTTCTCTGGTCTCTTCTCTGGTCTCTCTGGTCTCTTCTCTGGTCTCTTCTCCGGTCTCCCTGGTCTCTTCTCTGGTCTCTTCTCTGGTCTCTTCTCCGGTCTCCCTGGTCTCTTCTCTGGTCTCTTCTCTGGTCTCCCTGGTCTCTTCTCTGGTCTCTTCTCCGGTCTCCCTGGACTCTTCTCTGGTCTCTTCTCTGGTCTCTTCTCTGGTCTCTTCTCTGGTCTCTCTGGTCTCTTCTCTGGTCTCTTCTCTGGTCTCTTCTCTGGTCTCTCTGGTCTCTTCTCTGGTCTCTTCTCCGGTCTCCCTGGTCTCTTCTCTGGTCTCCCTGGTCTCTTCTCTGGTCTCTTCTCTGGTCTCCCTGGTCTCTTCTCTGGTCTCTTCTCTGGTCTCCCTTGTCTCTTCTCTGGTCTCTTCTCTGGTCTCCCTGGTCTCTTCTCTGGTCTCTTCTCTGGTCTCCCTGGTCTCTTCTCTGGTCTCTTCTCTGGTCTCCCTGGTCTCTTCTCTGGTCTCCCTGGTCTCTTCTCTGGTCTCTTCTCTGGTCTCCCTTGTCTCTTCTCTGGTCTCTTCTCTGGTCTCCCTGGTCTCTTCTCTGGTCTCTTCTCTGGTCTCCCTGGTCTCTTCTCTGGTCTCTTCTCTGGTCTCCCTGGTCTCTTCTCTGGTCTCTTCTCTGGTCTCCCTTGTCTCTTCTCTGGTCTCTTCTCTGGTCTCTTCTCTGGTCTCTCTGGTCTCTTCTCTGGTCTCTTCTCCGGTCTCCCTGGTCTCTTCTCTGGTCTCCCTGGTCTCTTCTCTGGTCTCTTCTCTGGTCTCCCTGGTCTCTTCTCTGGTCTCTTCTCTGGTCTCCCTGGTCTCTTCTCTGGTCTCTTCTCTGGTCTCTCTGGTCTCCCTGGTCTCTTCTCTGGTCTCTTCTCTGGTCTCCCTGGTCTCTTCTCTGGTCTCTTCTCTGGTCTCTTCTCTGGTCTCTTCTCTGGTCTCCCTGGTCTCTTCTCTGGTCTCTTCTCTGGTCTCTTCTCTGGTCTCTTCTCTGGTATCTCTGGTCTCTTCTCTGGTCTCTTCTCTGGTCTCCCTGGTCTCTTCTCTGGTCTCTTCTCTGGTCTCCCTGGTCTCTTCTCTGGTCTCTTCTCTGGTCTCCCTTGTCTCTTCTCTGGTCTCTTCTCTGGTCTCCCTGGTCTCTTCTCTGGTCTCTTCTCTGGTCTCCCTGGTCTCTTCTCTGGTCTCTTCTCTGGTCTCCCTGGTCTCTTCTCTGGTCTCCCTGGTCTCTTCTCTGGTCTCTTCTCTGGTCTCCCTTGTCTCTTCTCTGGTCTCTTCTCTGGTCTCCCTGGTCTCTTCTCTGGTCTCCCTGGTCTCTTCTCTGGTCTCTTCTCTGGTCTCCCTGGTCTCTTCTCTGGTCTCTTCTCTGGTCTCCCTTGTCTCTTCTCTGGTCTCTTCTCTGGTCTCTTCTCTGGTCTCTCTGGTCTCTTCTCTGGTCTCTTCTCCGGTCTAACTGGTCTCTTCTCTGGTCTCCCTGGTCTCTTCTCTGGTCTCTTCTCTGGTCTCCCTGGTCTCTTCTCTGGTCTCTTCTCTGGTCTCCCTGGTCTCTTCTCTGGTCTCTTCTCTGGTCTCCCTGGTCTCTTCTCTGGTCTCTTCTCTGGTCTCCCTGGTCTCTTCTCTGGTCTCTTCTCTGGTCTCTTCTCTGGTCTCCCTGGTCTCTTCTCTGGTCTCTTCTCTGGTCTCTTCTCTGGTATCTCTGGTCTCTTCTCTGGTCTCTTCTCTGGTCTCCCTGGTCTCTTCTCTGGTCTCTTCTCTGGTCTCCCTGGTCTCTTCTCTGGTCTCTTCTCTGGTCTCTTCTCTGGTATCTCTGGTCTCTTCTCTGGTCTCTTCTCTGGTCTCCCTGGTCTCTTCTCTGGTCTCTTCAGCTGACAAGACAGACATGACCTTTCTGAGGAGGACCAAACTGTCACCTACAGAAAAAACAATCTAAACTTGTAGAAAGTTGACTCCCTTCGTCTGCTGTGTGGTCACGGCCACAGGGTCCTAATGCCTGCCTGTGTTTCCCCCAGACGACTTTCAGACGTCTCAGCTGCTGGCGCTGATCCTGGAGCTGCTGACCTTCTGCGTGGAGCACCACACGTACCACATCAAGAACTACATCATCAACAAAGACATCCTGCGGCGGGTGCTGGTGCTCACGGCGTCCCAGCATGCCTTTCTCGCTCTGTGTAAGCCCCCATCAGTCACACCATCTCTGTGCGGATGTGGATGCTAACGCTTGATGCTAATGCTATCCTCTTGTGCACAGGTGCGCTGCGGTTCATGCGGAGAATCATCGGACTCAAAGACGAGTTCTACAACCGCTACATCATGAGGAACTTCCTGTTTGAGCCGGTTGTCAAGGCTTTTCTGAACAACGGCTCGCGCTACAACCTCATGAACTCGGCCATCATCGAGATGTTCGAATATGTGCGCGTGGTGAGGACTGTCAATGCATTTATTTAGCCTCATTTCCACCAAGCCCACTCGACCCTACGTTACATTTTAGTATGTGGTCCCGTATCCTAGCAACCTACCCTCAACAAACCAGTATCCAGGGAGATTTCCCATGGGGCGTTCAGACCGGAACATGCTGCGGTGACTTTAATGCAAAATCAATGGTGTCATGGGACGCACGGTAGAGACGCACAGACTGAGCGGCAAAGGCGCGGCAGAGACGCAGGAGCGGAAAATCTTCGCTCGCAGGAGATAAACATCGCTCAACTTTTTCCTCGGGACGCTCGTGCAGCGACCGATCAGAGCGCCAAACCAGGACTAAACCAGGACTGACTCTGTGCTTATGAACATGTGCCTCCAGCCTGAGTTCTCATTCTTCTGTGACTGTAAACAACTGCTTCGAGCGTTTTCGCTGATGCGGAAATACTGTTTAATAATAAAATAAATGTATGGCGCTCCTCCGTGCTGCTGTTATATAAAGTCTCCTCCGTGAACACATACTTAGTCTGTGAAGGTCTCAGACACAAAGACACTGCAGCTGCATTCTTGGAGAAGAACTTTACACAAAAGCTGGTAGCTTAACTCCGTTAGCGTCAAAGCACTTCCACTGGGCGCCATTGCAGCTCAGGACTTCTGGTCTGAACACCCCGAGCTTCTGAAATTTAGAGAATGTGCGTCTAGTAGAAGCTACGTTACAGCGTCGGCTTCTGCACGCCTCATTAGAGAGAGAGACCCTGGTACTGGTTCAAGAGGAAGTAGAGCCGAGGAGGGCTGGTGGAAACGGGGCTGTAGATAGCTCTGTACAGTTGTGTACCCAAACTTTATCTGAAGCAACACACATTCTGCTGTTACATATAAATGATTAGCCTTCTACATGATATTCTTTGTTGTTCAGGTGTTTGCTAACATGTGTGTGTTGTTTAGATGTTTGCTAACATGTGTGTGTTGTTCAGGTGTTTGCTAACCTGTGTGTGTTGTTCAGGTGTTTGCTAACCATGTGTGTGTTGTTTAGATGTGTAACATGTGTGTGTTGTTTAGATGTTTGCTAACATGTGTGTGTTGTTTAGATGTTTGCTAACATGTGTGTGTTGTTTTGTTTGCTAACATGTGTGTGTTGTTCAGGTGTTTGCTAACATGTGTGTGTTGTTCAGGTGTTTGCTAACCTGTGTGTGTTGTTCAGGTGGTATGCTACCTGTGTGGTGGTTCCGGTCTTGGCTACGCTGTGTGTGATGTCCAGATGTTGCTCAGTGTGTGTTGTTCAGTGTTTGCTCACGGTGTGTGTTGTTCAGGTGTTTGCTAACCGGTGTGTGGTGGTGTCAGGTGTTTGGCTAACCTGTTGTGTTGTTCAGATGTTTGCTAACGTGTGTGTTGTTCCGGATGGTTGTAACATGAGTGAGTTGTTCAGTCGTGTTTGCTAACCTGTGTGGGGTGTTGTTCAGAGGTGGTTTGCTAACCTGTGTGTGTTGTTCAGTGTTTGCTAAACCTGTGTGTGTTGTTCAGGTGTTTGCTAACATGTGTGTGTTGTTCAGGTGTTTGCTAACCTGTGTGTGTTGTTCAGGTGTTTGCTAACCTGTGTGTGTTGTTCAGGTGTTTGCTAACATGTGTGTGTTGTTCAGATGTTTGCTAACATGTGTGTGTTGTTCAGGTGTTTGCGATCCTGTGTGTGGGTTCAGGTGTTTGCTAACCTGTGTGTGATGTTCAGGTGTTTGCTAACATGTGTGGTGTTGTTCAGGGGTGTTTGCTAACATGTGTGTGTTGTTCAGGTGTTTGCTAACATGTGTGTGTTGTTTAGATGTTTGCTAACCTGTGTGTGTTGTTCAGGTGTTTGCTAACCTGTGTGTGTTGTTCAGTGTTTGTAACATGTGTGTGTTGTTTAGAGTGTGTTGCTAACATGTGGTGGTGTTCAGGAGGACATACAAGTCTCTCACCGGCACACGACGTGTACCTACTTGCAAAGCAGGAAGTGACATCTCCTACCTTAGACACAATGGACTATGTACGATACGAAGCAGCGAGCGCGAGGACCCCCCCAAACTGACAGGTGACTTTCTCCACTTCGTCCAAATCCATCAGCCGTGTCTGTACCACTAGACAGACCCCATTATGGACGGGGACGGAGACAAGAAGGGGCCAACACACGGCAAAGAAATTGAACCGTGGCTCCAGGACGATAACCGGGAGGAGGGGGCTGTAGTACTGTCACACGCCTGGGGTGGGACGAGGGGAGGGAGACCAGAGAGAGAGGGAGGGAGGGAGGGAGACCAGAGAGAGAGGAGGGATGGGAGAGGAGAGGGAGGGAGGACCAGGACGAGAGGGAGGAGGGAGACCAGGACGAGAGGGAGGAGGGAGGACCAGACGAGAGAGGGAGGGAGGGACCAGGACGAGAGGGAGGGGAGGGAGACCAGGACGAGAGGGAGCGAGGGAGGACCAGGACGAGAGGGAGCGAGGGAGGACCAGGACGAGAGGGAGGGAGGGAGGACCAGGACGAGAGGGAGGGAGGGAGGACCAGGACGAGAGGAGGAGGGAGGACCAGGACGAGAGGGAGGGAGGGAGGACCAGGACGAGAGGGAGGGAGGGAGGACCAGGACGAGAGAGGGACAGGGAGAGGGAGGACCAGGACGAGAGGGAGGGAGGGAGGACCAGGAAGAGAGGGAGGACCAGGACGAGAGAGGAGGGGACCAGGAGGGAGGACCAGGACGAGAGGGAGGGAGGACCAGGACGAGAGGGAGGAGGAGGACCAGGACGAGAGGAGGAGGGAGGACCAGGACGAGAGGGAGCGAGGGAGGACCAGGACGAGAGGGAGCGAGGGAGGACCAGGACGAGAGGGAGGGAGGGAGGACCAGGACGAGAGGGAGGAGGGAGGACCAGGACGAGAGGGAGCGAGGGAGGACCAGGACGAGAGGGAGAGGAGGGAGGACCAGGACGAGAGGGAGGGAGGGAGGACCAGGACGAGAGGGAGGAGGGAGGACCAGGACGAGAGGGAGGAGGGAGGACCAGGACGAGAGGGAGCGAGGGAGGACCAGGACGAGAGGGAGCGAGGGAGGACCAGGACGAGAGGGAGGAGGGAGGACCAGGACAGAGGGAGGGAGGAGGACCAGGACGAGAGGGAGGACCAGGACGAGAGGGGAGAGGAGGGAGGGAGGACCAGGACGAGAGGGAGGGAGGGAGGACCAGGACGACGAGGGAGGGAGGGAGGGGACCAGGACGAGAGGGAGCGAGGGAGGACCTGGACGAGAGGGAGCGAGGGAGGACCAGGACGAGAGGGAGGGAGGGAGGACCAGGACGAGAGGGAGGGAGGGAGGACCAGGGACGAGAGAGGGAGCGAGGGAGGACCAGGACGAGAGGGAGCGAGGGAGGACCAGGACGAGAGGGAGGGAGGGAGGACCAGGACGAGAGGGAGGACCAGGACGAGAGGGAGGAGACCAGGACGAGAGGGAGGGAGGGAGGACCAGGAAGAGAGGGAGGACCAGGACGAGAGGGAGGGAGGGAGGACCAGGAAGAGAGGGAGGACCAGGACGAGAGGGAGGGAGGGAGGACCAGGACGAGAGGGAGCGAGGGAGGACCAGGACGAGAGGGAGCGAGGGAGGACCAGGACGAGAGGGAGGACCAGGACGAGAGGGAGAGAGGGAGGACCAGGACGAGAGGGAGCGAGGGAGGACCAGGACGAGAGGGAGCGAGGGAGGACCAGGACGAGAGGGAGGGAGGGAGGACCAGGACGAGAGGGAGGGAGGGAGGACCAGGACGAGAGGGAGCGAGGGAGGACCAGGACGAGAGGGAGCGAGGGAGGACCAGGACGAGAGGGAGGGAGGGAGGACCAGGACGAGAGGGAGGACCAGGACGAGAGGGAGAGAGGGAGGACCAGGACGAGAGGGAGGGAGGGAGGACCAGGACGAGAGGGAGGGAGGGAGGACCAGGACGAGAGGGAGCGAGGGAGGACCTGGACGAGAGGGAGCGAGGGAGGACCAGGACGAGAGGGAGGGAGGGAGGACCAGGACGAGAGGGAGGGAGGGAGGACCAGGACGAGAGGGAGAGAGGGAGGACCAGGACGAGAGGGAGCGAGGGAGGACCAGGACGAGAGGGAGCGAGGGAGGACCTGGACGAGAGGGAGCGAGGGAGGACCTGGACGAGAGGGAGGACCAGGACGAGAGGGAGAGAGGGAGGACCAGGACGAGAGGGAGCGAGGGAGGACCAGGACGAGAGGGAGCGAGGGAGGACCTGGACGAGAGGGAGGACCAGGACGAGAGGGAGAGAGGGAGGACCAGGACGAGAGGGAGGGAGGGAGGACCAGGACGAGAGGGAGAGAGGGAGGACCAGGACGAGAGGGAGCGAGGGAGGACCTGGACTAGAGGGAGGACCAGGACGAGAGGGAGGGAGGGAGGACCAGGACGAGAAGGAGGAAGGGAGGACCTGGACGAGAGGGAGCGAGGGAGGACCAGGACGAGAGGGAGGGAGGGAGGACCAGGACGAGAGGGAGGGAGGGAGGACCAGGACGAGAGGGAGCGAGGGAGGACCAGGACGAGAGGGAGCGAGGGAGGACCAGGACGAGAGGGAGGACCAGGACGAGAGGGAGGACCAGGACGAGAGGGAGAGAGGGAGGACCAGGACGAGAGGGAGGGAGGGAGGACCAGGACGAGAGGGAGGGAGGGAGGACCAGGACGAGAGGGAGCGAGGGAGGACCTGGACGAGAGGGAGCGAGGGAGGACCTGGACGAGAGGGAGCGAGGGAGGACCTGGACGAGAGGGAGGACCAGGACGAGAGGGAGGACCAGGACGAGAGGGAGCGAGGGAGGACCTGGACGAGAGGGAGCGAGGGAGGACCTGGACGAGAGGGAGGGAGGGAGGACCAGGACGAGAGGGAGAGAGGGAGGACCAGGACGAGAGGGAGCGAGGGAGGACCAGGACGAGAGGGAGCGAGGGAGGACCTGGACGAGAGGGAGCGAGGGAGGACCAGGACGAGAGGGAGCGAGGGAGGACCTGGACGAGAGGGAGCGAGGGAGGACCTGGACGAGAGGGAGGACCAGGACGAGAGGGAGAGAGGGAGGACCAGGACGAGAGGGAGCGAGGGAGGACCAGGACGAGAGGGAGCGAGGGAGGACCTGGACGAGAGGGAGGACCAGGACGAGAGGGAGAGAGGGAGGACCAGGACGAGAGGGAGGGAGGGAGGACCAGGACGAGAGGGAGCGAGGGAGGACCAGGACGAGAGGGACCAGGACGAGAGGGAGGGAGGGAGGACCAGGGAGAGGGAGCGAGGGAGGACCAGGACGAGAGGGAGGGAGGGAGGACCAGGACGAGAGGGAGGACCAGGACGAGAGGGAGGGAGGGAGGACCAGGACGAGAGGGAGGGAGGGAGGACCAGGACGAGAGGGAGCGAGGGAGGACCTGGACGAGAGGGAGAGAGGGAGGACCAGGACGAGAGGGAGCGAGGGAGGACCAGGACGAGAGGGAGGGAGGGAGGACCAGGACGAGAGGGAGGGAGGGAGGACCAGGACGAGAGGGAGAGAGGGAGGACCAGGACGAGAGGGAGCGAGGGAGGACCAGGACGAGAGGGAGCGAGGGAGGACCAGGACGAGAGGGAGGACCAGGACGAGAGGGAGAGAGGGAGGACCAGGACGAGAGGGAGGGAGGGAGGACCAGGACGAGAGGGAGAGAGGGAGGACCAGGACGAGAGGGAGCGAGGGAGGACCTGGACTAGAGGGAGGACCAGGACGAGAGGGAGGGAGGGAGGACCAGGACGAGAGGGAGGAAGGGAGGACCAGGACGAGAGGGAGCGAGGGAGGACCAGGACGAGAGGGAGGGAGGGAGGACCAGGACGAGAGGGAGCGAGGGAGGACCAGGACGAGAGGGAGCGAGGGAGGACCAGGACGAGAGGGAGGGAGGGAGGACCAGGACGAGAGGGAGGACCAGGACGAGAGGGAGAGAGGGAGGACCAGGACGAGAGGGAGGGAGGGAGGACCAGGACGAGAGGGAGGGAGGGAGGACCAGGACGAGAGGGAGCGAGGGAGGACCTGGACGAGAGGGAGCGAGGGAGGACCTGGACGAGAGGGAGCGAGGGAGGACCTGGACGAGAGGGAGGACCAGGACGAGAGGGAGAGAGGGAGGACCAGGACGAGAGGGAGCGAGGGAGGACCAGGACGAGAGGGAGCGAGGGAGGACCTGGACGAGAGGGAGCGAGGGAGGACCAGGACGAGAGGGAGCGAGGGAGGACCTGGACGAGAGGGAGCGAGGGAGGACCTGGACGAGAGGGAGGACCAGGACGAGAGGGAGAGAGGGAGGACCAGGACGAGAGGGAGCGAGGGAGGACCAGGACGAGAGGGAGCGAGGGAGGACCTGGACGAGAGGGAGGACCAGGACGAGAGGGAGGACCAGGACGAGAGGGAGGGAGGGAGGCCCCGAGACGAGAGGGAGAGAGGGAGGACCAGGACGAGAGGGAGCGAGGGAGGACCTGGACTAGAGGGAGGACCAGGACGAGAGGGAGGACCAGGACGAGAGGGAGGGAGGGAGGACCAGGACGAGAGGGAGGAAGGGAGGACCAGGAACGAGAGGGAGGACCAGGACGAGAGGGAGGACCAGGACGAGAGGAGGAGAGGAGGACCAGGACGAGAGAGAGAGGCCCAGAGAGAGAGAGAGGCCCAGAGAGAGACCAGAGAGAGACCAGAGAGAGACCATAAGAGACCATAGAGACCACAGACCATAGAGAGACCAGAGAGAGACCATAGAGAGACCAGAGAGAGACCAGAGAGAGACCAGAGAGAGACCAGAGAGAGACCAGAGAGAGACCAGAGAGACCAGAGAGAGGAGAGAGAGAGGAGACCGGGAGAGACCAGAGAGAGACCAAAAGAGAGACCAGAGAAGAGACCAGAGAGAGAGACCAGAGACCAGAGAGACCAGAGACCAGAGACCAGAGAGAGACCAGAGAGAGAGACCAGGAGAGACCAGAGAGAGACCAGAGAGAGACCAGAGAGAGACCAGAGAGAGAGACCAGAGAGAGACCAGGAGAGAGACCAGAGAGAGACCAGAGAGAGACCAGAGAGAGACCAGTAGAGAGACCAGAGAGAGACCAGAGAGAGACGCACAGAGAGAGACCAGGGGGAAGAGGGCACAGAGAGACCAGGGGGAGAGAGCGAGAGAGAGACCAGGGGGAGAGAGCACAGAGAGAGACCAGGGGGAGAGAGCACAGAGAGAGACCAGGGGGAGAGAGCACAGAGAGAGACCAGGGGGAGAGAGCACAGAGAGAGACCAGGGGGAGAGAGCACAGAGAGAGAGACCGGGGGAGAGCACACAGAGAGAGACCAGAGGGAGAGGGCACAGAGACCAGGGGGAGAGAGCACAGAGACCAGGGGGAGAGAGCGAGAGAGAGACCAGGGAGAGAGCACAGAGAGAGACCAGGGGGAGAGAGCGAGAGAGAGACCAGGGAGAGAGCACAGAGAGACCAGGGGGAGAGAGCACAGAGAGACCAGGGAGAGAGAGACCAGGGAGAGAGACCAGGGGGAGAGAGCACAGAGAGAGAGAGAGACCAGGGGGAGAGAGCACAGAAAGAGAGACCAGGGGGAGAGCGCACAGAGAGAGAGTACTGTGATGGGAGACCTCTGGGAACAGCAGGTGTCACAGTGGGGCAGCTGTAAAGTGCCAAACTGTGGTTGTGTCCTTGGGCAAGACACTTCCCCCACATTAGAATGAGTCTGGTTGGTGGTGGTGGGAGGGGCCGCAGGGATCAAAGAAATGGTCAAAAGTAGCATGTTTCAGTTTGGCAAACGTGGTTTTAACGGTGTATTCTTGAATGAATGAACCTGTGAAGTACTTTTATTTAAACGGTAAAAGCATCACAGAGAAAGTCTTAATAATCTTTTTATTTAGATCATTAACAGAAACCATCGTAGACATTGAACCAAGAAATGTGTCTTTTGAAGTAGGAGGGTTTGAAAATGTTTATTCTTCTGGAACATGAGACAAATACCAACTCTGGAAATCCACAAAACCTCCCTGGGATTTAATAAACAGACGAATTTACAAACCGCACAAAAACATGCGTTTTGTGAAAAAAACCCAAAAACAAGTATTTCCAAAGACCCATGGACTGTTAGTGGACCGAGGGCGTGACATCACCACAGTGGTTAATGTGGTAGATGCTGATCTGACCATAAGCTGGAGCCACTTTCCTTATATGGGCATTTGCTTCCTGCTGTAACAGTGTTGCTAAGGTGGTTGCTAAGGTAAGATGGAGCTTCCCTCGCACATGAAGGCTTCTGATTGGTCACTCCTTACATGGCTCATATACAATATTAACATGGGGATCACAGAGAGCGCTTCATGGTGCGGCACAAACCAGTTTACTTTGACGTGAAAGACCATGGAACATTCTCTGAAAACGTTTTATTTCAATCAATAAAGATTTAAATAGAATAAGGAATAGATCATTCAATTAGTAATGTCTTGATGAGAGACCACAGAGAGACCAGCGACCAGAGGGAGACCAGAGAGACCACAGAGAGACACCAGAGAGAGACTAGAGGGAACAGAGAGATTAGAGAGACCAGAGACAGACCAAGAAGAAACCAGAGACCATCTGTATACAGTCCATGTAAAATTCTCTGAAAAGAACATTTTATTCCCAAAGGCCATGAACAGGACAAACACAAAACAAACGTTGTCATGGAGACGACAGTAAACGGCGCAGCGTCAGCTTAAAAGTCGAGCGTTCGTACAAACGAGAGGCTTCACATCAAATCATCAGAAAATAAACTAATAAAAATAGATGCCATTTAAAGACTTGATTTCACCCCAATAACAAACATTTAAAAAAGCACAAAACAAAACCTCGATCTCTCTCGGACTTAGAAATATATGAGTGAAGGGTCCGGGGGTCACTGGGCCTGCTGGGCCTGGCAGGGGGGAGGGCTTCGGGAGTCACTGTGCCTGGCAGGGGGGAGGGCTCCGGGAGTCACTGGGCCTGCTGGGCCTGGCAGGGGGGAGGGCTCCGGGAGTCACTGGGCCTGCTGGGCCTGGCAGGGGGGAGGGCTCCGGGAGTCACTGGGCCTGCTGGGCCTGGCAGGGGGGAGGGCTCCGGGGGTCACTTGGCCGCCTGCTGGGCCTGGCAGGGCTCCGGGGGTCACTTGGCCTGCTGGGCCTGGCAGGGGGGAGGGCTCCGGGGGTCACTTGGCCGCCTGCTGGGCCTGGCAGGGGGGAGGGCTCTGGGGGTCATCTGGCCGCCTGCTGGGCCTGGCAGGGGGGAGGGCTCCGGGGGTCATCTGGCCGCCTGCTGGGCCTGGCAGGGCTCCGGGGGTCACTTGGCCTGCTGGGCCTGGCAGGGGGGAGGGCTCCGGGAGTCACTGGGCCTGGCAGGGGGGAGGGCTCCGGGAGTCACTGGGCCTGCTGGGCCTGGCAGGGGGGAGGGCTCCGGGGGTCATCTGGCCGCCTGCTGGGCCTGGCAGGGCTCCGGGGGTCACTCGGCCTGCTGGGCCTGGCAGGGGGGAGGGCTCCGGGGGTCACTTGGCCGCCTGTTGGGCCTGGCAGGGGTGAGGCCTCCGGCGGTCACTTGGCCGCCTGCTGGGCCTGGCAGGGGTGAGGCCTCCGGCGGTCACTTGGCCGCCTGCTGGGCCTGGCAGGGGGGAGGGCTCCGGGGGTCACTGGGCCTGCTGGGCCTGGCAGGGGGGAGGGCTCCGGGGGTCACTGGGCCTGCTGGGCCTGGCAGGGGGGAGGGCTCCGGGAGTCACTGGGCCTGCTGGGCCTGGCAGGGGGGAGGGCTCCGGGGGTCACTGGGCCTGCTGGGCCTGGCAGGGGGGAGGGCTCCGGGGGTCACTGGGCCTGCTGGGCCTGGCAGGGGGGAGGGCTCCGGGGGTCACTGGGCCTGCTGGGCCTGGCAGGGGGGAGGGCTTCGGGGGTTACTTGGCCGCCTGCTGGGCCTGGCGCCGCAGCAGAACATAGATCTTCTCTTTGATCCAGTCTTTGTTGTACGGCTGGTACGTTTGTGTGTCCGCCCTGTACCTGCAACACACACACACACACACATTTTACACACACACACATAATACGCAGGGGCCTCAACCTCCTCACACCAGGAACTATAAAGGTGCGTTCAGACCGGACTTAACTTTCACTTAAAAAGCGTCAAGTTTGCATTGAAAGTGAAAGGTGAAGCGCGTCAGGTCGATGTCACTTTAAGCTTTTGACGCGCGAATCGCTCGCGTCTCTTTCGGCGTCAAAAAATCCCTTGACGCCAAAGTTGAGCAAAGCTGAGCTTTTGAAGCTTTGACGTGGGCTTCAACCAATCAGGAGACGAGGAGCAGCAGCTGTGGGTCTGTCTCTGTCATGAAGAGAAGTCATGTATCTGCTGCTGCTGTTGTTTTATTGTCATTAATGTTATTAGCAATATTATTTGTTTGACAGCAGACTGACAGACAGACAGCAGACTGACAGACGGCAGACTGACAGACAGCAGACTGACAGACAGCAGACTGACAGACGGCAGACTGACAGACGGCAGACTGACAGACTGACAGACGGCAGACTGACAGACGGCAGACTGACAGACGGCAGACTGACAGACTGACAGACTGACAGACGGCAGACTGACAGACTGACAGACGGCAGACTGACAGACTGACAGACGGCAGACTGACAGACGGCAGACTGACAGACTGACAGACGGCAGACTGACAGACTGACAGACGGCAGACTGACAGACGGCAGACTGACAGACGGCAGACTGACAGACGGCAGACTGACAGACGGCAGACGGCAGACTGACAGACAGCAGACTGACAGACAGGCGCTCCTCTGCGGGAGAGAGGCGACCGATGCGAGCTCCAGGCAGGAGCGAGGCAGGGGGCGGGGACTTGTCCTGGACGAGTGACTTGGGGAAGCACCGCTGAAATCCAAACTCCTGTCGGCAGCTCCTGGAGTAAATGACACTGCAGCGTCTCAAGTCTGTGGTGAACCCAGAACATGTTTTGTAGAAGCCCCACGACAACGTTATTTGGCTTTATATAACAAATAACACCGTTGTCTTGACGACCGGCAACAGTGAAGCTCCTCCCACCGGCGTCAGGCGCATCAGGAGCTTCAAGCACCAAGGCGTTCACACCAGACCCAGCGTCAAAAGCTTTTGTCTGAACGCGCCTCAACAGGGCTCTCAAGGCTGTATTAATCCAAAAATATACCTCATATTATTTACTATTGTAAATGCACTTATTTTGTCACTTTTAACAAATATGTGATTATAGATAATGATTGTTCCCAATGTCAGGCTCATTCACACTGATATACAGTGCCTTGCGAAAGTATTCGGCCCCCTTGAACCTTTCAACATTTTGCCAGATTTCAGTCTTCAAACATAAAGATATAAAAATTATTTTTTTTGTCAAGAATCAACAAAAAGTGGGACACAATCGTTAAGTTGAACCAAATTTATTGGATAATTTAAAACTGAAAAGTGGGGCGTGCAATATTATTGGGCCCCTTTACTTTCAGTGCAGCAAACTCAGTCCAGAAGTTCAGTGAGGATCTTTGAATGATCCAATGTTGTCCTAAATGACTGATGATGATAAATAGAATGCACCTGTGTGTAATCAAGTCTCCGTATAAATGCACCTGCTCTTTGATAGTCTCAGGGTTCTGTTTAAAGCGCAGAGAGAACCATGAAGACAAAGGAACACACCAGGCAGGTCCGAGATACTGTTGTGGAGAAGTTTAAAGCCGGATTTGGATACAAAAAGATTTCCCAAGCTTTAAACATCTCAAGGAGCACTGTGCAAGCAATTATATTGAAATGGAAAGAGTATCAGACCACTGCAAATCTACCAAGACCCGGCCGTCCCTCCAAACTTTCATCTCAAACAAGGAGAAGACTGATCAGAGATGCAGCCAAGAGGCCCATGATCACTCTGGATGAACTGCAGATAACTACAGCTGAGGTGGGAGAGTCTGTCCATAGGACAACAATCAGTCGTGCACTGCACAAATCTGGCCTTTATGGAAGAGTGGCAAGAAGAAAGCCATTTCTCAAAGATATCCAATAAAAGTCTCTTAAAGTTTGCCACAAGCCACCTGGGAGACACACCAAACATGTGGAAGAAGGTGCTCTGGTCAGATGAAACCAAAATCTAACTTTTTGGCCACAATGCAAAACGATATGTTTGGCATAAAAGCAACACAGCTCATCACCCTGAACACACCATCCCCACTGTCAAACATGGTGGTGGCAGCATCATGCTTTGGGCCTGCTTTTCTTCAGCAGGGACAGGGAAGATGGCTAAAATTGATGGGAAGATGGATGGAGCCAAATACAGGACCATTCTGGAAGAAAACCTGTTGGAGTCTGCAAAAGACCTGAGACTGGGACGGAGATTTATCTTCCAACAGGACAATGATCCAAAACATAAAGCCAAATCTACAATGGAATGGTTCACAAATAGACGTATCCAGGTGTTAGAATGGCCAAGTCAAAGTCCAGACCTGAATCCAATCGAGAATCTGTGGAAAGACCTGAAGACTGCTGTTCACAAACGCTCTCCATCCAACCTCACTGAGCTCCAGCTGTTTTGCAAGGAAGAATGGGCAAGAGTTCCAGTCTCTCGATGTGCAAAACTGATAGAGACATACCCCAAGCGACTTGCAGCTGTAATTGCAGCAAAAGGTGGCGCTACAAAGTATTAGCGCAAGGGGCCGAATAATATTGCACGCCCCACTTTTCAGTTTTTTATTTGTTAAAAAAGTTTAAATTATCCAATAAATTTAGTTCCACTTCACGATTGTGTCCCACTTGTTGTTGATTCTTGACAAAAAAAAATATTTTTATATCTTTATGTTTGAAGCCTGAAATCTGCCAAAATGTTGAAAGGTTCAAGGGGGCCGAATACTTTGTATCTCCACATTTTACCAGGGTTAGCTTAAAAGGAGTAGCTCTCTGGGTGAAAAAGGTTGGAGTATCTGGGTATTACTATCTTATAGCTGTCCCACCCATGGCCACAGGGGGCTAAATCCTTTGCTTTTCTATAAATCCAAACTTTGCTCATTTTCCTCTTGCTCTAACTCCGCTCTGATTGGTCAGAGTGCTGCCTCTCTGTGCCACACACGTCATTGTAAGTATTTGGCGCAAAGCATCATGGGAGCTTGTCCACTGCACAGAACCGGGAGGACCAGAGAAATGGCCAGATAAGGGTGAGTTCTGGGGCTTGGGTTAAACCGAGACAGTACGACTCTGAGGGACCAGGAGAGCCCCGTTTCCACCAACACCACTCCACTCTGCGCAGCACCAGGTCCGTCTTTAGTCTCTCTTTAGTCTCTCTTGGTCCTGGTTCTGTCCAGGCCAAACTGGTGCGAAAGTGTTCTAACTGACAGACTGGACAAAGTGCTGCTGGAAGTTGTGGAAAGTGAGTCATGTTTATGTAAGTAGCGCATTTTATAGTCCAAAGTTACTCAAAGCTTTGGACTGAAGCAAGACCTGAACACACTGGTCCATCAAAGCCACTGACCAAACACCCTGCATCCATTCACTCATTACATTCAGACCTATTGTACATGTTTTTAGTGGTGGAGGAAACCTGCATATACACGGGGAGAACATGCAAACTACACACAGAGGTCTGGAGATGGAATTGAACCCTCCAGTGCCACAGGAGTTTCCACAGATACTGTTGGACTTGAGTGGGGCAGAGTGGTGCAGAGTGGTGCAGAGTGGTGCAGAGTGGTGCAAAGTGGTGCAGAGTGGGGCAGAGTGGGGCAGAGTGGGGCAGAGTGGTGCAGAGTGGTGCAGAGTGGTGCAGAGTGGTGCAAAGTGGTGCAGAGTGGTGCAGAGTGGGGCAGAGTGGTGCAGAGTGGGGCAGAGTGGGGCAGAGTGGTGCAGAGTGGTGCAGAGTGGTGCAGAGTGGTGCAGAGTGGTGCAGAGTGGTGCAGAGTGGTGCAGGAGTGCGAGAGGGGCAGAGTGGGGCAGAGTGGGGCAGAGTGGGGCAGAGTGGGGCAGAGTGGGGCAGAGTGGGGCAGAGTGGGGCAGAGTGGGGCAGAGTGGGGCAGAGTGGGGCAGAGTGGGGCAGAGTGGGGCAGAGTGGGGCAGAGTGGTGCAGAGTGGTGCAGAGTGGGGCAGAGTGGGGCAGAGTGGTGCAGAGTGGGGCAGAGTGGTGCAGAGTGGGGCAGAGTGGGGCAGAGTGGTGCAGAGTGGGGCAGAGTGGGGCAGAGTGGGGCAGAGTGGTGCAGAGTGGGGCAGAGTGGTGCAGAGTGGGGCAGAGTGGGGCAGAGTGGGGCAGAGTGGGGCAGAGTGGGGCAGAGTGGTGCAGAGTGGGGCAGAGTGGGGCAGAGTGGGGCAGAGTGGGGCAGAGTGGGGCAGAGTGGGGCAGAGTGGTGCAGAGTGGTGCAGAGTGGGGCAGAGTGGTGCAGAGTGGGGCAGAGTGGGGCAGAGTGGGGCAGAGTGGGGCAGAGTGGGGCGGTGGAAACAGGGCTCTTTCTCTGAGTCACTGACGGTCGCCATGACCCGAGGACAGCCAGAGCCAGGGAATTGTTTACATTAGATTAGATTTCATTTATCGTCTGTTTGGTCTGTTTCAGATTCTGATGCTCGCCGTGAGGGAAACAAAGCATCTGTGGTACTGAATCATTTATATGTACCGCATAAGTACGTCTATCTACTGATTACCCTGCCCTACATGTACAGTATATCACTTTGCAGTATATATATTTTGAAGGACTGTTATTGAAGCATTTACAGCTAGCAAAGTCCAAAGCTCCGTTCCACATGTGTGTCAATGCTGAGGGAGTGTTTAAGGTCCAGTCTAGTTTAGTCGCTGTGATTTTTTGAAGTCTCTCGTTCAAATGAATGGAGCTGCTCCGGCTGACGCATGCACAGATGTGTTTTTTCACAATGTTCTTGTGGGTGGGACCACTCGCGGCCATTTTGGATTGCTCCAGTAGAGCACATTTTTTGGCCCATTAGTTAGAACGGTGGAGATAGGCGTGACTCTGTCCGTTAATATTTACAGTCTATGGTCTCACTACATCCCAAACATTTACGGTCTTTGCTCGTTACGTTCAAGGTCGGACTTTATACATTTCCATCAGAGACAGAGCTGAGGCAGAACGACGTAACCTGCTGTTCACATGTTTCTGGACATGTTTTCTCACATGATCCCTCACACGGAGGTCACATGATCCCTCACACGGAGGTCACATGATCCCTCACACGGAGGTCACATGATCCCTCACACAGAGGTCACATGATCCCTCACACAGAGGTCACATGATCCCTCACACAGAGGTCACATGATCCCTCACACAGAGGTCACATGATCCCTCACACAGAGGTCACATGATCCCTCACACAGAGGTCACATGATCACTCACACGAGGCAGCTGAGATCGGCCAAGTCGTCGATGAAGTCGAACAGTTGGCTGATGTCGTAGGTGATGGACGGACTGTTGGGGTTCATCCGCTTCAGGTGCTCCTCGTACATTTTACAGACTCCTAAAAACATGGATCTGTCAGAAACCGCCGCAGAAGAAAGTAACAGACAACAACAGTTGGTGACAGACGGTAACAGACGGCGACAGACGGTAACAGACGGTGACAGACGGTAACAGACGGTAACAGACGGTAACAGACGGTAACAGACGGTGACAGACGGTAACAGACGGTGACAGACGGTAACAGACGGTAACTGTAACAGACGGTAACAGACGGTAACGGTAACAGACGGTGACAGACGGTAACAGACGGTAACAGACGGTGACAGACGGTAACAGACGGTAACAGACGGTAACAGACGGTGACAGACGGTAACAGACGGTGACAGACGGTAACAGACGGTGACAGACGGTAACAGACGGTAACGGTAACAGACGGTGACAGACGGTAACAGACGGTAACAGACGGTAACAGACGGTAACAGACGGTAACAGACGGTGACAGACGGTAACAGACGGTGACAGACGGTAACAGACGGTGACAGACGGTAACAGACGGTGACGGTAACAGACGGTGACAGACAGTGACAGACGGTAACAGACAGTGACGGTAACGGTAACAGACAGTGATGTAACAGACGGTGACAGACAGTGACGGTAACAGACGGTGACAGACAGTGATGTAACAGACGGTGACAGACAGTGATGTAACAGACGGTAACAGACGGTGACAGACGGTGACAGACAGTGACGTAACAGACGGTGACAGACGGTGACAGACAGTGATGTAACAGACGGTGACAGACAGTGATGTAACAGACGGTGACAGACAGTGATGTAACAGACGGTGACAGACAGTGACGGTAACAGACGGTGACAGACAGTGACGGTAACAGACGGTGACAGACAGTGACGGTAACAGACGGTGACAGACAGTGACAGACAGTGACAGACGGTGACAGACAGTGACGGTAACAGACGGTGACAGACAGTGACGGTAACAGACGGTGACGGTAACAGACGGTGACAGACAGTGACGGTGACAGACAGTGATGTAACAGACGGTGACAGACAGTGACGGTAACAGACGGTGACAGACAGTGACGGTGACAGACAGTGACGGTAACAGACGGTGACAGACAGTGACAGACGGTGACAGACAGTGACGGTAACAGACGGTGACAGACAGTGACGGTGACAGACAGTGATGTAACAGACGGTGACAGACAGTGACGGTAACAGACGGTGACAGACAGTGACGGTAACAGACGGTGACAGACAGTGATGTAACAGACGGTGACAGACAGTGACGGTGACAGACAGTGACGGTAACAGACGGTGACAGACAGTGACGGTGACAGACAGTGATGTAACAGACGGTGACAGACAGTGACGGTAACAGACGGTGACAGACAGTGACGGTGACAGACGGTGACAGACAGTGACAGACGGTGACAGACAGTGACAGACGGTGACAGACAGTGACGGTAACAGACAGTGACAGACAGTGACGGTAACAGACGGTGACAGACAGTGACGGTGACAGACAGTGACGGTAACAGACGGTGACAGACAGTGATGTAACAGACGGTGACAGACAGTGACGGTGACAGACAGTGACAGACAGTGACGGTGACAGACGGTGACAGACAGTAACAGACGGTGACAGACAGTGACGGTAACAGACGGTGACAGACAGTGACGGTAACAGACGGTGACAGACAGTGACGGTGACAGACGGTGACAGACAGTGACAGACAGTGACAGACGGTGACAGACAGTGACAGACGGTGACAGACAGTGACGGTAACAGACAGTGACAGACAGTGACGGTAACAGACGGTGACAGACAGTGACGGTGACAGACAGTGACGGTAACAGACGGTGACAGACAGTGATGTAACAGACGGTGACAGACAGTGACGGTGACAGACAGTGACGGTAACAGACGGTGACGGTAACAGACGGTGACAGACAGTGACGGTGACAGACAGTGATGTAACAGACGGTGACAGACAGTGACGGTAACAGACGGTGACAGACAGTGACGGTAACAGACGGTGACAGACAGTGACGGTAACAGACAGTGACAGACAGTGACGGTAACAGACAGTGACGGTAACAGACGGTGACAGACAGTGATGTAACAGACGGTGACAGACAGTGACGGTGACAGACAGTGACGGTGACAGACAGTGACGGTAACAGACGGTGACGGTAACAGACGGTGACAGACAGTGACGGTGACAGACAGTGATGTAACAGACGGTGACAGACAGTGACGGTAACAGACGGTGACAGACAGTGACGGTAACAGACGGTGACAGACGGTAACAGACGGTGACAGACGGTGACAGACAGTGACAGACGGTGACAGACAGTGACAGACGGTGACAGACAGTGACAGACAGTGACAGACGGTGACAGACAGTGACAGACGGTGACAGACAGTGACGGTAACAGACGGTGACAGACAGTGATGTAACAGACGGTGACAGACAGTGACAGACGGTGACAGACAGTGACAGACGGTGACAGACAGTGACGGTAACAGACGGTGACAGACAGTGATGTAACAGACGGTGACAGACAGTGACAGACGGTGACAGACAGTGACAGACGGTGACAGACAGTGACGGTAACAGACGGTGACAGACAGTGATGTAACAGACGGTGACAGACAGTGACAGACGGTGACAGACAGTGACAGACGGTGACAGACAGTGATGTAACAGACGGTGACAGACAGTGACAGACAGTGACAGACGGTAACAGAGCGTACCTTCCATGCACTCGTTCACAGACTCGTAGTCTGCGTACGTGCGGCCCTCGGGTCTCTTGGTCGGCTGCACCAGAAGGATCGTGTGTGACTGCAGCAAAAACATTAAAAACACATGAAATACATCCAGGTTTTATTTTAGTGAAGTCTGTTCTTCACGAGCTTCAACCCAGTTATTCTCACTACATTACTAGTTACTAACAAGTATTAGTACTTATTATAAATATATTATTATTATAATAATATATTATTATTATTATAATACTGATTATTATGAACCCAGTCCTTCAGGGACCAGTGGATTTTGTTGAGTCTAAAATACGTCTCAGTAGTTTTGCTTTTCTGAAGTCATAATAAAAATAGAATTGAAAGTTCAGAGTTTATTTAATTATGAATGTGTTTGTTCCTGAACAAGAGAAAACTATGAACGACGTAAACATGGTACAGGAGCCCACTTCAGCCTGCGCTCATTCAGAACCACAAAGGTCTGGTACTGTCTCAGAACAATGAAAACATTTAAAATTAGAATAGAAGCGGCCCATCCTCACTCAGCCCAAAGAGTCCAATAGTGACTCACAGGGATTTATACAAACATGAAGTAGTCAGAATGATTCATTCATAACATCGTACTGTTGATATTCTCTGTTCACAGATAATGGACGTCCCCCAGCTGTAGACCGGTCCAGCTTCAGTGAGACCGGACCAGCTTCAGTGAGACCGGTCCAGCTTCAGTGAGACCGGACCAGCTTCAGTGAGACCGGTCCAGCTTCAGTGGGACCGGTCCAGCTTCAGTGAGACCGGTCCAGCTTCAGTGGGACCGGACCAGCTTCAGTGAGACCGGACCAGCTTCAGTGAGACCGGACCAGCTTCAGTGGGACCGGACCAGCTTCAGTGAGACCGGACCAGCTTCAGTGAGACCGGACCAGCTTCAGTGGGACCGGACCAGCTTCAGTGAGACCGGACCAGCTTCAGTGAGACCGGACCAGCTTCAGTGAGACCGGTCCAGCTTCAGTGGGACCGGACCAGCTTCAGTGAGACCGGTCCAGCTTCAGTGAGACCGGACCAGCTTCAGTGAGACCGGTCCAGCTTCAGTGGGACCGGACCAGCTTCAGTGAGACCGGTCCAGCTTCAGTGGGACCGGACCAGCTTCAGTGAGACCGGACCAGCTTCAGTGAGACCGGTCCAGCTTCAGTGAGACCGGACCAGCTTCAGTGAGACCGGTCCAGCTTCAGTGAGACCGGACCAGCTTCAGTGAGACCGGACCAGCTTCAGTGAGACCGGACCAGCTTCAGTGAGACCGGACCAGCTTCAGTGAGACCGGACCAGCTTCAGTGAGACCGGACCAGCTTCAGTGAGACCGGACCAGCTTCAGTGAGACCGGTCCAGCTTCAGTGGGACCGGACCAGCTTCAGTGAGACCGGTCCAGCTTCAGTGAGACCGGACCAGCTTCAGTGAGACCGGTCCAGCTTCAGTGGGACCGGACCAGCTTCAGTGAGACCGGTCCAGCTTCAGTGGGACCGGACCAGCTTCAGTGAGACCGGACCAGCTTCAGTGAGACCGGTCCAGCTTCAGTGAGACCGGACCAGCTTCAGTGAGACCGGTCCAGCTTCAGTGGGACCGGACCAGCTTCAGTGAGACCGGTCCAGCTTCAGTGAGACCGGACCAGCTTCAGTGAGACCGGACCAGCTTCAGTGAGACCGGACCAGCTTCAGTGAGACCGGACCAGCTTCAGTGAGACCGGACCAGCTTCAGTGAGACCGGACCAGCTTCAGTGAGACCGGACCAGCTTCAGTGAGACCGGTCCAGCTTCAGTGGGACCGGACCAGCTTCAGTGAGACCGGACCAGCTTCAGTGAGACCGGTCCAGCTTCAGTGGGACCGGACCAGCTTCAGTGAGACCGGTCCAGCTTCAGTGGGACCGGACCAGCTTCAGTGAGACCGGACCAGCTTCAGTGAGACCGGTCCAGCTTCAGTGAGACCGGACCAGCTTCAGTGAGACCGGTCCAGCTTCAGTGGGACCGGACCAGCTTCAGTGAGACCGGTCCAGCTTCAGTGAGACCGGACCAGCTTCAGTGAGACCGGACCAGCTTCAGTGAGACCGGTCCAGCTTCAGTGGAGACCGGACCAGCTTCAGTGAGACCGGTCCAGCTTCAGTGAGACCGGACCAGCTTCAGTGAGACCGGACCAGCTTCAGTGAGACCGGTCCAGCTTCAGTGAGACCGGACCAGCTTCAGTGAGACCGGTCCAGCTTCAGTGAGACTGGACCAGCTTCAGTGAGACCGGTCCAGCTTCAGTGGGACCGGACCAGCTTCAGTGAGACCGGACCAGCTTCAGTGAGACCGGACCAGCTTCAGTGAGACCGGTCCAGCTTCAGTGGGACCGGACCAGCTTCAGTGAGACCGGTCCAGCTTCAGTGAGACCGGACCAGCTTCAGTGAGACCGGTCCAGCTTCAGTGGGACCGGACCAGCTTCAGTGAGACCGGTCCAGCTTCAGTGGGACCGGACCAGCTTCAGTGAGACCGGACCAGCTTCAGTGAGACCGGTCCAGCTTCAGTGGGACCGGACCAGCTTCAGTGAGACCGGTCCAGCTTCAGTGGGACCGGACCAGCTTCAGTGAGACCGGACCAGCTTCAGTGACAGTGAGACCGGTCCAGCTTCAGTGAGACCGGACCAGCTTCAGTGAGACCGGTCCAGCTTCAGTGGGACCGGACCAGCTTCAGTGAGACCGGTCCAGCTTCAGTGAGACCGGACCAGCTTCAGTGAGACCGGACCAGCTTCAGTGAGACCGGTCCAGCTTCAGTGAGACCGGACCAGCTTCAGTGAGACCGGTCCAGCTTCAGTGAGACCGGACCCCTTCAGTGAGACCGTACCAGCTTCAGTGAGACCGGACCAGCTTCAGTGAGACCGGACCAGCTTCAGTGGGACCGGACCAGCTTCAGTGAGACCGGTCCAGCTTCAGTGAGACCGGACCAGCTTCAGTGAGACCGGACCAGCTTCAGTGAGACCGGACCAGCTTCAGTGAGACCGGACCAGCTTCAGTGGGACCGGTCCAGCTTCAGTGAGACCGGACCAGCTTCAGTGAGACCGGTCCAGCTTCAGTGGGACCGGTCCAGCTTCAGTGAGACCGGACCAGCTTCAGTGAGACCGGTCCAGCTTCAGTGGGACCGGTCCAGCTTCAGTGAGACCGGTCCAGCTTCAGTGGGACCGGTCCAGCTTCAGTGAGACCGGACCAGCTTCAGTGAGACCGGTCCAGCTTCAGTGGGACCGGTCCAGCTTCAGTGAGACTGGACCAGCTTCACTTTTCCCCACGTTAGCTTTAGCCTAGTTAGCATTAGCCAGGTTAGCATGTGTGCATCACAGGTGCTAGCGGCAGCAGCAGCAGACTGTGACCGGGCAGAGGAGTCGAGGGGCGGGTACAGACCATGGTTCCGAGAGGAGCAGAGGCGGTGGGTTCTGCAGATGGAGAGAAGTTCGTGAATACGGAGCTTTCGGAGCCGCTGTGTCTGTGTGCAGCAGCTGGAGGGACGTACGGGGGAAGTGAAACATATGTGTGAACTATGGTTCCGCTCGGACGGTCCTTCAACATAAGAGCGCAGAAGATGTGGCTTTTCACAATAAAATGTTTAAAAGACTTTCTCAAAAACACAGATTAACACAAGAACTTGTATTAAAATACTTGGAATTGACTATTCCTGCCAATTTAAATTTTCTCATTGCAATCAATAATGTTTATTTTATTTTATTAAAATTATTATGCAATTTGTAAGATTTTCATGTCAAATCATTATAAAAGGGCCATAATCTGTCATCATTAAAGGGCCCTAATCTGTCATAATTAAAGGGCCCTAATCTGTCATCATTAAAGGGCCCTAATCTGTCATCATTAAAGGGCCCTAATCTGTCATCATTAAAGGGCCTTAATCTGTCATCATTAAAGGGCCCTAATCTGTCATCATTAAAGGGCCCTAATCTTTCATCATTAAAGGGCCCTAATCTGTCATCATTAACGGGCCCTAATATGTCATCATTAAAGGGCCCTAATCTGTCATCATTAAAGGGCCCTAATCTGTCATCATTAAAGGGCCTTAATCAGATTCAGATTAATTTATTTATTTGCCATTTGCAGTAAAACCACATTGGAAAAACTGTGCAAGACTACCCCGGTGTGCGCCAGACAGAGACGACACACACCAGAGCTCTTGCCATCTGTCATCATTAAAGGGCCCTAATCTGTCATAATTAAAGGGCCCTAATCTGTCATCATTAATGGGCCTAATCTGTCATCATTAAAGGGCCCTAATCTGTCATCCTTAAAGGGCCCTAATCTGTCATCATTAACGCGCCCTAATCTTTCATCATTAAAGGGCCCTAATCTGTCATCATTAAAGGGCCCTAATCTGTCATCATTAAAGGGCCCTAATCTGTCATCATTAAAGGGCCCTAATCTGTCATCATTAAAGGGCCCTAACCTGTCATCATTAAAGGGCCATAATCTGTCATCATTAAAGGGCCCTAATCTGTCATCATTAAAGGGCCCTAATCTGTCATCATTAAAGGGCCATAATCTGTCATCATTAAAGGGCCCTAATTTGTCATCATTAAAGGGCCCTAATCTGTCATAATAATAAACTGTTCTTTTCCATTACTTCTTTAACTGATGACAGTAGTTCAGAGATATTTGGATTTCTAAATTACTTTTCCAGCCTCTAAATCTTGTTATTGTTTTCATTCCGATGTCCCACCCTCCACCGTTTCACCAATCAGAAAGTCTGTGATCCAGGCGCCAGAACTCACTGCATGGAGCTAATCTCACTGGTAAAGTACCATGTGGCGCAGAACTAAAAAAGGTCTCGTTATGATTCTCAAATCATTAACGACAAAACAAGGAATAAAACCAGGATTTCTATCTTTGTGAAAAAGGTGTTGGTTATAGATTTGTTGTTGACAAAACTCTTGTCTATTCAGCTGTTATGGTCCCAGCTGGATTCGTCTGCATATCTGGCAACCTGAGTCAGGGAGAGTGGGAGAGGCTGCAGTACCACTTTTGGACACATGTTTACACACTGCTCCTTTACATATTGGATTGTCCTATAGTAGCTTGTAGTATCTTGTAGTATCTCGTAGTATGTGCTTGACCTACTCAAGCATCTTTAAGCTTAGACTCAGTGATAACAGAATGAATCTGGAGGTTGAGCAGAGTGAAGACAGATTAACTTTCTTCTAGACTCTTCATGTTTATTCATAGATAAAAGATAAAAACAACATCGTGAACATGTGTTTAGCGACAGGACAATCCCACACAGAGATAAACCACAGAATATTGCATTTATTGTTTCAGCTTTACACAAATGTGGTCATGGTTTTTGTGACAGATTTGTGATAATAATCTGTGAAGGTTCCGGAACAAGGCCTCGGTGACCTCTGTGGGAGAGACGCCATTTTGTTTTCACTTCCACATCTTTATCTGATCGTTAGATTAGATTCACAAAGAACAAACAAACATATGTTAATGAATATTGTCAACACTAGAGAGACCATAATACTGAGACCATAAAGACCAGAGAGAGACCAGAGAGAGACCAGGGAGAGAGACCAGAGAGAGAGACCATAAAGACCAGAGAGAGACCAGAGAGAGACCAGGGAGAGAGACCAGAGAGAGAGACCAGAGAGAGACCAGAGAGAGACCAGAGAGAGAGACCAGAGAGAGACCAGAGAGAGAGACCAGAGAGAGACCAGAGAGAGACCAGAGAGAGACCAGAGAGAGACCAGAGAGAGAGACCAGAGAGAGAGACCAGAGAGAGACCAGAGAGAGACCAGAGAGAGACCAGAGAGAGACCGAGAGAGAGAGACCAGAGAGAGACCAGAGAGAGACCAGAGAGAGACCAGAGAGAGACCAGAGAGAGAGACCAGAGAGAGACCAGAGAGAGACCAGAGAGAGAGACCAGAGAGAGACCAGAGAGAGACCAGAGAGAGAGAGACCAGAGAGAGAACAGAGAGAGACCAGAGGGAGAGACCATAAAGACCAGAGAGAGACCAGAGAGAGAGACCAGAGAGAGACCAGAGAGAGACCAGAGAGAGACCAGAGAGAGAGACCAGAGAGAGAACAGAGAGAGACCAGAGAGAGAGACCATAAAGACCAGAGAGAGACCAGAGAGAGACCAGGGAGAGAGACCAGAGAGAGAGACCATAAAGACCAGAGAGAGACCAGAGAGAGACCAGAGAGAGAGACCAGAGAGAGAGACCAGAGAGAGACCAGAGAGAGACCAGAGAGAGAGACCAGAGAGAGACCAGAGAGAGAGACCAGAGAGAGACCAGAGAGAGACCAGAGAGAGACCAGAGAGAGAGACCAGAGAGAGAGACCAGAGAGAGACCAGAGAGAGACCAGAGAGAGAGACCAGAGAGAGACCAGAGAGAGAGACCAGAGAGAGACCAGAGAGAGACCAGAGAGAGACCAGAGAGAGACCAGAGAGAGAGACCAGAGAGAGACCAGAGAGAGAGACCAGAGAGAGAGACCAGAGAGAGACCAGAGAGAGACCAGAGAGAGAGACCAGAGAGAGAACAGAGAGAGACCAGAGGGAGAGACCATAAAGACCAGAGAGAGACCAGAGAGAGAGACCAGAGAGAGACCAGAGAGAGACCAGAGAGAGACCAGAGAGAGAACAGAGAGAGACCAGAGAGAGAGACCATAAAGACCAGAGAGAGACCAGAGAGAGAGACCAGAGAGAGAGACCAGAGAGAGACCAGAGAGAGAGACCAGAGAGAGACCAGAGAGAGAACAGAGAGAGACCAGAGAGAGAGACCAGAGAGAGAGAGACCATTGAGAGACCAGAGAGAGACCAAAGAGAGACCAGAGAGAGAGACCAGAGAGAGACCAGAGAGAGACCAGAGAGAGAGACCAGAGAGAGACCAGAGAGAGACCAGAGAGAGACCAGAGAGAGACCAGAGAGAGACCAGAGAGAGACCAGAGAGAGAGACCAGAGAGAGACCAGAGTGCGAGACCAGACCCTCTGCAGCTAAATTTGACAGTGCACGCATGGATTTTGACAGCTGCAGCAGCACTCAGACCTGCCATCAACAGGTTTGGTATCTGCTACCTCTCTGGTCTCTCTCTCTGGTCTCTCTCTGGTCTCTCTCTGGTCTCTCTCTGGTCTCTCTCTGGTCTCTCTCTGGTCTCTCTCTCTGGTCTCTCTCTGGTCTCTCTCTGGTCTCTCTCTGGTCTCTCTCTCTGGTCTCTCTCTGGTCTCTCTCTGGTCTCTCTCTGTTCTCTCCCTGTTCTCTCTCTGGTCTCTCTCTGGTCTCTCTCTGGTCTCTCTCTGGTCTCTCCCTGGTCTCTCTCTGGTCTCTCTCTGATTTATATTTAGAACACATCACCCCTGCCATAAACCAGTGTTGAGGCTCTTTGGATTGTTGTGATGTCACGTGACTCCCTCAGAGCAGCTCCCTGGGGTCACGCCTGAGCCCGCCCGGCCGTGACCCGGGGAGAGACCCTGCGACCGGCCGGGGTCTCTCTCCTCAGGTGCCCACACTGTCTCTGACACGCCTCCAGGCTCGGGAAGTTGTTGTCGTTGCCGTGGCAGCTGCCGTACCAGAAGTCAACGCATTTTCCGGCGGCGGCGTCGAAGTAGAAGCGCACTTTCCAGGTGTCGCAGGGGCCTTCGTCACGAGGGAGAGCGCAGACGTCGTAGGAGGGCGCCACGGGCCGCGGTGGCACGGGCGGCAGCTGAGGACAGAGACCGGGTCAAAACACAAAACATAACACACTTTTGGGGGTTTCATTCATGGGTTTGATCCAGTGTTGGGAGTAAACACTGACATACTGCATACTGTGGGGGTGTACCCGGAAACAGAATTATCCAATGCATTCTTATGGCGCCTTTTTCCTCTCAAAAACCTCTCTACAGGACGGTCCGAAAGTGGGTCTAGGTCCAAAAGTGGGTCTTGGTCGAAAAGTGGTTCTTGGTCCAAAAGTGGGTCTTGGTCCAAAAGTGGGTCTTGGTCCAAAAGTGGGTCTTGGTCCAAAAGTGGTTCTTGATCCAAAAGTGGGTCTTGGTCCAAAAGTGGGTCTTGGTCCAAAAGTGGTTCTTGATCCAAAAGTGGGTCTCGGTCGAAAAGTGTGTCTTGGTCGAAAAGTGGTTCTTGGTCCAAAAGTGGGTCTTGGTCCAAAAGTGGGTCTTGGTCCAAAAAGTGGATCTTGGTGCAAAAGTGGGTCTTGGTCCAAATGTGGTTCTTGGTCCAAAAGTGGCTCTTGGTCTAAAAGTGGCTCTTGGTCTAAAAGTGGCTCTTGGTCTAAAAGTGGCTCTTGGTCCAAAAGTGGCTCTTGGTCTAAAAGTGGCTCTTGGTCTAAAAGCATTCCAAAAGTTAAAAGTAATTGGACTCAAAAAGCTCCGGTGTGTTCTATCTTCTCTGGTGCACACTGGGAAGTCTTGCACGGTTTTTCCAATGTGGTTTTACTGCAAATAGCAAATTAAATCTGGAATAGGAACCAGAGAGAGTTGGAGCACTTCCCTGTTCCCTGAGCAGTGGGTCTAAAGAGGAGTGTCCCCATGGTCGTACCTCTGGGGCCTGGTACTCGGGGCATCCGGCTCGACCAAAACCCAGAGCTGGGGTCAGTCCGTCCAGACAGCAGCCGTATCTGTGAGAGAGGAACCCAGTCAGGACCAGAGAAGAAGAGAAAGTGAAAGTAAAGTCCTGATACAGTTTATCCAGGACTGAGGCTGTAGACCCAGGACTGAGGCTGTAGACCCAGGACTGAGGCTGTAGACCCAGGACTGAGACTGTAGACCCAGGACTGAGACTGTAGACCCAGGACTGAGGCTGTAGACCCAGGACTGAGGCTGTAGACCCAGGACTGAGGCTGTAGACCCAGGACTGAGGCTGTAGACCCAGGACTGAGGCTGTAGACCCAGGACTGAGGCTGTAGATCCAGGACTGAGTCTGTAGACCCAGGACTGAGGCTGTAAACCCAGGACTGCGGCTGTAGATCCAGGACTCACCTGGAGGTCACGCAGTCGTCACGGTGACAGCCCTGGGACCTGGGGCCCGTGGCGGGGGACACACCGTCAGGACAGCAGCCGTAATAGGTCTGAGCACAACGGGGGACCCCCTCAGGCCTGGAAGCTGGACACACACACAGATACACACACACACACACACACACACGCACACACACAGACACACGCACACACACACAGACACACACACACAGAGATACACACAGACACACGCAGACACAGACACACACACACAGAGATACACACAGACACAGATACACACACACACACACACACACACACAGACACACGCACACACACACACAGACACACACACAGAGATACACACAGACACACACAGACACAGATACACACACACACACACACACAGTCGTGGTCATAGACGGAAATACCTATGTCTGGTGCTTGTGCTTCACTGGTTTAACAAAACACTTTCTCTCAGGCAGAACCACACACACAGACACACACACACATGCACACACACACACACACACACACAGAGACACACACAGATGGACACACACACACAGATGAACACACACACACACAGACACACACAGATGGACACACACACAGAGATACACATAGACACACACAGACAGACACACGCACGCACACACACACACACAGATGAACACACACACACAGACACACGTAGACACACACACACAGACACACGCACGCACACACACACACAAACACACACACAAATAGACACACACACGAACACACACACAAACAGACAAACATAGATGAACACACACATACACACACAGACCTGTGGGGTCCTCGGGGACGTGGGGCACGAACCCTCTCATGGTGGTCTCATGAGAGCGAGGGTCCTGGACACTCGGGACCCCTGGACGTGAACGAACTGAGTCACTTCAAGAATCAGGAAGTAACAAACTGAGAACTACCTTTGTCTCTCGATACAAACAAGTTTTACAAACACAACTAGAACCAGGCATGAAATAAATACTATCTACACTTCTTATAATGACCACTTTATACACGTCAGAACACAGGGTGTGAGGTCTCACTCTGGCCTCACTCTGGTCTCACTCTGGCCTCACTCTGGTCTCACTCTGGTCTCACTCTGGTCTCAGTCTGGTCATTCATGATGGTTCTATGGTTAAGAACAGAGTGTGAGGTCTCACTCTGGTCTCACTCTGGTCTCACTCTGGTCTCACTCTGGCCTCACTCTGGTCTCACTCTGGTCTCACTCTGGTCTCACTCTGGTCTCACTCTGGCCTCACTCTGGCCTCACTCTGGCCTCACTCTGGCCTCACTCTGGCCTCACTCTGGTCTCACTCTGGTCTCACTCTGGTCTCAGTCTGGTCATTCATGATGGTTCTATGGTTAAGAACAGAGTGTGAGGTCTCACTCTGAGGCCCGGGGCAGGGCTGGCTGTTGCAGGTCTCCACAGTCTGGGGTCTGGTCTCTGGTCCACACTGAGCCTCTGGGTGGGGGTTCAGGTCCGTGTCCAGGCAGCCCACCCTCCTCTCCCTCACGCCTCCCCCACAGCTGCGCGTACACTGCACACACACACAGACGCACACTGACGCACACAGACGCACACTGACACCTGTGGACGCCTGTTTCCCGCTTTACTCTTTACAGAAGAATTGTTTTGATTTAAGAAACAGGAAGTCACTGTGAATTAGCTTTAGCTCTACGTGCATCAAGCTGTAAGAATAAAAAAGGCATTCAAAAAAATATTAATATTCATAACAAAGGATCTGGCTTTTTTGGCCATACTTTCAAAAACTAGATTCTGTCAGACCTCTGGAGCTAAGCAGGACAGGGTCTGGTTAGTACTGTGATGGGAGACCTCTGGGAACACAAGGTGTCACAGTAGGAAGGCTGCGGCTAGAGATTTTAGACTAGCTTCTTTATTATGCTAAAGTTAGAGATTTTAGACTAGCTTCTTTATTATGCTAAAGTTAGAGATTTTAGACTAGCTTCTTTATTATGCTAAAGTTAGAGATTTTAGACTAGCTTCTTTATTATGCTAAAGTTAGAGATTTTAGACTAGCTTCTTTATTATGCTAAAGCCTGAGATTCCCGGACTCACCAGGCCGTAGTCGGTGACGTGCCAGAGGGTGTGTGTGCGACAGGCGGGTCTGCGACACACACGAGAAGACTCCGGCCGCGGGACAGAGCTGCAGGAATGTTCCGGAAGCCGCTCACCTGAGGATCCCACACAGTGCACCTCCCGCCTCTGCTGCCCCTCCCCACACGTCACCGAACACTGCAACACACACACAGACAGACACACACACACAGACACACACAGACTGTGTTCACTAATGTGCATTTGTTGACTGTCCTGGTTTTGTCTCTCTCTGGTCTCTCTCTGGTCTCTCTCTGGTCCCTCTCTGGTCTCTCTCTGGTCCCTCTCTGGTCTCTCTCTGGTCTCTCTCTGGTCCCTCTCTGGTCTCTCTCTCTGGTGCCTCTCTGGTCTCTCTATGGTCTCTCTCTGGTCTCTCTCTGGTCTCTCTCTCTGGTCCCTCTCTGGTCTCTCTCTGGTCTCTCTCTGGTCTCTCTGGTCTCTCTCTGGTCTCTCTGGTCTCTCTCTGGTCCCTCTCTGGTCTCTCTCTGTTCTTTCTCTGGTCTCTCTGGTCCCTCTCTGGTCTCTCTCTGGTCTCTCTCTGGTCACTCTCTGGTCTCTCTGGTCTCTCTCTGGTCTCTCTGGTCTCTCTCTCTGGTCCCTCTCTGGTCTCTCTCTGTTCTCTCTCTGGTCTCTCTGGTCTCTCTCTGGTCTCTCTGGTCTCTCTCTCTGGTCCCTCTCTGGTCTCTCTCTGGTCTCTCTGGTCTCTCTCTCTGGTCCCTCTCTGGTCTCTCTTGTCTCTCTCTGGTCTCTCTCTGGTCTCTCTCTGGTCTCTCTCTCTGGTCTCTCTCTGGTCTCTCTCTGGTCTCTCTCTCTGGTCTCTCTCTGGTCTCTCTCTGGTCTCTCTCTCTGGTCTCTCTCTGGTCTCTCTCTGGTCTCTCTCTGGTCTCTCTCTGGTCTCTCTCTCTGGTCTCTCTCTGGTCCCTCTCTGGTCTCTCTCTCTGGTCTCTCTCTGGTCTCTCTCTGGTCTCTCTCTGGTCTCTCTCTGGTCCCTCTCTGGTCTCTCTCTCTGGTCTCTCTCTGGTCTCTCTCTGGTCTCTCTCTGGTCTCTCTCTGGTCTCTCTCTGGTCTCTCTCTGGTCTGTCTCTGGTCTCTCACTGACCGCACTGAAGCTGGACACGCTGTACTCTGCGCTGCACTGGTGCATGTTGCAGGCCTGTTGACTCGCTGGTCTCTGCAGCCGCTGTGTGATGCAGTACACCTCCTCCACCACACGGGGCGCCCCTGGCTCCTGGACCCAGCAGTCCACCGGGCGGTACTGCATGCCCCCGCCACAAGAGGCAGTGCAGGCCCCGTACACGCCCGCTCTGTAGGTGTAGCTGTGGACCTGTGTGGGGTGAGGAGAGACCACCACCGGAACCGAGGCCTGGGGCGGGTCCTCATCCAGACCCATGATCTCCCCACGGATGTAGGTCTGCGGGGGAGGGGGGGAGGGAGGAGGGAGGGGGGACACAAGATGGAGGAGATTAACCACATGTCATTATTTTAGTTTGTATGTAGTGGGAAAACCGATAGTGTTTGTAGGAATTTAATAATAATAATAATAATAATAATAATGATGCTAATAATAATGATGATGATGATGATGATAATAATAATAATAATAATAATGATAATAATAATAATGATAATAATAATACTCCCCCCCTGGACTGCCACCTTAACGTGGTGGGGGAGTTTGAGTACTCGGATGATCCTGGGAGCTATGCTGTCTGGGGCTTCATGCCCCTGGTAGGGCCTCCCATGGCAGACAGGTCTCAGGTGACGAGTCAGACGAAGAGCGGTCCAAAAACCACCATGGACAGCACGTTAAATAGACCAGTGACGTCGCCCGGCATGGCGCAGCCGGTGCCCCACCCTGGAGCCAGGCCTAGGGTCGGGACTCGTAAGCGAGCGCCTGGTGGCCGGGCCTTAGCCCACGGGGCCCGGCCGGGCTCAGCCCGAATGGATGACGTGGGCAGTCCCTCCTGTGGGCCCACCACCTGCAGAGGGGTCCGTGGTGGCGCGGTGCTGAGAGGACTGGGCGGCAGTCGAAGGCGGAGACCTCGGCGACCCAGTCCGCACACAAAACATCTGGCTCTTGGGACGTGGAACGTCACCTCACTGGGGGGGAAGGAGCCCGAGCTCGTGGGGGAGGTTGAGCGATACCGACTAGAGATAGTCGGCCTCACCTCCACACACAGCTTGGGCTCTGGAACCCAACTCCTTGAGAGGGGTTGGACGCTCCACTTTTCTGGTGTTTCCCAAGCGTATAGTTAGGGTCTGCTGGGAACGTCTCGCTGAGCCCCCTGTCAGACTTTCAACTCACACCTCCGGGAGAGCTTCTCCCAGGTCCCGGCGGAGACGGTGCCAACACCGTGTACTGGGTGGAGAGCTGCTGACCTCGTCTGGGGATATTGTCGGGCGGTGGAAGGAATACTTTGAGGTTCTCCTCAATCCCCCCGTCACGTCCTCCGTTACAGAGACTGAGGATGTTGGGGCGGGTACTTCCATCTCCCTGGCTGAGGTCACCAAGGTGGTTGGTAGCCTCCATGGTGGCAAGGCTCCGGGTGTGGATGAGATCCGTCCTGACTCTAAAGTCTCTGGATGTTGTAGGACTGTCTTGGCTGACACGTCTCTGCAACATCGCGTGGCGATCGGGGGCGGTGCCAATGGAGTGGCAGACCGGGGTGGTGGTCCCTCTCTATAAGAAGGGGGACCGGAGGGTGTGTTCCAATTATCGTGGGATCACACTCCTCAGCCTCCCCGGTAAGGTCTACTCCAAGGTACTGGAGAGGAGGCTACGGCCGATGGTCGAATCTCGGATCCAGGAGGAGCAGTGTGGTTTTCGTCCCGGTCGCGGAACACTGGACCAGCTCTATACTCTCCATCGGATACTCGAGGGTTCATGGGAGTTCGCCCAACCTGTCCACATGTGCTTTGTGGATTTGGAGAAGGCGTTCGACTGTGTTCCCCGGGGTGTCCTTTGGGGGGTTCTCCGGGAGTACAGGGTCCGGGGTCCTCTGCTGAGGGCCATCCGATCCCTGTATGACCGGAGCCAGAGCTGTGTTCATCAGCAGCAAGTCAGACCTGTTCCCGGTGCATGTTGGCCTCCGACAGGGCTGCCCTTTGTCACCGGTTCTGTTCACTGTATTTATGGACAGAATTTCTGGGCGCAGCCAGGGGCCGGAGGGGGTCCGGTTCGGAGACCACAGCCAGGGGTCGGAGGGGGTCCGGTTCTGAGACCACAGGATTTCATCTCTGCTGTTTGCGGACGATGTTGTCCTGTTGGCTCCAACGAACCAGGACCTGCAACATGCACTGGGACGGTTTGCAGCCGAGTGTGAAGCGGCTGGGATGAGAATCAGCACCTCCAAATCCGAGGCCATGGTGCTTGACCGGAAAAAGGTGCTTTGCCCTCTACAGGTGGAGAGGTCCTTCCTCAAGTGGAGGAGTTCAAGTATCTCGGGGTCTTGTTCACGAGTGAGGGGAGGATGGAGCGTGAGATTGACAGGCGGATCGGTGCAGCGTGCGCAGTGATGCGGTCTCTGTATCGGACCGTTGTGGTGACGAGGGAGCAGCGTCTGCAGTCAGAGCTGTATCGGACCGTTGTGGTAAAGAGGGAGCAGCATCTGCAGTCAGAGCTGTATCGGACCGTTGTGGTAAAGAGGGAGCAGCGTCTGCAGTCAGAGCTGTATCGGACCGTTGTGGTAAAGAGGGAGCTGAGCCGAAAGGCAAAGCTTTCGAATTTTAGGTCTGAGGTCAATGGTACAGGTCTGAGGTCCATGGTACAGAGTGTCCATGGTACAGAGTGTCCATGGTACAGAGTGTCCATGGTACAGAGTGTCCATGGTACAGGTCTAAGGTCCATGTACAGGTTTGAGAGTCAATGGTACAGGTCTGAGGTCCATGGTACAGGTCTTAGGTCCATGGTACAGAGTGTCCATGGTACATGTTGTGATGTCACACACCCTGCAGACGCCGTGGATGCAGATGTCGTTGCGTCCCGTGTAGCACCGTGTCCCGTCCACCACCGTAGAGCTGTGTCTGTAGGAGAAGTCCTGTCCCCGCGGCACACACAGCAGCTCACACGGGTTCTGAGCTGAACGCACAAAACACACAATATTTACAGTCACACAATCACTTCACACACACCTTTGTCTGTGTGTGGACACACAGCAGAGTCCGGAGTCCTGTCGTTTTGGGTGTTTTACAATCGTTATTTTTCATCTGTAAATGTCGCCGCAGAACAGTGTTCATGGTTTTACCCTGGGCCAGACCAGAACCAGACAGATCCAGATGAAGTCCAGCTGATTTACTGGAATAATGCTAATAAAACATTCAGAATTTCACTCTGAACCAGAGCAGACTCAGAAGACAGAAGAGAGGAGAGAGACCAGAGAGAGACCAGAGACGAGAGAGACCAGAGAGAGACCAGAGAGAGAGACCAGAGAGAGACCAGAGACGAGAGAGACCAGAGAGACCAGAGAGATACCAGAGAGAGACCAGAGACGAGAGAGACCAGAGAGACCATAGAGATACCAGAGAGAGAGACCAGAGAGAGACTAGAGAGACCAGAGAGAGACCAGAGAGACCAGAGAGAGACCAGAGAGAGAGACCAGAGAGAGACCAGAGAGACCAGAGAGAGACCAGAGAGAGAGACCAGAGAGAGACCAGAGAGACCAGCGAAAGACCAGAGAGAAACCAGAGAGAGACCAGGTGATATATGCTATACATATAAATGTGACGTTACCTCCATAGTATGGGACCCATGTGTGGTGTTTTCCCTGAAAGTCTGAACGGTCAAACTGAGAACACTGCTCCTCACGGAAGTCTCTGGAACCAACTGGACACTCCTGTAACAGAGACCACAGAGAGTAGAAGGAGAGAGACCAGAGAGAGAGAGACCAGAGAGAGAGAGACCAGAGAGAGAGACCAGAGAGAGACCAGAGAGAGAGAGACCAGAGAGAGAGAGAGCAGAGAGAGAGAGCAGAGAGAGACCAGAGAGAGACCAGAGAGAGAGAGACCAGAGAGAGAGAGCAGAGAGAGACCAGAGAGAGAGCAGAGAGAAAGAGCAGAGAGAGAGACCAGAGAGAGAGAGACCAGAGAGAGACCAGAGAGAGAGAGACCAGAGAGAGAGAGCAGAGAGAGACCAGAGAGAGAGACCAGAGAGAGAAAGAGCAGAGAGAGAGACCAGAGAGAGAGAGACCAGAGAGAGAGAGAGCAGAGAGAGAGAGAGCAGAGAGAGAGACCAAAGAGAGAGAGACCAGAGAGAGAGACCAGAGAGAGAGACCAGAGAGAGAGAGAGCAGAGAGAAAGAGCAGAGAGAGAGAGCAGAGAGAGAGACCAGAGAGAGAGAGCAGAGAGAGAGACCAGAGAGAGAGACCAGAGAGAGAGACCAGAGAGAGAGAGACCAGAGAGAGAGACCAGAGAGAGAGAGCAGAGAGAAAGAGCAGAGAGAGAGACCAGAGAGAGAGAGACCAGAGAGAGAGAGAGCAGAGAGAGAGAGCAGAGAGAGAGACCAGAGAGAGAGAGCAGAGAGAGACCAGAGAGAGAGACCAGAGAGAGAGAGAGCAGAGAGAAAGAGCAGAGAGAGAGACCAGAGAGAGACCAGAGAGAGAGCAGAGAGAGACAGCAGAGAGAGAGACCAGAGAGAGACCAGAGAGAGAGACCAGAGAGAGAGACCAGAGAGAGAGAGCAAGCAGAGAGAGAGAGCAGAGAGAGACCAGAGAGAGAGAGCAGAGAGAGAGAGAGCAGAGAGAAAGAGCAGAGAGAGAGAGCAGAGAGAGAGAGCAGAGAGAGAGAGAGCAGAGAGAGAGAGCAGAGAGAGACCAGAGAGAGAGAGCAGAGAGAGAGACCAGAGAGAGACCAGAGAGAGAGACCAGAGAGAGAGAGAGAGACCAGAGAGAGAGACCAGAGAGAGACCAGAGAGAGCGAGCAGAGAGAGAGAGCAGAGAGAGACAGAGAGAGAGAGAGCAGAGAGAGAGACCAGAGAGAGACCAGAGAGAGCGAGCAGAGAGAGAGAGCAGAGAGAGACCAGAGAGAGAGAGCAGAGAGAGAGACCAGAGAGAGACCAGAGAGAGAGAGAGCAGAGAGAGAGAGCGAGCAGAGAGAGAGAGCAGAGAGAGACCAGAGAGAGAGAGCAGAGAGAGAGACCAGAGAGAGACCAGAGAGAGAGACCAGAGAGAGAGAGAGAGACCAGAGAGAGAGACCAGAGAGAGACCAGAGAGAGCGAGCAGAGAGAGAGAGCAGAGAGAGACCAGAGAGAGAGAGCAGAGAGAGAGACCAGAGAGAGACCAGAGAGAGAGACCAGAGAGAGAGAGAGAGACCAGAGAGAGAGAGAGCAGAGAGAGAGAGCAGTGAGCAGAGAGAGACAGTAGAGAGAGAGAGAGACCGCTGACATTACCTGAGTGTTGCAGATGCGGTACGACTTGGAGGATCCTAAACAGTTGTGTCCTCCGTCCGTTCTAAAAGCACAAACAATTTTTGAAAATGAACTAGATCTAAATAAGACTGGATCAATGTAGATCTACTGGAAATGGGTTTTATTACCCTAAAACCATAGACTGTATTTCAATGCTAACAATGCTAACATGCAATGCTAACCTGGAATGACGACAGATAGGGAGTGCTAGCCTTAACTGTTAGTGTTAGCCTTAACTGTTAGTGTTAGCCTTAACTGTTAGTGTTAGCCTTAACTGTTAGTGTTAGCCTTAACTGTTAGTGTTAGCCTTAGCTGTTAGTGTTAGCCTTAACTGTTAGTGTTAGCCTTAACTGTTAGTGTTAGCCTTAGCTGTTAGTGTTAGCCTTAGCTGTTAGTGTTAGCCTTAACTGTTAGTGTTAGCCTTAGCTGTTAGTGTTAGCCTTAACTGTTAGTGTTAGCCTTAACTGTTAGTGTTAGCCTTAACTGTTAGTGTTAGCCTTAACTGTTAGTGTTAGCCTTAACTGTTAGTGTTAGCCTTAACTGTTAGTGTTAGCCTTAACTGTTAGTGTTAGCCTTAACTGTTAGTGTTAGCCTTAACTGTTAGTGTTAGCCTTAACTGTTAGTGTTAGCCTTAACTGTTAGTGTTAGCCTTAACTGTTAGTGTTAGCCTTAACTGTTAGTGTTAGCCTTAACTGTTAGTGTTAGCCTTAGCTGTTAGTGTTAGCCTTAACTGTTAGTGTTAGCCTTAACTGTTAGTGTTAGCCTTAACTGTTAGTGTTAGCCTTAACTGTTAGTGTTAGCCTTAACTGTTAGTGTTAGCCTTAACTGTTAGTGTTAGCCTTAACTGTTAGTGTTAGCCTTAACTGTTAGTGTTAGCCTTAGCTGTTAGTGTTAGCCTTAGCTGTTAGTGTTAGCCTTAGCTGTTAGTGTTAGCCTTAACTGTTAGTGTTAGCCTTAACTGTTAGTGTTAGCCTTAACTGTTAGTGTTAGCCTTAACTGTTAGTGTTAGCCTTAACTGTTAGTGTTAGCCTTAGCTGTTAGTGTTAGCCTTAACTGTTAGTGTTAGCCTTAACTGTTAGTGTTAGCCTTAACTGTTAGTGTTAGCCTTAGCTGTTAGTGTTAGCCTTAACTGTTAGTGTTAGCCTTAACTGTTAGTGTTAGCCTTAACTGTTAGTGTTAGCCTTAACTGTTAGTGTTAGCCTTAACTGTTAGTGTTAGCCTTAGCTGTTAGTGTTAGCCTTAGCTGTTAGTGTTAGCCTTAACTGTTAGTGTTAGCCTTAACTGTTAGTGTTAGCCTTAACTGTTAGTGTTAGCCTTAACTGTTAGTGTTAGCCTTAACTGTTAGTGTTAGCCTTAACTGTTAGTGTTAGCCTTAACTGTTAGTGTTAGCCTTAGCTGTTAGTGTTAGCCTTAGCTGTTAGTGTTAGCCTTAACTGTTAGTGTTAGCCTTAACTGTTAGTGTTAGCCTTAACTGTTAGTACTAGCCTTAACTGTTAGTGTTAGCCTTAACTGTTAGTGTTAGCCTTAACTGTTAGTGTTAGCCTTAACTGTTAGTGTTAGCCTTAACTGTTAGTGTTAGCCTTAACTGTTAGTGTTAGCCTTAACTGTTAGTGTTAGCCTTAGCTGTTAGTGTTAGCCTTAACTGTTAGTGTTAGCCTTAACTGTTAGTGTTAGCCTTAGCTGTTAGTGTTAGCCTTAGCTGTTAGTGTTAGCCTTAGCTGTTAGTGTTAGCCTTAACTGTTAGTGTTAGCCTTAACTGTTAGTGTTAGCCTTAACTGTTAGTGTTAGCCTTAACTGTTAGTGTTAGCCTTAACTGTTAGTGTTAGCCTTATCTGTTAGTGTTAGCCTTAGCTGTTAGTGTTAGCCTTAGCTGTTAGTGTTAGCCTTAACTGTTAGTTTTAGCCTTAACTGTTAGTGTTAGCCTTAACTGTTAGTGTTAGCCTTAACTGTTAGTGTTAGCCTTATCTGTTAGTGTTAGCCTTAACTGTTAGTGTTAGCCTTAACTGTTAGTGTTAGCCTTAACTGTTAGTGTTAGCCTTATCTGTTAGTGTTAGCCTTAACTGTTAGTGTTAGCCTTAACTGTTAGTGTTAGCCTTAACTGTTAGTGTTAGCCTTAACTGTTAGTGTTAGCCTTAACTGTTAGTGTTAGCCTTAACTGTTAGTGTTAGCCTTAACTGTTAGTGTTAGCCTTAACTGTTAGTGTTAGCCTTAACTGTTAGTGTTAGCCTTAACTGTTAGTGTTAGCCTTAACTGTTAGTGTTAGCCTTAACTGTTAGTGTTAGCCTTAACTGTTAGTGTTAGCCTTAGCTGTTAGTGTTAGCCTTAACTGTTAGTGTTAGCCTTATCTGTTAGTGTTAGCCTTAACTGTTAGTGTTAGCCTTAACTGTTAGTACTAGCCTTAACTCTTCGTGGTCGGAGCTAGCCTTAACTAGTTTCTGGTTTAGATTGAACCAAAACTGGACCAAATATAAAGTTAAACACATTGTTCTGTATTTAATATTTCACTTCCGATGATGCGTTGGTTAAATTTTTATAATAAATTACATGTGGTTGTTTTCTTGAGATATAACATGCCACGGTCATTACCAGTAATGCTGCAAGTTAATAATAATAATTGGAAATCATTTTAGGGACCACACAAAACAGCCTTGGACCGAGTTTGACCCCCGGGCCTGAGTTTGACCTGCTCTAAACCTTTAAACATGTTATGCTCAGCGTACATCGGACTGGCAGCTGATTATATCCGTGGCCTATGAGGAATAACAACAACTGGCCTCAACTACAGTAGCTGCGTTTCCATTGAATAATGCGCAAAAACTTTTTCGATACATTTCAAAATTCGAAAAACCTGTAATTCGCAAAAGCGGCCGTTTCCATTAAGACATATTCGAATAAGTTTACACTATGGTCGCGCGTTTATTCACTAGTTTCTAGTACGTCAACATGGCAACAGAAGTAAACAACACTTTGATTTACGTGAGATATATTAATGTCTTGACTTCTGCTGCGGCTCTCATCCTCTCTGACCTCTGACCCCGGGAGAAACTGTGGCTGCTTTGACAGCTCCGCGAACGCCGTGGTCATGTACCGAGCGCGGACCATAGACGCGCGCACAGAACCATAGACACGGGTCTTGCCTGTCTCCCCCGTCTCTCCCCCATGCCTCTCCCCGTCTCTCCCCCGTCTCTCCCCCGTCTCTCCCCCGTCTCTCCCCCGTCTCTCCCCCATGCCTCTCCCCCGTCTCTCCCCCGTCTCTACCCCGTCTCTCCCCCATGCCTCTCCCCCGTCTCTCCCCCGTCTCTCCCCCGTCTCTCCCCCATGCCTCTCCCCCGTCTCTCCCCCATGCCTCTCCCCCGTCTCTCCCCCGTCTCTCCCCCGTCTCTCCCCCGTCTCTTCCCCCGTCTCTCCCCCGTCTCTCCCCCATGCCTCTCCCCCGTCTCTTCCCCGTCTCTCCCCCATGCCTCTCCCCCGTCTCTCCCCCGTCTCTCCCCCGTCTCTCCCCCGTCTCTCCCCCATGCCTCTCCCCCGTCTCTCCCCCGTCTCTCCCCCGTCTCTACCCCGTCTCTCCCCCATGCCTCTCCCCCGTCTCTCCCCCATGCCTCTCCCCCGTCTCTCCCCCGTCTCTCCCCCGTCTCTCCCCCATGCCTCTCCCCCGTCTCTCCCCCATGCCTCTCCCCCGTCTCTCCCCCGTCTCTCTCCCCCGTCTCTTCCCCCGTCTCTCCCCCATGCCTCTCCCCCGTCTCTTCCCCGTCTCTCCCCCATGCCTCTCCCCCGTCTCTCCCCCGTCTCTCCCCCGTCTCTCCCCCGTCTCTCCCCCATGCCTCTCCCCCGTCTCTCCCCCGTCTCCCCCCCGTCTCTCCCCCATGCCTCTCCCCCGTCTCTCCCCCATGCCTCTCCCCCGTCTCTCCCCCATGCCTCTTCCCCGTCTCTCCCCCATGCCTCTCCCCCGTCTCTCCCCCATGCCTCTCCCCCGTCTCTCCCCCATGCCTCTCCCCCGTCTCTCCCCCGTCTCTCCCCCATGCCTCTCCCCCGTCTCTCCCCCATGCCTCTCCCCCGTCTCTCCCCCGTCTCTCCCCCATGCCTCTCCCCCGTCTCTCCCCCGTCTCTCCCCCGTCTCTCCCCCATGCCTCTCCCCCGTCTCTCCCCCATGCCTCTCCCCCGTCTCTCCCCCGTCTCTCCCCCATGCCTCTCCCCCGTCTCCCCCCCGTCTCTCCCCCGTCTCTCCCCCGTCTCTCCCCCATGCCTCTCCCCCGCTCTCCCCCATGCCTCTCCCCCGTCTCTCCCCCGTCTCTCCCCCATGCCTCTCCCCCGTCTCTCCCCCGTCTCTCCCCCATGCCTCTCCCCCGTCTCTCCCCCATGCCTCTCCCCCGTCTCTCCCCCGTCTCTCCCCCATGCCTCTCCCCCGTCTCCCCCCCGTCTCTCCCCCATGCCTCTCCCCCGTCTCTCCCCCGTCTCTCCCCCGTCTCTCCCCCATGCCTCTCCCCCGTCTCTCCCCCATGCCTCTCCCCCGTCTCTCCCCCGTCTCTCCCCCATGCCTCTCCCCCGTCTCCCCCCCGTCTCTCCCCCATGCCTCTTCCACGTATCTCCCAAGTCTCCACACGAAGCGCAGCCAAAACTCACTGAATAAAGCCGCTCGGCTTCCTCCGCTTTATCGAAATAAGTGTTTCCATTGCCGTTTTGCAAAAAACTTAATTTCGATACGTCCAAAAAACCACCGATTTTAAGCGCATTAACTTTTTATCGAAAAACTGTGGTTTTATTCGAAATGTGCGCGTTTCCATTAGACATTTTATGATGCGCAAATTCAAATTTCGAAATTTGATGCTCAATGGAAACGCAGCTAATGTGTTTCTGACATAAACTGTAGAGGGCGCTATACACGCAATACACACACGTTGTTGGAGCACATCGGTGATATCTCCGGATCTGAGGAACACTAGTTGCCGAAAAGTAGAACACTGGCAACTGACTGAATCCAGAGATCGACTGTTTTTCTCCAGTTGTAAGAGCGCTCACATCGACCGACTTCAACTGATCGTCTCCATCATCTCCTCTCAGATGTCAAAAGCCGCCTGGAAACTGTTGTCTCCAGTTACTCTGTCCATGTACGCTAGGCTTAACATTCACAGTGAGTGTCTTGCCCAATGACACGGCAGCACTAACAGCTGAACATCGCACCTGGACGTGATGCATTTCCTGGTTCTCATGGAGACCCCGGAGCCACAGGTCCGACTGCAGGGGCCGTAGACTCCAAACTCTCCCCAGAAGTCATGAATGGGCTCCGTCAGCTGCAGAAACAAATCTGTCTTTAAGAATCAGATCTTACAATAATCACTGACTCTTCTGGCCCCGGGAACAGCCATGTTCCAGCTTCTTCCCTCTGCCAGAAGATATGTTGGTTGCAGGACATCTGGATATGCTAACATGCTAACATGCTATGTCCTATCAGAGAGAGAATTGTTTCTATACTTTTCAATCTTGTTTTATTCCCGTGCTTGTCTGTCTTGTCTTGTCTTGCACGTGTTATTCCAATGTGGTTTTACTGTAAACGGCAAATAAACTGAATCTGAATTCACACATTACAGTCAGAGGTCAGATTTTACAGATGTTATTTACACACCCACATATGTTGTGTTGTCTTTGTGTCTCTCACTGCGCTGCAACCATGGATCTATAATTATAACTGGATAGAGTATTACTGCTGTCCCGCCCATGGCCACAGGGGGCGCTGTGGTACTGCAGACTAAATTCACGTTACCCAGAAAAATGTCCAATAGAAGTCAATGTAAAAAAAAAAAAAAACTCAGCTGACAGAGAACCTGACAGAGAACCTCCAGCGAACCTGACAGAAAACCTGACAGAGAACCTACAGAGAACCTGACAGAGAACCTACAGAGAACCTGACAGAGAACCTGACAGAGAACCTACAGAGAACCTGACTGAGAACCTGACAGAGAACCTGACAGAGAACCTGACAGAGAACCTACAGAGAACCTGACAGAGAACCTGACAGAGAACCTGGCATCATGGGAGCTCATCCACTGCACAGAACCGAGGACCAGAGAACTGACCATATATGGACGACTTCCGCTGATCTCTCTGTGCCCATGGGGGGGCGCTACTGAGCACAAGCCACTGATTTGAACTGGCCGCCATCTTGGATCACAGGGACTTGATTGCAACAGTGACATTTCCCCGCAAAGGGACCGATAAAGGTTCTCGTCTTTTATCTCCATTACAGCTTTAAATCAGAGTTTGTCCTGTATCTGAGGAGCACAGGGACCGGCCTCCTGCTGGGACTCTGAGGAGCACAGGGACCGGCCTCCTGCTGGGACTCTGAGGAGCACAGGGACCGGCCTCCTGCTGGGACTCTGAGGAGCACAGGGACCGGCCTCCTGCTGGGACTCTGAGGAGCACAGGGACTGGCCTCCTGCTGGGACTCTGAGGAGCACAGGGACCGGCCTCCTGCTGGGTCTCTGAGGAGCACAGGGACCGGCCTCCTGCTGGGACTCTGAGGAGCACAGGGACCGGCCTCCTGCTGGGTCTCTGAGGAGCACAGGGACCGGCCTCCTGCTGGGTCTCTGAGGAGCACAGGGACCGGCCTCCTGCTGGGACTCTGAGGAGCACAGGGACTGGCCTCCTGCTGGGACTCTGAGGAGCACAGGGACCGGCCTCCTGCTGCAGTGTTGTTGTGACGCCGCAGAATTCACTGAAATAGTTTCTCGGCCACAAACCAAACTCACAGTGTTTAGCTTTTCACTTTTAGCACTTTGGACATTCTGTTCCTACACCACACCTCAGTCCTGGGTCTACAGCCTCAGTCCTGGGTCTACAGCAGGGGTCACCAAATGGCGGACCGCGGTCCAGGTCCGGACCCAGAGACCCTTTTATCTGGACCTCCGTGGTTTTTTTTTGTACAAAAGTATATTATTACAATTATGTGTCAAATTTTCACCAAAAGCAATTTGTAAACAGGCAGGCGTGAGGGCGGCAATGTGGGGTCCTTCGAGAAAACTTTACGGAGCTGTGAAAATAACTTTAGCAGTGTCTTCGAGTGAGAGTCAGAGACGTGAAAGAGACGGGAATGAGCCATGGGCGCTGTGTACGGAGCGATGGACGCTCGCGTTCAGCTGCTCACACTGACTGTGTATGAGCAAAGGAGGAGGAGGAGCGAGACAGAGGTGTGTGAGGAGGAGCAGCGAGGAGGAGCAACACAGAGGTACACATCAAAAACATTAAAATCATTAACAAACAGCGTATGCCCTACTTAAGTGCTCACTGAGTGCAGTGGATTTCTGGCATAAAAAGCCTTGTTGTGGTCAGAGTGTGTAGAGGAGGAGGAGGAGGAGGTCAGAGTGTGTGTAGAGGAGGAGGAGGAGGAGGTCAGAGTGTGTGTAGAGGAGGAGGAGGAGGAGGTCAGAGTGTGTGTAGAGGAGGAGGAGGAGGTCAGAGTGTGAGGAGGAGGAGGAGGAGGTCAGAGTGTGAGGAGGAGGAGGAGGTCAGAGTGTGAGGAGGAGGAGGTCAGAGTGTGAGGAGGAGGAGGTCAGAGTGTGTGTAGAGGAGGAGGAGGAGGTCAGAGTGTGAGGAGGAGGAGGAGGAGGTCAGAGTGTGTGTAGAGGAGGAGGAGGAGGTCAGAGTGTGTGTAGAGGAGGAGGAGGAGGTCAGTGTGTGTAGAGGAGGAGGAGGAGGTCAGAGTGTGTGTAGAGGAGGAGGAGGTCAGTGTGTGTGTAGAGGAGGAGGAGGTCAGTGTGTGAGGAGGAGGAGGAGGAGGTCAGAGTGTGTGTAGAGGAGGAGGAGGAGGTCAGAGTGTGAGGAGGAGGAGGAGGAGGTCAGAGTGTGAGGAGGAGGAGGAGGTCAGAGTGTGTGTAGAGGAGGAGGAGGAGGTCAGAGTGTGAGGAGGAGGAGGAGGAGGTCAGAGTGTGTGTAGAGGAGGAGGAGGAGGTCAGAGTGTGAGGAGGAGGAGGAGGAGGTCAGAGTGTGTGTAGAGGAGGAGGAGGAGGTCAGAGTGTGAGGAGGAGGAGGAGGAGGTCAGAGTGTGAGGAGGAGGAGGAGGTCAGAGTGTGTGTAGAGGAGGAGGAGGAGGTCAGTGTGTGTGTAGAGGAGGAGGAGGAGGTCAGTGTGTGTGTAGAGGAGGAGGTCAGAGTGTGTGTAGAGGAGGAGGAGGTCAGTGTGTGTGTAGAGGAGGAGGAGGTCAGTGTGTGTGTAGAGGAGGAGGAGGAGGTCAGAGTGTGAGGAGGAGGAGGAGGAGGTCAGAGTGTGAGGAGGAGGAGGTCAGAGTGTGTGTAGAGGAGGAGGAGGAGGTCAGAGTGTGTGTAGAGGAGGAGGAGGAGGTCAGAGTGTGTGTAGAGGAGGAGGAGGAGGTCAGTGTGTGTGTAGAGGAGGAGGAGGAGGTCAGTGTGTGTAGAGGAGGAGGAGGAGGTCAGAGTGTGTGTAGAGGAGGAGGAGGAGGTCAGTGTGTGTAGAGGAGGAGGAGGAGGTCAGAGTGTGTGTAGAGGAGGAGGAGGTCAGTGTGTGTGTAGAGGAGGAGGAGGTCAGTGTGTGTGTAGAGGAGGAGGAGGAGGTCAGTGTGTGTAGAGGAGGAGGAGGAGGTCAGTGTGTGTAGAGGAGGAGGAGGAGGTCAGAGTGTGTGTAGGAGGAGGAGGAGGTCAGAGTGTGTAGGAGGAGGAGGAGGTCAGAGTGTGAGGAGGAGGAGGTCAGAGTGTGAGGAGGAGGAGGTCAGTGTGAGGAGGAGGAGGTCAGTGTGAGGAGGAGGTCAGAGTGTGAGGAGGAGGAGGTCAGAGTGTGAGGAGGAGGAGGAGGTCAGAGTGTGAGGAGGAGGAGGTCAGAGTGTGAGGAGGAGGAGGTCAGAGTGTGAGGAGGAGGTCAGAGTGTGAGGAGGAGGAGGTCAGAGTGTGAGGAGGAGGAGGTCAGAGTGTGAGGAGGAGGAGGTCAGAGTGTGAGGAGGAGGTCAGAGTGTGAGGAGGAGGAGGTCAGAGTGTGAGGAGGAGGTCAGAGTGTGTTGCAGCCTCTGCTCTGAGAGTTTGGGAGAGGTTTGTGTTGTGTAGAAATAAACAAAGTACATTGCTGTTATGTATGAATTATACACATTTATTATACGGCTCCTCACAGCAGCAGGAGAACGCTCCATTGATTTGAATGTAATTTCAAAACGTTCTACCGGTCATTATTTTCTATAACGGACCTCTCAAAACAATAATGGCCGCTGCCCTTTGGCAACGCACTCTCTGCTTGTCTTTCAAATGCGTGGATAACTCCGCAAGTAGTTCCGGCCACTCCTGAGCTAGCCACGCTCAATCAACACACTTAAATGTTAATCGGAGAATACTTATACATATACATTCTTCACACACGTGCACAGAAATTTTCAGATTTTTCTGGTCTTGTCTTCATGACAAAAATACTATTTCTCCGCGTCAAAAAGCGATCGTGAAAAACCCGGAAGTAGTTCTGGCCGCTCAATAAACGCAAATGCCAATCAATCAACGCAATGAAATGTTTATCGGAGAGTGAATTATACATATTCAGTCTTAATACAAGTGCACGGAAGTTTTCAGAATTTTCCGTTTACGTTTTCATGACAAAAACACTGATGTAATGCGAGAAAAGGCGATCCCGAAAAACCCGGAAGTAGATACCGGCACATTTTCGGACACATTTGCAGAGGATCGAATTATGGATTTAGGTTAAGTTTATGTATGGGTCACTCACCGCTGATGTTCAGAATTCTTTGTTCAGTTTTCATGCAGTTCCAGAGAGTTCTAGTTTGGAGAGTTCTAGTTTGGAATTGTCAAAGCCACACTGCCTGCCCGCGTTTGCCGAGCAACGGGAAAACTTTTTGGGACTACTTTATTTGTTGTCATTAAATAAACTTTTGGCATTCATAAAAGGGGTCCGCGTCAGGGTCCGCTTCGCCCTGTCGGTACTTATTTTCCGATAATGACCTGTATGCTATACATTATCCCTTACCTATATTTAGATTGTATTCATTTTTTTTTTTTTTTTCAAATAGTTCTTACTACTATAGTCGTTGTTTAAGGTTGAAGCTTGAATGGATTTATATGAAATAAAATATTTGTCTGATGTCCGGACCCTGAGCTATTGAACTAATCAAGTAGGTGGACCTCGTGCCAATTTAATTGGGGACCCCTGGTCTACAGCCTCAGTCCTGGATCTACAGCCTCAGTCCTGGATCTACAGCCTCAGTCCTGGGTCTACAGCCTCAGTCCTGGGTCTGCAGCCTCAGTCCTGGGTCTACAGCTTCAGTCCTGGGTCTACAGCCTCAGTCCTGGGTCTACAGCCTCAGTCCTGGGTCTACAGCCTCAGTCCTGGGTCTACAGCCTCAGTCCTGGGTCTACAGCTTCAGTCCTGAGTCTACAGCCTCAGTCCTGGGTCTACAGCCTCAGTCCTGGGTCTACAGCCTCAGTCCTGGGTCTACAGCCTCAGTCCTGGGTCTACAGCCTCAGTCCTGGGTCTACAGCCTCAGTCTTCAGTAACAGGAAGTGACAAACTCAGACATAGCTTTTGCTCTCGGTGCAAACAAGATAAAGTGGAATAAAACTCGCATAAAATTAATTCTCTAATCTGTTGATCTGAATCCACAGCGATACATAAATAAACTGAATTCAAACTGTCTTACCGATAAAGCAGGGACCAGGAGGAGCTGGAGGACGAGGACCTGGAGGAGTCCCATGTTCCCGATCTCGGACCAGAACCTGCAGAGACACAGAGGAGCCTTCAGCCTCTTCTGATTCTGTGTGTTTTTAATCGTCAATTAATGTTTTGATGGTGAAAAATCTGGTCATTTTTATATAATTTTATTAACTGTCACCTGTAGATTTGAGTCTCTCTCTGGTCTCTCTCTGGTCTCTCTCTCTGGTCTCTAGTCTCTCTCTGGTCTCTCTCTGGTCTCTCTCTCTGGTCTCTCTCTCTGGTCTCTCTCTCTGGTCTCTCTCTCTGGTCTCTAGTCTCTCTCTGGTCTCTCTCTGGTCTCTAGTCTCTCTCTGGTCTCTCTCTCTGGTCTCTCTCTGGTCTTCCTCTGGTCTCTCTCTAGTCCCTCTCTGGTCTCTCTCTGGTCTCCCTCTAGTCCCTCTCTGGTACCTTGACTTGTAATGTAAATGCTTTATGAATGAAGCATCTGTGTAGCACCAACCCACTCCCCTCTGTCTTCCACCAAACCCAACCCCGGCACGGACATGTTTCTGTGTGTGTGTGTGTGTGTGTGTGTGTGTGTGTGTGTGTGCACTTGTTTTCAACTCCTAGTGGGTTCCATAACCTGAGATTCCACTCACGTCATGGGGACTGGTTTTACGTGGTGGGGCCCGAACACCGGACCCCACTGGTCCAAGCTTAATAATCAATGGGTAATGCTTTTCTAACGGTCCTTATGCAGTCTCTGTAAAAATATGGAAAGGACCCCTGGAGGTTTACTTTCCTGAAAAAAGTGTGTTATGTGTCGGAACCCTGGTGGTGGGTTGCGGGATATCAGGGAGGGGCACACTGGGGCAATTTCAGTCCAGCAGGCTGGAGCCAATCATGGAGCAGCACAACAGAGGAAATCAGGTGTCAGGCTAGAAAAGGTGCAAGTGTGTGGTTCATTAGGCTGCAGCCAATCACAGAGCAGCACACTGAAGCGCACGCTTACAAACCACTGGTAAGTGCTGACTACAAGTCATGACTTCAAATTGTTATATAGAATGATTACAAATTATTTGTTGTTTGTGCAGCTTAGTCAAGAGTCCCTAATTGATGAAGTCGACTCAGATTCTGACGATTTAACTGTCAAGAAGAAACCTGTAAAAAAGTATGGAAAAAGAAAAATCAAAAACACTTTTCTTCAAGACTCGGAAAGTGACGAACCAAAGGCAAATAAGATTGTTATCATGCAGCTGCAAAAGAAGAAAAATGGGGGGCGAGTTTACAGCAAGAGACACTTCTGCCTCTACTGTTCAATGTCCTGCCACAAAATGTCCCGTCATTTGACTAGAAAACCTGGAAATGAAAGTGACGTAGCCAGAGCATTGGCTCTACCTGTGAAATCTAAAGCACGTAAACTTCAGTTTGATTTGATCAGGAATAGTGGAAACCGTGAGCACAATTTTGAGGTTTTAAAGGCCGGCATTGGAACTTTAGTCCCAGCTAAACAGCCAAATTGCCCAGTTAAATCCAGTGAGTTTTTGCACTGTATAGACTGTGGGGCATTGCTTAAGCGAAAGTCGCTGTGGAGGCATGTGGCCAGGTGCCGGCTTTCACAGAAAGATGCCCAGGCTAAACCAGGTAGAAGTAGGGTCCAGTCCCTCTGCTCCCTAGCCCAGCCTGTACCGGAGGGCATCAGCAAAAAGCTGTGGTCTTTAATTTCGGCAATGCATCAGGATGAGGTCACGGGTGTTGTCAAAGCAGAAAAGGGGATTCTGAGACTCGGAGAGCACCTGTACTTAAAACACGGGCATGATAAGACTAAGCATGATTACATTAGGCAGAAAATGAGAGAAGTCGGTAGGTTAATTAACGAAGCAAAAACTGCAGGGAAACTGAAAACAATTAAGGATTTCTTTATTCCTTCCAACTTTAACCATGTGATTGATGCAGTCAGGTCTGTGGCTGGATATGATGAGGAAACAAATCAATACAAGACTCCATCCTTGGCCCTCAAACTCGGCCATAGCCTCAGAAAGCTAGCAGATATTCTTGAATGTGACTCAAAAATGGAGCATTGTGTTGATGAACTATTTATTAAAAACCTCCAACGAAGCCGGCTGCTTTTTGAGAAGAGGTGGGACGTCTGTGTTTCTTCTGCTGCCCTACAGACCCTCCGGCAAGCCAAGTGGAACACTCCGGACCTGCTCCCTCTGACTGAGGACGTTAGAGCCATGCATGCACATATTGAGGTATGTCGACCTGAATATGTGCAAACCCTAATAAGTGAGCCAACGTCTAAGCATTGGTCTAAACTGGCAGTTTTGACTCTTTGTGAGGTCATTATTTTCAATCGAAGAAGGGAAGGTGAGGTTTCAAAGATGCCACTGACAGCCTTTACCTTAAGAAGTAAGACTGGGATCCATTCTGACATTGCTCTGGGACTGTCCCAACTTGAGAAAAAGCTGTGTCAGCATTTTCAACGCATTGAAATTAAAGGGAAAAGAAGTCGGAAAGTGCCGGTTCTTTTGACTCCTGAAATGATTGCTTGGATGGAGGTGCTGGTGGAGAACAGAAGGGCCTGTTCCATCTCTGACCATAACCCATACTTCTTTTCCCGCCCGGGCGCAGAGACACCCACATCAGGGGATCAGACTCCCTACGCCAGGTAGCCAAAGAATGTGGTGCAGTGCATCCAGAGATGCTATCCTCAACCAAACTTAGAAAGCACATAGCTACTATGTCTACAGTTCTCAATATGAAAGAGAATGAGATGGACATACTTGCCAACTTCCTCGGCCATGACATTCGCATCCACAGGCAATATTACAGACTACCAGAGGGGACACTGGAGCTGGCCAAAATCAGCAAAGTGTTGATGGCCATGGAGCAGGGAAGAGTGACGGAATTCGAAGGAAAGAGCCTCGACCAGATACAAATTGAGCCTGAAGGTAATTCTTGATATTATTAAAATATGTATAATTTTTTTCCCCTAAAGGCCACTTGTATTTTTATTTTCTGTGCGACAGGGAGAGCAGTAGAGATCCTCTCACAAACGGACGGGCTAAAAGAAACTTCAAGCGGAGAACCTTCAACCATTCATCCAGATGCACCCCATGGTAGTGGCAGTGCCCCTTCTGGTAAGTGTACCAGGTGGGGGATTACAGCCAGGCTGCTTGGTCCTAACCCTGGGAGTGTATATTGCTAATATATTTTTATTTCTCTCCCTAGAACGTTAGAGAAAGCCATGGTCTGCATCTGAGGTGAAGGCTGTGGAGAAGACCATGACACCTTTCATACAGACTGGAAAGGTCCCTGGGAAGTCTCACTGCCTGGCCTGCATTAATGCCTCACCAGATGACCTTAGACATCGGACATGGAGTGGCATTAAATTCTATGTCAAAAATAGAATCACTGCAATTCGAAAACAAAATCTAAAATAAAATTCCTTTAAAATAGTTGTTTGGTTTCTATTGACTGTTTTGTATTACTTAAAGTAGTCCCAGTAAAAAAAGATTATGTCTATGGGTCCCATTCTGAACGGCCCTGTCAAAGGGACCCACCAGGTAACAAAAACGTGTATGTGTGTGTGTGTGTGTGTGTGTGTGTGTGTGTCTGTGTGTGTGTCTGTGTGTGTGTGTGTGTGTGTGTGTCTGTGTGTGTGGAGTTGTCTCACCTTTGAGCCGGAGCAGGAGAAGTGAGAGAGAGAGGATTTTATCTGAATTTATTCTAGAATCCTAACTTTGGTTTGTCTCCTCCCATCACCACACACACACACACACACACACACACACAGAGATACACACACACACACACACACAGACACACACACCGACAGAGACACACACACACACACACAGACACTGTGTCCTGTGGAGTAATTGCTGCCTTTGTATGTTTTAAAGAAATGTGAAGAATGAATGTTTTTTTTTTTCAACAATATTTCAACACCAACTCTCAGGTCACATGACACACACATGTGTGTGTCATGTGTGTGTCTCTCTCTGGTCACTTTCTGGTCACTTTCTGGTCTCTCCCTGATCTCTCTCTGGTCTCTCTCTGGTCTCTCTTTCTGGTCTCTCTCTGGTCTCTCTTTCTGGTCTCTCTCTGGTCTCTCTCTGGTCTCTCTTTCTGGTCTCTCTCTGGTCTCTCTCTCTGGTCTCTCTCTGGTCTCTCTTTCTGGTCTCTCTCTGGTCTCTCTCTCTGGTCTCTCTCTGGTCTCTCTCTGGTCTCTCTCTGGTGTCTCTATGGTCCCTCTCTGGTCTCTCTCTGGTCTCTCTGGTCTCTCTCTGGTCTCTCTCTGGTCTCTCTCTGGTCTGTCTCTCTAGTCTCTCTGGTCTCTCTCTGGTCTCTCTCTGGTCTCTCTCTGGTCTCTCTCTGGTCTCTCTCTGGTCTCTCTCTGGTCTCTCTCTAGGCTCTCTCTGGTCTCTCTCTGGTCTCTCTCTGGTCTTTCTCTAGTCTCTCTCTGGTCTCTCTCTGGTCTCCCTCTGGTCTCTCTCTGGTCTCTCTCTGGTCTCCCTCTGGTCTCTCTCTGGTCTCCCTCTGGTCTCTCTCTGGTCTCTCTCTAGTCTCTCTGGTCTCTATCTGGTCTCTCTCTGGTCTCTCTCTGGTCTCTCTCTGGTCTCTCTCTAGTCTCTCTCTAGTCTCTCTCTGGTCTCTCTGGTCTTTCTGGCCTTACCACAGATTCATTTAAGGTCAAATATGGGCTTTTATCCGACTTCTCTCTTTGATGTTGACAAATCGATAACTGAGGCCTTCATCCACCGCTGTCAGACTGTACGATGAGTCACGTTTTAATTGCTCGATGTTTAGTTGTCTTTGTGCACATCCTGAGGGAACCTAGCGAAGCCAAATGTAGCATGTAAGTTAGCCATGTTATCTTTATTATGCTAAAGCTATAGATTATATACTAGCTTCCTTGTTTTTCTTAAGTTTGATTGTTTGTTTTATTTTAGATTGTCAATAAAGTTTGACCTTTTCCAAACTGTATAAAGTCCTTCCAGACGCCTGTGGTTCACAAATACATTAAATTATTATTATCGTAGATTTCCCAGACGTCTGATGTCTGAGGTGTGGCCTAAACATACCCCAGGTCCGGACCAATAAACAAGGCCCATGTTTATATAATGTATGTATAATGTGTGTATAATGTCTGTATAATGTATGTATAATGTGTGTATAATGTGTGTATAATGTGTGTGTAATGTATGTATAATGTGTGTATAATGTGTGTATAATGTGTGTATAATGTGTGTATAATGTGTGTATAATGTATGTATAATGTGTGTATAGTGTGTGTATAATGTATGTATAGTGTGTGTATAGTGTGTGTATAGTGTGTGTATAATGTGTGTATAATGTGTGTATAATGTGTGTATAATGTGTGTATAATGTGTGTATAATGTGTGTATAATGTGTGTATAATGTGTGTATAATGTATGTATAATGTGTGTATAGTGTGTGTATAGTGTGTGTATAGTGTGTGTATAGTGTGTGTATAATGTGTGTATAATGTATGTATAATGTGTGTATAATGTGTGTATAATGTGTGTATAATGTATGTATAATGTGTGTATAATGTGTGTATAATGTGTGTATAATGTGTGTATAATGTATGTATAATGTGTGTATAATGTGTGTATAATGTGTGTATAATGTGTGTATAATGTGTGTATGATGTGTGTATAATGTATGTATAATGTGTGTATAATGTATGTATAATGTGTGTATAGTGTGAGTATAGTGTGTGTATAATGTGTGTATAATGTGAGTATAATGTGTGTATAATGTGTGTATAATGTGTGTATAATGTATGTATAATGTATGTATAAAGTGTGTATAATGTATGTATAATGTATGTATAAAGTGTGTATAATGTGTGTATAGTGTGTATAATGTGTGTATAATGTATGTATAATGTGTGTATAATGTGTATATAATGTGTGTATAGTGTGTATAAAGTGTGTATAATGTGTGTATAATGTGTGTATAGTGTGTATAATGTGTGTATAATGTATGTATAATGTGTGTATAATGTGTGTATAATGTGTGTATAATGTGTGTATAATGTGTGTATAGTGTGTATAATGTGTGTATAGTGTGTGTATAGTGTGTATAATGTGTGTATAATGTATGTATAATGTGTGTATAATGTGTGTATAATGTGTGTATAGTGTGTATAATGTGTGTATAATGGATGTATAATGTGTGTATAGTGTGTATAATGTGTGTATAGTGTGTATAATGTGTGTATAATGTGTGTATAGTGTGTATAATGTGTGTATAATGTATGTATAATGTGTGTATAATGTGTGTATAATGTGTGTATAGTGTGTATAATGTGTGTATAATGGATGTATAATGTGTGTATAGTGTGTGTATAGCCTGTGTATAATGTGTGTATAATGTGTGTATAATGTGTGTATAATGTATGTATAATGTGTGTATAATGTATGTATAATGTGTGTATAATGTATGTATAATGTGTGTATAATGTGTGTATAGTGTGTGTATAATGTGTGTATAATGTGTGTATAATGTGTGTATAATGTATGTATAATGTGTGTATAATGTGTGTATAATGTATGTATAATGTGTGTATAATGTATGTATAATGTGTGTATAATGTATGTATAATGTGTGTATAGTGTGTGTATAGTGTATGTATAATGTATGTATAATGTGTGTATAATGTATGTATAATGTGTGTATAATGTGTATATAATGTGTGTATAGTGTGTATAAAGTGTGTATAATGTGTGTATAATGTGTGTATAGTGTGTATAATGTGTGTATAATGTATGTATAATGTGTGTATAATGTGTGTATAATGTGTGTATAATGTGTGTATAATGTGTGTATAGTGTGTATAATGTGTGTATAGTGTGTGTATAGTGTGTATAATGTGTGTATAATGTATGTATAATGTGTGTATAATGTGTGTATAATGTGTGTATAGTGTGTATAATGTGTGTATAATGGATGTATAATGTGTGTATAGTGTGTATAATGTGTGTATAGTGTGTATAATGTGTGTATAATGTGTGTATAGTGTGTATAATGTGTGTATAATGTATGTATAATGT
>OZ035839.1:36616409-36626233 GCA_964034765.1 Knipowitschia caucasica
CCGCAAGTACACACATGTAGCCGCACGTACACACATGTAGCTGCACGTACACACATGTAGTCGCACGTACACACATGTAGTCACACGTACACACATGTAGCCGCACGTACACACATGTACACGTACACACATGTACACGTACACACATGTAGTCACACGTACACACATGTAGTCACACGTACACACATGTAGCCGCACGTACACACATGTAGCCACACGTACACACATGTAGTCGCACGTACACACATGTAGTCACACGTACACACATGTAGCCGCACGTACACACATGTACACGTACACACATGTACACGTACACACATGTAGTCACACGTACACACATGTAGCCGCACGTACACACATGTAGTCGCACGTACACACATGTAGTCACACGTACACACATGTAGCCGCACGTACACACATGTACACGTACACACATGTACACGTACACACATGTACACGTACACACATGTACACGTACACACATGTAGTCACACGTACACACATGTAGCCGCACGTACACACATGTAGCCGCACGTACACACATGTAGCCGCACGTACACACATGTAGCCGCACGTACACACATGTAGCCGCACGTACACACATGTAGCCACACGTACACACATGTAGTCACACGTACACACATGTAGCCACACGTACACACATGTAGTCACACGTACACACATGTAGTCACACGTACACACATGTAGTCACACGTACACACATGTAGTCACACGTACACACATGTAGTCACACGTACACACATGTGGTCACACGTACACACATGTAGCCGCACGTACACACATGTAGTCACACGTACACACATGTAGCCGCACGTACACACATGTAGTCACACGTACACACATGTAGTCACACATACACACATGTAGTCACACGTACACACATGTAGTCACACGTACACACATGTGGTCACACGTACACACATGTAGTCACACGTACACACATGTAGTCACACGTACACACATGTAGTCACACGTACACACATGTACACGTACACACATGTAGCCGCACGTACACACATGTAGTCACACGTACACACATGTAGTCACACGTACACACATGTACACGTACACACATGTACACGTACACACATGTAGTCACACGTACACACATGTAGTCACACGTACACACATGTAGTCACACGTACACACATGTAGCCGCACGTACACACATGTAGCCGCACGTACACACATGTAGTCACACGTACACACATGTAGCCGCACGTACACACATGTAGCCGCACATACACACATGTAGCCACACGTACACACATGTAACCGCACGTACACACATGTAGACACACGTACACACATGTAGCCGCACGTACACACATGTAGCCACACGTACACACATGTAGCCACACGTACACACATGTAGCCACACGTACACACATGTAGCCACACGTACACACATGTAGCCACACGTACACACATGTAGCCTGCTCCCAGCTACACAGGCGTGAACACCCACATATATTTATATATTTCCTGATTACTGCTTCTTCTCCGGTTTCAGGGGCCACTAACAATGTTCCCGGGACCGGAAGTGGCCCTCGGACCTGGGTTTGACCGTTCCGTGTGATTACAGAGCTTCTTATCCAGCCTCACGTCCTGCTCCTGCCACGCTCCAGGATTTATTGACGTAGCACAGATTTCTCGTCACGTCACAAACCGCTCCCTGTGGTCGTTAGCCGCCGCGCGTCACGTGGTTAGCTTATGTTTAGCTCCGGGACGTCTCACTCCGGTCCCGCGGCGCTGTCGGGAGGAGCCGCGGGACCGGGATTTACGCCTCACGTCAGAGTGATGGACGGTCGCAGGGCATGCGCAGACACCGGACTGAAGCTAACCCGAGACAGATGCGGAGAGGGGCAGAGAGGGGAGCGTGATGGATGGACCCGAGGGACGTGACGGCTGCAGGGATGAAAGGGAACGGGGTGAGAGGGAAGAATAGCATTAGTTTGATGAGTGTGATGTCTCTGTGATGTCAGACTAGAATGAGACCAGAGGGAGAGCGGAGAGAGACCAGAAGGAGACCATAGAGAGACCAGAGAGAGACCAGAGAGAGACCAGTGAAAGACCAGAGAGAGAGAGAGAGAGACCAGTCAGAGACCGGGAGAGACCAGAGAGAGACCAGTGAGAGACCAGAGAGACCAGTGAGAGACCAGAGAGAGACCAGAGAGAGAGACCAGAGAGAGAGCCCAGAGAGAGACCAGAGAGATAGAGAGAGACCAGTGAGAGACCAGAGAGAGAGAGAGAGAGACCAGAGAGAGAGACCAGAGAGAGACCAGAGAGAGACCAGAGAGAGAGACCAGAGAGAGAGACCAGAGAGAGACCAGAGAGAGACCAGAGAGACCAGAGAGAGACCAAAGAGAGACCAGAGACAGAGACCAGAGAGAGACCAGAGCGAGACCAGAGAGAGACCAGAGAGAGACCAGAGAGAGACCAGAGAGAGACCAGAGAGAGACCAGAGAGACCAGAGAGAGACCAAAGAGAGACCAGAGACAGAGACCATGAGCGAGACCAGAGAGAGACCAGAGAGAGACCAGAGAGAGACCAGAGAGACCAGTGAGAGACCAGAGAGAGACCAGAGAGAGACCAGAGAGAGACCAGAGAGAGACCAGAGAGACCAGTGAGAGACCAGAGAGAGACCAGAGAGAGACCAGAGAGAGAGCCCAGAGAGAGACCAGAGAGATAGAGAGAGACCAGTGAGAGACCACAGAGAGAGAGAGAGAGACCAGTAAGAGACCGGGAGAGACCAGAGAGAGAGAGAGAGAGACCGGGAGAGAGGCAAGTGTGATGGATGGTCCCGAGGGACGTGGCGGCTGCAGGGTGGAAAGGGAAAGAGGTGAAAGGGAAGAATAATGTCAGTTTGATGTCTCTGTGAAGTCTATTCAGAGAGAGACCAGAGAGAGACCAGAGAGAGACCAGAGAGAGAGACCAGAGAGAGACCAGAGAGAGACCAGAGAGAGACCAGAGAGAGAGACCAGAGAGAGACCAGAGAGAGACCAGAGAGACCAGAGAGAGACCAAAGAGAGACCAGAGACAGAGACCAGAGAGAGACCAGAGCGAGACCAGAGAGAGACCAGAGAGAGACCAGAGAGAGACCAGAGAGAGACCAGAGAGAGACCAGAGAGACCAGAGAGAGACCAAAGAGAGACCAGAGACAGAGACCAGAGCGAGACCAGAGAGAGACCAGAGAGAGACCAGAGAGAGACCAGAGAGAGACCAGAGAGAGACCAGAGAGAGGCCAGAGAGTTAGATCAGTACTATTGAGTCCTCCCATAGTTCTTTTACTGTAGAATAGTCCAATGTTTAGTTATGACACTTCCCCTTTAAGATCTGGCTCTGTCTGTGTTTCCACGACACAAACGGGTGTCGCTCCGAGACTTTACCAGCCGAGACTTTACCAGCTGAGACTTTTCCAGCCGAGACTTTACCAGCTGAGACTATTCCAGCCGAGACTTTACCAGCCGAGACTTTACCAGCTGAGACTTTACCAGCTGAGACTTACCAAGACTTTACCAGCCAAGACTTTACCAGACAAGATTTTACCAGCTGAGACTCACTGAGACTTCACCAGCTGAGACTTTACCAGCTGAGACTTTACCAGCTGAGACTTTTCCAGCCGAGACTTTACCAGCCGAGACTTAACCAGCTGAGACTTACCGAGACTTTTCCAGCCGAGACTTTACCAGCCAAGACTTAACCAGCTGAGACTTACCGAGACTTTACCAGCCGAGACTTTACCAGCTGAGACTCACTGAGACTTTTCCAGCCGAGACTTTACCAGCTGAGACTCACTGAGACTTTTCCAGCCAAGACTTTCTGGTCCTGGACTGTGCTTATCGTACCATCGGCTCCACTTCCTCAGAGCGAAACCAGAGTCGTCTGAACCTTGGCCAGCTTTGATTCCATCCGCAACAGACACTAAAACATGAGCCGCAGAGAGAGACCAGAGAGAGACCAGAGAGTCTGGTCTCTCAAGTCTCTCTCTCTGGTCTCTCTCTCTCTGGTCTCTCTCTCTCTCAGGTCTCTCTCTCTGGCCTTTCTTTGCTCTCTCTGGTCTCTCACTGCTTTTCCTCTGGTCTCATTCTGGTCTGACATCACAGAGACCAGAGATTGGACTAACAGACGTATGATTATTTTTATTTATTTTTGGTAATGGTTTGGTTGCTAATTTGTAAATTTGGTGTGAAAGAATTTGTCGCAGATTTATTTTTCCGACTCCTGGTCTTTTGTTTCATGGAATGTCGTACTTTCTCATCAACAAATAAATCAAAACATAGACAGAAAGATCAAAACCAATCAATTCAAACTAAAATGACCTCATACTTTGTCAGTTTTTGCCGTAAACGTGTCTCATTTCCATTCCCACCTGCTGCTAACCGCTAACACATGTCGTTAGCGTTAGCATGTTAGCTCCTCAGAGCCGGCAACATGCGGAATGCAAAGTGTCCGTTTCATCTCCACATTTACATTTCATGAGGCGAGCGGGGGCCTCTCTGCAGGGGCCCCCAAGATCCGTCCCCAGGGCTGATTTAGAGTCACTCATTTCCATTGTGCCCACGGGCCTAACACTCCCAGATGAGCATTTACATGGCAGGCAGCAGGTGGCCAAGGAGTAATGGTGCTGAGGGAGCGGCGGGTCACGGCCATTTAACATTTACAACACCACGGAGGAAATGGGTTTGTTTTTATGGTCCAGCGGGAGGGGAGGGGCCAGAGAGCAGAGAGAGAGAGAGAGAGAGAGAGAGAGAGCAGAGAGCAGAGAGAGAGAGCAGGGGGAGAGAGCGGGGGGAGAGAGAGAGCAGAGAGAGAGAGCAGGGGGAGAGAGAGAGAGACAGAGCAGGGGGAGAGCAGAGAGAGGAGAGAGAGAGAGAAGAGAGAGAGAGACCAGAGAGAGAGAGAGAAGAGAGAGAGAGCAGGGGGAGAGAGAGAGAGACAGAGCAGGGGGAGAGAGCAGAGGGAGAGCAGAGAGAGGAGAGAGAGAGAGAAGAGAGAGAGAGCAGGGGGAGAGAGAGCAGAGCGAGAGAGCAGGGGGAGACCAGAGAGAGAAGAGAGAGACCAGCGAGGGAGAGAGAGAAAGAGAGCAGAGAGAGCAGAGAGGGAGAGAGACAGAGTGAGAGAGAGCAGTTTTCCACCAACACCGTGAGTCCACATGGTCCTGGCTGAGTCCACATGGTCCTGGCTGAGTCCACATGGTCCTGGCTAAATCCACATAGTCCTGGATGAAGCAGGTCACAGTGTGGAGGAAACATACGGCTCTTCGTTCTCTTCCTGACAGCCGTGCTAATGCTAATGTGGGGTCACCATGGCAACACCATTGGTTTCAAACTGAGACAGTTTCTTTGTGATAATTATCGTTTATAAATTAATAGACACAGAGAGAAGTCTCTACATTTACAACCTCCAGCTTTAATACATTCAGTGATGCAGAATGGACCAATCAGAGCCCGGCATTTGACCCTGAGTCCGTCTGTCGCCTGCAGAGACTCGAACCCACATCCTTCTGTTTCTGATCGACACCAACGGGATTTACTCTGTTCCTTTTGGACCCATCACTGCCTTCGTGCTGAGAGACAAATAAATGTGCACAATGTCACAAACACCACGCCTGCGCCGCGGGACAGGCCTGGACCGGTCTGGGTCTACAGTCTGGGTTAGTCCTGCCAGGTCTGGGTCTACAGTCTGGGTTAGTCCTGCCAGGTCTGGGTCTACAGTCTGGGTTAGTCCTGCCAGGTCTGGGTCTATGGTCTGGGTTAGTCCTGCCAGGTCTGGGTCTACAGTCTGGGTTAGTCCTGCCAGGTCTGGGTCTACAGTCTGGGTTAGTCCTGCCAGGTCTGGGTCTACAGTCTGGGTTAGTCCTGCCAGGTCTGGGTCTACAGTCTGGGTTAGTCCTGCCAGGTCTGGGTCTGGGTCTATGGTCTGGGTTAGTCCTGCCAGGTCTGGGTCTACAGTCTGGGTTAGTCCTGCCAGGTCTGGGTCTACAGTCTGGGTTAGTCCTGCCAGGTTTGGGTCCTGGGTCTACAGTCTGGGTTAGTCCTGCCAGGTCTGGGTCTATGGTCTGGGTTAGTCCTGCCAGGTCTGGGTCTGGGTCTATGGTCTGGGTTAGTCCTGCCAGGTCTGGGTCTACAGTCTGGGTTAGTCCTGCCAGGTCTGGGTCTACAGTCTGGGTTAGTCCTGCCAGGTCTGGGTCTACAGTCTGGGTTAGTCCTGCCAGGTCTGGGTCTACAGTCTGGGTTAGTCCTGCCAGGTCTGGGTCTACAGTCTGGGTTAGTCCTGCCAGGTCTGGGTCTACGGTCTGGGTTAGAGTCCTGCCAGGTCTGGGTCTACAGTCTGGGTTAGTCCTGCCAGGTCTGGGTCTACAGTCTGGGTTAGTCCTGCCAGGTCTGGGTCTACAGTCTGGGTTAGTCCTGCCAGGTCTGGGTCTACGGTCTGGGTTAGTCCTGCCAGGTCTGGGTCTACAGTCTGGGTTAGTCCTGCCAGGTCTGGGTCTACAGTCTGGGTTAGTCCTGCCAGGTCTGGGTCTACAGTCTGGGTTAGTCCTGCCAGGTCTGGGTCTCATTACGGTCTGGGTCATTTTGGCCAAAATAATTCAGTCCTGGCTCTACAGCCTGGATCCAGGGGCAGAGTGCAGACCCACGTGGCACTCCTCCAGACTCACAGACACAATTTATTTACAATTATTTATGAAACAGACGAGACACGAGAGCACAGAGCAGTCAGAATGACTCCCAGAGCAGTCAGAATGACTCCCAGAGCAGTCAGAATGACTCCCAGAGCAGTCAGAATGACTCCCAGAGCAGTCAGAATGACTCCCAGGGCAGTCAGAATGACTCCCAGAGCAGTCAGAATGACTCCCAGAGCAGTCAGAATGACTCCCAGAGCAGTCAGAATGACTCCCAGAGCAGTCAGAATGACTCCCAGAGCAGTCAGAATGACTCCCAGAGCAGTCAGTATGACTCCCAGAGCAGTCAGAATGACTCCCAGAGCAGTCAGAATGACTCCCAGGGCAGTCAGAATGACTCCCAGAGCAGTCAGAATGACTCCCAGAGCAGCAAATCTCCAACACAGAGAGACCACATGGTATTGGACCATAGGGAGAGACCTCATGGTATTGGACCATAGGGAGAGACCACATGGTATTGGTCCATAGGGAGAGACCTCATGGTATTGGGCCATAGGGAGTGACCACATGGTATTGGACCATAGGGAGAGACCACATGGTATTGGTCCATAGGGAGAGACCACATGGTATTGGACCATAGGGAGAGACCACATGGTCTCGTTCTGAATGACTGCTTTTAGTTTTGGAAACCTCCCTCCTGACGTTTTGACTTTTTCTTTATCATTGTTATGTTTTTCTAAGTAATTATTTTCACACTGTGGTGATGTCACACTGTGGTGATGTCACACTCCTAATCACTGTAATTTTACATAATAGTAATAATAATGTTGCGTCCCTGAAGGCGGAGTCTGTGTCAAACTGTTGTAGATGTTAAAGATAATGTGTATATATTTATTGCGTATATATTTATTGTGTGTATATTTATTGCGTATATATTTATTGTGTATATATTTATTGTGTATATATTTTATTTGTGTGTATTGTGTATATTTATTGTGTATATATTTATTGTGTATATTTTTATTGTGTATATATTTATTGTGTGTATATTTATTTTATTGTTATTGTGTATATATTTTATTGTGTGTATATTTATATATTTATTGTGTATATATTTATATTGTGTATATATTTATTGTATATATTTATTGTGTATATTTATGTTATATTTATTTTGTGTATATTTTTTATTGTGATATAATTTATTTTATTGTATTGTGTATATAATTTATTGCGTGTTTGTATATTTATTTGTGTATATTTATTGTGTATTTGTATTGTATATTGCGCTTATAAAATAATTTTGTATACTTAATTGTGAATATATATATTCATGGATTAAATTACTTGTAATCAACGAGAATACCATGTAAATATATTAAAAAGATTGAAATAATTTATATGTGATATGTATAATGTGTATAAATATATTGTTATCTAAACAATCATGTAAAAAAATTACTTGATAAACACTTCTAGAGAGACAATCAAAATTGATACAACATACTAGTTAGAAACGATATAGCTACTCTATATAAAGTTTACTAATAACCATTATTCTCACTTAAAAATTTAGAATATAATTGCGTATCAATAATAAAGTGAAATACAAAACTTTAGAGGTCTCATAATTGCGTATAAATTACTAAGTACCACAAATTTAAATGATGAAAAATATAATGATAAAAAATTATAAATGTAGTCTCAAACCCCCCCCCCCCCCCCCCCCCCCCCCCCCCCCCCCCCCCCCCCCCCCCCCCCCCCCCCCCCCCCCCCCCCCCCCCCCCCCCCCCCCCCCCCCCCCCCCCCCCCCCCCCCCCCCCCCCCCCCCCCCCCCCCCCCCCCCCCCCCCCCCCCCCCCCCCCCCCCCCCCCCCCCCCCCCCCCCCCCCCCCACCCCCCCCCCCCCCCCCCCCCCCCCCCCCACCCCCCCCCCCCCCCCCCCCCCCCCCCCCCCCCCCCCCCCCCCCCCCCCCCCCCCCCCCCCCCCCCCCCCCCCCCCCCCCCCCCCCCCCCCCCCCCCCCCCCCCCCCCCCCCCCCCCCCCCCCCCCCCCCCCCCCCCCCCCCCCCCCCCCCCCCCCCCCCCCCCCCCCCCCCCCCCCCCCCCCCCCCCCCCCCCCCCCCCCCCCCCCCCCCCCCCCCCCCCCCCCCCCCCCCCCCCCCCCCCCCCCCCCCCCCCCCCCCCCCCCCCCCCCCCCCCCCCCCCCCCCCCCCCCCCCCCCCCCCCCCCCCCCCCCCCCCCCCCCCCCCCCCCCCCCCCCCCCCCCCCCCCCCCCCCCCCCCCCCCCCCCCCCCCCCCCCACCCCCCCCCCCCCCCACCCCCCCCCCCCCCCCCCCCCCACCCCCCCCCCCCCCCCCCCACTCCCCCCCCCCCCCCCACCCTCCCCCACCCCCCACCCCCCCCCCACCCCCCCCCCCCCCCCCCCCCCCCCCCCCCCCCCCCCCCCCCCCCCCCCCCCCCCCCCCCCCATAACCCACCCCCCCCCCCCCCCCCCCCCCCCCCCCCCCCCCCCCCCCCCCCCCCCCCCCCCCCCCCCCCCCCCACCATCTCACCCCCTCACAAATCAAACGCCCCCCCAGACAACCCGACCTTACGTGTAGGTATTCCAAAACAAAAAAGCGTATCATACAAAACAGCCCATGTGGTAACTGTACTCCCTATGGTCCAATACCTGTGGTCCTCCAAAGGACCAAATACCATTGGTTCTCTCTTCCCTATGGACCAATCTAACATGTGTCACTCACCCTATGCCCAAAACCATTATGGTCACACTCCCTATGACCAATACCAATGTGGTCACTGATCACTTATCCCTAGGTTCCAATACCATGATGTCTCTCTCTCGCATCCCTATGGTCCATACGCATGTGGTCTCCTCTGTGTTGGAGATTTCTGCTCTGGGAGTCATTCTGAACTGTCTCTGTGGGATTCATACTGACTGCCCGGGAGTCATTTCTGGACTTGCTTCTGGGAGTCCCATACTGGACTGCACTTGAGTCATACTGACCTGCTCTGGGAGTCATTCTGACTGCTCTGGGAGTCATCCCAGACTGCTCCCTGGGAGTCATTATTTCTGACTGCTCGGGAGTCATTCCTGACTTGCTCGGGAGTCCATTCTGACTGATTCTGGGAGTCATTTCGGACTGCGCCCTGGATCATTCTGTGACTGCTCTGGAG
>OZ035839.1:36626243-36653743 GCA_964034765.1 Knipowitschia caucasica
GATCTGACTGTACCTGTGATCTGACTGTACCTGTGATCTGACTGTACCTGTGATCTGACTGTACCTGTGATCTGACTGTACCTGTGATCTGACTGTACCTGTGATCTGACTGTACCGGTGATCTGACTGAACCAGTGATCTGACTGTACCTGTGATCTGACTGTACCTGTGATCTGACTGTACCAGTGATCTGACTGTACCTGTGATCTGATTGTACTTGTGATCTGTAAAGATCTCCAGCTGTTCCTCCTGCCCTGTACCTGTGATCTGCCTGTACCTGTGATCTGCCCTGTACCTGTGATCTGACTGTACCTGTGACTGTACCTGTGATCTGACTGTACCTGTGACCTGACTGTACCTGTGACCTGACTGTACCTGTGATCTGACTGTACCTGTGATCTGACTGTACCTGTGATCTGACTGAACCAGTGATCTGACTGTACCAGTGATCTGACTGTACCTGTGACTGTACCTGTGATCTGACTGTACCTGTGATCTGACTGAACCAGTGATCTGACTGTACCAGTGATCTGACTGTACCTGTGACTGTACCTGTGATCTGACTGTACCTGTGATCTGACTGAACCTGTGATCTGACTGTACCTGTGATCTGACTGAACCAGTGATCTGACTGTACCTGTGATATGATTGTACCTGTGATCTGTAAAGATCTCCAGCTGTTCCTCCTGCCCTGTACCTGTGATCTGCCTGTACCTGTGATCTGTAAAGATCTCCAGCAGTTCCTCCTGCCCTGTACCTGTGATCTGACTGTACCTGTGATCTGCCCTGTACCTGTGATCTGACTGTACCTGTGATCTTTAAAGATCTCCAGCTGTTCCTCCTGCCCTGTACCTGTGATCTGTAAAGATCTCCAGCTGTTCCTCCTGCCCTGTACCTGTGATCTGACTGTACCTGTGATCTGCCCTGTACCTGTGATCTGACTGTACCTGTGACCTGACTGTACCTGTGATCTGACTGTACCTGTGATCTGACTGTACCTGTGATCTGACTGTACCTGTGATCTTACTGTACCTGTGATCTGACTGTACCTGTGACTGTACCTGTGATCTGACTGTACCTGTGATCTGACTGTACCTGTGACCTGACTGTACCTGTGATCTGACTGTACCTGTGATCTGACTGTACCTGTGACTGTACCTGTGATCTGACTGTACCTGTGATCTGACTGTACCTGTGACCTGACTGTACCTGTGACCTGACTGTACCAGTGATCTGACTGTACCAGTGATATGACTGTACCTGTGACTGTACCTTTGATCTGACTGTACCTGTGACCTGACTGTACCTGTGATCTGACTGAACCAGTGATCTGACTGTACCAGTGATATGACTGTACCTGTGACTGTACCTGTGATCTGACTGTACCTGTGATCTGACTGTACCTGTGACCTGACTGTACCTGTGATCTGACTGAACCAGTGATCTGACTGTACCAGTGATATGACTGTACCTGTGACTGTACCTGTGATCTGACTGTACCTGTGATCTGACTGTACCAGTGATCTGACTGTACCTGTGACTGTACCTTTGATCTGACTGTACCTGTGATCTGACTGTACCTGTGATCTGACTGTACCTGTGATCTGACTGTACCTGTGACTGTACCTGTGATCTGACTGTACCTGTGATCTGACTGAACCAGTGATCTGACTGTACCTGTGATATGACTGTACCTGTGATCTGACTGTACCTGTGATCTGACTGTACCTGTGATCTGACTGTACAAGTGATCTGACTGTACCTGTGATCTGACTGAACCAGTGATCTGACTGAACCAGTGATCTGACTGAACCAGTGATCTGACTGTACCTGTAATATGACTGTACCTGTGATCTGACTGTACCTGTGACTGTACCTGTGATCTGACTGTACCTGTGATCTGACTGAACCTGTGATCTGACTGAACCTGTGATCTGATTGTACCAGTGATCTGACTGAACCTGTGACTGTACCTGTGATCTGACTGTACCAGTGATCTGACTGTACCAGTGATCTGACTGTACCTGTGATCTACCCTGTACCTGTGATCTGACTGTACCTGTGATCTTTAAAGATCTCCAGCTGTTCCTCCTGCCCTGTACCTGTGATCTGCCTGTACCTGTGATCTGTAAAGATCTCCAGCAGTTCCTCCTGCCCTGTACCTGTGATCTGACTGTACCTGTGATCTTCCCTGTACCTGTGATCTTCCCTGTACCTGTGATCTGCCCTGTACCTGTGATCTGACTGTACCTGTGATCTGTAAAGATCTCCAGCTGTTCCTCCTGCCCTGTACCTGTGATCTGACTGTACCTGTGATCTGCCCTGTACCTGTGATCTGACTTTACCTGTGATCTGCATTATGGTCAGCTACATTACTGTCTGTTACATTGTGGGGGAAGGTGAGGGGTCTGAGAGGTCTGAGGGGTCTGAGGGGTCTGAGAGGTCTGAGAGGTCTTTGGGGCCTGAGGGGTCTGAGAGGTCTGAGGGGTCTGTGGGGCCTGAGGGGCCTGTGGGGCCTGAGGGGTCTGAGGGGTCTGAGGGGTCTGAGGGGCCTGAGGGGCCTGAGGGGCCTGAGGGGTCTGAGGGGTCTGAGGGGTCTGAGGGGTCTGAGGGGTCTTTGGGGCCTGAGGGGCCTGAGGGGTCTGAGAGGTCTGAGGGGCCTGTGGGGCCTGAGGGGTCTGAGGGGTCTGAGGGGCCTGAGGGGCCTGAGGGGCCTGTGGGGCCTGAGGGGTCTGAGGGGTCTGTGGGGCCTGAGGGGTCTGTGGGGCCTGAGGGGTCTGTGGGGCCTGAGGGGTCTGAGGGGCCTGAGGGGCCTGTGGGGCCTGAGGGGTCTGAGGGGTCTGAGGGGTCTGTGGGGTCTGTGGGGCCTGAGGGGTCTGTGGGGCCTGAGGGGTCTGTGGGGCCTGAGGGGTCTGAGGGGCCTGAGGGGTCTGAGGGGCCTGTGGGGCCTGAGGGGTCTGTGGGGCCTGAGGGGCCTGTGGGGCCCGACACGGGCCGGGCTCGGGCCCTTTTATTTATTCATTGTCAAAGCGGCAGATGACATTTACGAACACACTGAATAAAGTTCTATCACTCTGTATGATACTAACGACTTATTAAACGAGCGCCAGGTCTGTGTAAAAGACCAAAGTACAGACCAAAGTACAGACCAAAGTACAGACCAAGGTACAGACCAAGGTACAGACCAAGGTACAGACCAAGGTACAGACCAAGGTACAGACCGAGCCGTGGCCAGGTTAATAAATGTTTTATGATGTAACTATTTGTAAGTGATCCAAATATGGACGGGTTTGAAGTAAAAACACATTTGACCAAAGTGTCAAACTGTGACATGAAGAACAGAGGATTGAGGCGCCCGCTGTAAGTTCTCAGTCTGTGTCTTTACCAATGCTTTTTACATATTTGTGATGTTCATGTCCCACTTGGTTTTCCTGCTCCTGGTTTTACCTTTCTGGTCTGTAACCAAGTTGTCGATCTCTTCTTGACTGTTGGAGTTGTGTTTTGGTCGTTATTTGCTGTTATTACTTGCTCTGGCTCTTCCAACTCGTCCTGATGATAGAATTCACTGAGAATGCTCCCAGTCGTTCATTATTAAATAATATTATCATATAATAAACTACGCTACAACATTGTTATGGGAGGTAAAAACATAAAAAAATCAGGCTTGATACGGGTTTGGGTCTGAGAATTCTGAAAACCTGTCGGGCCGGGCGGGCCCAGATAATAGGCCCGTGCAGGGCTCTAGTCTGAGGTAGGACTGTGGTTAAAACATTCACAGTTAGAATCAGGATCAGGATAAAGAAGTTACAGACCTGAGCTTTAAGAAGTTACAGACCTGAGCTTTAACATTTATCAAAGTTTCAGTGTAAAACAGGACTCACCGCGACAGCAGAGACTCAGAAGAAGGACTCTGAGGGCCATGGTCAGAACCAGGTCTGAAGCAGGACTGGTCTGAAGCAGGACTGGTCTGAAGCAGGACTGGTCTGAAGCTGTATCTTTAGCGTGTGGTTATCTGCTGATCGTGGTTTCTCTCGTCACAGATGTGAGTTCATGTTTTTTCCGCTGTAACAAATGTCATCTCACTCCATCTGAGAAACTGTCACGACATCAGAACCTTCTTCAGCATTTTGTCACGGCATTCAGTTTGAGACAATATTTCTCTGAAGTTACTCTGTTACTCTGAAGTTACTCTGAAGTCACTCTGAAGTTAATCTGAAGTTACTCTGAAGTTAGTCTGAAGTCACTCTGAAGTCACTCTGAAGTTACTCTGAAGTTACTCTGAAGTCACTCTGAAGTTACTCTGAAGTTACTCTGAAGTTACTCTGAAGTCACTCTGAAGTTACTCTGAAGTTACTCTGAAGTCACTCTGAAGTTAATCTCAGATTCAGATTCATTTATTTCGCCATTTGCAGTAACACTACATTGGAATACATTTGTAAAAGTTCCCAGTGTGCACAGGACAAGTACAGACACAAAACAACATTAAAAGACAAAAATAAAACAAATTTTAAAAACAGTAAACAAATGTCACCGTGAAGTTGACCAACTTAAAACAGATCTATACGAGTGCAAAAAACATTAGAGTGCTCTATTCAAACTGTTAACAGCTCGTGGAAAAAAACTATTAGCATAACGTCAATCTGAAGTTACTCTGAAGTCACTCTGAAGTCACTCTGAAGTTACTCTGAAGTCACTCTGAAGTTACTCTGAAGTTACTCTGAAGTCACTGTGAAGTTACTCTGAAGTTACTCTGAAGTCACTCTGAAGTCACTCTGAAGTTACTCTGAAGTTACTCTGAAGTTAATCTGAAGTTACTCTGAAGTCACTCTGAAGTTACTCTGAAGTTACTCTGAAGTTACTCTGAAGTTACTCTGAAGTTAATCTGAAGTTACTCTGAAGTCACTCTGAAGTTACTCTGAAGTTACTCTGAAGTTACTCTGAAGTCACTCTGAAGTCACTCTGAAGTTACTCTGAAGTTACTCTGAAGTTACTCTGAAGTCACTCTGAAGTTACTCTGACGTCACTCTGAAGTTACTCTTAAGTTAAGTCACTCTAAAGTTACTCTGAAGTCACTCTGAAGTCACTCTGAAGTCACTCTGAAGTTACTCTGAAGTCACTCTGAAGTCACTCTGAAGTTACTCTGAAGTCACTCTGAAGTTAATCTGAAGTTACTCTGAAGTTACTCTGAAGTTACTCTGAAGTCACTCTGAAGTCACTCTGAAGTCACTCTGAAGTCACTCTGAAGTTACTCTGAAGTCACTCTGAAGTTACTCTGAAGTCACTCTGAAGTTAAGTCACTCTAAAGTTACTCTGAAGTCACTCTGAAGTCACTCTGAAGTTAAGTTACTCTGAAGTTACTCTGAAGTTACTCTGAAGTCACTCTGAAGTCACTCTGAAGTTACTCTGAAGTTACTCTGACGTCACTCTGAAGTTACTCTTAAGTTAAGTCACTCTAAAGTTACTCTGAAGTCACTCTGAAGTCACTCTGAAGTTACTCTGAAGTCACTCTGAAGTCAGTCTGAAGTTAATCTGAAGTTACTCTGAAGTCACTCTGAAGTCACTCTGAAGTCACTCTGAAGTTACTCTGAAGTCACTCTGAAGTCAATCTGAAGTTACTCTGAAGTCACTCTGAAGTCACTCTTAAGTTACTCTGAAGTTACTCTGAAGTTAATCTAAAGTTACTCTGAAGTCACTCTGAAGTTACTCTGAAGTCACTCTGAAGTTAAGTCACTAAAGTTACTCTGAAGTCACTCTGAAGTCACTCTGAAGTTACTCTGAAGTTACTCTGAAGTTACTCTGAAGTTACTCTGAAGTCACTCTGAAGTTACTCTGAAGTTACTCTGAAGTTACTCTGAAGTTACTCTGAAGTCACTCTGAAGTCACTCTGAAGTTACTCTGAAGTTACTCTGAAGTCACTCTGAAGTTACTCTGAAGTTACTCTGAAGTCACTCTGAAGTCACTCTGAAGTTAAGTCACTCTAAAGTTACTCTGAAGTCACTCTGAAGTCACTCTGAAGTTACTCTGAAGTCACTCTGAAGTCACTCTGAAGTTAATCTGAAGTTAATCTGAAGTTACTCTGAAGTTACTCTGAAGTCACTCTGAAGTCACTCTGAAGTTACTCTGAAGTTACTCTGAAGTCACTCTGAAGTCACTCTTAGGCCCTGTCTACACGTAGCAGGGCATTTATAAATCCGCCCTCCGCCTAAAAAAAAACTTCTGTCCACACAGCCTCGGTTTTTTAAAAAACGGCATCCACACCTAACCGCATACATGCGTTGTCAATTACATTTCAAACCTACAAACCTACCTTCCTCCGGGAGGACGACTTCCATCTCAAAGTTCTCCCACCAGCTGGCAGTGCGTCCCGGTCTGACCCAAAATTGCCGTTGCCGTCTTTGACGAGGAACATGTCTTGGACGAGGGATGGTTATTTGGCGGAAAATAGCCGACCTTAAAGTGCTCCTTCGTCTGTGCTCTTCAACATGAAGCAGTATTTGAGCTTGTAAAAACAAGCAAGCAAAAAGTGCCTGAACAATCGTTAAAACAAAAGCGGTTTTGATGGCCTCCATGTTGTTTCTGATGTAAACACAGGTCGCGCGTGTGACGTCAGAGCAGCACGCTGGTAGTGACGTACAGCCGAATACTCCGGTTATTTATGTCCACACTCAAACGCATAACCGGAGAATTCCCAAATCTTCACTTTGGCCGGAGTTTTCAGAAACCTTCGTTTTTATCGACAGAAAACTCCGGGTTTGTGTGGATGATAGGCCAGATCGTAGGAAAATATCTTCGGTTTGTGAGATACCCTGCTACGTGTAGACGGGGCCTTAAGTTAAGTCACTCTAAAGTTACTCTGAAGTCACTCTGAAGTCACTCTGAAGTTACTCTGAAGTCACTCTGAAGTCACTCTGAAGTTAATCTGAAGTTACTCTGAAGTTACTCTGAAGTTACTCTGAAGTTACTCTGAAGTCACTCTGAAGTCACTCTGAAGTCACTCTGAAGTTACTCTGAAGTCACTCTGAAGTCACTCTGAAGTCAATCTGAAGTTACTCTGAAGTCACTCTGAAGTCACTCTGAAGTCACTCTGAAGTTACTCTGAAGTCACTCTGAAGTCACTCTGAAGTCACTCTGAAGTTACTCTGAAGTTACTCTGAAGTTACTCTGAAGTTACTCTGAAGTCAATCTGAAGTTACTCTGAAGTTACTCTGAAGTCACTCTGAAGTCACTCTGAAGTTACTCTGAAGTCACTCTGAAGTCACTCTTAAGTTACTCTGAAGTTACTCTGAAGTTAATCTGAAGTTACTCTGACGTCACTCTGAAGTTACTCTGAAGTCACTCTGAAGTCACTCTGAAGTCACTCTGAAGGTAATCTGAAGTTACTCTGAAGTTACTCTGAAGTCACTCTGAAGTCACTCTGAAGTCACTCTGAAGTCACTCTGAAGTTAAGTCACTCTAAAGTTACTCTGAAGTCACTCTGAAGTCACTCTGAAGTTACTCTGAAGTTACTCTGAAGTTACTCTGAAGTCACTCTGAAGTCACTCTGAAGTTACTCTGAAGTCACTCTGAAGTTACTCTGAAGTCACTCTGAAGTTAATCTGAAGTTACTCTGAAGTTACTCTGAAGTCACTCTGAATTTACTCTGAAGTTACTCTGAAGTCACTCTGAAGTCAATCTGAAGTTAATCTGAAGTCACTCTGAAGTCACTCTGAAGTCACTCTGAAGTTACTCTGAAGTTACTCTGAAGTTACTCTAAAGTTACTCTAAAGTTACTCTAAAGTTACTCTAAAGTTACTCTAAAGTTACTCTAAAGTTACTCTAAAGTTACTCTAAAGTTACTCTAAAGTTACTCTGAAGTTACTCTGAAGTTACTCTGAAGTTACTCAGAAGTTACTCAGAAGTTACTCTGAAGTTAATCTGAAGTTACTCTGAAGTTACTCTGAAGTCACTCTGAAGTTAATCTGAAGTTACTCTGAAGTCACTCTGAAGTCACTCTGAAGTTACTCTGAAGTTACTCTGAAGTCACTCTGAAGTTACTCTGAAGTTACTCTGAAGTTATTCTGAAGTTACTCTGAAGTTAATCTGAAGTCACTCTGAAGTCACTCTGAAGTCACTCTGAAGTTACTCTGAAGTCACTCTGAAGTCACTCTGAAGTCACTCTGAAGTCACTCTGAAGTCACTCTGAAGTCACTCTGAAGTCACTCTGAAGTCACTCTGAAGTTACTCTGAAGTCACTCTGAAGTTACTCTGAATTCACTCTGAAGTCACTCTGAAGTTACTCTGAAGTCACTCTGAAGTCACTCTGAAGTCACTCTGAAGTCACTCTGAAGTCACTCTGAAGTTACTCTGAAGTTACTCTGAAGTTAATCTGAAGTTACTCTGAAGTCACTCTGAAGTCACTCTGAAGTCACTCTGAAGTTACTCTGAAGTTACTCTGAAGTCACTCTGAAGTCACTCTGAAGTCACTCTGAAGTTACTCTGAAGTCACTCTGAAGTCACTCTGAAGTCACTCTGAAGTTACTCTGAAGTCACTCTGAAGTCACTCGGAAATCACTCTGAAGTTAATCTGAAGTTACTCTGAAGTCACTCTGAAGTCACTCTGAAGTTACTCTGAAGTTAATCTGAAGTTACTCTGAAGTTACTCTGAAGTCACTCTGAAGTCACTCTGAAGTTACTCTGAAGTTACTCTGAAGTCACTCTGAAGTCACTCTGAAGTCACTCTGAAGTTACTCTGAAGTCACTCTGAAGTCACTCTGAAGTCACTCTGAAGTTACTCTGAAGTCACTCTGAAGTCACTCGGAAATCACTCTGAAGTTAATCTGAAGTTACTCTGAAGTCACTCTGAAGTCACTCTGAAGTTACTCTGAAGTTAATCTGAAGTTACTCTGAAGTCACTCTGAAGTTACTCTGAAGTCACTCTGAAGTTAAGTCACTCTAAAGTTACTCTGAAGTTACTCTGAAGTCACTCTGAAGTCACTCTGAAGTTACTCTGAAGTCACTCTGAAGTCACTCTGAAGTTAAGTCACTCTAAAGTTACTCTGAAGTCACTCTGAAGTCACTCTGAAGTCACTCTGAAGTTACTCTGAAGTTACTCTGAAGTCACTCTGAAGTTACTCTGAAGTCACTCTGAAGTCACTCTGAAGTTACTCTGAAGTCACTCTGAAGTTACTCTGAAGTTACTCTGAAGTTACTCTGAAGTCACTCTGAAGTTACTCTGAAGTTACTCTGAAGTCACTCTGAAGTTACTCTGAAGTCACTCTGAAGTTAAGTCACTCTAAAGTTACTCTGAAGTCACTCTGAAGTCACTCTGAAGTCACTCTGAAGTCACTCTGAAGTCACTCTGAAGTCACTCTGATGTCACTCCGAAGTTACTCTGAAGTTAATCTGAAGTTACTCTGAAGTAGTTACTCTAAAGTTACTCTAAAGTCACTCTAAAGTCACTCTGAAGTCACTCTGAAGTCACTCTGAAGTTACTCTGAAGTTACTCTGAAGTTACTCTGAAGTTACTCTGAAGTTAATTCACTCTAAAGTTAATCTGAAGTTACTCTGAAGTTACTCTGAAGTCACTGTGAAGTTAAGTCACTCTAAAGTTACTCTAAAGTTACTCTGAAGTTACTCTGAAGTTACTCTGAAGTTACTCTGAAGTTAATCTGAAGTCACTCTGAAGTTAATCTGAAGTCACTCTGAAGTCACTCTGAAGTTACTCTGAAGTCACTCTGAAGTCACTCTGAAGTTACTCTGAAGTTACTCTGAAGTCACTCTGAAGTTACTCTGAAGTTACTCTGAAGTTATTCTGAAGTTACTCTGAAGTTAATCTGAAGTCACTCTGAAGTCACTCTGAAGTCACTCTGAAGTCACTCTGAAGTCACTCTGAAGTCACTCTGAAGTCACTCTGAAGTCACTCTGAAGTCACTCTGAAGTCACTCTGAAGTTACTCTGAAGTCACTCTGAAGTTACTCTGAATTCACTCTGAAGTCACTCTGAAGTTACTCTGAAGTCACTCTGAAGTCACTCTGAAGTCACTCTGAAGTCACTCTGAAGTTACTCTGAAGTTACTCTGAAGTTAATCTGAAGTTACTCTGAAGTTACTCTGAAGTCACTCTGAAGTCACTCTGAAGTTACTCTGAAGTCACTCTGAAGTCACTCTGAAGTCACTCTGAAGTCACTCTGAAGTTACTCTGAAGTCACTCTGAAGTCACTCTGAAGTCACTCTGAAGTTACTCTGAAGTCACTCTGAAGTCACTCGGAAATCACTCTGAAGTTAATCTGAAGTTACTCTGAAGTCACTCTGAAGTCACTCTGAAGTTACTCTGAAGTTAATCTGAAGTTACTCTGAAGTTACTCTGAAGTCACTCTGAAGTCACTCTGAAGTTACTCTGAAGTTACTCTGAAGTCACTCTGAAGTCACTCTGAAGTCACTCTGAAGTTACTCTGAAGTCACTCTGAAGTCACTCTGAAGTCACTCTGAAGTTACTCTGAAGTCACTCTGAAGTCACTCGGAAATCACTCTGAAGTTAATCTGAAGTTACTCTGAAGTCACTCTGAAGTCACTCTGAAGTTACTCTGAAGTTAATCTGAAGTTACTCTGAAGTCACTCTGAAGTTACTCTGAAGTCACTCTGAAGTTAAGTCACTCTAAAGTTACTCTGAAGTTACTCTGAAGTCACTCTGAAGTCACTCTGAAGTTACTCTGAAGTCACTCTGAAGTCACTCTGAAGTTAAGTCACTCTAAAGTTACTCTGAAGTCACTCTGAAGTCACTCTGAAGTCACTCTGAAGTTACTCTGAAGTTACTCTGAAGTCACTCTGAAGTTACTCTGAAGTCACTCTGAAGTCACTCTGAAGTTACTCTGAAGTCACTCTGAAGTTACTCTGAAGTTACTCTGAAGTTACTCTGAAGTTACTCTGAAGTTACTCTGAAGTCACTCTGAAGTCACTCTGAAGTCACTCTGAAGTTACTCTGAAGTTACTCTGAAGTCACTCTGAAGTTACTCTGAAGTTACTCTGAAGTCACTCTGAAGTTACTCTGAAGTCACTCTGAAGTTAAGTCACTCTAAAGTTACTCTGAAGTCACTCTGAAGTCACTCTGAAGTCACTCTGAAGTTACTCTGAAGTCACTCTGAAGTTACTCTGAAGTCACTCTGAAGTTAAGTCACTCTAAAGTTACTCTGAAGTCACTCTGAAGTCACTCTGAAGTCACTCTGAAGTTACTCTGAAGTTACTCTGAAGTCACTCTGAAGTTACTCTGAAGTTACTCTGAAGTCACTCTGAAGTTACTCTGAAGTCACTCTGAAGTTAAGTCACTCTAAAGTTACTCTGAAGTCACTCTGAAGTCACTCTGAAGTCACTCTGAAGTCACTCTGAAGTCACTCTGATGTCACTCCGAAGTTACTCTGAAGTTAATCTGAAGTTACTCTGAAGTAGTTACTCTAAAGTTACTCTAAAGTCACTCTAAAGTCACTCTGAAGTCACTCTGAAGTCACTCTGAAGTTACTCTGAAGTTACTCTGAAGTTACTCTGAAGTTACTCTGAAGTTAATCTGAAGTTAATTCACTCTAAAGTTAATCTGAAGTTACTCTGAAGTTACTCTGAAGTCACTGTGAAGTTAAGTCACTCTAAAGTTACTCTAAAGTTACTCTGAAGTTACTCTGAAGTTACTCTGAAGTTACTCTGAAGTTAATCTGAAGTCACTCTGAAGTTAATCTGAAGTCACTCTGAAGTCACTCTGAAGTTACTCTGAAGTCACTCTGAAGTCACTCTGAAGTTACTCTGAAGTTACTCTGAAGTTACTCTGAAGTTACTCTGAAGTTACTCTGAAGTTACTCTGAAGTTACTCTGAAGTCACTCTGAAGTTAATTCACTCTAAAGTTAATCTGAAGTTACTCTGAAGTTACTCTGAAGTCACTGTGAAGTTAAGTCACTCTAAAGTTACTCTGAAGTTAAATCACTCTAAAGTTACTCTGAAGTTAAATCACTCTAAAGTTACTCTGAAGTTAATCTGAAGTCACTCTGAAGTTACTCTGAAGTCACTCTGAAGTCACTCTGAAGTTAAGTCACTCTAAAGTTACTCTGAAGTTACTCTGAAGTCACTCTGAAGTTAAATCACTCTAAAATTACTCTGAAATTAATCTGAAGTCACTCTGAAGTCACTCTGAAGTTAAATCACTCTAAAGTTACTCTGAAATTAATATGAAGTCACTCTGAAGTTACTCTGAAGTTAAATCACTCTAAAGTTACTCTGAAGTTACTCTGAAGTTACTTTGAAGTTACTCTGAAGTTACTTTGAAGTTACTCTGAAGTTACTCTGAAGTTACTCTGAAGTTACTCTGAAGTTACTCTGAAGTTACTCTGAAGTCACTCTGAAGTCAATCTGAAGTTACTCTGAAGTTACTCTGTAGTCACTCTGAAGTCACTCTGAAGTTACTCTGAAGTTACTCTGAAGTCACTCTGAAGTCACTCTGAAGTTACTCTGAAGTTCATCTGAAGTTAATCTGAAGTTACTCTGAAGTCACTCTGAAGTTAAGTCACTCTAAAGTTACTCTGAAGTTACTCTGAAGTTAATCTGAAGTTACTCTGAAGTCACTCTAAAGTTACTCTGAAGTTACTCTGAAGTTACTCTGAAGTCACTCTGAAGTTAAATCACTCTAAAGTTACTCTGAAGTTACTCTGAAGTCACTCTGAAGTCACTCTGAAGTTACTCTGAAGTCACTCTGAAGTCACTCTGAAGTTACTCTGAAGTTACTCTGAAGTCACTCTGAAGTCACTCTGAAGTTACTCTGAAGTTACTCTGAAGTCACTCTGAAGTCACTCTGAAGTTACTCTGAAGTTAATCTGAAGTTAATCTGAAGTTAATCTGAAGTTAATCTGAAGTTACTCTGAAGTCACTCTGAAGTTACTCTGAAGAGTAACCAGAGAGAGATCAAAGAGAGAGACCAGAGAGAGACCAGAGAGAGAGACCAGAGAGAGAGACCAGAGACTGAGAGACCAGAGAGAGACCAGAGAGAGAGACCAGAGAGAGACCAGAGAGAGACCAGAGAGAGACCAGAGAGAGAGAACAGAGAGAGACCAGAGAGAGAGCAGAGAGAGAGCAGAGAGAGACTAGAGATAGACCAGAGAGAAAGACCAGAGAGAGACCAGAGAGAGAGACCAGAGAGAGACCAGAGAGGTGAACCATGTAACAGTGAGGGACCATTGTACTATATAAATGCTTCAGTCATGGTAGCATAATAAAAACAAAAGGCTCTTCATGGTCACATCAAAACCATGTGTTTATTGCTTGTTGGAGCCACCAGTGGCTTTTACAGTCAAACAGTTGAGCCCCAGTTATAGTTTGTTTACAGAGTTTGAAAACAAAAAAATAAAGTATTGTATATAAAATACATATAAAGTTGTAGTAATTAGAGAATGATATACGTTTTGTTCATAGACAGTAGAGAGCCAAATTCTCTCATGGCAACTACATAGCAACCAAAGAGCCAATCAGGAGCAAGGCTGGCCTGTTGGCGCTTATGCTATTCGCTGAAGCCAGATTAGGAGGCGCCTGAGTCGTAAAATATCTGGATTTACAAAGACATTTCAAAATAAAAGCAGCCATATGTATGTGAGACCAGAGAGAGACCAGAGAGAGACCAGAGAGAGACCAGAGAGAGACCAGAGAGAGACCAGAGAGAGACCAGAGAGAGACCAGAGAGAGACCAGAGAGATAGAGAGACCAGAGAGAGACCAGAGAGAGAGACCAGAGAGAGAGAGCAGAGAGAGACCAGAGAGAGAGCAGAGAGACCAGAGAGAGAGAGCAGAGAGAGGTTAGAGAGGGACCAGAGAGAGACCAGAGAGAGACCAGAGAGAGAGAGCAGAGTCTTTTATCCGTAACTTATAGTAATTCCCTTTACCAGAGTGTGTTTGCTCGTCACATGGTCAACATGTAGAACCAGTCAAACCTCTCGTCGTACAAAAAACTACAGTAATTAGTATTTTTTCAATATAAATAACACACAAAATAACACAGCAAAAGGTTTTCACAGAACACGCTTGTGCTTCACGCAAAGCTCTGATATGAACTGCTCCATGTCACAGTTAAAGGAGACCGTCCCTTTAACTGAGTCAAAGGGACTGTCCCTGTGCTGCCGTTTGTACAGTATGGGTACAGTGATAATGATACAAACTCTAGCTGCAGTAGATGTGATAAATGCTCTTATATTCTGTTGGATATGACTCGTATGTGAGAGTCTGCATCAGGAGCAGGTCTGAGGACAGAGCTGCTGTTGTTCCCTTATTTATTTGCTCTAAGCAAGAGGACAATCTCACTTCCTGTTTAGGGCTGCATTATGACCCCCACTTCCTGTTTAGAGCTGCACTATGACCCCCACTTCCTGTTCAAGGCTGCACTATGACCCCCACTTCCTGTTCAAGGCTGCACTATGACCCCCACTTCCTGTTCAGGGCTGCACTATGACCCCCACTTCCTGTTCAGGGCTGCACTATGACCCCCACTTCCTGTTCAGGGCTGCACTATGACCCCCACTTCCTGTTTAGAGCTGCACTATGACCCCCACTTCCTGTTTAGAGCTGCACTATGACCCCCACTTCCTGTTCAGGGCTGCACTATGACCCCCACTTCCTGTTTAGAGCTGCACTATGACCCCCACTTCCTGTTCAGGGCTGCACTATGACCCCCACTTCCTGTTTAGAGCTGCACTATGACCCCCACTTCCTGTTTAGAGCTGCACTATGACCCCCACTTACTGTTCAGGGCTGCACTATGACCCCCACTTCCTGTTTAGAGCTGCACTATGACCCCCACTTCCTGTTCAGGGCTGCACTATGACCCCCACTTCCTGTTCAGGGCTGCACTATGACCCCCACTTCCTGTTCAGGGCTGCACTATGACCCCCACTTCCTGTTTAGGGCTGCACTATGACCCCCACTTCCTGTTTAGAGCTGCACTATGACCCCCACTTCCTGTTTAGGGCTGCACTATGACCCCCACTTCCTGTTCAGGGCTGCACTATGACCCCCACTTCCTGTTCAGAGCTGCACTATGACCCCCACTTCCTGTTTAGGGCTGCACTATGATCCCCACTTCCTGTTTAGAGCTGCACTATGACCCCCACTTCCTGTTCAGGGCTGCACTATGATCCCCACTTCCTGTTTAGAGCTGCACTATGACCCCCACTTCCTGTTTAGGGCTGCACTATGATCCCCACTTCCTGTTTAGGGCTGCACTATGACCCCCACTTCCTGTTCAGGGCTGCACTATGATCCCCACTTCCTGTTTAGAGCTGCACTATGACCCCCACTTCCTGTTCAGGGCTGCACTATGACCCCCACTTCCTGTTTTGTAAGTTCAGCTTTTTACAGCAACAGGCCCTTTCTGCGTGGAGTTTGCATGTTCTCCTCGTGTAAGCATAGCGAGCTTTGGTTTCTCCCCAACACTAAAAACACGTAGTCCTGGAGACGGGCTCTGTTACTACGGCGACCGCTGGAGAGACGGGTCAAATGCAGAGGACACGTTTCCGTACAGGGACAAAACACTAAACTTACATTGTTTATTTTATTATGATTTTCTATTTTGTCCAAAGCCGTGTCCGTGACGTGAGAAGTCGTTAGCAGTCACTTTCATTCTCTCTCTCCTCCTGTTCCTTTAAATTACATCACACTTGTCTTTTGTTGTAAATTCTCTCCTGTTTTGCGACATTACTTTGGAGTTAATTGGTGTAAAGTGGGAGAAAGTCTTAGTAAACTGGTGTTAATGGAACACTTTCATTCTCTCTCTTGTCCTGTGTATACGACACACGTCTCGGTGTAAACTGTCTCTTTCCTCCTGTCTTACATACAGAGCCTTGCAAAAGTGCAAAAGTATTCACCCCCTTTGTTATGAAGCCCATAAAAAGCTCTGGTGCAGCCGACTACCTTCAGAAGTCACATAAACAGTGAAATGATGTCCACCTGTGTGCAGTCTAAGAGTCACATGACCTGTCAGTACATACACACCTGTGTCACATGACCTGTCAGTACATACACACCTTTAAGAGTCACATGACCTGTCAGTACATACACACCTTTAAGAGTCACATGACCTGTCAGTACATACACACCTTTAAGTGTCACATGACCTGTCAGTACATACACACCTTTAAGAGTCACATGACCTGTCAGTACATACACACCTTTAAGTGTCACATTACCTGTCAGTACACACACACCTTTAAGTGTCACATGACCTGTCAGTACATACACACACCTGAAAGGCCCAGAGGCTGCAACACCAAAGCAAGAGGCACCACTGACCAAACACTGCCATGAAGACCAAGGAACTCTCCAAACAATGGCAGAGTCAAAGCCCAGACCTCAGTCCAATAGAACATCTGTGTCAGACTTAAAGATTGCTGTTCACAAGCGCAAACCATCCAACTTGAAGGAGCTGGAGCAGTTTTGCAAGGAGGAATGGGCAAACATCCCAGTGGTGAGATGTGGCAAGCTCATAGAGACTTATGCAAAGCGACTTGGAGCTGTGATTGACTTTAGGGGGGTGAATACATATGCACATGCCAATTTCCAGTTTTTTATTTCTGAAAAGTAGTTTTATGTAAATATTTTCCTCAATTCACTTCACCAACTTAGACTATTGTTTTCTGATCCATCACATGAAATTCAGATTAAAAAAACATTGAACTAAAGGCTGTGATGTAACGTAGTAAAAAGGCAAGGGGGGTGAATACTTTTGCAAGGCACTGTAACTCGGCGTCTCTTGGTGTAAAGTGGGGACCAAAGCCTAGAAGGTGTCGTCGGGGTCTCTGCGGGACATGATGAGCTGCCTGCGGGGGCCGGACAGGTGCGGGACGCTGACCGCGGCCTCCACCGCGGCGCCGCAGTCCAGCCGCGGCGTGGAGGTGCAGCGCGGCCCCACCCCCCGGACCATCAGGGAGCGCACGTCCCGGTGCAGCGCGGGGTCCGAGGGGATGGAGCTCAGGTGCTCCATGCTGCCGCTGCACGGGGACTGCGGGTCTGCGCTGAAGTACAGCGTGGAGCTGGACTCGGTGGGGCAGAAGTACGGCTCAGGGCTGTCCCCGAACACGGACTTTCCTTCAGGAGAGCTGCGTTTGTCCGAGGTGGGCGTCTCCATGTCCAGGCTGCTGTCCTCGCCGCCCGTGGACGACGGCAGCTCGCTCACGCTCTGGAACTCATCTTTACAGTCGGAGAGCGGCGCCTTTGTCCTCGGACGCAGAGATGGGCCTGCAGCAACACAACAGATTCATGTTTTATTCCTGCCCTGGGTCCTGCCCTGGGTCCTGCCCTGGGTCCTGCCCTGGGTCCTGCCCTGGGTCCTGCCCTGGGTCCTGCCCTGGGTCCTGCCCTGGGTCCTGCCCTGGGTCCTGCCCTGGGTCCTGTCCTGGGTCCTGTCCTGGGTCCTGCCCTGGGTCCTGCCCTGGGTCCTGCCCTGGGTCCTGCCCTGGGTCCTGTCCTGGGTCCTGCCCTGGGTCCTGCCCTGGGTCCTGCCCTGGGTCCTGTCCTGGGTCCTGCCCTGGGTCCTGTCCTGGGTCCTGCCCTGGGTCCTGCCCTGGGTCCTGTCCTGGGTCCTGCCCTGGGTCCTGCCCTGGGTCCTGCCCTGGGTCCTGCCCTGGGTCCCTGTCCTAGGTCCCTGTCCTGGGTCCCTGTCCTGGGTCCTGTCCTGGGTCCTGTCCTGGGAGGAGACCAGGAGGCCTCGGGAACAGATGAGCCACCTCAACTGGCTCTGCTCCACTTGGAGGAGCAGCGGCACTACTCTGAGCTCCTCTATCTCTCAGGGAGCTCTAATCTGGAGGAAGCTCATGTGGAGCTGTGTCCGTGATCTGACCCAAAGCTCAGGACCAGAGCAGAGGGACAGAGATCCAAACACTATCAAATACATGATAAAAACACATTGGTCCATAAAGAGACCAGTGACCATAAATGTAGATGAAGACCATAAATGTAGATGAAGACCATAAATGTAGATGAAGACCATGAGAGACATTTCACTGTGTCACACAAGCTACAATGCTAACTACCACCGGGCTAACTACCACCGGGCTAACTACCACCGGGCTAACTACCACCGGGCTAACTACCACCGGGCTAACTACCACCGGGCTAACTACCACCGGGCTAACTACCACCGGGCTAACTACCACCGGGCTAACTACCACCGGGCTAACTACCACCGGGCTAACTACCACCGGGCTAACTACCACCGGGCTAACTACCACCGGGCAGCGCACTACGGGCAGAAAAAGCCAGTTAAAGGCAGCTCTGTGCAAACAGCCGGTTAAAAACTCCCAAAAAGCAACCGAAGCCTCGTTTAGAGCTACGCAATTCCTGATGAAGAAAAAGAAGGCATTTACCGACGGGGAGGTAGTCAAAGAAGCAATGATGATAATTGCTAAAATTGTGCTTGAAGACGAGAAGTATGGAACCGATGTACTCTCCAGTCTCTGCCGTGTTCAACTCGGGGCCACTACAATGGTAAGAAGAGTGTCGGCGATGTCTGGACCGTGATCTGGCGAGGTGCCAGTGGTTCAGTATCCAGGGTGATGAGTCGGTGGACAGCAGCAGTACAGCTGATGCTCTTTATCCGGATGGTGTTTGATGAAGAACTTCTGACACTACTGCCCCTGAAGACGACTACGAGGGGAGTTGACATTTATAACGCAGTCAAGGGGTTTTTGGTGGAAAAAAAGGTGGCGCTGGAAAAGCTGGCATCAGTGACCACGGATGGGGCTCCTGCTATGATCGGCCGACACACAGGATTGGTTGCTCACTGTAAAGCTGACCCAGAGTTCCCAAACTTTCTGCAGTACCACTGCATCATACACCAGCAGGCCTTATGTGCAAAAGTGATCGGCTTTGAGCACGTAATGAGTCCTGTCGTGAAGATCATTAACAGCATTCGCTCCAGAGCTAAACAGCACAGAACATTGAAGGTACTTTTGGAGGAGCTGTCAGCTGAATACGGGGACCTGCTACTACACACAGAAATCCAATGGCTCAGCAGGGGACCAAGTTTGCAACGTTTTTTGTCACTTTTGGCTGAAATCAAAGAGTTCATGCAGTCCAGAGGTGAGGACACCGTGCTGCTGGAGGACACTGAGTGGATACTTGACCTTGCATTTTTAACGGACATTACTGGAAAACTGAACAGTTTGAACTGTGCGCTGCAAGGCAAAGGTAAAACTGTCGCCGATATGATAAGTGCTTTAAATGCATTTAAAAGCTAAGATGACCCTTTTCTCGGTGCATTTACAGAGATAAAAAGTGCTGCACTTTCCCTCTGTGCAGATGGTGCTGAAAGACAATGCTTCTGCATCTAAAGCTTTTGACACAGTTGCAGAAAAGTACTCTCAGGTCATAAACAGAGTTGGACAAGAGTTTGAGAACAGGTTTTGTGACCTGGATCAGCTTGAGCCATGTGTGTTGTTCATTTCTAATCCTTTCATGGACGTGGACATATCCTGCATTGCTGAGCAGTGAAGTGCAACATTCAGCCTGGATGCTGAACAGATGGACATTGAAATTGTAACACTGCAAAATGACCTCCCCCTCAAAGCCCACCAGGCTGCACCAAACTTTTGGTGCCTGTTTGACAGAGAAAAGAACAGTGTTGTATGTGCAGCAGCTATGAAGGCTGCGAGCCTTATCTTTGTGAATCAGCCTTTTCTGATATGAACTTCCTCAAGCACAAACACAGAACACGTCAAACTGATGCATATCTGCAAGACTCACTCAGAGTCGCAGTGTCAAGTTACACACCAGAGACATTTGTCTGTTTTATTTGGTTTTTTCTCTACTTTTCATGTTTTATGTCTGTATTTGTCTGTGCACACTGGAGACTTTTGCTAATATATTCCAATGTGGTGTTTTTACTGCAAATGGCAAATAAAATAAACTGAATCTGAGAGTACAACACACTAGTTAACAGCGTGCAATGCCAGGCTTCCCACTAACTGACAAACATAACAGTGGTGTCCAGTTCAAAGTGTGACATGATTTATTTAAACCTTTGACAGTTGACTTTTGTGTTTTACACGAGTTATTATTTGTACAAACATGGTGCAAAGTAATTCATGATTTGTTAAAAATGTTAGTTAGCTGTGTCAGGCTATGTTGTTGGCTAGCTAGTTAAAATGGGGTATTGTGATGTCACAAGACTGTCTTTGTACAAAAGGCCCCTCTGTTTCATTGCATGTATATTACTACTGTTTGTTTACCTGTTGTTCCGTGAGTGTCCATTAGAGGGCGCCTCTACCTTTTACCTGAGTCAGACGTGACGAGAGTGAAAACACCCTTTTCTTGCTACAAATATAAGTGTCAGATGCAGTCTGTTGTTGTGGTCCAAAGTGTGCGTTCATGACTAAAGTAAGTACCTAAGAACTTCTGATGGTTGTAAACCTGTGTTTAAGTGTTTTAGTTCATTCAAGAGCCTTTTATATATATATATATATATATATATATATATATATATATATATATGTGGCCACGTTGCCTGTGTAGCTGCAGGGAGCTAAGCTAGCTGTTCTGTGCAATGTGGAATGTATCTGGGCCAGGCTGTTGGCACTGTTGATAAAGTGCCTATTATTTTAGTATTTTGATGTTCTTTATAACCCTGTTATATTGTGTTTGTATGGAGATGAGCACTTTGTAAATTAGTCTTTATTTGTGTTGCAGATACCACACACACACTCACACAGACAGGCACACACCCAAACCTGTACTCAGACCCTCTGTTCAATACAAAGGCAAAGTATCAACCCGTCTCATCAATGTCTCCCCTCTGCATATCATTTTGGCTCAAGTAGTGTTCTGGCCGACCCTCCAGGACAGTAAGTGCTTCAATACCAAACCAGCACCTTCTATACAGTCCTTACAGTCCACCCCTGAGGTATCTATCCTACAGTCTGAGGTATCTATCCTACAGTCTGAGGTATCTATCCTACAGTCTGAGGTATCTACCCTACAGTCTGAGGTATCTGTCCTACAGTCTGAGGTATCTATCCTACAGTCTGAGGTATCTATCCTACAGTCTGAGGTATCTATCCTACAGTCTGAGGTATCTATCCTACAGTCTGAGGTATCTATCCTACAGTCTGAGGTATCTATCCTACAGTCTGAGGTATCTATCCTACAGTCTGAGGTATCTATCCTACAGTCTGAGGTATCTATCCTACAGCCTGAGGCATCTATCCTACAGTCTGAGGTATCTATCCTACAGTCTGAGGTATCTATCCTACAGTCTGAGGTATCTATCCTACAGTCTGAGGTATCTATCCTACAGTCTGAGGCATCTATCCTACAGTCTGAGGCATCTGTCCTACAGTCTGAGGCATCTGTCCTACAGTCTGAGGCATCTGTCCTACAGTCTGAGGCATCTGTCCTACAGTCTGAGGCATCTATCCTACAGTCTGAGGCATCTATCCTACAGTCTGAGGCATCTGTCCTACAGTCTGAGGTATCTATCCTACAGTCTGAGGTATCTATCCTACAGTCTGAGGCATCTATCCTACAGTCTGAGGTATCTATCCTGCAGTCTGAGGTATCTATCCTACAGTCTGAGGCATCTATCCTACAGTCTGAGGTATCTGTCCTACAGTCTGAGGTATCTATCCTACAGTCTGAGGCATCTATCTGAGGTATCTATCCTACAGTCTGAGGTATCTATCCTACAGCCTGAGGTATCTATCCTACAGCCTGAGGTATCTATCCTACAGCCTGAGGTATCTATCCTACAGCCTGAGGTATCTATCCTACAGTCTGAGGTATCTATCCTACAGTCTGAGGTATCTATCCTACAGTCTGAGGTATCTATCCTACAGTCTGAGGTATCTATCCTACAGTCTGAGGTATCTATCCTACAGTCTGAGGTATCTATCCTACAGTCTGAGGTATCTATCCTACAGTCTGAGGTATCTATCCTACAGTCTGAGGTATCTATCCTACAGTCTGAGGTATCTATCCTACAGTCTGAGGCATCTATCCTACAGTCTGAGGCATCTATCCTACAGTCTGAGGCATCTGTCCTACAGTCTGAGGCATCTATCCTACAGTCTGAGGCATCTATCCTACAGTCTGAGGCATCTATCCTACAGTCTGAGGCATCTATCCTACAGTCTGAGGTATCTATCCTACAGTCTGAGGTATCTATCCTACAGTCTGAGGTATCTATCCTACAGTCGATCTATCTATCCTACAGTCTGAGGTATCTGTCCTACAGTCTGAGGTATCTGTCCTACAGTCTGAGGTATCTGTCCTACAGTCTGAGGTATCTATCCTACAGTCTGAGGTATCTATCCTACATTGGATCTATCCTACAGTCTGAGGTATCTATCCTACAGTCTGAGGTATCTATCCTACAGTCTGAGGTATCTATCCTACAGCCTGAGGTATCTATCCTACAGCCTGAGGTATCTATCCTACAGCCTGAGGTATCTATCCTACAGTCTGAGGTATCTATCCTACAGTCTGAGGTCTCTATCCTACAGCCTGAGGTATCTATCCTACAGCCTGAGGTATCTATCCTACAGCCTGAGGTATCTATCCTACAGTCTGAGGTATCTATCCTACAGTCTGAGGTATCTATCCTACAGTCTGAGGTATCTATCCTACAGTCTGAGGTATCTATCCTACAGTCTGAGGTATCTATCCTACAGTCTGAGGTATCTATCCTACAGTCTGAGGTCTCTATCCTACAGTCTGAGGTCTCTATCCTAAGCTGAGGTATCTATCCTACAGTCTGAGGTATCTATCCTACAGCTGAGGTATCTATCCTACAGTCTGAGGTATCTATCCTACAGTCTGAGGTATCTATCCTACAGTCTGAGGTATCTATCCTACAGTCTGAGGTATCTATACCTACAGTCTGAGGTTCTATCTATCCTACAGTCTGAGGTATCTATCCTACAGTCTGAGGTATCTATCCTACAGTCTGAGGTATCTATCCTACAGTCTGAGGTATCTATCCTACAGTCTGAGGTATCTATCCTACAGTCTGAGGTATCTATCCTACAGTCTGAGGTATCTATCCTACAGTCTGAGGTATCTATCCTACAGTCTGAGGTATCTATCCTACAGTCTGAGGTATCTATCCTACAGTCTGAGGTATCTATCCTACAGTCTGAGGTATCTATCCTACAGTCTGAGGTATCTATCCTACAGTCTGAGGTATCTATCCTACAGTCTGAGGTATCTATCCTACAGTCTGAGGTATCTATCCTACAGTCTGAGGATCTATCCATCTATCCTACAGTCTGAGGTATCTATCCTACAGTCTGAGGTATCTATCCTACAGTCTGAGGTATCTATCCTACAGTCTAGGTATCTATCCTACAGTCTGAGGTATCTATCCTACAGTCTGAGGTATCTATCCTACACTGAGTCTACAGTCTGAGGTATCTATCCTACAGTCTGAGGTATCTATCCTCCTATCTAGCTGAGGTATCTATCCTACAGTCTGAGGTATCTATCCTACAGTCTGAGGTATCTATCCTACAGTCTGAGGTATCTATCCTACAGCCTGAGGTATCTATCCTACAGTCTGAGGTATCTATCCTACAGTCTGAGGTATCTATCCTACAGTCTGAGGTATCTATCCTACAGTCTGAGGTATCTATCCTACAGTCTGAGGTATCTATCCTACAGTCTGAGGTATCTATCCTACAGTCTGAGGTATCTATCCTACAGTCTGAGGTATCTATCTCTGAGATCTATCCTACAGTCTGAGGTATCTATCCTACAGTCTGAGGTATCTATCCTACAGTCTGAGGTATCTATCCTACAGTCTGAGGTATCTATCCTACAGTCTGAGGTATCTATCCTACAGTCTGAGGTATCTATCCTACAGTCTGAGTATCTATCCTACAGTCTGAGGTATCTATCCTACACAATCACGCTGAGGCATCTATCCTACAGTCTGAGGTATCTATCCTACAGCATCTGAGGTCCTATCATCCTACAGTCTGAGGTATCTATCCTACAGTCTGAGGTATCTATCCTACAGTCTGAGGTATCTATCCTACAGTCTGAGGTATCTATCCTACAGTCTGAGGTATCTATCCTACAGTGTCCTACAGTCTGAGGATCCCGCTGGTACTGTCCTACAGTCTGAGGTATCTATCCTACACAGTCTGAGGTATCTATCCTACAGTCTGAGGTATCTATCCTACAGTCTGAGGTATCTATCCTACAGTCTGAGGTATCTATCCTACAGTCTGAGGTATCTATCCTACAGTCTGAGGTATCTATCCTACAGCCTAGTTCTATCCTACAGTCTGAGGTATCTATCCTACAGTCTGAGGTATCTATCCTACACTACGTCTGAGGTATCTATCCTACAGTCTGAGGTATCTATCCTACAGTCTCATCCTACAGTCTGAGGTATCTATCCTACAGTCTGAGGTATCTATCCTACAGTCTGAGGTATCTATCCTACAGTCTGAGGTATCTATCCTACAGTCTGAGGTATCTATGACCTACAGTCTGAGTACTATCTCTGAGGTATCTATCCTACAGTCTGAGGTATCTATCCTACAGTCTGAGGTATCTATCCTACAGTCTGAGGTATCTATCCTACAGTCTGAGGTATCTATCCTACAGTCTGAGGTATCTATCCTACAGTCTGAGGTATCTATCCTACAGTCTGAGGTATCTATCCTACAGTCTGAGGTATCTATCCTACAGTCTGAGGTATCTATCCTACAGTCTGAGGTATCTATCCTACAGTCTGAGTATCTATCTATCCTACAGTCTGAGGTATCTATCCTACAGTCTGAGGTATCTATCCTACAGTCTGAGGTATCTATCCTACAGTCTGAGGTATCTATCCTACACAGTCTGAGGTATCTATCCTACAGTCTGAGGTATCTATCCTACAGTCTGAGGTATCTATCCTACAGTCTGAGGTATCTATCCTACAGTCTGAGGTATCTATCCTACAGTCTGAGGTATCTATCCTACAGTCTGAGGTATCTATCCTACAGTCTGAGGTATCTATCCTACAGTCTGAGGTATCTATCCTACAGTCTGAGGTATCTATCCTACAGTCTGAGGTATCTATCCTACAGTCTGAGGCATCTATCCTACAGTCTGAGGCATCTATCCTACAGTCTGAGGTATCTATCCTACAGTCTGAGGTATCTATCCTACAGTCTGAGGTATCTATCCTACAGTCTGAGGTATCTATCCTACAGTCTGAGGTACTATCTATCCTACAGTCTGAGGTATCTATCCTACAGTCTGAGGTATCTATCCTACAGTCTGAGGTATCTATCCTACAGTCTGAGGTATCTATCCTACAGTCTGAGGTATCTAGGTATCTCACAGTCTGAGGTATCTATCCTACAGTCTGAGGTATCTATCCTACAGTCTGAGGTATCTATCCTACAGTCTGAGGTATCTATCCTACAGTCTGAGGTATCTATCCTACAGTCTGAGGTATCTATCCTACAGTCTGAGGTATCTATCCTACAGTCTGAGGTATCTACCCTACAGTCTGAGGTATCTATCCTACAGTCTGAGGTATCTATCCTACAGTCTGAGGTATCTGTCCTACAGTCTGAAGTATCTATCCTACAGTCTGAGGTATCTATCCTACAGTCTGAAGTATCTATCCTACAGTCTGAGGTATCTATCCTACAGTCTGAGAAGTGATCGTTTGGAAATGTTACACTTGAAAAATGTGTTGCATATTGATATTTATCTGTTTCTTTATATATTTATTGTGAGAAATCATTAAGATGATCAGTGTTTCCACAAAGATAAATATCATTAATTATTAATAATAACATAGAGTTAAAGGTAAATTGAGCAAATTGGTTATTTCTGGCAATTTATGTAAATGTGCAACAAACTGGTCGCCCTTCGCATTAATCAGTGCCTGAGAAGTAGCTCTTGGTTTCAAAAAGGTTGGTGACCCATGGTCCAGAATTTACACATGGTAAGACCAGACGTACATGTAGGAGATGATCATGGACCAGAGTTTACACATGGTAAGACCAGACGCACATGTAGGAGATGATCATGGACCAGAGTTTACACATGGTAAGACCAGACGTACATGTAGGAGATGATCATGGACCAGAGTTTACACATGGTAAGATCAGACGTACATGTAGGAGATGATCATGGACCAGAGTTCACACATGGTAAGACCAGACGTACATGTAGGAGATGATCATGGGCCAGAGTTTACACATGGTAAGACCAGACGTACATGTAGGATATGATCATGGACCAGAGTTTACACATGGTAAGACCAGACGTACATGTAGGAAATGATCATGGACCAGAGTTTACACATGGTAAGACCAGACGTACATGTAGGAGATGACCATGGACCAGAGTTTACACATGGTAAGACCAGACGTACATGTAGGAGATGATCATGGACCAGAGTTTACACATGGTAAGACCAGACGTACATGTAGGAGATGTAAGTAAGTAAGTAAGTAAGTAAGTAATTATTTATATACCACCTTTTCACTGCAGATCTGAGTCTCAAAGCGGTTTACAATTGTTATTTTTGGGCACTTGTCTCTCACTCCACACAGAGATGGGAGCAGGGTCGCCAGTACAGGAGGCGCATGCTAGAACTATTGGACATATTTTTAGTGGTAGGGGAAACCGGAGTACCCGGAGGAAACCTACGCAGACACGGGGAGAACATGCAAACTCCACTCAGAAAGGCCCTGGTCCGACCGGGATTCGAACCCAGGACCTTCTTGCTGAGAGGCGAGAGTGCTATCCACTCAGCCACCGTGCCGCTAAAACCATGGACCAGAGTTTACACATGGTAAGACCAGACATACATGTAGGAAATGATCATGGACCAGAGTTTACACATGGTAAGACCAGACGTACATGTAGGAGATGATCATGGTCCAGAGTTTACACATGGTACGACCAGACGTACATGTAGGAAATGATCATGGACCAGAGTTTACACATGGTAAGACCAGACGTACATGTAGGAGATGATCATGGACCAGAGTTTACACATGGTAAAACCAGACGTACATGTAGGAGATGATCATGGACCAGAGTTTACACATGGTAAAACCAGACGTACATGTAGGAGATGATCATGGACCAGAGTTTACACATGGTAAAACCAGACGTACCGATCAGGAAGCTGCTGAGCACGGCCGTGGGGAGGGTCATGTTGTCCCAGGACACTTCACTGAAGAGGTCAGAGGCTGCGAGGACCAGAGTGACGTTCTCCACCAACATGAACTACAACACATGGTGTGCAAGGACCATCAAGACCATCAGGAACATCAAGACCATCAGGACCATCAGGACCATCAAGACTATCAGGACCATCAGGACCATCAAGACCATCAGGACTATCAGGACCATCAAGACTATCAGGACCATCAAGACCATCAAGACTATCAGGACCATCAAGACTATCAAGACCATCAGGATACTCAAGACCATCAGGACCATCAGGACCATCAAGACTATCAGGACCATCAAGACCATCAAGACTATCAGGACCATC
>OZ035839.1:36656243-36768743 GCA_964034765.1 Knipowitschia caucasica
ATACAGTCTGTGTTAGCATTAGCATCTGTATACAGTCTGTGTTAGCATTAGCATCTGTATACAGTCTGTGTTAGCATTAGCATCTGTATACAGTCTGTGTTAGCATTAGCATCTGTATACAGTCTGTGTTAGCATTAGCATCTGTATACAGTCTGTGTTAGCATTAGCATCTGTATACAGTCTGTGTTAGCATTAGCATCTGTATACAGTCTGTGTTAGCATTAGCATCTGTATACAGTCTGTGTTAGCATTAGCATCTGTATACAGTCTGTGTTAGCATTAGCATCTGTATACAGTCTGTGTTAGCATTAGCATCTGTATACAGTCTGTGTTAGCATTAGCATCTGTATACAGTCTGTGTTAGCATTAGCATCTGTATACAGTCTGTGTTAGCATTAGCATCTGTATACAGTCTGTGTTAGCATTAGCATCTGTATACAGTCTGTGTTAGCATTAGCATATGTATACAGTCTGTGTTAGCATTAGCATCAGTATACAGTCTGTGTTAGCATTAGCATCTGTATACAGTCTGTGTTAGCATTAGCATCTGTATACAGTCTGTGTTAGCATTAGCATCTGTATACAGTCTGTGTTAGCATTAGCATCTGTATACAGTCTGTGTTAGCATTGTCCATCTGTATACAGTCTGTGTTAGCATTAGCATCTGTATACAGTCTGTGTTAGCATTAGCATCTGTATACAGTCTGTGTTAGCATTAGCATCTGTATACAGTCTGTGTTAGCATTAGCATCTGTATACAGTCTGTGTTAGCATTAGCATCTGTATACAGTCTGTGTTAGCATTGTCCATCTGTATACAGTCTGTGTTAGCATTAGCATCTGTATACAGTCTGTGTTAGCATTAGCATCTGTATACAGTCTGTGTTAGCATTAGCATCTGTATACAGTCTGTGTTAGCATTAGCATCTGTATACAGTCTGTGTTAGCATTAGCATCTGTATACAGTCTGTGTTAGCATTAGCATCTGTATACAGTCTGTGTTAGCATTAGCATCTGTATACAGTCTGTGTTAGCATTAGCATCTGTATACAGTCTGTGTTAGCATTAGCATCTGTATACAGTCTGTGTTAGCATTAGCATCTGTATACAGTCTGTGTTAGCATTAGCATCTGTATACAGTCTGTGTTAGCATTAGCATCTGTATACAGTGTGTGTTAGCATTAGCATCTGTATACAGTCTGTGTTAGCATTAGCATCTGTATACAGTCTGTGTTAGCATTAGCATCTGTATACAGTCTGTGTTAGCATTAGCATCTGTATACAGTCTGTGTTAGCACTAGCATCTGTATACAGTCTGTGTTAGCATTAGCATCTGTATACAGTCTGTGTTAGCATTAGCAACTGTATACAGTCTGTGTTAGCATTAGCATCTGTATACAGTCTGTGTTAGCATTAGCATCTGTATACAGTCTGTGTTAGCATTAGCATCTGTATACAGTCTGTGTTAGCATTAGCATCTGTATACAGTCTGTGTTAGCACTAGCATCTGTATACAGTCTGTGTTAGCATTAGCATCTGTATACAGTCTGTGTTAGCACTAGCATCTGTATACAGTCTGTGTTAGCATTAGCATCAGTATACAGTCTGTGTTAGCATTAGCATCTGTATACAGTCTGTGTTAGCATTAGCATCTGTATACAGTCTGTGTTAGCATTAGCATCTGTATACAGTCTGTGTTAGCATTAGCATCTGTATACAGTCTGTGTTAGCATTAGCATCTGTATACAGTCTGTGTTAGCATTAGCATCTGTATACAGTCTGTGTTAGCATTAGCATCTGTATACAGTCTGTGTTAGCATTAGCATCTGTATACAGTCTGTGTTAGCATTAGCATCTGTATACAGTCTGTGTTAGCATTAGCATCTGTATACAGTCTGTGTTAGCATTAGCATCTGTATACAGTCTGTGTTAGCATTAGCATCTGTATACAGTCTGTGTTAGCATTAGCATCTGTATACAGTCTGTGTTAGCATTAGCATCTGTATACAGTCTGTGTTAGCATTAGCATCTGTATACAGTCTGTGTTAGCATTAGCATCTGTATACAGTCTGTGTTAGCATTAGCATCAGTATACAGTCTGTGTTAGCATTAGCATCTGTATACAGTCTGTGTTAGCATTAGCATCTGTATACAGTCTGTGTTAGCATTAGCATCTGTATACAGTCTGTGTTAGCATTAGCATCTGTATACAGTCTATGTTAGCATTAGCATCTGTATACAGTCTGTGTTAGCATTAGCATCTGTATACAGTCTGTGTTAGCATTAGCATCTGTATACAGTCTGTGTTAGCATTAGCATATGTATACAGTCTGTGTTAGCATTAGCATCTGTATACAGTCTGTGTTAGCATTGTCCATCTGTATACAGTCTGTGTTAGCATTAGCATCTGTATACAGTCTGTGTTAGCATTAGCATCTGTATACAGTCTGTGTTAGCATTAGCATCTGTATACAGTCTGTGTTAGCATTAGCATCTGTATACAGTCTGTGTTAGCATTAGCATCTGTATACAGTCTGTGTTAGCATTAGCATCTGTATACAGTCTGTGTTAGCATTAGCATCAGTATACAGTCTGTGTTAGCATTAGCATCTGTATACAGTCTGTGTTAGCATTAGCATCTGTATACAGTCTGTGTTAGCATTAGCATCTGTATACAGTCTGTGTTAGCACTAGCATCTGTATACAGTCTGTGTTAGCATTAGCATCAGTATACAGTCTGTGTTAGCATTAGCATCTGTATACAGTCTGTGTTAGCATTAGCATCTGTATACAGTCTGTGTTAGCATTAGCATCTGTATACAGTCTGTGTTAGCATTAGCATCTGTATACAGTCTGTGTTAGCATTAGCATCTGTATACAGTCTGTGTTAGCATTAGCATCTGTATACAGTCTGTGTTAGCATTAGCATCTGTATACAGTCTGTGTTAGCATTAGCATCTGTATACAGTCTGTGTTAGCATTAGCATCTGTATACAGTCTATGTTAGCATTAGCATCTGTATACAGTCTGTGTTAGCATTAGCATCTGTATACAGTCTGTGTTAGCATTAGCATCTGTATACAGTCTGTGTTAGCATTAGCATCTGTATACAGTCTGTGTTAGCATTAGCATCTGTATACAGTGTGTGTTAGCATTAGCATCTGTATACAGTGTGTGTTAGCATTAGCATCTGTATACAGTCTGTGTTAGCATTAGCATCTGTATACAGTCTGTGTTAGCATTAGCATCTGTATACAGTCTGTGTTAGCATTAGCATCTGTATACAGTCTGTGTTAGCATTAGCATCAGTATACAGTCTGTGTTAGCATTAGCATCTGTATACAGTCTGTGTTAGCATTAGCATCTGTATACAGTCTGTGTTAGCATTAGCATCTGTATACAGTCTGTGTTAGCATTAGCATCTGTATACAGTCTGTGTTAGCATTAGCATCTGTATACAGTCTGTGTTAGCATTAGCATCTGTATACAGTCTGTGTTAGCATTAGCATCTGTATACAGTCTGTGTTAGCATTAGCATATGTATACAGTCTGTGTTAGCATTAGCATCTGTATACAGTCTGTGTTAGCATTGTCCATCTGTATACAGTCTGTGTTAGCATTAGCATCAGTATACAGTCTGTGTTAGCATTAGCATCTGTATACAGTCTGTGTTAGCATTAGCATCTGTATACAGTCTGTGTTAGCATTAGCATCTGTATACAGTCTGTGTTAGCATTAGCATCTATATACAGTCTGTGTTAGCATTAGCATCTGTATACAGTCTGTGTTAGCATTAGCATCTGTATACAGTCTGTGTTAGCATTAGCATCTGTATACAGTCTGTGTTAGCATTAGCATCTGTATACAGTCTGTGTTAGCATTAGCATCTGTATACAGTCTGTGTTAGCATTGTCCATCTGTATACAGTCTGTGTTAGCATTAGCATCTGTATACAGTCTGTGTTAGCATTAGCATCTGTATACAGTCTGTGTTAGCATTAGCATCTGTATACAGTCTGTGTTAGCACTAGCATCTGTATACAGTCTGTGTTAGCATTAGCATCTGTATACAGTCTGTGTTAGCATTAGCATCTGTATACAGTCTGTGTTAGCATTAGCATCTGTATACAGTCTGTGTTAGCATTAGCATCTGTATACAGTCTGTGTTAGCATTAGCATCTGTATACAGTCTGTGTTAGCATTAGCATCTGTATACAGTCTGTGTTAGCATTAGCATCAGTATACAGTCTGTGTTAGCATTGTCCATCAGTATACAGTCTGTGTTAGCATTAGCATCTGTATACAGTCTGTGTTAGCATTAGCATCAGTATACAGTCTGTGTTAGCATTAGCATCAGTATACAGTCTGTGTTAGCATTAGCATCTGTATACAGTCTGTGTTAGCATTAGCATCTGTATACAGTCTGTGTTAGCGTTAGCATCTGTATACAGTCTGTGTTAGCATTAGCATCTGTATACAGTCTGTGTTAGCATTAGCATCTGTATACAGTCTGTGTTAGCATTAGCATCTGTATACAGTCTGTGTTAGCATTAGCATCTGTATACAGTCTGTGTTAGCATTAGCATCTGTATACAGTCTGTGTTAGCATTAGCATATGTATACAGTCTGTGTTAGCATTAGCATCTGTATACAGTCTGTGTTAGCATTAGCTTCTTGTATACAGTCTGTGATAGCATTAGCATCTGTATACAGTCTGTGTTAGCATTAGCATCTGTATACAGTCTGTGTTAGCATTAGCATCAGTATACAGTCTGTGTTAGCATTAGCATCTGTATACAGTCTGTGTTAGCATTAGCATCTGTATACAGTCTGTGTTAGCATTAGCATCTGTATACAGTCTGTGTTAGCATTAGCATCTGTATACAGTCTGTGTTAGCATTAGCATCTGTATACAGTCTGTGTTAGCATTAGCATCTGTATACAGTCTGTGTTAGCATTAGCATCTGTATACAGTCTGTGTTAGCATTAGCATCTGTATACAGTCTGTGTTAGCATTAGCATCTGTATACAGTCTGTGTTAGCATTAGCATCTGTATACAGTCTGTGTTAGCATTAGCATTAGTACACAGTCTGTGTTAGCATTAGCATCTGTATACAGTCTGTGTTAGCATTAGCATCTGTACAGTCTGTGTTAGCATTAGCATCAGTATACAGTCTGTGTTAGCATTAGCATCAGTATACAGTCTGTGTTAGCATTAGCATCAGTATACAGTCTGTGTTAGCATTAGCATCTGTATACAGTCTGTGTTAGCATTAGCATCTGTATACAGTCTGTGTTAGCATTAGCATCTGTATACAGTCTGTGTTAGCATTAGCATCTGTATACAGTCTGTGTTAGCATTAGCATCTGTATACAGTCTGTGTTAGCATTAGCATCTGTATACAGTCTGTGTTAGCATTAGCATCTGTATACAGTCTGTGTTAGCATTAGCATCTGTATACAGTCTGTGTTAGCATTAGCATCTGTATACAGTCTGTGTTAGCATTAGCATCTGTATACAGTCTGTGTTAGCATTAGCATCTGTATACAGTCTGTGTTAGCATTAGCATCTGTATACAGTCTGTGTTAGCATTAGCATCTGTATACAGTCTGTGTTAGCATTAGCATCTGTATACAGTCTGTGTTAGCATTAGCATCTGTATACAGTCTGTGTTAGCATTGTCCATCTGTATACAGTCTATGTTAGCATTAGCATCTGTATACAGTCTGTGTTAGCATTAGCATCTGTATACAGTCTGTGTTAGCATTAGCATCTGTATACAGTCTGTGTTAGCATTAGCATCTGTATACAGTCTGTGTTAGCATTAGCATCTGTATACAGTCTGTGTTAGCATTAGCATCTGTATACAGTCTGTGTTAGCATTAGCATCTGTATACAGTCTGTGTTAGCATTAGCATCTGTATACAGTCTGTGTTAGCACTAGCATCTGTATACAGTCTGTGTTAGCATTAGCATCTGTATACAGTCTGTGTTAGCATTAGCATCTGTATACAGTCTGTGTTAGCATTAGCATCTGTATACAGTCTGTGTTAGCATTAGCATCTGTATACAGTCTGTGTTAGCATTAGCATCTGTATACAGTCTGTGTTAGCATTAGCATCTGTATACAGTCTGTGTTAGCATTAGCATCTGTATACAGTCTGTGTTAGCATTAGCATCTGTATACAGTCTGTGTTAGCATTAGCATCTGTATACAGTCTGTGTTAGCATTAGCATCTGTATACAGTCTGTGTTAGCATTAGCATCTGTATACAGTCTGTGTTAGCATTAGCATCTGTATACAGTCTGTGTTAGCATTAGCATCTGTATACAGTCTGTGTTAGCATTAGCATCTGTATACAGTCTGTGTTAGCATTAGCATCTGTATACAGTCTGTGTTAGCATTAGCATCTGTATACAGTCTGTGTTAGCATTAGCATCTGTATACAGTCTGTGTTAGCATTAGCATCTGTATACAGTCTGTGTTAGCATTAGCATCTGTATACAGTCTGTGTTAGCATTAGCATCTGTATACAGTCTGTGTTAGCATTAGCATCTGTATACAGTCTGTGTTAGCATTAGCATCTGTATACAGTCTGTGTTAGCATTAGCATCTGTATACAGTCTGTGTTAGCATTAGCATCTGTATACAGTCTGTGTTAGCATTAGCATCTGTATACAGTCTGTGTTAGCATTAGCATCTGTATACAGTCTGTGTTAGCATTAGCATCTGTATACAGTCTGTGTTAGCATTAGCATCTGTATACAGTCTGTGTTAGCATTAGCATCTGTATACAGTCTGTGTTAGCATTAGCATCTGTATACAGTCTGTGTTAGCATTAGCATCTGTATACAGTCTGTGTTAGCATTAGCATCTGTATACAGTCTGTGTTAGCATTAGCATCTGTATACAGTCTGTGTTAGCATTAGCATCTGTATACAGTCTGTGTTAGCATTAGCATCTGTATACAGTCTGTGTTAGCATTAGCATCTGTATACAGTCTGTGTTAGCATTAGCATCTGTATACAGTCTGTGTTAGCATTAGCATCTGTATACAGTCTGTGTTAGCATTAGCATCTGTATACAGTCTGTGTTAGCATTAGCATCTGTATACAGTCTGTGTTAGCATTAGCATCTGTATACAGTCTGTGTTAGCATTAGCATCTGTATACAGTCTGTGTTAGCATTAGCATCTGTATACAGTCTGTGTTAGCATTAGCATCTGTATACAGTCTGTGTTAGCATTAGCATCTGTATACAGTCTGTGTTAGCATTAGCATCTGTATACAGTCTGTGTTAGCATTAGCATCTGTATACAGTCTGTGTTAGCATTAGCATCTGTATACAGTCTGTGTTAGCATTAGCATGTAAATAAAAACAGGACACAGTCGTTGCATGTATGGCTGTATTCAGACTTCTTTGTAACCAATCAATAAATAAGTGTCACTTTCGGTTCCAAAGTTCATCGCGGCGTAATATTTACATTCTAAATTAAATAGAACAAATAGACATTAACATCTCTGTCTTGGACCATAGGAGCAAACGCAGAGACCAGGACCAGGACCGGGACCAGGACCGGGACCAGGACCGGGACCAGTACCGGGACCAGGACCGGGACCAGGACCGGGACCAGTACCGGGACCAGGACCGGGACCAGTACCGGGACCAGGACCGGGACCAGGACCGGGACCAGTACCGGGACCAGGACCGGGACCAGGACCGGGACCAGTACCGGGACCAGGACCGGGACCAGGACCGGGACCAGTACCGGGACCAGGACCGGGACCAGGACCGGGACCAGGACCGGGACCAGTACCGGGACCAGGACCGGGACCAGGACCGGGACCAGGACCGGGACCAGGACCGGGACCGGGACCGGGACCGGGACCGGGACCGGGACCAGGACCGGGACCAGTACCGGGACCAGGATCGGGACCAGGACCGGGACCGGGACCGGGACCGGGACCGGGACCGGGACCGGGACCGGGACCGGGACCGGGACCGGGACCAGGACCGGGACCAGTACCGGGACCAGGACCGGGACCAGGACCGGGACCAGGACCGGGACCAGGACCGGGACCAGGACCGGGACCAGGACCGGGACCGGGACCGGGACCAGGACCGGGACCGGGACCGGGACCGGGACCGGGACCGGGACCGGGACCGGGACCAGGACCGGGACCAGTACCGGGACCAGGACCGGGACCAGGACCGGGACCAGGACCGGGACCAGGACCGGGACCAGGACCGGGACCAGGACCGGGACCAGGACCGGGACCGGGACCGGGACCGGGACCGGGACCGGGACCGGGACCGGGACCAGGACCGGGACCAGTACCGGGACCAGGACCGGGACCAGGACCGGGACCAGGACCGGGACCAGGACCGGGACCAGGACCGGGACCAGGTGGAAACAACAGGACTGTCCTTCAGAGGAACTAAAGTAGCAATAATGATATCGTTAAGTAAAGACATCAGATTGAAAACTGATTCCATGACAGACCTATTGTACATGTTTTTAACGGTATGGGAAACCGGAGCACCTGGAGGGAACCTACGCAGACACAGTGAGAGCATGCTAACTCCACTCAGAAAGGCCCTGTTCCGACCGAGATTCAAACCCAGGACCTTCTTATGGAGAAGTGAGAAGTCTGTGTCTCTGCTCGGACTGCTGCCCCCGCGACCCGGCAACGGATAAAGCGGCAGTAAATATAAAGGCAGCAGGATTGAAGGAACTAGCGGCTAGAAATTAAAGTTTACGAAGTTTATCATGTCTCTTTGTGTTTAAGGCTTAGAAGGTTCTAGTGTTTTCTACCGTTGTGTCCCTGGGCAAGACACTTAACCCCACTTTGCCTGAAGCCCCCTGCAGGAGGACCAGCGGGGGACTGGTGCTTTAATCAATGGGTGCAGCTCTAAATGTCTTCCCCCTGACACAGAATTGAACCCAAGACCTCCCGGTGCACACGGGGGAGCCTTGCACGGTTTTTCCAATGTGGTTTTACTGCAAATGGCAAATACATTCTCGAATATTGAATTGAATCAGCAGAAATAGCTTCTTTACACTTTGTTTTATTAAAGAAATGCCGTAAAATCCTAAAGCACTGTCATGACGTTTTCAAAAGCGGCCATTTTGTTTTTCACACGTTGCCTTCTGCAGTTTCGCCCGATGCTAAAAACACAACAATATGTGTCAAGTTTGAGTAGAGGTCTCTTTAAATCCTCTCAGAACATTCCCGTTTTTCCCGCCTCTTTTTCCTGAAACAAAAACCACCGTTTGGACCAAATGGAAAACACGTAACACTGACAGATAAATAGAAAAACACGGAGCACAGTGACGGCGGCGCTGGAGTCCCACGTTAGTCCAGACCTTTGAGTCCAGACCTTTGAGTCCAGACCTTTGAGTCCAGAGGCAGCCGAGCGTGGAGCAGAGGTCCGGTCCCACAAACATTAACCGACCAATGAGGCGAGACCGGCCCGGGCCGCTCCAACATTAACATGGTCCGTGTGAACCTGAGCCTGGGATCCACCGGGACTCAGAAAAACACTTCATCTCATCGAAGCTGCGGTACCTCACTGTTTTATTAGAAACACAAATAAATGGTCCCAACAGAAAGAGGCGAAAGTGAAATGTTGTGAATAAAACATGCTAATTATAAAACCATTTGTAAACGTTAAAGGTCCACTGTGTGTATTGTAATTTACGGTACTACGTTAGCTTCAGTCTAATCCTATGAAAACAATTCAAAAACATGGCGTAGGTAAATATTTGTTTTTGGTTAATAGTTCTTTTTATTTGGAGCAACAGTAAACAAATACACAGAGGACCTTTAAAATGGCAAATGATAAACTCCATGTCTCTCTCTGGAGTTTCTCGTGTTTGTGTTTCAGACCTCTCAGCTTCAGACCAGTTTTTACCAGAGAACCGCCCACACTCCATCATGAAACCTCTCGACAAGAGACGTGACAAAGAAACATGTCTTTTCTCCCACAGGGTTTTTGAGTGGTTCTTTGTTGATGCAGGAGGATCTAAGGCCTGGATCTATAACAAGAGTGTTAGAGCTCAGGGCTGAAGGAGCCACGGGCTGAGGGGGCGCCCACGGGACAGCAGAGGGTACAGTCACTTTACCTGACTGAGAACCTGACAGAGAACCTGACAGAGAACCTACAGAGAACCTGACAGAGAACCTGACAGAGAACCTGACTAAGAACCTACAGAGAACCTGACAGAGAACCTACAGAGAACCTGACAGAGAACCTACAGAGAACCTTACAGAGAACCTGACAGAGAACCTGACAGAGAACCTACGGAGAACCTGACAGAGAACCTGACAGAGAACCTGACTAAGAACCTACGGAGAACCTGACAGAGAACCTGACAGAGAACCTACAGAGAACCTGACAGAGAACCTGACAGAGAACCTACGGAGAACCTGACAGAGAACCTGACAGAGAACCTACAGAGAACCTACAGAGAACCTGACAGAGAACCTGACAGAGAACCTGACAGAGAACCTGACAGAGAACCTACAGAGAACCTGACAGAGAACCTACGGAGAACCTGACAGAGAACCTGACAGAGAACCTACAGAGAACCTACAGAGAACCTGACAGAGAACCTACAGAGAACCTTACAGAGAACCTGACAGAGAACTTGACAGAGAACCTGACAGAGAACCTGACAGAGAACTTGACAGAGAACCTGACAGAGAACCTGACAGAGAACCTACAGAGAACCTACAGAGAACCTGACAGAGAACCTGACAGAGAACCTACAGAGAACCTGACAGAGAACCTGACAGAGAACCCACAGAGAACCTACAGAGAACCTGACAGAGAACCTGACAGAGAACCTAACAGAGAACCTACAGAGAACCTGACAGAGAACCTAACAGAGAACCTTACAGAGAACCTGACAGAGAACCTGACAGAGAACCTACAGAGAACCTGACAGAGAACCTGACAGAGAACCTGACAGAGAACCTGACAGAGAACCTACAGAGAACCTGACAGAGAACCTACAGAGAACCTGACAGAGAACCTGACAGAGAACCTGACAGAGAACCTGACAGAGAACTTGACAGAGAACCTACAGAGAACCTGACAGAGAACCTACAGAGAACCTGACAGAGAACCTGACAGATAACCTACAGAGAACCTACAGAGAACCTACAGAGAACCTTACAGAGAACCTACAGAGAACCTACAGAGAACCTGACAGAGAACCTACAGAGAACCTTACAGAGAACCTGACAGAGAACCTACAGAGAACCTACAGAGAACCTGACTAAGAACCTACAGAGAACCTGACAGAGAACCTACAGAGAACCTACAGAGAACCTGACAGAGAACCTACAGAGAACCTTACAGAGAACCTACAGAGAACCTGACAGAGAACCTGACAGAGAACCTACAGAGAACCTGACAGAGAACCTGACAGAGAACCTACAGAGAACCAACAGAGAACCTGACAGAGAACTGACAGAGAACCTACAGAGAACCTACAGAGAACCTGACAGAGAACCTACAGAGAACCTTACAGAGAACCTGACAGAGAACTTGACAGAGAACCTACAGAGAACCTGACAGAGAACCTACAGAGAACCTTACAGAGAACCTGACAGAGAACTTGACAGAGAACCTGACAGAGAACCTACAGAGAACCTGACAGAGAACCTGACAGAGAACCTGACAGAGAACTTGACAGAGAACCTACAGAGAACCTGACAGAGAACCTACAGAGAACCTGACAGAGAACCTACAGAGAACCTGACAGAGAACCTACAGAGAACCTGACAGAGAACCTACAGAGAACCTGACAGAGAACCTGACAGAGAACCTACAGAGAACCTACAGAGAACCTTACAGAGAACCTGACAGAGAACCTACAGAGAACCTGACAGAGAACCTACAGAGAACCTGACAGAGAACCTACAGAGAACCTGACAGAGAACCTGACAGAGAACCTACAGAAAACCTGACAGAGAACCTACAGAGAACCTACAGAGAACCTGACAGAGAACCTGACAGAGAACCTACAGAGAACCTGACAGAGAACCTGACAGAGAACCTACAGAGAACCTGACAGAGAACCTACAGAGAACCTACAGAGAACCTGACAGAGAACCTGACAGAGAACCTGACAGAGAACCTGACAGAGAACCTGACAGAGAACCTGACAGAGAACCTACAGAGAACCTGACAGAGAACCTGACAGAGAACCTACAGAGAACCTGACAGAGAACCTGACAGAGAACCTGACAGAGAACCTACAGAGAACCTGACAGAGAACCTGACAGAGAACCTACAGAGAACCTACAGAGAACCTTACAGAGAACCTACAGAGAACCTACAGAGAACCTGACAGAAAACCTGACAGAGAACCTACAGAGAACCTGACAGAGAACCTGACAGAGAACCTGACAGAGAACCTACAGAGAACCTGACAGAGAACCTGACAGAGAACCTACAGAGAACCTGACAGAGAACCTGACAGAGAACCTGACAGAGAACCTACAGAGAACCTGACAGAGAACCTGACAGAGAACCTACAGAGAACCTACAGAGAACCTTACAGAGAACCTACAGAGAACCTACAGAGAACCTGACAGAAAACCTGACAGAGAACCTACAGAGAACCTGACAGAGAACCTGACAGAGAACCTGACAGAGAACCTGACAGAGAACCTACAGAGAACCTACAGAGAACCTTACAGAGAACCTGACAGAGAACTTGACAGAGAACCTGATAGAGAACCTGACAGAGAACCTACAGAGAACCTGACAGAGAACCTGACTAAGAACCTACAGAGAACCTGACAGAGAACCTGACAGAGAACTTGACAGAGAACCTACAGAGAACCTGACAGAGAACCTACAGAGAACCTGACAGAGAACCTGACTAAGAACCTACAGAGAACCTGACAGAGAACCTGACAGAGAACTTGACAGAGAACCTACAGAGAACCTGACAGAGAACATACAGAGAACCTGACAGAGAACCTACAGAGAACCTGACAGAGAACCTTACAGAGAACCTACAGAGAACCTGACAGAGAACCTGACAGAGAACCTGACTAAGAACCTACAGAGAACCTGACAGAGAACCTGACAGAGAACTTGACAGAGAACCTACAGAGAACCTGACAGAGAACATACAGAGAACCTACAGAGAACCTACAGAGAACCTTACAGAGAACCTGACAGAGAACCTTACAGAGAACCTGACAGAGAACTTGACAGAGAACCTGACAGAGAACCTACAGAGAACCTGACAGAGAACCTGACAGAGAACCTGACAGAGAACCTGACAGAGAACCTGACAGAGAACCTAGAGCTTTCATAAAGGAGGATTCTGTGGATTTTAGTGTCCCTTGTCATCCTGACCTTTTTTCTTGTTTAATCTTTTGGCTTTCTTTAAATCCACACTTAAGAGCAACTAACTCTGCTCAATCATCTCCCGCTCTGATTGGTCAGAACCATAGACTGTAAATATTAAACGACGTAGTAACGCCCATCTCCGACGTTCTAACTGATCTGCCACAACTTCCGCGGCCTAAGGGCAGTTTCAAAATGGCTGCGATGGCTGGAAATGGTGAGGCGCTACTTAGCACAAGCCACCGATTTAAGGTGGCCGCCATCTTGGATCACCGGCCACCATCTTGGATCACCGGCCACCATCTTGGATCACCGGCCACCATCCTGGATCACCGGCCACCATCTTGGATCACCGGCCACCATCTTGGATCACCGGCCACCATCTTGGATCACCGGCCACCATCCTGGATCACCGGCCACCATCTTGGATCACCGGCCACCGTCTTGGATCACCGGCCACCATCTTGGATCACCGGCCACCGTCTTGGATCACCGGCCACCGTCTTGGATCACCGGCCACCATCTTGGATCACCGGCCACCGTCTTGGATCACCGGCCACCATCTTGGATCACCGGCCACCATCTTGGATCACCGGCCACCATCTTGGATCACCGGCCACCGTCTTGGATCACCGGCCACCATCTTGGATCACCGGCCACCATCTTGGATCACCGGCCACCGTCTTGGATCACCGGCCACCATCTTGGATCACCGGCCACCATCTTGGATCACCGGCCACCATCTTGGATCACCGGCCACCGTCTTGGATCACCGGCCACCATCTTGGATCACCTCGGGGCTTGGCACTGGCCGTCCCGCTCGCTCTGGACCACTGTCTCTGTGTTTGTTGGTATTTGTGGCATTTCCTGTGTTGGAACTGTTTGATTCTCTGATCTGTTGTTGGAGGATCAACAAGACGACTGCTGTTGTGACTTAGGGCGATACAAAAACGTTGACAAATTTCTGTCTGTTGGGACAAACATGTTAAAAAAGTGAGGTACCCCAGCAAATCTATTTAATGAGAACTCTTATTTCAAGAACTAACTTTGAGAAATGTTTGACTTATTTTTGATCCTCTGTTTTCATCGGTGTGTCTGATCCCGGGTTCTGCCACAGGTCGGTTAGCTTAACCGCTATCACCACGTCTGCAGTCTTTATCCCCCTCAGGTTTCCACGGATACCAATAATCGATGTTGGGTCCGCCTTCTTTGCAGCAGACCAGCCCCCAGTCTGAGTGGGGGGAGGGTTAGCGGACACTAGCGGAAACTATTGAGTCATGGAAGCTAACGGTAATGGGCTATGACTCATTCTCCCTGTTAGCATAGCTTCCATGACTCACTCTCCCTAACGGTGAATGGGTCATGGAAGCTAACCGTCTGCTGCCTCAGTCCGGGTGAGGGAGGGTCTGCTGCCTCAGTCCGGGTGAGGGAGGGTCTGCTGCCTCAGTCCGGGTGAGGGAGGGTCTGCTGCCTCAGTCCGGGTGGAGGAGGGTCTGCTGCCTCAGTCCAGATGAGGGAGGGTCTGCTGCCTCAGTCCGGGTGGGGGAGGGTCTGCTGCCTCAGTCCGGGTGGGGGAGGGTCTGCTGCCTCAGTCCGGGTGAGGGAGGGTCTGCTGCCTCAGTCCGGGTGAGGGAGGGTCTGCTGCCTCAGTCCGGGTGAGGGAGGGTCTGCTGCCTCAGTCCGGGTGAGGGAGGGTCTGCTGCCTCAGTCCGGGTGAGGGAGGGTCTGCTGCCTCAGTCCGGGTGGAGGAGGGTCTGCTGCCTCAGTCCGGGTGAGGGAGGGTCTGCTGCCTCAGTCCGGGTGAGGGAGGGTCTGCTGCCTCAGTCCGGGTGAGGGAGGGTCTGCTGCCTCAGTCCGGGTGAGGGAGGGTCTGCTGCCTCAGTCCGGGTGGGGGAGGGTCTGCTGCCTCAGTCCGGGTGGGGGAGGGTCTGCTGCCTCAGTCCGGGTGGGGGAGGGTCAGCTCCCGTTGGTGATGATCACCGAGGTGGGCTTGTGCGGCTGCATCTGCTCGGCCTGTAAGCGCACCAGGTCGTAGGGCGCGGGGCAGGGGTAGCTCCTGAGGGCCTCGGGCTCGTACAGCTGCTCCAGGGAGTAACCCGCCAGAGCGTAGGCGCCGCCGGAGGGCAGAGGGGGCGGAGCCTCAGAGTCCTGGAGGAAGTCTTTGGCTCCCGGAGGTCTGTGCGCACTGTCTGAACTGGGGCTGCTGAGGCGGGACAGCGAGGCGGGGCTGGTGACCGCGCTGTCGTCCGGCTCCGGGGAGTTTCCCTGAAAACACAAACAAACATGAGAACGACACGACTTCATTTTGACTCCATCAAGTTTTAGTTGCTACAGGAAACTAATTTATTATCAAAATAGATGAAGTTGAATGAGTCACGGAAGCTAACTTCATTAAGCTGCCAGGTTAGCATCGCCCTCTGTCTACAGTGTATGTTAGCATCTCTCTGTCTACAGTGTATGTTAGCATCTCTCTGTCTACAGTGTATGTTAGCATCTCTCTGTCTACAGTGTATGTTAGCATCTCTCTGTCTACAGTGTATGTTAGCATCTCTCTGTCTACAGTGTATGTTAGCATCTCTCTGTCTACAGTGTATGTTAGCATCTCTCTGTCTACAGTGTATGTTAGCATCTCTCTGTCTACAGTGTATGTTAGCATCTCTCTGTCTACAGTGTATGTTAGCATCTCTCTGTCTACAGTGTATGTTAGCATCTCTCTGTCTACAGTGTATGTTAGCATCTCTCTGTCTACAGTGTATGTTAGCATCTCTCTGTCTACAGTGTATGTTAGCATCTCTCTGTCTACAGTGTATGTTAGCATCTCTCTGTCTACAGTGTATGTTAGCATCTCTCTGTCTACAGTGTATGTTAGCATCTCTCTGTCTACAGTGTATGTTAGCATCTCTCTGTCTACAGTGTGGTGTAGGTACCATGTGTGCGGGCGTGGCGCTCTGGAGGCGTGGCGTGGGCAGGTGGTGCAGACGGTCGGTTGCCATGGTGACGGAGGTCTTGTGCAGCTGGTGGTGGTGGTGGTGAAGCCGAGTCTCCTCCTCTTTGATCATGTGCTGCGTGGCTCGGATCAGCGTCTCCATCTTGCTGGGCTCGCGGGGGCTGCTGCGGAACTGGTCGCCGTGGAAACGCTCCCCGGAGTCGCTGGTGGAGCCGCCGCCTTCGGGCGAGCTCACCACGCTGTCCTCGTCCCAGTGACCGCGGCCTGCGAGGGACATTCATGTTTACACACGACACTAATGGGACTGGTCATTGTAGAAAAAAGTTATTTAGAAAACCCGGAGAACCCCCCAAAGGACACCAGGAGAACTCCCCAAAGGACACCAGGAGAACCCTCCAAAGGACACCAGGAGAACCCCCCAAAGGACACCAGGAGAACCCCCCAAAGGACACCAGGAGAACCCCCCAAAGGACACCAGGAGAACCCCCCAAAGGACACCAGGAGAACTCCCCAAAGGACACCAGGAGAACTCCCCAAAGGACACCCGGAGAACCCCCCAAAGGACACCAGGAGAACCCCCCAAAGGACACCAGGAGAACCCCCCAAAGGACACCAGGAGAACCCCCCAAAGGACACCAGGAGAACTCCCCAAAGGACACCAGGAGAACCCTCCAAAGGACACCAGGAGAACCCCCCAAAGGACACCAGGAGAACCCCCCAAAGGACACCAGGAGAACCCCCCAAAGGACACCAGGAGAACCCCCCAAAGGACACCAGGAGAACCCCCCAAAGGACACCAGGAGAACCCCCCAAAGGACACCAGGAGAACCCCCCAAAGGACACCAGGAGAACTCCCCAAAGGACACCCAGGAGAACTCCATCGAACGCCTTCTCCAGATCCACAGAGCACATGTGACGGAGGCAAACTCCCACGGACCCTCGAGTATCCCACGGAGACTATAGAGCTGGTCCGGTGTTCCGCGGCCGGGACCAAAACCACACTGCTCCTCCTGGATCCCAGATTCGATCATCGTGTCAGTCCTACAACATCCAGAGTCCGGACAGATCTCATCCCGGAGCCTAAAGGAGGCCGCCAACCACCTTCAGGGAGATGGAGGTATCCGCCCCGACATCCTCCGCCTCAGCCTCCGCCTCTGCCGCTGACGGAGGACGTGACAATTGAGGAGAACCTCAAAGTATTCCTTCCACAGTGAAGGTCAGCAGCTCTGCACCTGCACCGTACACGGTGTTGGCAAAGAACTGCTCCTGAGGCGGTTTGCCAGAACCTCTTTGAGGCCGACCGAGAGTCAATCTCCATGGACTCTCCGAAAAGTAAACTTTTTTGTATGAGTTTTGGACTCACTTTGGACCAGAGCGAGATGAGGCTGTGAGACCGCCCGATTAATCAATATATTAATATCAAAATAGTGTAATTCAATTATTTTTATTTTTGTATAGCCCAATATCACGACAGCTGTCATCGAGACTATAGACCCAGGACTGAGGCTGTAGACCCAGGACTGAGGCTGTAGACCCAGGACTCCGGTAGAAAACAAACTTGTTCTCTTGTCAGTAAAAACCTCCTTCTTCCTGGTGTATAATCCGCTCTTCTTCATCTGAGCTGCCAAAAGCCTCTCTCGTCTTCCTCGCCGCAGAATCGAACGCCTTCACGCCTTCTTTGATTTATCTCGTTACGACTCTGTGGACGTCGGCGTGAAGACTGTCTTTGGGCGGACACATGTGGACCGTTAGCCGGAGCGCGCCGCGGGGGACAATTCACCGTTTGTGGATTTGAAAAGTGAAATAACTTGGCTTTCAATCGGAGGCAATCTTTGGAGCAGATGGCAACAATCAGAGTCTGGCTCGGGACGCCGTAAACAACTTAGCATCGCCAGAGTGAGCGCCGTCGGGAAAGAGCTGCCAGGACTCAGGACTTCGTCTGTGATTTAAAGAACATTAAGTGTTTTTAAAACGGCTCATGATGGACTTTGAACCTGATCTTGAGAATATGGAGGTCAACAGTTCTGAGGGGCCACAAAGTGCCACACAATATGATTTATTATTATTATTATTAATATTATTATTATTATTATTATTAATATTAAGTTTAGGTTTAGGTTTAGCTCTCTCTAGTCTCTCTCTGGTCTCTCTCTGGTCTCTCTCTGGTCTCTCTCTGGTCTCTCTCTCTGGGTCTCTCTCTCTCTGGTCTCTCTCTGGTCTCTCTCTGGTCTCTCTCTGGTCTCTCTCTGGTCTCTCTCTCTGGTCTCTCTCTCTGGGTCTCTCTCTCTCTCTCTGGTCTCTCTCTCTCTGGTCTCTCTCTCTCTCTCTCTGGTCTCTCTCTCTGGTCTCTCTCTCTGGTCTCTCTCTCTGGTCTCTCTCTCTCTCTCTCTGGCTCTCTCTGGTCTCTCTCTCTGGTCTCTCTCTCTCTGGTCTCTCTCTCTGGTCTCTCTCTGGTCTCTCTCTCTGGTCTCTCTCTCTGGTCTCTCTCTCTGGTCTCTCTCTCTGGTCTCTCTCTGGTCTCTCTCTCTGGTCTCTCTCTCTGGTCTCTCTCTCTGGTCTCTCTCTGGTCTCTCTCTGGTCTCTCTCTCTGGTCTCTCTCTGGTCTCTCTCTCTGGTCTCTCTCTCTGGTCTCTCTCTGGTCTCTCTCTCTGGTCTCTCTCTCTGGTCTCTCTCTGGTCTCTCTCTCTGGTCTCTCTCTCTCTGGTCTCTCTCTCTGGTCTCTCTTTCTGGTCTCTCTCTGGTCTCTCTCTGGTCTCTCTCTGGTCTCTCTCTGGTCTCTCTCTCTCTGGTCTCTCTCTCTCTGGTCTCTCTCTCTGGTCTCTCTCTCTGGTCTCTCTCTCTGGTCTCTCTCTCTGGTCTCTCTCTCTGGTCTCTCTCACCGGTGATGGCTCCGTAGGCCGTGATCTCGAAGGCCTCGCCGTCCGAGGCCTTTGGCAGCGACAGTACAGACCGTGTGGCGTCCCACCACATCTCGCGTCCCGACTGTGGTGTTCCCAGGAAGTAGCGGCCGCCGTGGCAACGCACGCGCTCGCAGGACGGGTGGGCGTGGCCGACCTCCTCCGACAGACCGTAGCACAGCGGCGCCGCGGGCTCCGGGTACAGTCTGTAGGCACAGGAATCTGAGGCCTCCGCCGCCTCCAGCAGCTGAGGAGACGCCGAGTCGGTCTGAGGGCTGCCCCCCCACGGACTGTCCTGGTCCGACTCCGAGCGCTCGGGGTTAAAGGCCGAGAACTGCTGCAAAAACATCAAAAACCAAGTTTAGATCGTTCTCAACAGTTTACGGTCGACAAAACTGGTCTCATCACATGACACATTCGAGATTTAGAGATTTACAAAGAGTTTAGAGTCTTAGCAAGAGATTTAGCCACATTAGCAAGAGTTAGCCTGATTTAGCCACATTAGCAAGAGTTAGCCTGATTTAGCCACATTAGCAAGAGTTAGCCTGATTTAGCCACATTAGCAAGAGTTAGCCTGATTTAGCCACATTAGCAAGAGTTAGCCTGATTTAGCCACATTAGCAAGAGTTAGCCTGATTTAGCCACATTAGCAAGAGTTAGCCTGATTTAGCCACAATAGCAAGAGTTAGCCTGATTTAGCCACATTAGCAAGAGTTAGCCACATTAGCAAGAGTTAGCCTGATTTAGCCACATTAGCAAGAGTTAGCCTGATTTAGCCACATTAGCAAGAGTTAGCCTGATTTAGCCACATTAGCAAGAGTTAGCCTGATTTAGCCACAATAGCAAGAGTTAGCCTGATTTAGCCACATTAGCAAGAGTTAGCCTGATTTAGCCACATTAGCAAGAGTTAGCCTGATTTAGCCACATTAGCAAGAGTTAGCCACATTAGCTAGAGTTAGCTTGATTTAGCCACATTAGCAAGAGTTAGCCTAATTTAGCCACATTAGCAAGAGTTAGCCACATTAGTTAGAGTTAGCCTAATTTAGCCACATTAGTTAGAGTTAGCCTAATTTAGCCACATTAGCAAGAGTTAGCCACATTAGTTAGAGTTAGCCTAATTTAGCCACACAAGAGTTAGCATTAAGAGCTTGATTTAGCCACATTAGTTAGAGTTAGCTTGATTTAGCCACATTAGCAAGAGTTAGCCTGATTTAGCCACATTAGCAAGAGTTAGCCTGATTTAGCCACATTACAAGAGTTAGCCTGATTTAGCCACATTAGCAAGAGTTAGCCTGATTTAGCCACATTAGCAAGAGTTAGCCTGATTTAGCCACATTAGCAAGAGTTAGCCTGATTTAGCCACAATAGCAAGAGTTAGCCTGATTTAGCCACATTAGCAAGAGTTAGAGTTAGCCTGATTTAGCCACATTAGCAAGAGTTAGCCTGATTTAGCCACATTAGCAAGAGTTAGCCTGATTTAGCCACATTAGCAAGAGTTAGCCTGATTTAGCCACAATAGCAAGAGTTAGCCTGATTTAGCCACATTAGCAAGAGTTAGCCTGATTTAGCCACATTAGCAAGAGTTAGCCTGATTTAGCCACATTAGCAAGAGTTAGCCACATTAGCTAGAGTTAGCTTGATTTAGCCACATTAGCAAGAGTTAGCCTAATTTAGCCACATTAGCAAGAGTTAGCCACATTAGTTAGAGTTAGCCTAATTTAGCCACATTAGTTAGAGTTAGCCTAATTTAGCCACATTAGCAAGAGTTAGCCACATTAGTTAGAGTTAGCCTAATTTAGCCACATTAGCAAGAGTTAGCCACATTAGCTAGAGTTAGCTTGATTTAGCCACATTAGTTAGAGTTAGCTTGATTTAGCCACATTAGCTAGAGTTAGCCTAATTTAGCCACATTAGTTAGAGTTAGCCTAATTTAGCCACATTAGCAAGAGTTAGCCACATTAGCTAGAGTTAGCTTGATTTAGCCACATTAGTTAGAGTTAGCTTGATTTAGCCACATTAGCTAGAGTTAGCCTAATTTAGCCACATTAGTTAGAGTTAGCCTAATTTAGCCACATTAGCAAGAGTTAGCCACATTAGCTAGAGTTAGCTTGATTTAGCCACATTAGCAAGAGTTAGCCTGATTTAGCCACATTAGTTAGAGTCCTCTCTTTGACACTTAATTAAAAACACACTGATGAACTAGAAACAAACTGTTTTAGATCCAGGAACTAGAGACATCTTTTTACATAAGTCAGGTCCCCCAGCTTTAATCTCTGTGGGAAGCAGATGCCTCTAAAGCAGCCCTGTCTCACCTGTGGGTATGGGGAGACCCGGGCCTTGGTCTTGCCCTGGCCTGTGCTCACCTGTGGGTATGGGGAGACCCGGGCCTTGGTCTTGCCCTGGCCTGTGCTCACCTGTGGGTATGGGGAGACCCGGGCCTTGGTCTTGCCCTGGCCTGTGCTCACCTGTGGGTATGGGGAGACCCGGGCCTTGGTCTTGCCCTGGCCTGTGCTCACCTGTGGGTATGGGGAGACCCGGGCCTTGGTCTTGCCCTGGCCTGTGCTCACCTGTGGGTATGGGGAGACCCGGGCCTTGGTCTTGCCCTGGCCTGTGCTCACCTGTGGGTATGGGGAGACCCGGGCCTTGGTCTTGCCCTGGCCTGTGCTCACCTGTGGGTATGGGGAGACCCGGGCCTTGGTCTTGCCCTGGCCTGTGCTCACCTGTGGGTATGGGGAGACCCGGGCCTTGGTCTTGCCCTGGCCTGTGCTCACCTGTGGGTATGGGGAGACCCGGGCCTTGGTCTTGCCCTGGCCTGTGCTCACCTGTGGGTATGGGGAGACCCGGGCCTTGGTCTTGCCCTGGCCTGTGCTCACCTGTGGGTATGGGGAGACCCGGGCCTTGGTCTTGCCCTGGCCTGTGCTCACCTGTGGGTATGGGGAGACCCGGGCCTTGGTCTTGCCCTGGCCTGTGCTCACCTGTGGGTATGGGGAGACCCGGGCCTTGGTCTTGCCCTGGCCTGTGCTCACCTGTGGGTATGGGGAGACCCGGGCCTTGGTCTTGCCCTGGCCTGTGCTCACCTGTGGGTATGGGGAGACCCGGGCCTTGGTCTTGCCCTGGCCTGTGCTCACCTGTGGGTATGGGGAGACCCGGGCCTTGGTCTTGCCCTGGCCTGTGCTCACCTGTGGGTATGGGGAGACCCGGGCCTTGGTCTTGCCCTGGCCTGTGCTCACCTGTGGGTATGGGGAGACCCGGGCCTTGGTCTTGCCCTGGCCTGTGCTCACCTGTGGGTATGGGGAGACCCGGGCCTTGGTCTTGCCCTGGCCTGTGCTCACCTGTGGGTATGGGGAGACCCGGGCCTTGGTCTTGCCCTGGCCTGTGCTCACCTGTGGGTATGGGGAGACCCGGGCCTTGGTCTTGCCCTGGCCTGTGCTCACCTGTGGGTATGGGGAGACCCGGGCCTTGGTCTTGCCCTGGCCTGTGCTCACCTGTGGGTATGGGGAGACCCGGGCCTTGGTCTTGCCCTGGCCTGTGCTCACCTGTGGGTATGGGGAGACCCGGGCCTTGGTCTTGCCCTGGCCTGTGCTCACCTGTGGGTATGGGGAGACCCGGGCCTTGGTCTTGCCCTGGCCTGTGCTCACCTGTGGGTATGGGGAGACCCGGGCCTTGGTCTTGCCCTGGCCTGTGCTCACCTGTGGGTATGGGGAGACCCGGGCCTTGGTCTTGCCCTGGCTCAGACGGGGTTTGGAGCTCTTGCGGTCCTCAGAATGCTGGTCGGAGGCGTAGGGGAAGGCTGGTTTGGTGGGACTCATCTGGTCCAGAGACAGCTGCATGCCCTTGTACTCAGTGTCCCTACAGACACACACAGGTCCAGGTCAGATACACAAGTGTGATACAACACGACACAACACAACATCTGGTCTCTCTACTCGCTCTCTGGTTTCTCTCTCTGGTCCCTCTCTGGTCTCTCTCTGGTCTCTCTCTGGTCTCTCTCTGGTCTCTCTCTGGTCCCTCTCTGGTCTCTCTCTGGTCTCTCTCTGGTCTCTCTCTGGTCCCTCTCTGGTCCCTCTCTGGTCTCTCTCTGGTCTCTCTCTGGTCTCTCTCTGGTCTCTCTCTCTGGTCCCTCTCTGGTCTCTCTCTGGTCTCTCTCTGGTCTCTCTCTGGTCTCTCTCTGGTCTCTCTCTCTGGTCTCTCTCTGGTCTCTCTCTGGTCTCTCTCTGGTCTCTCTCTGGTCTCTCTCTGGTCCCTCTCTGGTCTCTCTCTGGTCTCTCTCTGGTCTCTCTCTGGTCCCTCTCTGGTCCCTCTCTGGTCTCTCTCTGGTCTCTCTCTGGTCTCTCTCTGGTCTCTCTCTCTGGTCCCTCTCTGGTCTCTCTCTGGTCTCTCTCTCTGGTCTCTCTCTGGTCTCTCTCTGGTCTCTCTCTGGTCTCTCTCTGGTCTCTCTCTGGTCTCTCTCTGGTCTCTCTCTCTGGTCTCTCTCTGGTCTCTCTCTGGTCTCTCTCTGGTCCCTCTCTGGTCTCTCTCTGGTCTCTCTCTGGTCTCTCTCTGGTCTCTCTCTGGTCTCTCTCTCTGGTCTCTCTCTGGTCTCTCTCTGGTCTCTCTCTGGTCCCTCTCTGGTCTCTCTCTGGTCTCTCTCTGGTCTCTCTCTCTGTTCTCTCTCTCTGGTCTCTCTCTCTGGTCTCTCTCTCTGGTCTCTCTCTGGTCTCTGTCTGGTCTCTCTCTCTGGTCCCTCTCTGGTCTCTCTCTGGTCTCTCTCTGGTCTCTGTCTGGTCTCTCTCTCTGGTCCCTCTCTGGTCTCTCTCTGGTTCTCTGGTTTAGAATATGAAACCGTAATCGTTTCTTTGTGCTCTGTTGGGTGAGCGTCCTCTGTCCTCGTTGTACATGCTGACAGTGCTCTCTCTCCTTCATCACTCTCTCGGTTCAAACCTCACGTTTTCATTGATGTTTTTATTGATCTCCTGTTTACGTCCAGGATCGATTCTCATAACGTTATGTTTGCGCTGAATTAAAATAAATCACTGGGAATGGACTTTTTGCAGCGAGAATCTGCAGCTGTGATACACGGACGTTTAGGCAGCGCAGTGCAGGCCGCATCTCCATAGGGGGAAAAAATCTACTGATCGTTAACATGATCTGTGGTTTATTTAAGGCTCTGCGTCTGGGATTGGACCACACCATGTTGTAAGTAAGTAAGTAAGTAATCTTTATTTATATACCGCCTTTTCACTGCACATCGGAGTCTCAAAGCGGTTTGTTGGACACGGATCTAAATCTAACGTCACTAAGATAAATGTTTTCTCTGGTTTATGTTTATGGTCTCTCTCTGGTCTTTCTCTGGTCTCTCTCTCTCTGGTCTTTCTCTGGTCTCTCTCTGGTCTCTATCTCTGGTCTCTCTCTCTGGTCTCTCTCTGGTCCCTCTCTCTGGTCCCTCTCTCTGGTCCCTCTCTCTGGTCTCTCTCTCTGGTCTCTCTCTGGTCTGTCTCTCTGGTCTCTCTCTCTCTGGTCTGTCTCTCTGGTCTCTCTCTCTCTGGTCTCTCTCTCTGGTCTCTCTCTCTGGTCTCTCTCTGGTCTCTATCTGGTATCTCTCTGGTCTCTCTCTCTGGTCTCTCTCTCTCTGGTCTCTATCTCTGGTCTCTCTCTGATCTCTCTCTGGTCTCTCTCTCTCTGGTCTCTCTCTGGTCTCTCTCTGGTCTCTCTCTGGTCTCTCTCTCTCTGGTCTCTCTCTGGTCTCTATCTCTGGTCTCTCTCTGATCTCTCTCTGGTCTCTCTCTCTCTGGTCTCTCTCTGGTCTCTCTCTGGTCTCTCTCTGGTCTCTCTCTCTCTGGTCTCTCTCTGGTCTCTCTCTCTGGTCTCTCTCTCTGGTCTCTCTCTCTCTGGTCTCTCTCTGGTCTCTCTCTGGTCTCTCTCTGGTCTCTCTCTGGTCTCTCTCTGGTCTCTCTCTCTGGTCTCTCTCTGGTCTCTCTGGTCTCTCTCTGGTCTCTCTCTGGTCTCTCTCTCTGGGTCTCTCTCTGGTCTCTCTCTGGTCTCTCTCTGGTCTCTCTCTGGTCTCTCTCGGTCTCTCTCTCTGGTCTCTCTCTGGTCTCTCTCTGGTCTCTCTCTGGTCTCTCTCTGGTCTCTCTCTCTGGTCTCTCTCTGGTCTCTCTCTGGTCTCTCTCTGGTCTCTCTCTGGTCTCTCTCTGGTCTCTCTCTCTGGTCTCTCTCTGGTCTCTCTCTGGTCTCTCTCTGGTCTCTCTCTCTGGTCTCTCTCTGGTCTCTCTCTGGTCTCTCTCTACATCCTCCTTGTGTGTTTCTTCTTTAAGTGCTGCGGCCGCGGATCGATGCTCTCTCCCGGATGTATGCGCGGTCACGGATCTATGCGCGGTCACGGACCCGGGCCCGGATCAAGTCCGGACTCACAGAGACCGATGCGAGCCGCGGCAGATAGCTTATCGATCTGCGCTTCGATCCTCCGCCGGTGTTTGTCCGCGGCGTCTCCCTGAAGGCGTCAGTGTGCGTGAGTGTGCGTGAGTGTGTGAGTGTGCTTAAGTGTGCGTAAATGTGTGAGTGTGCTTAAGTGTGCGTAAATGTGTGTGAGTGCGTGCGTGTGTGAGAGTGTGTGTGCATGAGTGTGCGTGAGTGTGTGAGTATGCTTAAGTGTGCGTAAATGTGTGTGAGTGCGTGCGTGTGTGAGTGTGTGTGCATGAGTGTGAGTGTGCGTGAGTGTGAGTGTGTGTGCGAGTATGCTTAAGTGTGCGTAAATGTGTGTGAGTGAGTGCGTGTGTGAGAGTGTGTGTGCATGAGTGTGTGAGTATGCTTAAGTGTGCGTAAATGTGTGTGAGTGCGTGCGTGTGTGAGTGTGTGTGCATGAGTGTGAGTGTGCGTGAGTGTGAGTGTGAGGGGGTGAGAGTGTGAAGAGGGAGAGAGTGTGAGGGGGAGAGAGTGTGGAGGGAGAGAGTGTGAGGAGGGAGAGAGTGTGAGGGGGAGAGAGTGTGAGGGTGAGAGAGTGTGGAGGGAGAGAGTGTGAGGAGAGAGAGAGTGTGGAGGGAGAGAGTGTGAGGAGGGAGAGAGTGTGAGGGGGAGAGAGTGTGAGGGGGAGAGAGTGTGGAGGGAGAGAGTGTGAGGGGGAGAGAGTGTGAAGAGGGAGAGAGGTGGAGGGAGAGAGTGTGAGGGGGAGAGAGTGTGAGGAGAGAGAGAGTGTGAGGAGGGAGAGAGAGTGTGAGGAGAGAGAGAGTGTGAGGGGGAGAGAGTGTGAAGAGGGAGAGAGTGTGAGGAGGGAGAGAGTGTGAGGAGGGAGAGAGTGTGAGGGGGAGAGAGTGTGAGGAGGGAGAGAGTGTGAGGAGGGAGAGAGTGTGAGGGAGAGAGAGTGTGAGGGGGAGAGAGTGTGAGGAGGGAGAGAGTGTGAGAGGGAGAGAGTGTGAGGAGAGAGAGAGTGTGAGGAGGGAGAGAGAGTGTGAGGGGAGAGAGTGTGAGGGGGAGAGAGTGTGAGGGGGAGAGAGTGTGAAGAGGGAGAGAGTGTGAGGGGGAGAGAGTGTGGAGGGGAGAGAGTGTGAGGAGGGAGAGAGTGTGAGGGGGAGAGAGTGTGAGGGGGAGAGTGTGGAGGGAGAGAGTGTGGAGGGAGAGAGTGTGAGGGGGAGAGAGTGTGAGGAGGGAGAGAGTGTGTGAGAGAGTGTGAGGGGAGAGAGTGTGAGGAGAGAGAGAGTGTGAGGAGGGAGAGAGTGTGAGGAGAGAGAGAGTGTGAGGGGGGAGAGAGTGTGAGGGGGAGAGAGTGTGAAGAGGGAGAGAGTGTGAGGAGAGAGAGAGTGTGAGGGGGAGAGAGTGTGAGGGGGGAGAGAGTGTGAGGGGGAGAGAGTGTGAAGAGGGAGAGAGTGTGAGGAGGGAGAGAGTGTGAGGGGGAGAGAGTGTGAGGGGGGGGAGAGTGTGAGGGGGAGAGAGTGTGAGGAGAGAGAGAGTGTGAGGAGGGAGAGAGTGTGAGGGGGAGAGAGTGTGAGGGGGGAGAGAGTGTGAGGAGAGAGAGAGTGTGAGGAGGGAGAGAGTGTGAGGGGGAGAGAGTGTGAGGGGGAGAGAGTGTGAGGAGGGAGAGAGTGTGTGAGGAGAGAGAGAGTGTGTGAGGGGGAGAGAGTGTGAGGAGGGGGAGAGGTGTGTGAGGAGGGAGAGAGTGTGAGGAGAGAGAGAGTGTGAGGGGGAGAGAGTGTGAGGGGGAGAGAGTGTGAGGAGGAGAGAGTGTGAGGGAGAGAGAGTGTGAGGGGGAGAGAGTGTGAGGAGGGAGAGAGTGTGAGGGGGAGAGAGTGTGTGAGGAGGGAGAGAGTGTGAGGGGGAGAGAGTGTGAGGAGGAGAGAGTGTGAGAGAGTGGAGGGAGAGAGTGTGAGGAGAGAGAGAGTGTGAGGGGGAGAGAGTGTGAGGGGGAGAGAGTGTGAAGAGGGAGAGAGTGTGAGGAGAGAGAGAGTGTGAGGGGGAGAGAGTGTGAGGGGGAGAGAGTGTGAAGGGAGAGAGTGTGAGGGGGAGAGAGTGTGAGGAGGGAGAGAGTGTGAGGGGGAGAGAGTGTGAAGAGGGGAGAGAGTGTGAGGAGAGAGAGAGTGTGAGGAGGGAGAGAGTGTGTGAGGGGGAGAGAGTGTGAGGGGGAGAGAGTGTGAGGGGGAGAGAGTGTGAGGGGGAGAGAGTGTGAGGAGGGAGAGAGTGTGAGGAGGGAGAGAGTGTGAGGAGAGAGAGAGTGTGAGGGGGAGAGAGTGTGAGGGGGGAGAGAGTGTGAAGGGAGAGAGTGTGAGGGGGAGAGAGTGTGAGGAGGGAGAGAGTGTGAGGAGGGAGAGAGTGTGAGGGGGAGAGAGTGTGAAGAGGGAGAGAGTGTGAGGAGAGAGAGAGAGTGTGAGGGGGAGAGAGTGTGAGGAGGGAGAGAGTGTGAGGAGAGTGTGAGGGGGAGAGAGTGTGAGGAGTGAGGAGGGAGAGAGTGTGAGGAGAGAGAGAGTGTGAGGGGGAGAGAGTGTGAGGAGGGAGAGAGTGTGAGGGGGAGAGAGTGTGAGAGAGAGAGAGTGTGTGGGGGGGAGAGTGTGAGGAGGGAGAGAGTGTGAGGGGGAGAGAGTGTGGAGGGAGAGAGTGTGAGGGGAGAGAGTGTGAAGAGGGAGAGAGTGTGAGGAGAGAGAGAGTGTGAGGGGGAGAGAGTGTGAGGGGGAGAGAGTGTGAAGAGGGAGAGAGTATGAGGAGAGAGAGAGTGTGAGGAGAGAGAGAGTGTGAGGGGGAGAGAGTGTGAGGGGGAGAGAGTGTGAAGAGGGAGAGAGTATGAGGAGAGAGAGAGTGTGAGGGGAGAGAGAGAGAGGAGAGAGAGAGAGAGGAGGGGGAGGATCAGGGGAGTTTGCTCAGACTCAGTTTTAATCTTAGTCAAATCGAAGGCGGAGCTTAGAGCAAACAGAGGATGTGGACCCGAGGCTCAGGGAACAGACTCGAGGATCCAGGAGGTTGTGGGTTCAACTCTCTCCTGTTTGTTTCTGTATCGCCCTAAAGCACAGCAGCAGCCGTCGTGGCGATTCTCCAACAGCAGATTAAAAAACCAAACACAGGAAATGCAATAATAACACATAGTAACGCTTCCTGGTCCACAGAGGGCAGGACGACCGAACACAGACTGTTTACAGATGGATACTGCTACCATGCTAGCTCAATGAGGCCCAATAGGGAAGTGCTCATGGATGAAGATTTGCTGCAGCTCCCTCTGGCTCCTGTTGACTCAAAAGTAAAAATAAAACAAACTCCTCTAGCTCAGTAACTTATGATCCGTGTGTTTTTGTTTTGAGATAGTCTTAAAAAGTCAGATGTGAGCCATATAAGGATTGACCAATCAGGAATGAGGAAAACTCCAGCTTGCCTTAGCAACCGTCTTAGCAACCGTCTTAGCAACCGTCAAAACAAATGCCCAGATGAGGAAACCACAGAGACAGACACAGAAAGAGACAGACACAGAGAGAGAGACAGAGGTAGAGAGAGAGGCAGAGAGACAGAGGTAGAGAGAGAGGCAGAGGCAGAGAGAGAGAGAGACAGAGGCAGAGAGAGACAGAGGCAGAGAGAGACAGAGGCAGAGAGAGAGAGAGACAGAGGCAGAGAGAGAGACAGAGGCAGAAAGAGAGAGAGGCAGAGAGAGAGACAGACTGAGGCAGAGAGAGAGAGACAGAGGCAGAGAGAGAGACAGAGGCAGAGAGAGACAGGCAGAGAGAGAGAGACAGAGGCAGAGAGAGAGACAGAGGCAGAGAGAGATAGAGGTAGAGAGAGACAGAGGCAGAGAGAGAGAGAGAGACAGGCAGAGAGACAGAGGCAGAAAGAGAGAGAGACAGAGAGAGAGGCAGAGAGAGAGAGACAGACAAAGGCAGAGAGAGACAGAGGCAGAGAGAGGCAGAGGCAGAGAGAGAGAGAGACAGAGGCAGAGAGAGAGACAGAGGCAGAAAGAGAGAGAGGCAGAGAGAGAGACAGAGGCAGAGAGAGACAGGCAGAGAGAGAGAGACAGAGGCAGAGAGAGAGACAGAGGCAGAGAGAGACAGAGGTAGAGAGAGACAGAGGCAGAGAGAGAGACAGAGGCAGAGAGAGACAGAGGTAGAGAGAGAGAGAGAGACAGAGGTAGAGAGAGACAGAGGCAGAGAGAGAGAGAGAGACAGGCAGAGAGACAGAGGCAGAAAGAGAGAGAGACAGAGAGAGAGGCAGAGAGAGAGAGAGACAGACAAAGGCAGAGAGAGACAGAGGCAGAGAGAGGCAGAGGCAGAGAGAGAGACAGACAGAGGCAGAGAGAGGCAGAGGCAGAGAGAGACAGAGGCAGAGAGACAGACAGAGGCAGAGAGAGAGACAGAGGCAGAGAGAGACAGACAGAGGCAGAGAGAGGCAGAGGCAGAGAGACAGACAGAGGTAGAGAGAGAGACAGACAGAGGTAGAGAGAGAGACAGACAGAGGCAGAGAGAGAGACAGACAGAGGCAGAGAGAGACAGAGGCAGAGAGAGACAGACAGAGGTAGAGAGAGAGACAGACAGAGGTAGAGAGAGAGACAGACAGAGGTAGAGAGAGAGACAGACAGAGGCAGAGAGAGAGACAGACAGAGGCAGAGAGAGAGACAGACAGAGAGAGAGAGACAGAGGCAGAGAGAGAGACAGAGGAGGCTGGACTCACGTGAGGACGTAGTTGACGCTGACGATGCAGTGTGGTCTGGACGAGCGGCTGTTGTGGACGATGGTGGCGTAGCTTTGAACCCACACCCATCCGCCGTGTTTGGCCAAGAAGCGGTAGTACTTGGTGGTGACCTGTCCTTTGACCAGCACTGAGACACAACAATATTATTATTAACAACCATTTATTTAAAACACAACTTTTCTGGTCCGTCGTCAGTGTTAGCAGTGATAGTTAGCTTTGTTGTGGCGGGACCAGTGTGGGCGGGTTTCGGCTCAAAAGTGGCCAAAATGACGTGCGCTGACATGCTGCAGTACCACCCCGGGCCTGTGGGGGTGGACCCAGAAGTAGAATTAGCCAATGCTAACATATAGCATAGGCAGACCTCTCAAAAACGTCTTTACAGGATGGACCAAAAGTTGGCTCTTGGCCCAAAGCTGCGTTCCACATGTGTGTCAATGCTGAGGGGGTGTTTTGGTCCACTCTAGTTTAGTCGCTGTGGACTTTACAAGTCTCTCGTTTAAATGAATGGAGCTCTCTCCGGCTGACACATGCACAGATGCGTTTTTTCACAGTTTTCTGGTCGGCGGGACCACTCGCGGCCATTTTGGATAGCTCCAGTAGAGCACTTTTTCTGGCCCATTGGTTAGAACGGCGGAGATAGGCGTGACTCTGTCTGTTAATATCTACAGTCTATGGGCGGGGCAGAGGAGGGAGGGAGTGGACGGCTGTTGAAACACATCTTGGTGTTGTACCTTTGAGCCTGACTCTAAACATCCTCACATCTGCAGGAAGCGTTAAACCACGGTCAACAAAATGGCCGACAGAGACTAATCCAGACTCACAACGCTTACAGTTTCTTTGAACATGGCGTCAGCGTCCACATAAATGATGTTTGCTGCCACCTACAGGACAATGATATAATTTATTTTCAATCAGGATTCAGAGCTCATCTTAGGCTCTATAAGTCACATGACTCACTCCTGCTGCTGATAATGGACAAGTGTCAGTGTTGGTCCGACTGGACTGAGCTGCATCTGACACCACAGACCACAGCATTCTACTGCAGAGTGTGACATCACTCAGAGGAACAACACTGGTTTAAAATCTTTTTATTGGATCGTATCAGTTTCGTCAATGTGAATCAAAACTCATCGCCTTATTCTAAAGTAACATGTGGTGTGCCCCAGGGGTCGGTGCTCGGACTGATTCTTTCACACTCTACATGCTGCCGTTAGCAACATCATGGTGTTAACTTCCACAGGTGCAGACACAGACACAGCTGCAGACACAGACACAGCTGCAGACACAGCTTTACTGTCGATGAAGCCAAATCAGACGGATCAGTTGAAAAGGCTCAGTGCTGCAGAAAGGACCTTAAAACGTGGATGACTCTTAACTTTCTACTTCTTAACCCGGAGAAGACAGAAGTGATCCTACTCGGTCCACAGAGCCTAACTCTGATCAGATAATCAAACTCGCTAATGTTAGCGTAGCACCTAGCTATATTAGCGTAGTAGCCAGTAACACTATGAGGAATCTTGGAGTCATATTTCACAAAGAACACTTCTTCAAGGCTTATATAAACCAAGAATCTAAAACAGCGCATTTCCACGGAACATGAACTAAAATCAGGCACCAAAAGGAGGGAGCAGATTGTGGACTCACGCAGGTGGTGGGCGCAGCGCAGGTGGAAGGTGTCGCAGCTGTGGACGTGGTGGTACAGGGTCTTCTCGATCAGGTCCTGAGGCTCGTACCCCGTCAGCTCCGCCACTCTGAGGACCAGACCAGAAGTCAGTCGCCATGGTTACATACAGTATGTACTGTATGTATACTGAGACAGAGGTATGTATACTGAGACAGAAGTATGTATACTGAGACAGAAGTATGTATACTGAGACAGAAGTATGTATACTGAGACAGAAGTATGTATACTGAGACAGAAGTATGTATACTGAGACAGAAGTATGTATACTGAGACAGAAGTATGTATACTGAGACAGAGGTATGTATACTGAGACAGAAGTATGTATACTGAGACAGAGGTATGTATACTGAGACAGAGGTATGTATACTGAGACAGAAGTATGTATACTGAGACAGAAGTATGTATACTGAGACAGAGGTATGTATACTGAGACAGAGGTATGTATACTGAGACAGAGTATGTATACTGAGACAGAGGTATGTATACTGAGACAGAGTATGTATACTGAGACAGAGTATGTATACTGAGACAGAGGTATGTATACTGAGACAGAGTATGTATACTGAGACAGAAGTATGTATACTGAGACAGAGGTATGTATACTGAGACAGAAAGTATGTATACTGAGACAGAAGTATGTATACTGAGACAGAAGGTATGTATACTGAGACAGAGTATGTATACTGAGACAGAAGTATGTATACTGAGACAGAGGTATGTATACTGAGACAGAAGTATGTATACTGAGACAGAAGTATGTATACTGAGACAGAGGTATGTATACTGAGACAGAGGTATGTATACTGAGACAGAGGTATGTATACTGAGACAGAAGTATGTATACTGAGACAGAAGTATGTATACTGAGACAGAGGTATGTATACTGAGACAGAGGTATGTATACTGAGACAGAAGTATGTATACTGAGACAGAGGTATGTATACTGAGACAGAAGTATGTATACTGAGACAGAGGTATGTATACTGAGACAGAGGTATGTATACTGAGACAGAGGTATGTAGACGAGGAGTGACTGAGACAGAGGTATGTAGACTGAGACAGAGGTATGTATACTGAGACAGAGGTATGTATACTGAGACAGAGGTATGTATACTGAGACAGAGGTATGTATACTGAGACAGAGGTATGTATACTGAGACAGAGGTATGTATACTGAGACAGAGGTATGTATACTGAGACAGAGGTATGTATACTGAGACAGAAGTATGTATACTGAGACAGAAGTATGTATACTGAGACAGAGGTATGTATACTGAGACAGAGGTATGTATACTGAGACAGAGGTATGTATACTGAGTGGTGGTAGTTTGAGTCACTGAATGATTGTCTGCATCTGTTTTGGTTTAAAGTCCACTCAGCAAACAACAACAGCCCAAGAGGGTCAAAACTCAAAGTCTAAGCGGTTGCATGTTTTGTGGTCGCAGTCGTCCCGGGGCAGACAGACGGAAGAGGCCATTTTCTTGTCACACACAGACACCGTCCAATTACAGCTCAGCGCTGGGCGCAATTCAGGATAGTTACGGTATGTACACAGCCTGGTCAATATACTATTAAGTGTGTGTGTGTGTGTGTGTGTGTGTGTGTGTGAGTGTCTGTGTGGGAGTGTGTGTGTGTGTGTGTGTGTGTGTGTGAGTGTGTGTGTGTGTGTCTGTGTGTGTGGGAGTGTGTGTGTGTGTGTCTGTGTGTGTGTGGGAGTGTGTGTGTGTGTGTGTCTGTGTGTGTGTTTGTCTGTGTGTGTCTGTGTGTGTGTGGGAGTGTGTGTGTGTGTCTGTGTGTGTGTTTGTCTGTGTGTGTGTGTGCGTGTGTCTGTGTGTGTGTGTGGGAGTGTGTGTGTGTGTGTCTGTGTGTGTGTGGGAGTGTGTGTGTGTGAAGGGAAAACTATTCCAAAATAAGCTTCTTTCCCACTGCACAAAAACACAGGAATTTTGCTCAAAAACCTCACACTGAGAACAAGTCAACAACCAGTGTTTAGTATGTGTGTGTCTGTGTGTGCGTGTGTGTGCGTCTGTGTGTGTGTGTCTATGTTTGTGCGTGTGTGTGTCTATGTGTGTGCATGTGTCTGTATGTGTGTGTGTGTCTGTGTGTGCGTGTGTTTGTGTACGTGTGTGTGTGTGTGGGTGTGTGTATATGTGTGTGCGTGTGTCTATGTGTGTGTGTGTGTGTAAGTGTTTGTGTGTGTGTGGATAATTGTGAGGTGTGTGTGTAGACTTGTGTGTGTGTGTGTATATGTGTATGATGGTGTATTATTGTGTGTGTGTGTGTGTGTGTGTGTCCCGCTGTCTCTCTTGGGGCAGTGCCACACGTTTGTTGTGGTTTTATTTCTGAAGGTGCTAAAGTAAAGTCTGTCTTTGTTACAAAAATCACTGCTTTTGTCTCGTCCTTTTTTGCCTGAAATTCATTATATTCTTTGGTTATTCACTGTATCTTTACAGATGTGATTGGCAGGGGGGGGGGGGGCTATTTCCTTTGGGGGGGCACATTGGGATATGGCCCTATAGTGGACGTCCAGAGTTGATTTGAGTTTTTTGTGGTTAATGTTTTTTTGTAATTTAGCAAAAAGGTACTTCAACTCATCACTAGAGAAAACCGGAGCAATCGGAGGAAACCAACACAGACATGGGGAGAACATGCAAACTCAGGGGGTTGAATCGAGCCCAAGACAATCTCGCTGAGAATCGAGAGGAAGAGGAATGAGGGCTATGATCATGTAAGGAGGTGAAGGAGATGTTGGTTCTCGTTCCTTCACTTAAAAATGGCTGCCAGGCGTGCCCCAAGGCTCCACACTCGGCCCCTTTCCTTTTCCAATAAGATCAGAGAGAGGATCGCAGAGAGGATCACAGAGAGGACCACAGAGAGGACCACAGAGAGGATCACAGAGAGGACCACAGAGAGGACCACAGAGAGGACCACAGAGAGGATCACAGAGAGGACCACAGAGAGGATCACAGAGAGGATCACAGAGAGGACCACAGAGAGGACCACAGAGAGGATCACAGAGAGGACCACAGAGAGGACCACAGAGAGGATCACAGAGAGGATCACAGAGAGGACCACAGAGAGGACCACAGAGAGGATCACAGAGAGGACCACAGAGAGGACCACAGAGAGGATCACAGAGAGGACCACAGAGAGGACCACAGAGAGGATCACAGAGAGGACCACAGAGAGGATCACAGAGAGGATCACAGAGAGGACCACAGAGAGGACCACAGAGAGGATCACAGAGAGGACCACAGAGAGGACCACAGAGAGGACCACAGAGAGGATCACAGAGAGGACCACAGAGAGGACCACAGAGAGGATCACAGAGAGGACCACAGAGAGGACCACAGAGAGGATCACAGAGAGGACCACAGAGAGGATCACAGAGAGGATCACAGAGAGGACCACAGAGAGGACCACAGAGAGGATCACAGAGAGGACCACAGAGAGGACCACAGAGAGGACCACAGAGAGGATCACAGAGAGGACCACAGAGAGGATCACAGAGAGGATCACAGAGAGGACCACAGAGAGGACCACAGAGAGGACCACAGAGAGGATCACAGAGAGGACCACAGAGAGGACCACAGAGAGGATCACAGAGAGGACCACAGAGAGGACCACAGAGAGGATCACAGAGAGGACCACAGAGAGGATCACAGAGAGGATCACAGAGAGGACCACAGAGAGGATCGCAGAGAGGATCACAGAGAGGACCACAGAGAGGACCACAGAGAGGATCACAGAGAGGACCACAGAGAGGATCACAGAGAGGACCACAGAGAGGACCACAGAGAGGATCACAGAGAGGACCACAGAGAGGACCACAGAGAGGACCACAGAGAGGATCACAGAGAGGACCACAGAGAGGATCACAGAGAGGACCACAGAGAGGACCACAGAGAGGATCACAGAGAGGATCACAGAGAGGAACACAGAGAGGACCACAGAGAGGATCACAGAGAGGATCACAGAGAGGACCACAGAGAGGATCACAGAGAGGACCACAGAGAGGACCACAGAGAGGATCACAGAGAGGACCACAGAGAGGATCACAGAGAGGACCACAGAGAGGACCACAGAGAGGACCACAGAGAGGACCACAGAGAGGATCACAGAGAGGACCACAGAGAGGACCACAGAGAGGACCACAGAGAGGATCACAGAGAGGATCACAGAGAGGATCACAGAGAGGACCACAGAGAGGATCACAGAGAGGATCACAGAGAGGATCACAGAGAGGACCACAGAGAGGATCACAGAGAGGACCACAGAGAGGACCACAGAGAGGATCACAGAGAGGATCACAGAGAGGACCACAGAGAGGACCACAGAGAGGATCACAGAGAGGACCACAGAGAGGATCACAGAGAGGATCACAGAGAGGACCACAGAGAGGATCACAGAGAGGACCACAGAGAGGACCACAGAGAGGACCACAGAGAGGACCACAGAGAGGATCACAGAGAGGATCACAGAGAGGACCACAGAGAGGACCACAGAGAGGATCACAGAGAGGACCACAGAGAGGATCACAGAGAGGATCACAGAGAGGACCACAGAGAGGATCACAGAGAGGACCACAGAGAGGACCACAGAGAGGACCACAGAGAGGATCACAGAGAGGACCACAGAGAGGATCACAGAGAGGATCACAGAGAGGACCACAGAGAGGACCACAGAGAGGACCACAGAGAGGACCACAGAGAGGACCACAGAGAGGATCACAGAGAGGATCACAGAGAGGACCACAGAGAGGACCACAGAGAGGATCACAGAGAGGACCACAGAGAGGATCACAGAGAGGATCACAGAGAGGACCACAGAGAGGACCACAGAGAGGATCACAGAGAGGATCACAGAGAGGACCACAGAGAGGACCACAGAGAGGACCACAGAGAGGATCACAGAGAGGACCACAGAGAGGACCACAGAGAGGATCACAGAGAGGATCACAGAGAGGACCACAGAGAGGACCACAGAGAGGACCACAGAGAGGATCACAGAGAGGATCACAGAGAGGATCACAGGATCACAGAGAGGACCCACAGAGAGGACCACAGAGAGGATCACAGAGAGGACCACAGAGAGGATCACAGAGAGGACCACAGAGAGGACCACAGAGAGGATCACAGAGAGGACCACAGAGAGGACCACAGAGAGGACCACAGAGAGGATCACAGAGAGGATCACAGAGAGGACCACAGAGAGGACCACAGAGAGGATCACAGAGAGGACCACAGAGAGGATCACAGAGAGGATCACAGAGAGGACCACAGAGAGGACCACAGAGAGGATCACAGAGAGGATCACAGAGAGGACCACAGAGAGGACCACAGAGAGGACCACAGAGAGGATCACAGAGAGGACCACAGAGAGGACCACAGAGAGGATCACAGAGAGGATCACAGAGAGGACCACAGAGAGGATCACAGAGAGGACCACAGAGAGGATCACAGAGAGGATCACAGAGAGGATCACAGAGAGGATCACAGAGAGGACCACAGAGAGGACCACAGAGAGGACCACAGAGAGGACCACAGAGAGGATCACAGAGAGGATCACAGAGAGGACCACAGAGAGGACCACAGAGAGGACCACAGAGAGGATCACAGAGAGGACCACAGAGAGGACCACAGAGAGGACCACAGAGAGGACCACAGAGAGGACCACAGAGAGGACCACAGAGAGGACCACAGAGAGGATCACAGAGAGGACCACAGAGAGGACCACAGAGAGGATCACAGAGAGGACCACAGAGAGGATCACAGAGAGGATCACAGAGAGGACCACAGAGAGGATCACAGAGAGGATCACAGAGAGGACCACAGAGAGGACCACAGAGAGGACCACAGAGAGGATCACAGAGAGGATCACAGAGAGGACCACAGAGAGGATCACAGAGAGGACCACAGAGAGGACCACAGAGAGGATCACAGAGAGGATCACAGAGAGGACCACAGAGAGGACCACAGAGAGGACCACAGAGAGGACCACAGAGAGGACCACAGAGAGGACCACAGAGAGGACCACAGAGAGGATCACAGAGAGGACCACAGAGAGGACCACAGAGAGGACCACAGAGAGGACCACAGAGAGGACCACAGAGAGGACCACAGAGAGGACCACAGAGAGGACCACAGAGAGGATCACAGAGAGGACCACAGAGAGCCGCTCACCGGGAGTCGAGGAAGATGAGCTTCATGTCCAGACTGGCGCGGAACATGAACATGTTACTGTGCAGTTTGATCTCGGTGACAGCAGAGGGCGGCAGAGAGTGACCCACCGCCACCAGACCCACGTTCTGGAAGCAGCCCTCGAACGGAGACATGTCCAGGCTGTACTGGCGGATCTTCAGGTACCCACTGCAGTGGATCACCTGGATACACACACACTTTAGGTTGTACAATATAAACACACACGTATACAAACATACACCGACACACACATCCTCTCTCTCACACACTCAAACACACACACACACACATCCTCTCTCTCTCACACACACACACACACATACACATACTTCCTCTCACACACACACTCACACACACTCACACACATCCTCTCTCTCACACACACACTCATACACACACACACACACACACACACACGCATCCTCTCTCACGCACACACACACACACACACATCCTCTCTCTCACACACACACACACACATACTTCCTCTCACAAACACATACACACACACACATACACACAAACACACACATACTTCCTCTCACACACACACACAGATACACACACATAAAAAACAAATACTATGTTACAATATAAGCACGGTTGGAAGATGCTAACGCTAGCTCAAAGATAGGAACGTGCTAATTGCGTGAAGCTAACTCCATTGGAACAAATGCCCATATAAGGAAGTTGGCTCCAGCTAGCTAATGCTCAGCCTGCTTCTTCCACTAACACGATGGTGATGTCACACTCGGTCAGTCCACTCCTGGTATAACGTCTATGGTGTGAAGCCTCACCTTGTAGCCGCCGCTGGTGAGGCCCGCGTTCCTTTTGGCCAAAACACATTTCATCCTCAGGAAAAAGGAGCGCTCCATCTCGTATTCTGCAAGAGAGAGATTATGCAAATGAGAAGACATTTGTCTGTCAATCACCCTCAAGCCGCAGCCTTCACTCATGCAGCAACTCTCCTCCTCCCCATCACCGATGAGCCGGTCCAACTCTCGCTCCTGTCTCCTCGATCCCACCACCAGGGTCTGGGCCCCGGGGGATTACGTTTGATAAAGAGACCAGAGAGAGGCCAGAGAGAGACCAGAGGGAGACCAGAGAGAGAGACCAGAGAGAGGCCAGAGAGAGACCAGAGGGAGACCAGAGAGAGAGACCAGAGAGAGACCAGAGAGAGACCAGAGGGAGACCAGAGAGAGACCAGAGAGAGACCAGAGAGAGAGACCAGAGAGAGACCAGAGAGAGACCAGAGAGAGACCAGAGGGAGACCAGAGAGAGAGACCAGAGAGAGACCAGAGAGAGACCAGAGGGAGACCAGAGAGAGACCAGAGAGAGACCAGAGAGAGAGACCAGAGAGAGACCAGAGAGAGACCAGAGAGAGACCAGAGAGAGACCAGAGAGAGACCAGAGAGAGACCAGAGAGAGAGACCAGAGAGAGACCAGAGAGAGACCAGAGAGAGACCAGAGAGAGACCAGAGAGAGACCAGAGAGAGACCAGAGAGAGACCAAAGGGAGAGAGACCAAAGGGAGAGAGACCAGAGAGAGACCAGAGAGAGGCCAGAGAGAGACCAGAGAGGAGAACAGAGAGAGATCAGAGAGAGACCAGAGAGAGACCAGAGAGAGACCAGAGAGAGACCAGAGAGAGACCAGAGAGAGACCAGAGAGAGACCAGAGAGAGAGACCAGAGAGAGACCAGAGAGAGACCAGAGAGAGACCAGAGAGAGAGACCAGAGAGAGACCAGAGAGAGAGACCAGAGAGAGACCAGAGAGAGACCAGAGAGAGACCAGAGAGAGAGACCAGAGAGAGACTAGAGAGAGAGACCAGAGACAGACCAGAGAGAGACATACCTCCTTCACCTGAGCAACGGCCTAAAAAAATAGCCAAATATTTCTTGTTTTAAGTGATTTCAGTGACAGGACAAAGGCATTTGTGGTCGTAATCCCACAGACATTAAATACACGACATAAAAGGTGAAAACTGTGATCTGTGTTTGGTGGAAATGTTTTGTGGGGCTCGGATTACGGCAGGAATAAAAGCTGGAACCGGAGAGCACTTGTATCGGACACATTATGCGTAAAGGCGAACAGCTGCAAGGTCTAAGCCTGTGATTTACGCTGCAATAAAAACAGTGAGACCGAGGCCGGAGTCTGATGGTCCAATCGTGGAGCAGAAATGTGATCTCACATCTGAGGAAGACCCCGATGAAGAGAGAGATTTGTGTGGTCCTTCGTTTGTAGTTTAGGTTCTTAATATAACCAGCAAGAAGTAAATAAAAAAAAATGTTTAAAGGCTGAAAAACCCTCACACTGTTCACACTTTTCTAACCAGCTGGTCTCACCACTGCTGAATGCTCTCTCCCTGGTCCCTCTCTCTGGTCTCTCTCTGGTCTCTCTCTGGTCTCTCTTTCTGGTCTCTCTCTGGTCTCTCTCTCTGGTCTCTCTCTCTGGTCTCTCTCTCTGGTCTCTCTCTGGTCTCTCTCTCTGGTCTCTCTCTGGTCTCTCTCTGGTCTCTCTCTGGTCTCTCTTTCTGGTCTCTCTCTGGTCTCTCTCTCTGGTCTCTCTCTCTGGTCTCTCTCTCTGGTCTCTCTCTGGTCTCTCTCTCTGGTCTCTCTCTCTGGTCTCTCTCTGGTCTCTCTCTGGTCTCTCTTACTATAGCCAGAAAACGTGCCAGAAGTTCCTGATATTATCCTGGATGGATGTGAAAACAGCTCCAGGTCTGTGTGATGGGGAGGTGAGACAGGGGGGAGATGGGGGTGAGACAGGGTCATATGGGGGTGAGACAGGGGGAGGTGGGGTGAGACAGGGGGGAGATGGGGGTGAGACAGGGGGAGGTGGGGTGAGACAGGGGGAGATGGGGGTGAGACAGGGTCAGATGGGGTGAGACAGGGTCATATGGGGGTGAAACAGGGGGAGGTGGGGTGAGACAGGGGGGAGATGGGGTGAGACAGGGGGAGATGGGGGTGAGACAGGGTCAGATGGGGTGAGACAGGGTCATATGGGGGTGAAACAGGGGGAGGTGGGGTGAGACAGGGGGGAGATGGGGTGAGACAGGGGGAGATGGGGGTGAGACAGGGTCATATGAGGGTGAGACAGGGGGAGATGGGGTGAGAGGGTGAGACAGGGGGCTCGTACCCTGGAGGAAGTGTGTGTGGTAGGGCTGATGCGGCGTGAGGACCGCGGTCATCTCGTCGTGGTCGGCCGGGTGCACGTACTCGAAGATACTGTTCCCCGTCAGCTCCACCTGCAACAGACCCAGTCATGTGACATCACAACAGACCCAGTCATGTGACATCACAACAGACCATGTCATGTGACATCACAACAGACCCAGTCATGTGACATCACAACAGACCCAGTCATGTGACATCACAACAGACCCAGTCATGTGACATCACAACAGACCATGTCATGTGACATCACAACAGACCCAGTCATGTGACATCACAACAGACCCAGTCATGTGACATCACAACAGACCCAGTCATGTGACATCACAACAGACCCAGTCATGTGACATCACAACAGACCCAGTCATGTGACATCACAACAGACCCAGTCATGTGACATCACAACAGACCATGTCATGTGACATCACAACAGACCCAGTCATGTGACATCATAACAGACCCAGTCATGTGACATCACAACAGACCCAGTCATGTGACATCACAACAGACCCAGTCATGTGACATCACAACAGACCCTCTGGTCTCTCTCTGGTCTCTCTCTGATCTCCCTCTGGTCTCCCTCTGGTCTCTCTCTGGTCTCTCTCTGGTCTCTCTCTGGTCTCTCTCTGATCTCCCTCTGGTCTCTCTCTGGTCTCTCTCTGGTCTCTCTCTGATCTCCCTCTGGTCTCCCTCTGGTCTCTCTCTGGTCTCTCTCTGGTCTCTCTCTGATCTCCCTCTGGTCTCCCTCTGGTCTCTCTCTGGTCTCTCTCTGGTCTCTCTCTGATCTCCCTCTGGTCTCCCTCTGGTCTCTCTCTGATCTCCCTCTGGTCTCCCTCTGGTCTCTCTCTGGTCTCTCTCTGGTCTCTCTCTGGTCTCTCTCTAGTCTCTCTCTGGTCTCTCTCTGGTCTCCCTCTGGTCTCTCTCTGGTCTCTCTCTGGTCTCTCTCTGGTCTCCCTCTGGTCTCTCTCTGGTCTCTCTCTGGTCTCTCTCTGGTCTCTCTCTGGTCTCCCTCTGGTCTCTCTCTGGTCTCTTTCTGGTCCAGTACTAACATATGTAACACTCTGACATTTTTCCAAACCTGGGACAGCCCCAAATGCACCGACGCCGTCTCCGAGATGTACATAATTTTCCCGTCAGGAGCGACCACGAAGATGAAGCCATCCAGGGTCTGAAACACAACCGACATCACAGAGATCAGAGAGAGATCAGAGAGAGACCAGAGGGAGACCAGAGGGAGACCAGAGGGAGACCAGAGGGAGACCAGAGAGAGACCAGAGAGAGACCAGAGGGAGACCAGAGGGAGACCAGAGAGAGACCAGAGGGAGACCAGAGGGAGACCAGAGGGAGACCAGAGAGAGACCAGAGGGAGACCAGAGGGAGACCAGAGAGAGACCAGAGGGAGACCAGAGGGAGACCAGAGGGAGACCAGAGGGAGACCAGAGAGAGACCAGAGAGAGACCAGAGGGAGACCAGAGGGAGACCAGAGGGAGACCAGAGAGAGACCAGAGAGAGACCAGAGGGAGACCAGAGGGAGACCAGAGAGAGACCAGAGGGAGACCAGAGGGAGACCAGAGGGAGACCAGAGGGAGACCAGAGAGAGACCAGAGAGAGACCAGAGAGAGACCAGAGGGAGACCAGAGGGAGACCAGAGAGAGACCAGAGAGAGACCAGAGAGAGACCAGAGAGAGAGACCACAGAGAGACCAGAGAGAGGGACCAGAGAGAGACCAGAGAGAGACCAGAGAGAGACCAGAGAGAGACCTGAGGGAAACCTACAGACCAGAGAGAGACCAGAGGGAGACAGTCCTGGGTCTACAGCCTCAGTCCTGGGTCTACAGCCTCAGTCCTGGATCTACAGTCTCAGTCCTGGGTCTACAGCCTCAGTCCTGGGTCTAAAGGCTCAGTCCTGGGTCTACAGCCTCAGTCCTGGACCTACAGCCTCAGTCCTGGGTCTACAGCCTCAGTCCTGGGTCTACAGCCTCAGTCCTGGATCTACAGTCTCAGTCCTGGGTCTACAGTCTCAGTCCTGGGTCTACAGCCTCAGTCCTGGATCTACAGTCTCAGTCCTGGGTCTACAGCCTCAGTTCTCTGTGTTAGTCTTAAATCCTGGATAAGTCACATATGACGTCGTTAATGGCTCTGACGATCACATTTCCTCCGGTCTCGCTCTGGTCTCACACCTCTGGTCTCCACGCTTGACCCGTGCTGTCGGACCATAAACACCCAGAGAGGTCGTCCTGGGGTGAGGGGGCCACAGAGGGGGGTGGGATGGGGATCAGTCTCCCTGTGGGACTGAAGCTGGGTTCACAGAGACCAGAGAGAGACCAGAGAGAGACCAGAGAGAGACCAGAGGGACCAGAGAGAGACCAAAGAGAGACCAGAGAGAGACCAGAGAGAGACCAGAGAGAGACCAGAGAGAGACCAGAGGGACCAGAGAGAGACCAAAGAGAGACCAGAGAGAGAGACCAGAGAGAGACCAGAGAGAGAGACCAGAGAGAGACCAGAGAGAGAGACCAGAGAGAGACCAGAGAGAGAGACCAGAGAGAGACCAGAGAGAGACCAGAGAAAGACCAGAGAGAGACCAGAGAGAGACCAGAGAGAGACCAGAGAGAGACTAGAGAGAGACCAGAGAGAGAGACTAGAGAGAGACCAGAGAGAGACCAGAGAGAGAGACCAGAGAGAGACCAGAGAGAGAGACCAGAGAGAGACCAGAGAGAGAGACCAGAGAGAGACCAGAGAGAGACCAGAGAGAGAGACCAGAGAGAGAGACCAGAGAGAGACCAGAGAGAGACCAGAGAGAGAGAGACCAGAGAGAGAGACTAGAGAGAGACCAGAGAGAGACCAGAGAGAGACCAGAGAGAGACCAGAGAGAGACCAGAGAGAGACCAGAGGGAGACCAAGAGAGAGACCAAAGAGAGACCAGAAAGAGACCAAAGAAAGACCAGAGACAGACCAGAGAGAGACAAGAAAGAGACCAGAGAGAAACCAAGGAGAGACCAGAGAGAGAGACCAAAGAGAGACCAGAAAGAGACCAGAGAGAGACCGGAGAGAGACCAGAGAGAGACCAGAGACAGACCAGAGAGAGACAAGAGACCAGAGACCAGAGACAGACCAGAGAGAGACCAGAAAGAGACCAGAGAGGGACCAGAGAGAGACAAGAGACCAGAGACAGACCAGAGAGAGACCAGAAAGAGACCAGAGAGGGACCAGAGAGAGACCAGAGAGAGACAAGAGACCAGAGAGAGACCAGAGAGAGACCAGGGACAGACTAGAGAGAGACCAGAGAGAGACCAGAGGGAGACCAGAGAGAGACCAGAGGGAGACCAGAGAGAGACTGAGGACAGACGGTGGAACATGAAGAGAATCTGGAACCATTAAAAGCGTCCACACCGTGAGCCCTGACTTGTACTCGAGTACTTGAGCGGCAGCCGGGGCCCCGCGGTCAGGAGCCCATCTGCGGCGGAGAAACATTTGCTAATTAACTGAAGTCGTTTCCTCGGCGTCTCCACGGCAACTTCATCAAAATGCTAATTCTGGACAAATTAAACTTGTGATTAACATTAGGCCGTTTCCTTTAACTCTGTGTCCTTTCAGCGAGAGAGACTGTGGGGAGAGAGACCTCTGGGGAGAGAGACCTGTGGGGAGAGAGACCTCTGGGGAGAGAGAGACCTGTGGGGAGAGAGACCTGTGGAGAGAGAGACCTGTGGAGAGAGAGACCTCTGGGGAGAGAGACCTGTGGAGAGAGAGACCTGTGGGGAGAGAGACCTGTGGAGAGAGAGACCTCTGGGGAGAGAGAGACCTGTGGGGAGAGAGACCTGTGGAGAGAGAGACCTGTGGAGAGAGAGACCTGTGGGGAGAGAGACCTGTGGAGTGAGAGACCTGTGGAGAGAGAGACATGTGGGGAGAGAGACCTGTGGAGAGAGAGACCTCTGGGGAGAGAGAGACCCGTGGGGAGAGAGACCTGTGGAGAGAGAGACCTGTGGAGTGAGAGACCTGTGGAGAGAGAGACATGTGGGGAGAGAGACCTGTGGAGAGAGAGACCTCTGGGGAGAGAGAGACCTGTGGGGAGAGAGACCTGTGGGGAGAGAGACCTGTGGAGAGAGAGACCTGTGGAGAGAGAGACCTGTGGGGAGAGAGACCTGTGGAGAGAGAGACCTGTGGGGAGAGAGACCTGTGGGGAGAGACCTGTGGGGAGAGAGAGACCTGTGGAGAGAGAGACCTCTGGGGAGAGAGAGACCTGTGGGGAGAGAGACCTGTGGGGAGAGAGACCTGTGGGGAGAGAGACCTGTGGGGAGAGAGACCTGTGGGGAGAGAGACCTGTGGAGAGAGACCTGTGGAGAGAGAGACCAGGGAGAGACCAGAAAGAGAGACCAGAGAGAGACCAGGGAGAGAGAGACTTGTGGAGAGAGAGACCTGTGGGGAAAGAGACCAGAGAGAGACCAGAGAGAGACCAGGGAGAGACCAGAGAGAGACCAGAGAGAGACCAGAGAGAGACCAGGGAGAGACCAGAAAGAGACCAGAGAGAGACCAGGGAGAGAGAGAGACCAGAGAGAGACCAGAGAGACCAGAGAGAGAGACCAGAGAGAGACCAGAGAGAGACCAGGGAGAGACCAGAGAGAGACCAGAGAGAGACCAGAGAGAGACCAGAGAGAGACCAGAGAGAGACCAGGGAGAGACCAGAGAGAGACCAGAGAGAGACCAGAGAGAGAGACCAGAGAGAGACCAGAGAGAGACCAGAGAGAGACCAGAGAGACCAGAGAGAGACCAGAGAGAGACCAGAGAGACCAGAGAGAGACAAGAGAGAGACAAGAGAGAGACCAGAGAGACCAGAGAGAGACCAGAGAGAGAGTAGAGAGAGATCAGAGACATTTTAAAATACAACTTCTCAGACTGAGTGAGAAACTAAATGTGCAAAAGTCTGGTCAGTAAACTGTGTTTACATGAACCTGCTGTTTTCAATCTGCAGCTCAGAGTGAGACCTCTGCCTCCTACAAAGACAGGACTGAGGCTGTAGACCCAGGACTGAGGCTGTAGACCCAGGACTGAGGCTGTAGACCCAGGACTGAGACTGTAGACCCAGGACTGAGGCTGTAGACCCAGGACTGAGGCTGTAGACCCAGGACTGAGGCTGTAGACCCAGGACTGAGGCTGTAGACCTAGGACTGAGGCTGTAGACCCAGGACCGAGGCTGTAGACCCAGGACCGAGGCTGTAGACCCAGGACCGAGGCTGTAGACCCAGGACTGAGGTTGTAGACCCAGGACTGAGGCTGTAGACCCAGGAATGAGGCTGTAGACCCAGGACTGAGGCCGTAGACCCAGGACTGAGGCTGTAGACCCAGGACCGAGGCTGTAGACCCAGGACTGATGCTGTAGACCTAGGACTGAGGCTGTAGACCCAGGACCGAGGCTGTAGACCCAGGACTGAGGCTGTAGACCCAGGACTGAGGCTGTAGACCCAGGACTGAGGCTGTAGACCCAGGACTGAGGTTGTAGACCCAGGACTGAGGCTGTAGACCCAGGAATGAGGCCGTAGACCCAGGACTGAGGCTGTAGACCCAGGACCGAGGCTGTAGACCCAGGACCGAGGCTGTAGACCCAGGACTGAGGCTGTAGACCCAGGACTGAGGCTGTAGACCCAGGACTGAGGCTGTAGACCCAGGACTGAGGTTGTAGACCCAGGACCGAGGCTGTAGACCCAGGACTGATGCTGTAGACCTAGGACTGAGGCTGTAGACCCAGGACCGAGGCTGTAGACCCAGGACCGAGGCTGTAGACCCAGGACCGAGGCTGTAGACCCAGGACTGAGGCTGTAGACCCAGGACTGAGGCTGTAGACCCAGGACTGAGGCTGTAGACCCAGGACTGAGGTTGTAGACCCAGGACTGAGGCTGTAGACCCAGGACTGAGGCTGTAGACCCAGGACCGAGGCTGTAGACCCAGGACCGAGGCTGTAGACCCAGGACCGAGGCTGTAGACCCAGGACTGAGGCTGTAGACCCAGGACTGAGGCTGTAGACCCAGGACTGAGGCTGTAGACCCAGGACTGAGGTTGTAGACCCAGGACCGAGGCTGTAGACCCAGGACTGATGCTGTAGACCTAGGACTGAGGCTGTAGACCCAGGACCGAGGCTGTAGACCCAGGACCGAGGCTGTAGACCCAGGACCGAGGCTGTAGACCCAGGACTGAGGCTGTAGACCCAGGACTGAGGCTGTAGACCCAGGACTGAGGCTGTAGACCCAGGACTGAGGCTGTAGACCCAGGACTGTATTGAATGACAGATCCATGCAGTGATCACGGCAAGAGGCCTCTAAGCTCTCCTGGTGATGCCCAGCCAAGGCCCTCTCTCCGGGGGGCACCTCTCCCCCCTCCTCCCCTCCTCCCCCTCCACATCTCCTCTCCTTTGCTTCAGTTTCTCTGCTCTCTGTAATCTGGGGGCTCCGTGGGGGGTCTGCTCAGATCCTCCGCAGCGTGAGGCCAAAAGCGAAGAACAGCCAAGGTTATTTTGGGAAAAGGCCGAGACACAAGGACGAGAAATGACAAGACCAGAAAGACCAGGGAGAGACCAGAGAGAGACCAGAGAGAGACCAGAAAGACCAGGGAGAGACCAGAGAGAGACCAGAGAGAGAGACCAGAGAGAGACCAGAAAGACCAGGGAGAGACCAGAGAGAGACCAGAGAGAGACCAGAAAGACCAGGGAGAGACCACAGAGAGAGACCAGAGAGAGACCAGAAAGACCAGGGAGAGACCAGAGAGAGACCAGAGAGAGAGACCAGAGAGAGACCAGAAAGACCAGGGAGAGACCAGAGAGAGACCAGAGAGAGAGACCAGAGAGAGACCAGAGAGAGAGACCAGAGAGAGACCAGAGAGACCAGAGAGAGACCAGAGAGAGAGACCAGAGAGAGACCAGAGAGAGAGACCAGAGAGAGACCAGAGAGAGAGACCAGAGAGACCAGAGAGAGACCAGAAAGACCAGGGAGAGACCAGAGAGAGACCAGAGAGAGACCAGAGAGAGACAAGAGAGAGACCAGAGAGAGACCAGAGAGAGACCAGAGAGAGACCAGAGAGAGAGACCAGAGAGAGACCAGAGAGAGACAAGAGAGAGACCAGAGAGAGACCAGAGAGAGACCAGAGAGAGACCAGAGAGAGACCAGAGAGAGACCAGAGAGAGAAAATGAGGCCTGGACACAGGCAGCATTCCAGACCTAAAATCTGGGACAGTCTTCCTGAAGATGTGAGACAGTCTCTACTTGGCCTCACATCATTACTATCTCACTCCAAACACGGTGGTGATAAACTACTGTAGCCACAGCTGCCCTGGGGCACACTGACAGAAGCCCCTCCCACCACCACCAACCATTCACACACACACCAGACTCATTCTAATGTGGGGGAAGTGTCTTGCCAAAGGACACAACCACAGAAGACATCAGTGGGAGTTGGTGGAGAAAGTCCTGTGGTGGACTCGAACCCACGACCTTCAGGATCAAAGGCCAATGCTCTACAACTGAGCCACTGTTGCCTCTCCAGGTCATTTATGGTCTTTGTTAAGTCCTCTGAGATAACTGTTGTGATTTAGGAGTCACATGTTCACAGTGTCATCCAGCCAACTTCAGCTCTGCCAACAGCACCAGGCTTAGACCTCTGGGATCCTCTGTGTCTGTGTGTGTGTGTGTGTGTATCTGTCTGTGTTAGTGTATGGTGTGTATATGAATGTGTGTGTTTGTGTGTCTTTTGTTATCAATGACGCTCCCTCCTCGCGCGTGTGTGAAGTGCCGCTCTGAGGTGGCCAGCGCATGCGCAGTCTCAGGTGTGTGTGTTCTGAGCCATCATCACATTCTTTCTGTGATTCACTGATCCGTGTTTTCACTAATAACAAACACACACCGAGGAACCGTCTCAGCCAATCACGTAGCGTGTCTGCTCCATCTGACCAATCAGGAGGCTGCGCGAGCCCTAGGCCAACTCTGCCAAAGCGGAGCTGCGCCGTGAGGCCTGCGACCACGTGACCGCGCTCTGAAGCTGTTCAAAGATTAAAGAGGAGGATTTTCACACATTTTAGGAAAGAAGCCTCCCTCTCCACTTGAACTAAACTCTCTGTTCTTGATGGACGAGCACGTGTCAGCAGAATGATTGACAGTTGGGAGGACCAATAGTTTTGATGGTCCACCCGGAAGTAGAACATCCTCCTATACCATTTAAGATAAGATAGACTTTATCGATCTCACACTGAGAAATTTAAAGAATAATAAATCATGTTTTGTTATTATTGTTATTAATAATATTATTACTAGTATTATATTATTATTATTATTATTTGTATTATTATTATTATTATCTTAGGGATCGTCTTGAGTTTTTGTCCGTGTTGCCAGTCCTCAAAATACTTTTAGATGATGATGATGTTTCCCCACATGGATGTTTTGTTTGTTTTTATAAATGATCTATCAGACATAAGCCTCTGTTTTCACACTTCACCTGCACTAGAACTGAACACCTGTTGTCTATGGTCCTAGAACTGAACACCTGCTGTCTATGGTCCTAGAACTGAACACCTGTTGTCTATGGTCCTAGAACTGAACACCTGCTGTCTATGGTCCTAGAACTGAACACCTGCTGTCTATGGTCCTAGAACTGAACACCTGTTGTCTATGGTTCTAGAACTGAACACCTGCTGTCTATGGTCCTAGAACTGAACACCTGCTGTCTATGGTCCTAGAACTGAACACCTGTTGTCTATGGTCCTAGAACTGAACACCTGTTGTCTATGGTCCTAGAACTGAACACCTGTTGTCTATGGTCCTAGAACTGAACACCTGCTGTCTATGGTCCTAGAACTGAACACCTGTTGTCTATGGTTCTAGAACTGAACACCTGTTGTCTATGGTTCTAGAACTGAACACCTGCTGTCTATGGTCCTAGAACTGAACACCTGTTGTCTATGGTCCTAGAACTGAACACCTGCTGTCTATGGTCCTAGAACTGAACACCTGTTGTCTATGGTCCTAGAACTGAACACCTGTTGTCTATGGTCCTAGAACTGAACACCTGCTGCTATTGTACATAATTATATATTTGAACCTTTAAGATGTTTCTTTTGCACAACGCGTCTCTGTGATGTCACATGTCTCCATCAGAGATCATAAACTCTGTATTATTTGATCATTAACTTCTTTGTCGCAGTCGCTTCATGACAGTTTGAGTCACGTGAGCGCGGCCCCGCGTGCGCAGCTCCGACTCTGCAGAAAAACCCGGGCGCGTGCGTGGCGGGGGGCGGGTCGTGCGTGTCTACACAGAGGGACACGGAGGCTCGCGCCGGTGGAGACCCAGGAGCCGCACGAGCGCCCGGTCGGACGCGGACGCTTCTTTGATTTGCTCTAATTCAGAGCCGCGGATGCAGCGCACGAGCTTTTTGGTTTTTTGTTTGTTTTTCCTCCAGGTGGAAGTTTGCGCTCCTCGGGCTCGACGAGACCCAACGGCTCCAGAGGTGACGCTCCCCGCAGGCCGGGACCAGACCGCGTCCAGACCGCGTCCAGACCGGGGGACCAGGAGACATGTGCGCGTGACTGACTGGTATTTTTACATTAGATTATTATCAGAGTATTTCTGCGTTACGCTGCGGTTCTTTACGTTACTCTGCAGTTCTTTACGTTACTCTGCGTTACTTGTTGAAACCAGTTTAAAGGAATGTTTTGTTCAATTCTTAAAACATAATAATAAAATGTCTTTAGTTTTTTACAGTTTTAAACAAAGAATAAATCACGAGAAAAAAACTAAAAACAGTGTCTTTAAAAAATCACGTATTTCATAAAATGTATAATAATTAAATATTAGAATTACTTTGACCTGAAACATTTTCACATTTTATTATTTTATTATAAATGTAATAAACTGATCTTTCTTTAAAACCTACAGTTTTTATCAAAATGACCCTGTTTTGTTTTTTAATCTAAGTCCTTTTCATTTTAATTTAAATTTTCGTTTCTTTATTTTGTCGTTTTATTTATTTACATTTTTCACGTCACGACGTCAGACTTTATTTGTGTAAATCTTTGCCACGTTTTCTCCTTTTGTTAAATACATAAAAAGAAAAACATAGATAAAAACAATATTCATATTAAGAAGAAGAAATAATAGTAACAATAAAGTAAAGTAAAAACAAAATACAAAAAGACGAAAAAGAGAGAAACAACAAGAACAGTGAGTATTTATTTAATTATATACGTGTCTCTGTGACGTCACACACAGGTCTCTGTGACGTCACATATAATCCCTTTGATAACTATTTCAGATTTATTTTAACGACTGCATCATTTTCTGTTCACTTCCGTCTGTGTCTGCAACACTGACATTTCCACAGGAGCTCTTCCTCTTCCTCTTCTTCATGTGTTTGTGAGCAGCAGATGGTCTTTATGTGATTACGTCAGAGGCTGAGATCAAAGACAGTTAAAGAACTGTCTTTGATCTTTGAATTCAACTCTTTCTGTACCAATTTTTAAATTCACATTGATAATAAATAGTCCTCGTTCTACAGTCTGACTCCTCGTTCTACAGTCTGACTCCTCGTTCTACAGACTGACTCCTCGTTCTACAGACTGACTCCTCGTTCTACAGTCTGACTCCTCGTTCTACAGTCTGACTCCTCGTTCTACAGTCTGACTCCTCGTTCTACAGTCTGACTCCTCGTTCTACAGACTGACTCCTCGTTCTACAGTCTGACTCCTCGTTCTACAGACTGACTCCTCGTTCTACAGTCTGACTCCTCGTTCTACAGTCTGACTCCTCGTTCTACAGTCTGACTCCTCGTTCCACAGTCTGACTCCTCGTTCTACAGTCTGACTCCTCGTTCTACAGACTGACTCCTCGTTCTACAGTCTGACTCCTCGTTCTACAGTCTGACTCCTCGTTCTACAGTCTGACTCCTCGTTCTACAGTCTGACTCCTCGTTCTACAGTCTGACTCCTCGTTCTACAGTCTGACTCCTCGTTCTACAGTCTGACTCCTCGTTCTACAGTCTGACTCCTCGTTCTACAGTCTGACTCCTCGTTCTACAGTCTGACTCCTGAGAACATTGATTGACATGTATGGCTGTGACCTCCCGCCCCCTGTGGACCAATCAAACGGTCTGATTTTCTGATCTGCTTTCTGCGAATCCACAACTTTGTAAAGTCACTGCAGACGCTTTGTTAGATTCACAAACGAAACACATTTAGTTAAAAACGATTCATTTTAAACCAATATAATTAAAATAGGTCTTTCTTAAACACAAACAAACACGAAAATTAACATTATTTTTATTTTATATTATTAATAATTCTTAACTTCTGCTGCGACCATTTTTTACTTTTAGACGCAGATCCGTAACAAACGTAAACGTCATATTTATTATGTATTAACAAATGAAATACCAATTATTTTATTTTCTATTTTCCTTTCCGTTCCATTCCGTTCCGTTCCTTTCTAATCCATACTAATACAGTGTGTGTGTTTCTTCCAGGGCCATGGACCGGTGCCTCCCCCGCGGGCCTCACGCCTCTCTCCGGGCTCCACGCGCTCCTCGCTGCGGGCCCGCGCCGTGACGCAGGACGCAGACCGGGATTTACACCGTTAACCGTGGACTAAACATCCGTGACTTTTTTCCCCGTGAAACTGAAACGTGACAAAGAGAGAGAAAGAGAAAGAGAGAGAGAAAGACGGAAATATAAACCCGTCTTTTGTCGTCATGAAGGAGAAATCCAAAACGGCCGCGAGGACCCGCCGTGAGAAGGAGAACAGTGAGTTTTACGAACTGGCGAAGATGCTCCCGTTACCGTCCGCCATCACGTCACAGCTCGACAAGGCCTCGATTATTCGACTCACCACCAGCTACCTCAAGATGCGGATCGTCTTCCCTCAGGGTGAGTAACCGACTACGCTCCGACTATGGTTGACCAGCCCCGAGCCGCAGCGGGAGACGTCTGCAGTGTCGGTTTGTTTTGTGTTTTTACCCGCGCCTCTGTCTGTGAAGTTTAATAATATAGTTCACCGAGTTGTCGATTCATCCACAGCAGATTAGAGAAGCAACAGTTCAGACACAATGATAACAACACAACAAGACAATGGTTCTTATGGCGCAAATAAAAGTCCAGATAAATGTGGTTAAGCGTCGCGTGTCCTGGATCATAATAATAATGATAATAATAGTAATAATAATAGTAATAGTAATAATAATAATAATAATAATAATAATAATAATAATAGTATAATAATAATAGTAATAATAATAATAGTATAATAATGATAAACAGTCCAAGAGCGTGTGAAGTGAAAGCATAAATATAAGTAATGATATTAACAAACTGAGTCCTTCAGTGTGAAACCTCATAATAGCTCGGCTCAGACTGATTTATTATTTTTAATCATAAATAATGGAATAATAATAATATAATAATCTCTGGAGAAATAATGTGACTCCCGCGACACCGACTCTTCTCTGATCAAACCCAGAATCTAAACTCTCCTGTAAGATTTTATTTTTAAGATTTTATTTCCCATGACGTCACCTCAAAAAAGCTGCGTCCCGGTGTTTTTTGTTTTAAAATAATGTTTTAAAATTTCACCGTTTTTAACCACGTTTGTACAGTGTCCGTGGGTGTTTTAAAATGATGATGATGATGATGATGATGATGAGGATTATTATCATACTATTATTTTTATTCAGTAAATCATTGTTAAAAAAAACGGAAGTCACAAACACGGACTTTTCTCTGGATCAAGACAAGAATAATTTTTTAAAACAGCCACAGTTTAAGGACATAAAACATATAATTTTAAATGTATAGATAATCTTCTCTCATGGATAAAAGGCTCATATAAACAACAAATAAATCCCTATAAAGAAAAAAAACAAGGAAATTAAAGAACATTTTCAAAAATTATTTATTTATTTGCAGTGTTTGTAACGGACTGTACAAAGTTGTTGATTCGGCAACAGCAGATCAGAGACTCATGCGTTTATCTGTGACGTCAGAAACATGTGACATCACCCATGACTCGAGCCGCGTCACTTTGTAATTAAGTTCCATAATTTACGTGAAGCCAAATTCTCAAGCCCTTTAAAATAAAGAAGCAAAAATAAAAAAATGGCTTAAATCTGCGTCTGTGCGTCAGAGTTTAAATTAATTCTGGTGTAATTTATTCATGTTTTTATTTATGAGTTGACCGTGTGTTTGAAGTGACGTCACCTGCAGACTCTGTGACGTCAAAACCTTCAAAAATGATCGTAACGGCAATGACTCTTTGATCAAATACGTCACGGATCTGAACAACAAAGATAAAGATTATGGAGGTCTGTACTCGGCTCAGAGTGCGGGAAATTCCAGTGTTGCATCATCAAGTACAGAATACACTGCAACAATAATAACATTGAAGCCAAAATCTTCATTCGAGTCCTTTGATGATCTTTAACAGAGAATGTTTTAAGTTCCTTCAGAACAAAAAAAAAAAAAAACTCTGAGACTAATTTTACTCTAAATGTGTTATAAAAAAATCCATATTTACAGTAAAATAAATGGCTCCCAGAGAAATACAATTACAGGATCAAATCTGAGAGAGATGAAAGAAAGTCTTCCCGTGCGCTGCCCTCGTTTCTTTGTTTACATCTGTCTCTAAAATATGGTCTAAGTCATGAATCAAAAGAAATAAATCTGACGCTGCGAGTCTGGGGCTGCCGCTGCGACCTGGACACGGGTGAAGCGGCAGAAACACACGGACAGATTCTAGTGACATTATATTATCTGTGTTTTGTTTTAAATCCCTTAAATAAGCCGTTAATTCCCGGTGACGTAATTATGCCCGTGCGTCATGTTTACGCACGTTTTGAATTACAGCGATTACTTGGTGACACTTTATAGCTGACAATTTATTATTCGATTGTTCGTTGACGCGCGACCATGACACGAGAGAGACGCTTTTAAATAAATGAATACATGCAAACATTGCGCGTGTGTGTATGCTTGTGAGTGCGTGCGTGTGCATGCGTGTGTGTGTGCGTGACCATGGGTTTGTGTGCGTTAGTATTTGTATATGTGTGTGCGTGCTTATGTGTGCACGTGTTTGTATATGTGCGTGCACGCTTGTGTGCGCGTGTGTTTGTATATTTGCGTGCGTGCTTGTGTGTGCACGTGTTTGTATATGTGCGTGCACGCTTGTGTGCGCGTGTGTTTGTATATTTGCGTGCGTGCTTGTGTGTGCACGTGTTTGTATATGTGCGTGCGTGCTTGTGTGTGCACGTGTTTGTATATGTGCGTGCGTGCTTGTGTGTGCACGTGTTTGTATGTGTGTGTGTGTGTGTGCGTGTTTGTATATTTGCGTGCGTGCGTGTTTGTAGATGTGCGTGCGTCCTTATGTGTGCGCGCATATGCTTGTATATGTGTGTGCGTGTATTGGTGTATGTGTGTGCTTGTGTGCTCATGAGCGTGCACGTGTGTGTGTGTTCTGTGAAAATCGTAATTTGCAAAAAAACAGAAATCTCCGTTTGTTAAAAATGTGTAAAAAGTTATTTCCCGCGCTTCACTCTTCACCGTGTTTGGATAAAGAAGAAGAAGGAGATGTTATTTGTATAGCACTGAGACTTTAAAGGTCCTGAGAGATATCATCATTTATTCAAACTATAAAAACTCTCTAAACGTGACGGAACCCCGAGGGACGTGTTTGTTTTACCCGGACCCAACACGAGACGCACCAGGACCACTGCTTTTTATTTTATTATATATATTTATTATTTTCCCCAAATATTATTTCAATGGATTTTACTGAATGTGATGATTGACAGGAGGCTCCAGGATCAGGGGGCGGGGCCTCTGTGGTATTTTAAATATAAATAAAGAAAACAGGAGAATTATACTAAAATTCACAGATAATTATTGACCGTTTTTGATCCATAAAAACTAAATTTACTTTAAATTTACTATTTAATTTAATATTCTATTTTCAAATCGACATTTAGCTTCAGTCCCACACTCCTCATATATCATTAAAATACAGATTTAATGATTTTAGGTTTTTTATATTTATGAGAATTCACTTGACGCGGGAACAGGCCGCGGTCAGAGAAAGATCAGAGAAAGATTATTCTTTATGTGTTTTATAGAATAATAATAATGTCTTTGTTTGCGAAGCTTCATATTATTATATAATAATAGTAATAATTGTAATAATAATACAAATGATAATTCTACTCCTACTACTACAACCATGCTAATAATGCTAATAAAAATAATGCTAATTCTACTTCTCCTGCTACTACTATAATAATAATAATAATAATAATAACATAATAATACTAATTTTCCGTCTTCTCCTCCTCCTCCTCCTTCCTCCTTCCTGGAGGTCGTATGAGCAGATGTCAGATGAAGCGGTCTTAGTTCCATCCCAGATTGAGCACGTGACCCGTCCAAACCCGCTCGCGCCCCGTGCCTCGCGCCTCATGCAGTATTCATCGCGCTCCCGCCGCGGTGCGTGCCTTGGGCGCGAGCGCTGCAATTAAGAAGCGGAGGCCCCACGTGGCTCCTAATCACCTAAAGCTGACACACGCACGCAGACGCACGCACACGCAAAAGCACACGTGCAAACGCCTACACAACACACACACACACACTCATACACACGCACTCGTACACAAACATACACACACATTCTTACATATAAACATACATACACACACGCTTACACATACATACTGACACATGCGCACAAACACACACACATACATGTATACACACGTACACACACTTGCCCATACATACACACACAGACACTGACATACATACATACATACTGACACACACACACACACATATAAACTGTCACACACACATACGGACACACACATACACTGATACACACACATATACCGACATACACACACACACATACACACACAGAACAGATACTCCAAAGTATGGCCCCCGGGACGACTCCGGTCCACAGTCTCCAACACACGGCCTGAGTTAAGTTGGTTTATGTTTGCCTGTATAACTGATAATACTATCACTAATAATAAAACTAATATTAATACTTAAGTGGTCGCTTCCACACAGAGCGACAGGATCTGGTCCTGTTTGGACCAGATGGGCCTTTAACCCGCCTTGCGTCCTGTAGCACGTGGGACTCTACTTTGCATAATGACAGCGTAACGAGCCGTGAAGCTGTGTTTGGGTGAATGAAGCTCTCACAGTCATGTTGCATGTTCTGCTCTTTGATAGGAAGTTGTAAACATCTATGGTCTCTTTCTGGTCTCTCTCTCTGGTCTCTCTCTGGTCTCTCTCTCTGGTCTCTCTCTGGTCTGTCTCTGGTCTCTCTCTGGTCTCTCTCTGGTCTCTCTCTCTGGTCTCTCTCTGGTCTCTCTCTGGTCTCTCTCTGGTCTCTCTCTGGTCTCTCTCTGGTCTCTCTCTCTGGTCTCTCTCTGGTCTCTCTCTCTGGTCTCTTTCTGGTCTCTCTCTGGTCTCTCTCTGGTCTCTCTCTGGTCTCTCTCTGGTCTGTCTCTGGTCTCTCTCTGGTCTCTCTCTCTCTTGTCTAGGGTGACAGTAGCTCAGTTGGTAGAGCATTGGCCTTTGAGCCAGAGGGTCGTGGGTTGGAGCCCGACTTTCACCATCGACTCCCACTGTCTGTTGTCGTTGTGTCCTTGGGCAAGACACTTAACCTCTGGGAACAGCAGGTGCCACAGTGGGGCGGCTGTAATGTGCCAAACTGCCGCTGTGTCCTTAGGCAAGACACTTCACCCCCATTGCCTAGAATGAGTCTGGTGTGTGTGTGAATGGTTGGTGGTGGTGGGAGGGGCTTCTGTCAGTGTGCCCCAGGGCAGCTGTGGCTACAGTAGTTTATCACCACGTGTTTGGAGAGAATGAATAATGAATGAGTGAAAGAATGTGAAGCGTCTTTGAGTGTCCAAAAAAGCGCTATATAAAACCGATGCATTTTTTTTTTTTTTGTCTCTCTCAGGTCCCTCTCTCTCTTGTCTCTCTCTAGTCTCTCTGGTCTCTCTCTGGTCTCTCTCTGGTCTCTCTCTTGTCTCTCTCTGGTCTCTCTCTCTGGTCTCTCTCTGGTCTCTCTCTCTGGTCTCTCTCTGGTCCCTCTTTCTCTGGTCTCTCTCTGGTCCATCTCTCTCTGGTCTCTCTCTCTGGTCTCTCTCTGGTCTCTCTATGGTCCCTCTCTTTCTGGTCTCTCTCTCTCTGGTCTCTCTCTGGTCTCTCTATGGTCCCTCTCTTTCTGGTCTCTCTCTCTCTCTGGTCTCTCTCTGGTCTCTCTCTCTGGTCTCTCTCTGGTCCCTCTCTCTTTTGTATCTCTCTGGTCTCTCTCTGGACTCTCTCTGGTCCGTCTCTCTCTGGTCTCTCTCTCTGGTCTCTCTCTGGTCTCTCTCTGGTCTCTCTCTGGTCTCTCTCTGGTCTCTCTCTGGTCTCTCTGGTCTCTCTCTGGTCTCTCTCTGGTCTCTCTCTGGTCTCTCTCTCTGGTCTCTCTCTGGTCCCTCTCTCTCTGGTTTTTCTCTGGTCCCTCTCTCTCTGGTCTCTCTCTCTGGTCTCTCTCTGGTCTCTCTCTCTGGTCTCTCTCTGGCCTCTCTCTGGTCTCTCTCTGGTCTCTCTCTGGTCTCTCTCTGGTCTCTCTCTCTGGTCTCTCTCTGGTCCCTCTCTCTCTGGTCTTTCTCTGGTCCCTCTCTCTCTGGTCTTTCTCTGGTCCCTCTCTCTCTGGTCTCTCTCTCTGGTCTCTCTCTGGTCCCTCTCTGGTTTCTCTCTGGTCTCTCTCTCTCTTGTCTCTCTCTGGTCTCTCTCTGGTTCGTCTCTCTCTGGTCTGTCTCTCTGGTCTCTCTCTGGTCTCTCTCTGGTCTCTCTCTCTCTTGTCTCTCTCTGGTCTCTCTCTCTGGTCTCTCTCTCTCTTTCTCTCTCTGGTCTCTCTCTCTTGTCTCTCTCTGGTCTCTCTCTTTGGTCTCTCTCTCTGGTCTCTCTCTCTCTGGTCTCTCTCTGATCTCTCTCTCTGGTCCCTCTCTGGTTTCTCTCTGGTCTCTCTCTCTCTTGTCTCTCTCTGGTCTCTCTCTCTGGTCTCTCTCTCTGTGGTCTCTCTCTGGTCTCTCTCTCTGGTCTCTCTCTCTGGTCTCTCTCTGGTCCCTCTCTCTGGTCTCTCTCTCTCTGGTCCCTCTCTCTGGTCTCTCTCTCTCTGGTCTCTCTCTCTCTGGTCCCTCTCTCTGGTCTCTCTCTCTCTGGTCTCTCTCTCTGGTCCCTCTCTCTGGTCTCTCTCTCTCTGGTCTCTCTCTCTCTGGTCTCTCTCTCTGGTCCCTCTCTCTGGTCTCTCTCTCTCTGGTCTCTCTCACAGAGGACACCTCCCTCACAGAGCACACCTCCCTCACAGAGGACACCTCCCTCACAGAGCACACCTCCCTCACAGAGCACACCTCCCTCACAGAGGACACCTCCCTCACAGAGCACACCTCCCTCACAGAGCACACCTCCCTCACAGAGCACACCTCCCTCACAGAGCACACCTCCCCTCACCTCCCTCACAGAGGACACCTCCCTCACAGAGCACACCTCCCTCACAGAGCACACCTCCCTCACAGAGGACACCTCCCTCACAGAGCACACCTCCCTCACAGAGCACACCTCCCTCACAGAGCACACCTCCCTCACAGAGCACACCTCCCTCACAGAGGACACCTCCCTCACAGAGCACACCTCCCTCACAGAGCACACCTCCCTCACAGAGCACACCTCCCTCACAGAGGACACCTCCCTCACAGAGCACACCTCCCTCACAGAGCACACCTCCCTCACAGAGCACACCTCCCTCACAGAGCACACCTCCCTCACAGAGCACACCTCCCTCACAGAGCACACCTCCCTCACAGAGCACACCTCCCTCACAGAGGACACCTCCCTCACAGAGCACACCTCCCTCACAGAGCACACCTCCCTCACAGAGGACACCTCCCTCACAGAGCACACCTCCCTCACAGAGCACACCTCCCTCACAGAGCACACCTCCCTCACAGAGCACACCTCCCTCACAGAGCACACCTCCCTCACAGAGCACACCTCCCTGAACCCCCAGCGCTCCTCAAACCCCTCCTGATCCCCATTTATCCTGTAGAGACCGAACTCCAGCCTGAGTCTGGCCTGGACCATCCGGACCAGCAGAGCCCTGGGACTGATCTCACTCTGGTCCTGGACCATCCGGACCAGCAGAGCCCTGGGACTGATCTCACTCTGGTCCTGGACCATCCGGACCAGCAGAGCCCTGGGACTGATCTCACTCTGGTCCTGGACCATCCGGACCAGCAGAGCCCTGGGACTGATCTCACTCTGGTCCTGGACCATCCGGACCAGCAGAGCCCTGGGACTGATCTCACTCTGGTCCTGGACCATCCGGACCAGCAGAGCCCTGGGACTGATCTCACTCTGGTCCTGGACCATCCGGACCAGCAGAGCCCTGGGACTGATCTCACTCTGGTCCTGGACCATCCGGACCAGCAGAGCCCTGGGACTGATCTCACTCTGGTCCTGGACCATCCGGACCAGCAGAGCCCTGGGACTGATCTCACTCTGGTCCTGGACCATCCGGACCAGCAGAGCCCTGGGACTGATCTCACTCTGGTCCTGGACCATCCGGACCAGCAGAGCCCTGGGACTGATCTCACTCTGGTCCTGGACCATCCTCCTCCTGCTCACATAGACGGCCATCTTGGCCTGACCGACGAGGAAACTGAGCAGCCGCCCCCTCCTCCTGCTGCGGCTGGAGTACCTGACCCCCCCCACAAACACCTGAGCATTAAACTCTGCCCCCAGTGAAGTGAAGAGGCCCCTCAGCAGCTCCAGCATGTGCCTGAGCCTCCCACACTCCCAGAAGCAGTGGAACACTGTCTCCCTCTCCCCACAGAAGGGACAGCCCTCCCCCACAGCCCTGTTCACCCTACACACAAAGGCATTGACTGCTATTGCCCCATGCAGCAGCCTCCACTGCAGGTCTCCCTGTCTCTTGGTCAGAGGGGGCTTGTACAGGGCCCCCCAGGCCGGGCTGAAGGCGGGGCCCAGGTGTGACCTCCACACAGTGTCTGCTCGGTCACACAGTCTCTGGTGGTTCAAGGCCTGGACCATGAGGCTGTAAAAGGTCTTCCCTGAAGCAGCCTCCAGAGAGGCAGCTACTGGACTGGCCAGCAGGGGCCCAGAGGAGGAGCCCAGGTCCGGGCTGAGGATGAGACTGGGGAAGGGGTCAGTGGGGTCAGGGGTCAGTGAGCCTGACCTGTGTCCCTCCAACAGGGTCCAGTCCTCCTCTGTCAGACCCTCTCTCCAGAAACACAGGAGACGCTCCAGGGTCCGACCCGGCCTCAGTCCCAGTCCTCGTGCTGAGGACCACTGACACTGTGGAGCTGCTGCACAGAGACTACTGTGATGAGGCGGCCGACTTTTGTGCTTTGAGGGACTGTAAACACCCCCGTTCTCCAGTAGAAACTGCTAAACGCTGCAGTTCTACCACTGTAGTCTCCAGCTCCTTCACAAGCCGGGCCCTGTCTCTGGTGACACCATGAGTGTACTCCTGACACAGCTGCCTTATCTGCACTTTCCCATAGTCCCACCATCGCTGCAGGCTCACAAAGTGGGCCTTACATCGCTGGTGGGACTCCCAAAACACTTTAAAAGCACAAACAAACATTTTATCCAAAAGCAGTGAATTATTAAAGTGCCAGTAAGCACTGCCCACCCGCACATTAGACACCCGAATTACACAAACAATAAAACTGTGGTCAGAGATACCCACAGGACTGATGTGAGCCGCAGTGCACATGCTCAGCTGGTGTCCCGGAACATACACTCGGTCCAAACGGGCCAGAGACAGAGCATTGTCCTTACAGTGGGACCACGTGTACTCACGGACCCCTGGGTGCAGAGTCCTCCACACGTCCTCCAGACTGTGGACCTCCAACAGCCGCCTCAGCCTGAGGGAGGAGGCCGGGTGGGGCTCAGGGTGGTTCCTGTCATGTTGTGGTTCCACAGTACAGTTCCAGTCCCCGGCCACGAACAGGACGTCCCCAGAGTCTGTGCAGTCCCTGATGCATTCACACAGAGTGTCCATCATCAGGACCCTCTGTGCTCCGGTGCACGGCAGGTACACACACACAAATGTTACTGTAGTGGTCTCCAACTGTGCACGTACCAGGAGCAGGCGGCCCGCTACCACCTCCTCAGTCTCTACACTCACTGCAAGACACCTCCTGGAGAACAACACTGCTACTCCTGCACTGGAGGCGGAGCCATGACTGAGAACCAACTGGCCCCCCACTCCCTCCTCCAGTCTGACTCTATCTCTGCAGTACTGTGTGTCTCCTGTAGGGGCACCACATCTACTCCTTTCATCTGCAAGAACTGGAACAGAGCAGCTCGCTTCGCTCTGTCCCGGCAACCATTTATATTTAAACTGCCTATTTTAAAATCACACGTAAGAAGGAAAAAAAGGGAAAAACACTAACCACTGAAATCAGTTGGGACCCTCACTGGCCACTTGGGCCCTGACTTTGCTCAGAAGTTTCTTGAGCCTGAATCTCTCCTGGTCTGTGAGAGCGTCCTCAACCTGAGAGCTGGAGCTCCACACCAGGGGCCGGGCCGTCTCAGAGAAAAGCTTCAGGTTAGGAAAATAGTTTTCTACCTTTACACTCCTCATTCCTTTAGTGTCTCTCAAAAACGTTCTTATGTCTGCAGCTGAACATGACTTAACACCTTTACTCAAACTGCGTGTGACTTTAAACGGTTTCTCAGTGCTCTGAGAACTGCCTCCCTTTCTCTTCTGAGGATAGAGACACTGCTCCCCATCTGACATCTCCTCATCTAAATACTCAGGATAGAGACACTGCTCCCCATCTGACATCTCCTCATCTAAATACTCAGGATAGAGACACTGCTCCCCATCTGACATCTCCTCATCTAAATACTCAGGATAGAGACACTGCTCCCCATCTGACATCTCCTCATCTAAATACTCAGGATAGAGACACTGCTCCCCATCTGACATCTCCTCATCTAAATACTCAGGATAGAGACACTGCTCCCCATCTGACATCTCCTCATCTAAATACTCAGGATAGAGACACTGCTCCCCATCTGACATCTCCTCATCTAAATACTCAGGATAGAGACACTGCTCCCCATCTGACATCTCCTCATCTAAATACTCAGGATAGAGACACTGCTCCCCATCTGACATCTCCTCATCTAAATACTCAGGATAGAGACACTGCTCCCCATCTGACATCTCCTCATCTAAATACTCAGGATAGAGACACTGCTCCCCATCTGACATCTCCTCATCTAAACACTCAGGATAGAGACACTGCTCCCCATCTGACATCTCCTCATCTAAATACTCAGGATAGAGACACTGCTCCCCATCTGACATCTCCTCATCTAAATACTCAGGATAGAGACACTGCTCCCCATCTGACATCTCCTCATCTAAATACTCAGGATAGAGACACTGCTCCCCATCTGACATCTCCTCATCTAAATACTCAGGATAGAGACACTGCTCCCCATCTGACATCTCCTCATCTAAATACTCAGGATAGAGACACTGCTCCCCATCTGACATCTCCTCATCTAAATACTCAGGATAGAGACACTGCTCCCCATCTGACATCTCCTCATCTAAATACTCAGGATAGAGACACTGCTCCCCATCTGACATCTCCTCATCTAAATACTCAGGATAGAGACACTGCTCCCCATCTGACATCTCCTCATCTAAATACTCAGGATAGAGACACTGCTCCCCATCTGACATCTCCTCATCTAAATACTCAGGATAGAGACACTGCTCCCCATCTGACATCTCCTCATCTAAATACTCAGGATAGAGACACTGCTCCCCATCTGACATCTCCTCATCTAAATACTCAGGATAGAGACACTGCTCCCCATCTGACATCTCCTCATCTAAATACTCAGGATAGAGACACTGCTCCCCATCTGACATCTCCTCATCTAAATACTCAGGATAGAGACACTGCTCCCCATCTGACATCTCCTCATCTAAATACTCAGAGTCACTGTCTCCCACACCTGCTCCTCGGGGGGAGGAGGAGTGCTGTCAGGGTCATTGACAGCAGTGGGGGCCTCCACTGCGGGCCCAGCAGCGGGCCCCACAGCGGGCTCCACCGCGGGCTCCACTGCGGGCTCCACCGCGGGCTCCACCGCGGGCTCCACCGCGGGCTCCACTGCGGGCTCCACCGCGGGCTCCACCGCGGGCTCCACCGCGGGCTCCACCGCGGGCTCCACCGCGGGCTCCACCGCGGGCCCCGTAGCGGTGTCTGGGTCGTCGGGGGGGTCCCCAGCAGCGCTGTCCGCGGGGGGAGGTGTTGGGGCCGGGGGCGCGTCCCCCGATGGCTCCGCTGCCTCCGCGCTGGTCTCAGCGGAGGCTGCAGAGGTGCTCGGTGTCTGTGCGTCATTACGCGGCACATTCTGATCCATTCGTTCTGGGCACGCTCTGATCAGGTGACCCTCTGATCAGGTGACCCTCTGGTCAGGTGACCCTCTGGTCAGGTGACCCTCTGGTCAGGTGACCCTCTGATCAGGTGACCCTCTGATCAGGTGACCCTCTGGTCAGGTGACCCTCTGATCAGGTGACGCTCTGGTCAGGTGACCCTCTGGTCAGGTGACCCTCTGGTCAGGTGACGCTCTGGTCAGGTGACCCTCTGGTCAGGTGACCCTCTGATCAGGTGACCCTCTGCGCCGCAGCCAAAACATTTCATGTTCTCAGATGAAGCAAAAATCACATAACTGAATCCATCAACTTTAAAAGTGAAGGACAGGTTTAATTCAGAGATATCCTTCAGCACCATGAGCACCTGTCTGCGATGGTCCTTCAGCACCATGAGCACCTGTCTGCGATGGTCCTTCAGCACCATGAGCACCTGTCTGCGATGGTCCTTCAGCACCATGAGCACCTGTCTGCGATGGTCCTTCAGCACCATGAGCACCTGTCTGCGATGGTCCTTCAGCACCATGTGCACCTGTCTGCGATGGTCCTTCAGCACCATGAGCACCTGTCTGCGATGGTCCTTCAGCACCATGAGCACCTGTCTGCGATGGTCCTTCAGCACCATGAGCACCTGTCTGCGATGGTCCTTCAGCACCATGAGCACCTGTCTGCGATGGTCCTTCAGCACCATGTGCACCTGTCTGCAACTCACCCTCAAATCCACTTCTTTTTGCTGATAAACTGTATAAATGAGTGTCCAATAGTGTTGTCTACATATCCTGGTCATAATCTTGTCACTTTGGTGCAAATTAGTTGAAAGTTAGACTTTCTGCCTAAAACCGTCTGTGAGGCGCCATCTGCTGGCGACCTGTATTACTACATTTGAATTTTGAATCTGGCGCCAACACTGGCACAGAAGTTGGACCTGACGTCAGCAGCCCCCCGCCCAGAGCAATGTAAACGGCCCAGTCTCGTTCACGCCCCCTTCAGTCCTCCAGGCCACGCCCATTTAGAGGAAGATTTGAACAGGAAATGTGAGTGACGTAAGCTCCGAGGAGCGGGGGTGAGAACCACTTTAACCCCTTTACTCAAACTGCGTGTGACTTTAAACGGTTTCTCTGTGCTCTGAGAACTGCCTCCCTTTCTCTTTTGAGGATAGAGACACTGCTCCCCATCTGACATCTCCTCATCTAAATACTCAGAGTCACTGTCTCCCACACTGCTCAGCTCCTGGCTCATGTCACACACCTGCTCCTCGGGGGGAGGAGGAGTGCTGTCAGGGTCATTGACAGCAGTGGGGGCCTCCACTGCGGGCCCCGCAGCGGGCCCCACCGCGGGCTCCACCGTGGGCTCCACCGCGGGCTCCACCGCGGGCTCCACCGCAGGCTCCGCAGACCCGGACCCGCCGTCTGGGTCGTCGGGGGGGTCCCCAGCAGCGCCGTCCGCGGGGGGAGGTGTTGGGGCCGGGGGCGCGTCCCCCGATGGCTCCGCTGCCTCCGCGCTGGTCTCAGCGGAGGCTGCAGAGGTGCTCGGTGTCTGTGCGTCATTACGCGGCACATTCTGATCCATTCGTTCTGGGCACGCTCTGATCAGGTGACCCTCTGCGCCGCAGCCAAAACATTTCATGTTCTCAGATGAAGCAAAAATCACATAACTGAATCCATCAACTTTAAAAGTGAAGGACAGGTTTAATTCGGAGTTATCCTTCAGCACCATGAGCACCTGTCTGCGGTGGCACACTGCAGCAGTGAGCAGCGGTGACTTACAGCCCAGTGACATCATTTTAATCGGTGTCACCAGCTGTCCGAACCGGGACAGTTCTGCAGCTAGAGTCTCGTTCTTGATAAACGGAGGAGCGTTGGAGACGATGACCCGCCTGGCAGGACTCACCAGCGGCAGGACAGAGGTGAACAGGCCCTGGATGGTGGCTCCCTTCTCCACGGCCTCCGCCACCTTCTCAGTGCTGGACAGAAAGATCACGACCGCTCCGTTCATCCGTGAAGCAGACTTGATGTGGACGTATCCCACTTCTTTCCCCACAGCGAGTATCGCCTCCTCCACAGAGAGTATCACCTCCTCCACAGAGAGTATCGCCTCCTCCACAGAGAGTATCGCCTCCTCCACAGAGAGTATCGCCTCCTCCACAGAGAGTATCGCCTCCTCCACAGAGAGTATCGCCTCCTCTACAGCGAGTATCGCCTCCTCCACAGAGAGTATCGCCTCCTCCACAGAGAGTATCGCCTCCTCCACAGAGAGTATCGCCTCCTCCACAGCGAGTATCGCCTCCTCCACAGAGAGTATCGCCTCCTCCACAGAGAGTATCGCCTCCTCCACAGAGAGTATCGCCTCCTCCACAGAGAGTATCGCCTCCTCCACAGAGAGTATCGCCTCCTCCACAGAGAGTATCGCCTCCTCTACAGCGAGTATCGCCTCCTCCACAGAGAGTATCGCCTCCTCCACAGAGAGTATCGCCTCCTCCACAGAGAGTATCGCCTCCTCCACAGAGAGTATCGCCTCCTCCACAGCGAGTATCGCCTCCTCCACAGAGAGTATCGCCTCCTCCACAGAGAGTATCGCCTCCTCCACAGAGAGTATCGCCTCCTCCACAGACAGTATCGCCTCCTCCACAGCGAGTATCGCCTCCTCCACAGAGAGTATCGCCTCCTCCACAGAGAGTATCGCCTCCTCCACAGAGAGTATCGCCTCCTCCACAGAGAGTATCGCCTCCTCCACAGAGAGTATCGCCTCCTCCACAGAGAGTATCGCCTCCTCCACAGAGCAGGACGCTGCAGTCACAAGCTTCACAGCGTGACGCCGCGTCAGCTGCTCCAAACCTCTGTCCCCGGCCATCCCGGGCGTTACGCCTCGCCCGGAGGCCGGTACACGGGCAACAAACACTCCCAAACACAGGCGCACGGTAATCCAGAGAAACACTTTGGCAAATACCACAAAAATACTCAAAAAACTCCACTCGAAACCACGCGCTCTCAGTCAAACCAACCGGAAGCGGAAGAGGAGACAAGAGACAAGAGGAGAGGAAGAGTTGAGGAGACGAGAAGAGAGGAGAGGAAAGGAAACAAGGAGAGACGAGGAGAGGAGACTAGGAGAGACGAGGCTTGGTTTGGGACGGGGCCGTGGTCTACATCTGGACTAAGTGACATGATTGAAAAGGAAAGCTCCAGCCTCAGGAACCCAGTGCTCTTCTGTTCAGTGTTAGGAGCAAGGACTGCAGCTGTGTGAGTGCATTTAGAAGCGTTTGTGTGGTTAGCATGTGTGCGCAGAGCAGGTCAGGCTAATCACATGTACAGTATATGATATGTGTAAACAGGGAGGCTGCAGAGAGCATCCATCATGGGGGGAGGGAGGAGGAGAGGAGGGGGAGAGAGGAGAGGAGAAGAGAGAGAGGAGAGGAGAAGAGAAGAGAGAGAGGAGAGGAGAAGAGAGAGAGGAGAGGAGAGGAGAGAGAGGAGAGGAGGGGGAGAGAGGAGAGGAGAAGAGAGAGAGGAGAGGAGAAGAGAAGAGAGAGAGGAGAGGAGGGGGAGAGAGAGAGGAGAGGAGAAGAGAGAGAGGAGAGGAGAAGAGAAGAGAGAGAGGAGAGGAGGGGGAGAGAGGAGAGAGAGAGGAGAGAGAGGAGAGGAGGAGAGAGAGAGGAGAGGAGGGGGAGAGGAGAGAGAGGAGAGGAGGGGGAGAGAGGAGAGGAGAAGGGAGAGGAGAGGAGAGGAGAAGAGAGAGAGGAGAGGAGAAGAGAAGAGAGAGAGGAGAGGAGGGGGAGAGAGGAGAGGAGAAGAGAGAGAGGAGAGGAGAAGGGAAGAGAGAGAGGAGAGGAGGGGGAGAGAGGAGAGGAGAAGAGAGAGAGGAGAGGAGAAGAGAAGAGAGAGAGGAGAGGAGAAGAGAGAGAGGAGAGGAGAGGAGAGGAGAGAGGAGAGAGAGGAGAGGAGAAGAGGAGAGAGAGAGGAGAGGGGAAGAGAGAGAGGAGAGGAGGGGGAGAGGAGAGAGAGGAGAGGAGAGGAGAGAGAGGAGAGGAGAGAGAGAGAGAGAGAGAGGAGAGGAGGGGGAGAGAGGAGAGAGAGAGGGAGGAGAGGAGAGAGAGGAGAGGAGAAGAGAAGAGAGAGAGAGGGGAGAGGAGCAGAGGAGAGAAGAAGAGGAGAGAGAGAGGAGAGGAGAAGAGGAGAGAGAGAGAGAGGAGAGGAGAAGAGGAGAGAGAGAGAGGGGAGAGGAGCAGAGGAGAGAAGAAGAGGAGAGCGAGAGGAAAGGAGAGAGAGAGAGAGAGGAGAGGAGAGGGAAGAGAGAGAGGAGAGGAGAGGAGAGAGAGGAGAGAGAGGAGAGGAGAGGGAAGAGAGAAAGGAGAGAAGAGGAGAGAGAGAGAGAGGAGAGGAGAAGAGGAGAGAGAGAGGAGAGAGAGGAGAGGAGCAGAGGAGAGAAGAAGAGGAGAGAGAGAGGGGAGGAGAGGAGAGGAGAGGTGAAGAGAGAGAGGAGAGGAGAAGAGGAGAGAGAGCGAGAGGAGAGGAGAAGAGGAGAGAGAGAGAGAGGAGAGGGAAGAGAGAGAGAGAGGAGAGGAGAAGCGGAGAGAGAGAGGAGAGAGAGAGGAGAGAGAGAGAGGAGAGGAGAAGAGAGAGAGGAGAGCAGAAGAGGAGAGAGAGAGAGAGGAGAGGAGAAGAGGAGAGAGAGAGGAGAGGGAAGAGAGAGAGAGAGGAGAGGAGGGGGAAGAGAGAGAGTGGAGAGGAGAAGAGGAGAGAGAGAGGAGAGAGAGAGGAGAGAGAGAGGAGAGAGAGGAGAGGAGAGGAGAAGAGAGAGAGGAGAGAGAGAGAGAGGAGAGGAGAAGAGGAGAGAGAGAGAGAGAGGAGAGAAGAAGAGAAGAGAGAGAGGAGAGAAGAAGAGGAGAGAAAGAGGAGAGGAGAAGAGGAGAGGAGAGAGAGAGGAGGGGGAGAGAGGAGAGGAGGCGAGGAGGAGAGGAGAGGAGAGGAGAGGAGGAGAGGAGGGGAGAGGAGAGGAGGAGAGGAGAGGAGAGGAGGGGAGGAGGAGAGGAGGAGGGGAGGGGAGAGGAGGGGAGAGGAGGAGAGGAGGAGAGGAGAGGAGAGGATGAGGGGAGGGCAGAGGAGGGGAGAGGAGGAGGAGGGGAGGAGAGAGGAGGGGAGGGGAGAGGAGAGAAGGGGAGGAGGAGAGGAGAGGAGGAGAGGAGGGGAGGAGGAGAGGAGAGGAGGAGAGGAGAGGAGAGGAGGAGAGTAGGGGAGGAGGAGAGGAGGAGGGGAGGAGAGGAGGGGAGAGGAGGAGAGGAGGAGAGGAGAGGAGGAGAGAGGAGAGGAGGGGCGGAGGAGAGGAGAGGAGGAGAGTAGGGGAGGAGGAGGAGAGGAGGAGAGGAGAGGAGGGGAGAGGAGACTAGGAGACGAGGAGAGAAGACTGGGCGAGAGGATACTAGGAGAGGAGACTAGAAGAAGGAGAGAGAGAGAGAGAGGAGAGAAGAAGAGAAGAGAGAGAGGAGAGGATGGGAAGAGAGAGAGAGGAGAGAAAGAGGAGAGGAGAGAGAGAGGAGGGGGAGAGAGGAGAGGAGGCGAGGAGGAGAGGAGAGGAGAGGAGGAGAGGAGGGGAGAGGAGAGGAGGAGAGGAGGAGGGGAGGGGAGAGGAGGGGAGAGGAGGAGAGGAGGAGAGGAGAGGAAGAGAGGAGAGGATGAGAGGAGGGCAGAGGAGGGGAGAGGAGGAGGAGAGGAGAGGAGGGGAGGGGAGAGGAGGAGAGGAGGAGAGAGGAGGAGAGAGGAGAGGAGGGGCGGAGGAGAGGAGAGGAGGAGAGTAGTGGAGGAGGAGGAGAGGAGGTGAGGAGAGGAGGGGAGAGGAGACTAGGAGACGAGGAGAGAAGACTGGGCGAGGATACTAGGAGAGGAGACTAGAAGAAGGAGAGAGAGAGAGAGAGGAGAGAAGAAGAGAAGAGAGAGAGGAGAGGATGGGAAGAGAGAGAGAGGAGAGAAAGAGGAGAGGAGAGAGAGAGGAGGGGGAGAGAGGAGAGGAGGCGAGGAGGAGAGGAGAGGAGAGGAGGAGAGGAGGGGAGAGGAGAGGAGGAGAGGAGGAGGGGAGGGGAGAGGAGGGGAGAGGAGGAGAGGAGAGGAAGAGAGGAGAGGATGAGGGGAGGGCAGAGGAGGGGAGAGGAGGAGGAGAGGAGAGGAGGGGAGGGGAGAGGAGAGAAGGAGAGGAGGGGAGGAGGAGAGGAGAGGAGGGGAGGAGAGGAGGAGAGGAGAGGAGGGGAGGAGGAGAGGAGAGGAGGAGAGGAGAGGAGAGGAGGAGAGTAGGGGAGGAGGAGAGGAGAGGAGGAGAGGAGGAGGGGAGGAGAGGAGGAGAGGAGGGGTGAGGAGGGGAGAGGAGGAGAGGAGGAGAGAGGAGGAGAGGAGAGGAGGGGAGGAGGAGAGGAGGAGAGTAGGGGAGGAGGAGAGGAGAGGAGGAGAGGAGGAGGAGAGGAGAGGAGGAGAGGAGGGGAGAGGAGACTAGGAGAGGAGGGGAGGAGGAGAGGAGGAGTGGAGGGGAGAGGAGAGGAGAGGAGAGGAGGAGAGGAGGGGAGGGGGAGAGGAGAGGAGGGGGGGAGGAGAGGAGGAGAGGAGAGGAGGAGAGGAGGGGAGGAGGAGAGGAGAGGAGGGGAGAGGAGACGAGGAGAGGAGACTAGGAGAGGAGACGAGGAGAGAAGACTGGGCGAGGGGACTAGGAGAGGAGAGGAGGAGACTAGGAGAGGAGACTAGAAGAAGAGGAGAGAGAGAGAGGAGAGAAGAAGAGAAGAGAGAGAGGAGAGGAGGGGGAGAGAGAGAGGAGAGAAGAAGAGGAGAGAAAGAGGAGAGGAGAAGAGGAGAGGAGAGAGGAGGGGGAGAGAGGAGAGGAGGCGAGGAGGAGAGGAGAGGAGAGGAGAGGAGAGGAGGAGAGGAGAGGAGAGGAGGAGAAGAGGGGAGAGGAGGGGAGAGGAGGAGAGGAGGAGAGGATGAGAGGAGGGCAGAGGAGGGGAGAGGAGGAGGAGAGGAGAGGAGGGGAGGAGGAGAGAGGAGAGGAGGAGAGGAGAGGAGAGGAGGAGAGTAGGGGAGGAGGAGAGGAGAGGAGGAGGGGAGGAGAGGAGGAGGAGAGGAGAGGAGGAGAGTAGGGGAGGAGGAGAGGAGAGGAGGGGAGGAGGGAGGAGGAGAGGAGGAGAGGAGGGTAGGAGGAGAGGAAAGGAGGGGACAGGAGACGAGGAGAGGAGACTAGGAGAGGAGACGAGGAGAGAAGACTGGGCGAGGGGACTAGGAGAGGAGAGGAGGAGACTAGGAGAGGAGACTAGAAGAAGAGGAGAGAGAGAGAGGAGAGAAGAAGAGAAGAGAGAGAGGAGAGGAGGGGGAGAGAGAGAGAGGAGAGAAGAAGAGGAGAGAAAGAGGAGAGGAGAAGGGGAGAGGAGAGAGGAGGGGGAGAGAGGAGAGGAGGCGAGGAGGAGAGGAGAGGAGAGGAGGAGAGGAGAGGAGAGGAGGAGAGGAGAGGAGAGGAGGGGAGGAGGAGAGGAGGAGAGGAGGAGGGGAGGGCAGAGGAGGGGAGAGGAGGAGGAGAGGAGGGGGGGAGGAGGAGAGGAGAGGAGGAGAGGAGAGGAGAGGAGGAGAGTAGGGGAGGAGGAGAGGAGAGGAGGAGGGGAGGAGAGGAGGAGAGGAGGAGAGTAGGGGAGGAGGAGAGGAGAGGAGGAGAGGAGGAGGAGAGGAGAGGAGGAGGGTAGGGGAGGAGGAGAGGAGAGGAGGAGAGGAGGGGAGGAGGAGAGGAGAGGAGGAGAGGAGAGGAGAGGAGGAGAGGAGAGGAGGAGAGTAGGGGAGGAGGAGAGGAGAGGAGGAGAGGAGAGGAGGAGAGGAGGAGGGGAGGAGAGGAGGAGAGGAGAGTAGGGGAGGAGGAGAGGAGAGGAGGAGGAGGAGGAGGAGAGTAGGGGAGGAGGAGAGGAGAGGAGGAGAGGAGGGGAGGAGGAGAGGACAGGAGGAGAGGAGAGGAGGAGAGGAGAGTAGGGGAGGAGGAGAGGAGAGGAGGAGAGAGGAGGAGAGGAGAGGAGGAGAGGAGGGTAGGGGAGAGGAGAGAAGGAGAGGAGGGGAGGAGGAGAGGAGAGGAGGAGAGGAGGGGAGGAGGAGAGGAGAGGAGGAGAGGAGAGGAGAGGAGGAGAGTAGGGGAGGAGGAGAGGAGAGGAGGAGAGGAGGAGAGGAGAGGAGGAGAGGAGGGGAGGAGGAGAGGAGAGGAGAGGAGGAGAGGAGACTAGGAGAGGAGACTGGGCAAGGGGACTAGGAGAGGAGACTAGGAGAGGGTGTTGTGTAGCAGGTCTGTGTGTGTGTTGGGTTGTGTAGTAGGACTCTGTGTGTGTTGGGTTGTGTAGCAGGACTGTGTGTGTGTTGGGTTGTGTAGTAGGACTGTGTGTGTGTTGGGTTGTGTAGTAGGACTGTGTGTGTGTTGGGTTGTGTAGCAGGACTGTGTGTGTGTTGGGTTGTGTAGCAGGACTGTGTGTGTGTTGGGTTGTGTAGCAGGACTGGGTGTGTGTTGGGTTGTGTAGCAGGAATGGGTGTGTGTTGGGTTGTGTCGTTCATGTGACCGTGGGCCGTCTTCACACCCTGTGGCGACGATCCGGGCCACTTGGCCCAGTTCGTTTGTAAAAGCCCATGTGACCGTGCCCAGTATGTTTCAGTATGTTTTTTGTTTAACAACTATAAAGGATTCCAGTGTTTTCTTTGTGTTTGTTCACATTTTGTTCAGAGAAAATAATTTTACAGCAGAATGAATCATCCATAGAACATGTTCAATTTACAATACCTAATTTTTTGAAAAGCCACAGAGCGGTTTGTATCGTCTGTGAAGGCTCCGGGGCCACATAGAAGTGTGAGTCGGGCCGAATGTAGCCCCTGGGCCGCAGTTTGCCCAGGTCTGGTTTAGAGCCTCTTCTTTAACGTCTCTGTGAATGTAGAAAAGACAGGTCTGCGTTTGGTTTCAGAGTTTGAAAACTGCTTTAACAACTGCTCTAAGGTCTCTAAAGTCTCTAAAGTCTCTAAAGTCTCTAAAGTCCCGGTGTGTGTGTTGCAGACGGACGCGGCGCTCATGTATGACGCGGTGCACGTGGTGGCGGTGGCGGTGCAGCAGGCGGCGCAGATCACCGTCAGTTCTCTGCAGTGTAACCGCCACAAACCCTGGAGGTTCGGAGGACGCTTCATCAACCTCATCAAGGAGGTCCACAAGCTCTACTACTGCCTTAGACTGACACCTGTGTAGTTACACCTGTGTAGTTACGCCTGTGTAGTTACACCTGTGTAGTTACACCTGTGTAGTTACACCTGTGTAGACTGACAACTGTGTAGTTACGCCTGTGTAGTTACGCCTGTGTAGACTGACACCTGTGTAGTTGCGCCTGTGTAGACTGACGCCTGTGTTGACTGACGCCTGTGTAGACTGACGCCTGTGTAGACTGACGCCTGTGTTGACTGACGCCTGTGTAGACTGACACCTGTGTTGACTGACACCTGTGTAGTTGCGCCTGTGTAGACTGACGCCTGTGTTGACTGACGCCTGTGTAGACTGACGCCTGTGTAGACTGACGCCTGTGTAGACTGACGCCTGTGTTGACTGACACCTGTGTAGTTGCGCCTGTGTAGACTGACGCCTGTGTTGACTGACGCCTGTGTAGTCTGACGCCTGTGTAGACTGACGCCTGTGTTGACTGACGCCTGTGTAGACTGACACCTGTGTTGACTGACACCTGTGTAGTTGCGCCTGTGTAGCCTGACGCCTGTGTTGACTGACGCCTGTGTAGACTGACGCCTGTGTAGACTGACGCCTGTGTTGACTGACGCCTGTGTTGACTGACGCCTGTGTAGACTGACGCCTGTGTAGACTGACGCCTGTGTAGACTGACGCCTGTGTAGACTGACGCCTGTGTTGACTGACACCTGTGTAGTTGCGCCTGTGTAGACTGACGCCTGTGTTGACTGACGCCTGTGTAGACTTATGTCTGTTTAGACTAACTAGCACCTGCTGGTTCTGATCCTGCTGGTCCTTATGGTTCTGATCCTGCTGGTCCTTATGGTTCTGATGGTTCTGATCCTGCTGGTCCTTATGGTTCTGATGGTTCTGATCCAGCTGGTCCTTATGGTTCTGATGGTTCTGATCCTGCTGGTCCTTATGGTTCTGATGGTTCTGATCCTGCTGGTCCTTATGGTTCTGATGGTTCTGATCCTGCTGGTCCTTATGGTTCTGATGGTTTTACTGGTCCTGATGGTGTTGTTGGTTCTGTGCAGGCGCAGTGGGACGGTCTGACGGGGCGAGTCCTCTTCAACAGAACCAACGGACTCCGCACAGACTTCGACCTGGACGTGATCAGCCTGAAAGAGGACGGCCTGGAGAAGGTGCAGGATGTAGATGACAATGCTAACTGCTAGCTCTGTTAAAGCTAACTGCTAGCTCTGTTCAAGCTAACTGCTAGCTCTGTTAAAGCTAACTGCTAGCTCTGTTCAAGCTAACTGCTAGCTCTGTTAAAGCTAACTGCTAGCTCTGTTCAAGCTAACTGCTAGCTCTGTTAAAGCTAACTGCTAGCTCTGTTCAAGCTAACTGCTAGCTCTGTTAAAGCTAACTGCTAGCTCTGTTCAAGCTAACTGCTAGCTCTGTTAAAGCTAACTGCGAGCTCTGTTCAAGCTAACTGCTAGCTCTGTTAAAGCTAACTGCTAGCTCTGTTCAAGCTAACTGCTAGCTCTGTTAAAGCTAACTGCTAGCTCTGTTCAAGCTAACTGCTAGCTCTGTTAAAGCTAACTGCTAGCTCTGTTCTCATGGTTTCATAATCATGTGATCATGGTTTAGCTCCCTCTTTGATGCTGGTATATTCTGATCATGTTTTGTAAATCCAGATATGTCCCAGAATAACGGACCAATCAGGCGCCTTCTGTCCCCAAATTTGGCTTAGGCTAGCGAGTAGCGCGGGCAGAGTCTGGCGCCGCTCCTGATTGGCTCTTTGGTTGCCAACCTGTTGCCAAGAGACGATTTGTCTGCAACAAAGAAAATAGCTTCAGTAAATCATTAAAGAAAAATGTGCTGTTGTTGTGAGGTTGTGTGTCTGTGCTGTTGTGTGTTTGTGTTGTTGTGTGTTTGTTGTTGTATGTCTGTGTTAAGATAAGATATGCATTATTGATCTCACAAAGGAGAAATGTACATGTCACATTTGGCATGGATAGAAACACTAAAGATTGTGCAAAAAGAAAGAAATGTGCAACATGTTAATGCAGGAAATATTATGTCCAATAAAAAGTGTCAATCAGAAACAGTGTAATCAGAAACAGTGTCCATCAGAAACAGTGTCCATCAGAAACAGTGTCAATCAGAAACAGTGTCCATCAGAAACAGTGAAAATCAGAAACAGTGTCCATCAGAAACAGTGTCCATCAGAAACAGTGAAAATCAGAAACAGTGTCCATCAGAAACAGTGTCAATCAGAAACAGTGTCAATCAGAAACAGTGTAATCAGAAACAGTGTCAATCAGAAACAGTGTCAATCAGAAACAGTGTCCATCAGAAACAGTGTCAATCAGAAACAGTGTCAATCAGAAACAGTGTCAATCAGAAACAGTGTCCATCAGAAACAGTGTCAATCAGAAACAGTGTCAATCAGAAACAGTGTCATCAGAAACAGTGTCAATCAGAAACAGTGTCAATCAGAAACAGTGTCCATCAGAAACAGTGTCAATCAGAAACAGTGTCAATCAGAAACAGTGTCATCAGAAACAGTGTCAATCAGAAACAGTGTCAATCAGAAACAGTGTCAATCAGAAACAGTGTAATCAGAAACAGTGTCAATCAGAAACAGTGTCAATCAGAAACAGTGTAATCAGAAACAGTGTCAATCAGAAACAGTGTCAATCAGAAACAGTGTCAATCAGAAACAGTGTCAATCAGAAACAGTGTCAATCAGAACCAGTGTCATCAGAAACAGTGTCAATCAGAAACAGTGTCAATCAGAAACAGTGTCCATCAGAAACAGTGTCCATCAGAAACAGTGTCAATCAGAAACAGTGTCAATCAGAAACAGTGTCAATCAGAAACAGTGTCAATCAGAAACAGTGTCAATCAGAAACAGTGTCAATCAGAAACAGTGTCAATCAGAAACAGTGTCAATCAGAAACAGTGTAATCAGAAACAGTGTCAATCAGAAACAGTGTCAATCAGAAACAGTGTCAATCAGAAACAGTGTCAATCAGAAACAGTGTCAATCAGAAACAGTGTCATCAGAAACAGTGTCAATCAGAAACAGTGTCAATCAGAAACAGTGTCAATCAGAAACAGTGTAATCAGAAACAGTGTCAATAGTAGTGCAGGTTTTTCAGTCTTAAGACAGTGACTTAAAGTGACTTGTTGTGTTGTTGTATATCTGTGTTTGTGTTGTTGTGAGGTTGAGTTGTTATGTGTAGACCTCTGACCCCTGACCCCCCCCCCCCACAGATCGGGACCTGGGACCCCCCCTCTGGCCTGAACATGACCGACAGCCACAAGAGCAAGACGACAAACATCACAGACTCACTGGCAAACAAGTCTCTACGCATCTCTACCATCCTGGTACACACACACACACACACATACTGACACACACAGACACACACACACACACACAGACAGACACACATACTGACACACACACATACACACTGTAGTCAAAAATTCCCTTTGACAGACGTGTTCAAAATGGATGCAGAAGTAAGGCAAGGATCTTCAAGTTTAACATCTGTATTTAATTTATCTTGACAATCAGATACAGAAATTCAACAAAGGGCTCCTATCCTAACGATGTCCCTGGCTCGCCCTCGGCTCATTCTCCTGTGTCCTCTCAAGCCAGAGCATTATCAGTCCATGTTCAGGAAGCAGGGGGCGTGTCGTATCAGGCAGGACTTGGGTCCGGCCTCTTCCATCATGTCCCCTCTGTCTGCCGTACCTTAAACAGAATCATTCACACACACTACCACTCCCCAAATTTATTACTTCTTTGAGATAAGGCAGAAGGCTCTCTGGGTCCCCCTCCTTCTTCAGGATTAGCAGAATCCCCCCCCAGATTACCTATCATTAACTCACCCATGCACTTTGGACTAACAAAGGAACATGGGGAAACCAGGTCTTTTTGCTTTAGGAAAAGACAGTTCAAATCAGGGTCAGCCAATATTCACATCGGCAAAAGTTAAAATATACAACAATTCCCTCTTTTGACCTATATTAAAAAATTAGGTCACAATCCACATCGTCGTTTATCATCAATACTTGTGCTTTAGGCTCGATATCTGTGAAGAGTCAATACAGAGAAAACAAACAACACACAACCACATTCGAAACATATGTTTTTATCTAATAAATCCCTCTATACTATGGTTTTGCTTTCATTAACAGTGGCTTTGTCAGTGTGATTTTTGCTCCATGTTTATTCTACATTCTCAGGAACAAAACTGGACACAGAGAAACAAATGGTTAATATGAACATTATTATGGCGGTCAGTTTTCCAAATACATTAGTCGAAACAGGAAGTGCTGTCACTTCCTCCTCTCAGACAGTTTTGGGATGAATGTACATCGTTAATCAAATTGGTATTATCCTTACAAGAGCTAATCTATTTTAGCAGGTTTTTTTGGGGTCAGTTACTCTACCATGGTATTCGATTTTCTAATCCGTGCTGACAAATCGACAGCTTTTAAAATTCTCAAAAATATCTAAACATCTACTTCTGTGCTATACCCAAATACATTAAAATGCTTTTAAATCTGTGTTGGTTCTAATCTATCTCATTAATCTATCTCATTAATCAATCTCATTAATCAAAGCTACACTGGTTCTAGTTGTAGCAATAGCATTGGCAATAGATGATTTTTCATTGGCTGGTTCTTGTTCTGCAAATCACTATTTTATGTGTTGTATTTCAGACAATTCCAAAAACAACACAGTCGTTCTCCAATATTAAAAACATAAATCTAAATCAAGTTGCCTGTAAGGGAGCGGGAGGAAGAGAACTATTTTAAAACGTTCTCTACGATTATATGGCTATGAAATTAATTATTTAATAAACAAAAGCACATTCATGGCTTCTGTCCGCTGCTTATAACTGTTTAAAGAGTTGTCCCAAACTTAATATGTGTAAATACATCAGCTGTTTGTAATAAACAATAACATTTAACCTGTTCTCCAATGGAGCAGCTCAGAGGCTGCATCAAGAGCAATGTTATATTTGAGCTATTTTTAGATTTAAAATTGTGTTAAAGCCTGTCGTTCTATGTCTGCATTTTAATACTACTCTCTATAAACACATCTGCACTAGTTCCTACAGATGTGGAAAACAGAAACATCTAAAATCTGACTCCATTTGATTCCTTTTTACTTTAATTATTAGAACAATTTGACCTTATTGATACTTATTTCCACAATAGAACTATTTTGATTATTTACTCCTGTGGACTCACCACCTGCAGGAGGATCAGTGAGGGGCTGGTGCTCTGTGTACTGGGTGCAGCTCTGACTGCCACCCCCCCCCCGACCCAGAAATGGATTAAGGGGAAGAAAATGGATGGATGGATGGATGATTATTCACTAGTCTAACTATTATTACTATTGTTTATTCTGACACCTCTTCTTAGCGACCTTTCAACCTATAGCTCCTTGAATCCAATGACATTATAGCTCCAGACTATTTCATTCTATTCTATTATTATTATTATTATATGATCTATTATCTTAAAGAGTAGATCTGTTTGATGTTATAAGCGCTATTATTTCTCCTTTTGAATTTGCACAACACTAAATTTAGAATGACCCCCTATGGGACAAATATAGAATTTTATTTTATTTTGGCAACTCCGAAAATTACTTAATAATTTTCCCATTTTGCTTTTTAGGCTGCCCTTTTCTATTATTTATTTGGTCTTGTAAATATATGTTTTACACTTCTTTCTAATGATTTAGAAGGTTAAGGACCATGACCACCTATGACAATAACATTACCATACTCCCCTCTGTTGGTCATGGGCCAAAGTATAAAACGTGCATCTGTATGTGTGTGTAGATTACTGTTCCAATCCTCTCCAGTTGCTTTTCTCCCGGATCGTCCTCAATTCATATTGTGGGCTTTGGTGCCAAAGTAGAGGCTCATTTCCTTATGATCCATACTACTGTCATCCCTGAAGCAGGTGCAGTTTATCTTTCATCTGAAAAAGAAACATTAGAACACAAGAAACGCCCACTTCCCTCTCTTCGCATGGTGCAGCCTGTCAATCTTTTTCCAATTGGGCAAAACATAACTGCATTGACAGACGGTGTGTGACATCAGGGCAGAGGCTGTAGCCAAATACAGACTTAACAATATGTATGTTTCTAATTTTATACTCCCCTAAATGTGAGTTACAAACCAAAGTTGTCCTCCGCCCAATGACCGCTCACTGCGGTTGGACCGAATCACTGTCAGGACAAACAGCAGAGGGAGGGACTCCCAGTACCTTCAGCAAGGTATTCATCTCAGAGTACTTTCTCAGAGTACTTTTCTCAGAGTACTCATCCCAGAGTACTCTCACTTTTACACCTGTTCAATAAAGCTTGTTATCTTTGAATCTCTAGTACTTACACCGTATGCTGTTGACAAAAAAATAATTATTCCATGATCACATTAAAACATTACAGAAAACATTTGTTATTCCATGATTCCGTTCAGCACTCCTCATTTCACTCCACACTCACATCACTCACACAGGCCGCCTCCCCACGTTAGTATATTGGTCCAGAGTTTGTTAAGGTCAACGTAGTGTACTTGACATGACGCACAAACATATAACATACACAAACATATAACACACACAAACATATAACACACACAAACATATAACATACACAAACATATAACACACACAAACATATAACAACACAGAAGGCCTGTAATTTTAACTTTGTTATATTTTTCCATGTCCAATTACAATTGTCTCATGAGCTATTTCTATTGTTGCAACTTTCAGAGCCTGCAGAACATGCAGAGCTTTAAGAGATTTTTCCTACAAGGATCCATTTCAAACTTTAGTGTTTAAACCACGTGGTCTGTACTCGGGCTTGTCACAGACTGTGTCCCCTATATTTTTAATGAGCTCTCATTGTTACTTAAAAAAAACTTGTGCACGTGCAATAAATGTTTTTCCCTTATTTTCTTTTTCAGTAAAGCCAGGTCGGATTCATTAAAAATGTAAATTAGTCTCAAACTTTAATACTTCACCTTTGTTTCACGTTCATGTGGAGAAAAGACCATTGTTTTATGTGTGTTGTCGTACTTGCACCAATCATGTCTCAGATAAACTGCCAACAGTTGTATCAAAGACATAATTGTCCTAATTGTTTCTAATTTAGCTATTTGGAAGAGAAACATGTCATAAAAGATTTCATAAAATGTCCCTACATCCTTGTTTTCAACCAATGAACAGTGTTGCGTCTATGTGTTATCAGAAATGATCCAATATCACCTTTAGCCAAAATTTAGAAATGCTTTAAATCATTTTTCAAACTTTAATTGTCTGAACAAACCATTTTGTACTAAATGCAACGTCCATTAAAAGCTGCAGTTCTCTTTCTAGCACCAGTTTCAACTGTGCATGTGATTGTTCTTAAATGATTAACGAGCCACGGTTCAGAGGTTGAAAACACTGCTTTAAATATCCGTATTACCAAGATCATGCAGTCAAAATCAATAATTCTAAACTTCTCCGCGTCTATAACTTTAAATATCAATAATAGTTTTAATAATAAAACTCATCTGAATCATGCACAGCTATACTACAATTCTAATCTTCTTGTGTCTCATTCTAAAGTAAGAGTAATTTTGACGATCGGCTTGTAATCATTCATGCAGTTAAATGTAGTGTTTTGAACGTATGACCTAAATGTCCTATATGTCTCTGTGCGTTTGTTGCCTGTCTGTATACAATACCTCCTGTCTGTTTCATTTGCCCAGCCACGTCCTCCTCAAACGTCCGTTAATGTCTCTTTCTTTTACTCATGGCGTCTTTCAATGTCTTTTGTCTCAAAGTGTCCAATGTCTTTGTCTCAAAGTGTCCAATGTCTTTGCCTCAATGTCTTTTTTCTTCTTCTTTCAACAATCACTTTCTTTCTTCTTCTTCTTTCCATAATCACTTTCTTTCTTCTTCTTCTTTCCAATCACTTTCTTTCTTCTTCTTCTTTCAATCACTTTCTTCTCCTTGCAATGTCTTTTTCTTTCATGTCTTCTTTGTCTCATTTCTGACGCACACCAATGTGTCGTCCTTCGCTTGGTTTACACAACGTTCTTCTCCGTGCACATAACTCCACTCGGTTTGTGCAAAAGTCTGGTTCTTCTCCATGAAATGGAGGCCGGAGAGGTCTTCTTCGAGAGTTCCTGTTAGCTGCTGCAGCCGATGCTGCTGTCTTTGGTGCCCCCTGTGGGTGAAACGGGGGAGACGCAGATGGTCCGTGCTGATGGCGCCCGATTGAGGTCTTGTGGCAGACGATTTTGGCCAAATGAAACAGACAGAAGTTTTCTCGGAAAAAACAGACAAACAAGAAACACAAACAAGTGTGTTAATTACCATACAAAACCAATGATTAATTACAAATCTAAATAACCCGATGAAATAATTAATATTCAACATTTTAAACATTAAATTCTGAAAACCAAATCTGCATTCAACTGCTATCCTAAGCCCTATTTTTCCAAAAGTATAATGCTCTCTAAGATCATTCTAACTTTTATATCACCAAAATGTAGGAAAAAACTTGTCCAGACGCCTTGGAGATAAAAATAAAATAATAAAATAATGCCTCTCTATAATCTAACTCAGAGTTCTGTGATCCTATGACTCCATGTCAGTAACATTATCGTGTGTATAAATTTAATTTTCTACAAAAAAATGTCTTTGGTAATAGTTCTGTCTTCACGAGAGAGAGAGAGAGAGAGAGAGAGAGAGAGAGAGAGAGAGAGAGAGAGACAGAAAGAGGGAGGGGAGGGGCTGAGTGGCTTCTCGAACAAAGGAACACATGGATGATTGAAATACACCCCCTTTTGCTACATTTTCCTCGTTTTTATCGTGATATGGTTTTAATCAGTGGTAAAAGTTTTTCTCACGTCAAACGACACTTTACATTTTATCCTTAAATACGTCAGTAATGGAAAACATTACCATTTGCTACCTGATTAATGTATCGAGGGTTCCAGCAGAATCTTTTTTTTTCCCTGATTCGCTGTAACTATCGAAACATTACATCACAATACAAGAGAAAAACTCCCAGACTGATCTTTTGTCATTTCTTCACATGAAACTCGTATACTACAGCCAAGTGGCTCTCTTTTTTCTCATTAATCAGATCGTTAGTATCAGAATCCACATTTTAAATACTTGGCTTTTTTCTGTTTAAATTAATTGTACCCTTTTTTCCCGCCCCCCGGGGGATATGGAGGTTTTATTATCCTATCACTTCTGACCCTAACTGTCCCTATTTTCTAATCCTATTTCTCTAAACACTTGTGCCTCTTTTGCACTTTAAAACGGTGTGCCTCTTTTGCACTCTAAACGGTGTGCCTCTTCTGCACTTCTAAAAACTCTTGTGAACTCTTATCATCATCTATGTTCTGTTTATTTTAGGAGGGACCAATTCTTCCCCCAAGGCTAAAAACGTCTAAACCTGACTATTGTTCTATCGCGTCCGATAGAACGCCCGTCACGGCGGTCTGTCCACGCTGCAATCTGTCGAGCCAAAATCTCTCTCTCTTCTATTTAAAACAATGTGCAGATTTTCAAAACTGTGATCCGCTTACCTTAGAAGCGACCTTTTTGAAGAGCAGAGAGATTTTTCCAAACCCACAAATCCAGTCTCTATAGCTGAGCTCATCTCTGTCTTGCTCCTGCACCATCACGTCGGGTTTCACCAAAATGTAGTCAAAAATTCCCTTTGACAGACGTGTTCAAAATGGATGCAGAAGTAAGGCAAGGATCTTCAAGTTTAACATCTGTATTTAATTTATCTTGACAATCAGATACAGAAATTCAACAAAGGGCTCCTATCCTAACGATGTCCCTGGCTCGCCCTCGGCTCATTCTCCTGTGTCCTCTCAAGCCAGAGCATTATCAGTCCATGTTCAGGAAGCAGGGGGCGTGTCGTATCAGGCAGGACTTGGGTCCGGCCTCTTCCATCATGTCCCCTCTGTCTGCCGTACCTTAAACAGAATCATTCACACACACTACCACTCCCCAAATGTATTACTTCTTTGAGATAAGGCAGAAGGCTCTCTGGGTCCCCCTCCTTCTTCAGGATTAGCAGAATCCCCCCCCAGATTACCTATCATTAACTCACCCATGCACTTTGGACTAACAAAGGAACATGGGGAAACCAGGTCTTTTTGCTTTAGGAAAAGACAGTTCAAATCAGGGTCAGCCAATATTCACATCTGCAAAAGTTAAAATATACAACAACACACACACACACACACATACTGACACACACACACACACACACACATACTGACACACACACACACACACACACATACTGACACACACACACACACACACACACACAGACAGACACACATACTGACACACACACATACACACACACACACACTGACACAGACACACACACACACACACACACACACACACACACTGAAACAGACACAGACATGTGAGGTCAGTACCAGACCTCTGTGGACCATGTGAGCTCAGTACCAGACCTCTGTGGACCATGTGAGCTCAGTACTAGACCTCTGTGGACCATGTGAGCTCAGTACCAGACCTCTGTGGACCATGTGAGCTCAGTACCAGACCTCTGTGGACCATGAGAGTCCTGTGACAGACCTCTGTGGACCATGTGAGCTCAGTACTAGACCTCTGTGGACCATGTGAGCTCAGTACCAGACCTCTGTGGACCATGTGAGCTCAGTACCAGACCTCTGTGGACCATGAGAGTCCTGTGACAGACCTCTGTGGACCATGTGAGCTCAGTACCAGACCTCTGTGGACCATGTGAGCTCAGTACCAGACCTCTGTGGACCATGAGAGTCCTGTGACAGACCTCTGTGGACCATGTGAGCTCAGTAACAGTAACAGATCGCTCTGGACCATGTAGGAGGAGCCGTACGTGATGTTTAAGAAGTCGGACAAACCGCTTTATGGTAACGAGCGTTTCGAAGGATACTGCATCGACCTGGTGAAGGAGCTGGCGGCCATCTTGGGTTTCCACTACGAGGTGCGGCTGGTGGAGGACGGGCGCTACGGCGTCCTGGACGAAGCCACGGGCCAGTGGAACGGCATGGTGCGCGAGCTCATCGACCACGTGAGTCTAAGCAGGACAGGGGCTGGTTAGTGCTGTGATGGGAGACCTCTGGGAACAGCAGCTGCCACAGTGGGGCGGCTGCGGCTGCAAAGTGTCAGACTGTAGTTGTGTCCTTAGGCAAGACACTTCCCCCACATTAGAATGAGTCTGCCAATGCTTTATTATTATTATTATTATTGTTTCTCTCTCCCTCTCTCCCTGATGGTCTGACCTGTCTCCCTCTCCTCTCCCTGATGGTCTGACCTGTCTCCCTCTCCTCTCCCTGATGGTCTGACCTGTCTCCCTCTCCTCTCCCTGATGGTCTGACCTGTCTCCCTCTCCTCTCCCTGATGGTCTGACCTGTCTCCCTCTCCTCTCCCTGATGGTCTGACCTATCTCCCTCTCCTCTCCCTGATGGTCTGACCTGTCTCCCTCTCCTCTCCCTGATGGTCTGACCTGTCTCCCTCTCCTCTCCCTGATGGTCTGACCTGTCTCCCTCTCCTCTCCCTGATGGTCTGACCTGTCTCCCTCTCCTCTCCCTGATGGTCTGACCTATCTCCCTCTCCTCTCCCTGATGGTCTGACCTGTCTCCCTCTCCTCTCCCTGATGGTCTGACCTGTCTCCCTCTCCTCTCCCTGATGGTCTGACCTGTCTCCCTCTCCTCTCCCTGATGGTCTGACCTGTCTCCCTCTCCTCTCCCTGATGGTCTGACCTGTCTCCCCCTCCTCTCCCTGATGGTCTGACCTGTCTCCCCCTCCTCTCCCTGATGGTCTGACCTGTCTCCCTCTCCTCTCCCTGATGGTCTGACCTGTCTCCCCCTCCTCTCCCTGATGGTCTGACCTGTCTCCCTCTCCTCTCCCTGATGGTCTGACCTGTCTCCCTCTCCTCTCCCTGATGGTCTGACCTGTCTCCCTCTCCTCTCCCTGATGGTCTGACCTGTCTCCCTGATGGTCTGACCTGTCTCCCTCTCCTCTCCCTGATGGTCTGACCTGTCTCCCCCTCCTCTCCCTGATGGTCTGACCTGTCTCCCCCTCTCCCTGGTGCTCTGACCTGTCTCCCTCTCTCCCTGACAGAAAGCCGACCTGGCCGTGGCGCCGCTCGCCATCACGTACGTCCGTGAGAAGGTGATCGACTTCTCCAAGCCCTTCATGACCCTGGGCATCAGCATCCTGTACCGGAAACCCAACGGCACCAACCCCGGGGTCTTCTCCTTCCTCAACCCGCTCTCCCCCGACATCTGGATGTACATCCTGCTGGCCTGCCTGGGCGTCAGCTGCGTGCTCTTCGTCATCGCCAGGTAAGACCAGAGAGAGACCAGAGAGAGACCAGAGAGAGACCAGAGAGAGACCAGAGAGAGACCAGAGAGAGACCAGAGAGAGACCAGAGAGAGAGACCAGAGAGAGACCAGAGAGAGACCAGAGAGAGAGACCAGAGAGAGAGACCAGAGAGAGACCAGAGAGAGACCAGAGAGAGACCAGAGAGACCAGAGAGACCAGAAAGACCAGACAGAGACCAGAGAGAGACCAGAAAGACCAGACAGAGACCTTTAGCTAACAGAACTTTTGCTAACGATACTTTTGCTAACGACGCTGGTGGAGATGATGTAGAACGGTTTCTTATAATCCACTGAGGAATCATTCCACAAGCTTTTAACTATATTTTCCTGGAATTCTGGCCCATTCCTCCTGAAAAGTCCATGTTGTATCTGTGTCCGGTTTGTAGGTCACCTCCCTCTCAGGCCTTTGGAGATCGGCCCACACTGTTCTAGAGGTTAGAGTTTAGTTTATTAAGGACAATGTGCAGCCTGGTCTTACCCTGGTCTCACCGTACCATCATACTCATTTCATTTTCTGCTAAGGTCTGGATTTCCCTCCCCCTCTCCCTCCCTCTCTCCTGAGTATTATTAACAATCTGCTGTTTTGCACAATACAAGATTCCACTTCAGACGAATCCATACGTTATTATTTTTATTCATTTGTGAAGCGTTGTGTGCGTCTCTGGGGGATCGGGCCGGAGGAGGGGGAGACCGTGGGAGATGAGTAGAGAGGATGGGAGATGGGGGAGATATAGGGAGATTGATTATTACATTGATTATTTGATCAGGTTTGAAACAGACAGAAGCTCAGAGCAACTCACTGAAATCTTGGCATTTCGTCCCAGGCCTCGATAAACACTGTTTTCTATTCTGTCTTTGTGCGGATGAAATACCCAGGTTTATATCTTAGTCTACAGTAGTGATAGACCATCAAGCAGACCATGAAGGGCATGACAGATGTGTAGAAATATATGGTTCATTCAAACAGTTAGACTGATATTTATTCTTATTCATATTCTCAGTGGGAAATGTCAATGTTGTTGGAAACAGGTGGATCACAGAGAGCCAGGGTTACGTGTTCAGACTGGGACATGTTCAGACTCGGACATGTTCAGACTGGGACATGTTCAGACTGGGACATGTTCAGACTGGGACATGTTCAGACTGGGACATGTTCAGACTCGGACATGTTCAGACTGGGACATGTTCAGACTGGGACGTGTTCAGACTGGGACATGTTCAGACTCGGACATGTTCAGACTGGGACATGTTCAGACTGGGACGTGTTCAGACTGGGACATGTTCAGACTGGGACATGTTCAGACTGGGACATGTTCGGACTGGGACATGTTCAGACTGGGACATGTTCAGACTGGGACATGTTCGGACTGGGACATGTTCAGACTGGGACGTGTTCAGACTGGGACGTGTTCGGACTGGGACATGTTCAGACTGGGACGTGTTCAGACTGGGACATGTTCAGACTGGGACATGTTCAGACTGGGACATGTTCGGACTGGGACATGTTCAGACTGGGACATGTTCAGACTGGGACATGTTCAGACTGGGACGTGTTCAGACTGGGACATGTTCAGACTCGGACATGTTCAGACTGGGACATGTTCAGACTGGGACATGTTCAGACTGGGACATGTTCGGACTGGGACATGTTCAGACTGGGACGTGTTCAGACTGGGACGTGTTCAGACTGGGACATGTTCAGACTGGGACATGTTCAGACTGGGACATGTTCAGACTGGGACATGTTCAGACTGGGACATGTTCAGACTCGGACATGTTCAGACCGGGACATGTTCAGACTGGGACATGTTCAGACTGGGACATGTTCGGACTGGGACATGTTCAGACTGGGACGTGTTCAGACTGGGACGTGTTCGGACTGGGACATGTTCAGACTGGGACATGTTCAGACTGGGACGTGTTCAGACTGGGACATTTTTGGACTGGGACATGTTCGGACTGGGACATGTTCAGACTGGGACATTTTTGGACTGGGACATGTTCGGACTGGGACATGTTCAGACTGGGACATGTTCAGACTGGGACGTGTTCAGACTGGGACATTTTTGGACTGGGACGTGTTCAGACTGGGACATGTTCAGACTGGGACATGTTTGGACTGGGACATGTTCAGACCGGGACATGTTCAGACCGGGACATGTTCAGACCGGGACATGTTCAGACTGGGACATTTTTGGACTGGGACATGTTCAGACTGGGACATGTTCAGACCGGGACATGTTCAGACTGGGACATGTTCAGACTGGGACGTGTTCAGACTGGGACATGTTCAGACTGGGACATGTTCAGACTGGGACATGTTCAGACCGGGACATGTTCAGACTGGGACATGTTCAGACTGGGACGTGTTCAGACTGGGACATGTTCAGACTGGGACATGTTCAGACTGGGACATGTTCAGACTGGGACATGTTCAGACTCGGACATGTTCAGACCGGGACATGTTCAGACTGGGACATTTTTGGACTGGGACATGTTCAGACTGGGACATGTTCAGACTGGGACATGTTCAGACTGGGACATGTTCAGACTGGGACATGTTCAGACTGGGACATGTCCCCTGTGGCCGAGTCTGACCTTACACTGGAGCAGGCGCCTGTAGGAATACAAACCAGCGGCAGACAAAGTCACACACAAACACACATAACTCAGTCGTTCTTTTTACCGTCGAAGGAGAAGTGTCCTCACAGAGACAGACCCAGACCAAGATGAATGTGTTCTGTCCCGTGGGTTCTGTCCCGTGGGTTCTGTCCCGTGGGTTCTGTTCCGTGGGTTCTGTTCCGTGGGTTCTGTCCCGTGGGTTCTGTTCCGTTGGACTCACAGCTGCTACATTGAAAACACAATTATGCCGCGTTCAGACCGGATCATGCTGCGTCGGCTTTCAAAGCAAAGTCAATGGTGACGCGCGTTCCAGCGTCAAAACGCACAAACGTCTCGGAATGCACGCACGGACCGCGCTGGAAGTCGAAGGCGAGGAACGCAGGAGATGGATTTAGCTCAACCTTTCCTCGGGACGTTCGTGCAGCGACCAATCAGAGAGCTGCAAAGTGGTCACGGGGACATTAGTGTCTGAGCGAGCAGATTGAACATACTGTAAACAGCCAAAACAGGAGCTACACGAGGACTAAACCAGGACTGAACCAGGACTGAACCAGGACTGAACCAGGACTGAACCAGGACTGAACCAGGACTAAACCAGGACTAAACCAGGACTAAACCAGGACTAAACCAGGACTAAACCAGGAATAAACCAGGACTAAACCAGGACTAAACCAGGACTAAACCAGGACTAAACCAGGACTGAACCAGGACTAAACCAGGACTGAACCAGGACTAAACCAGGACTGAACCAGGACTAAACCAGGACTAAACCAGGACTAAACCAGGACTAAACCAGGACTGAACCAGGACTAAACCAGGACTGAACCAGGACTAAACCAGGACTAAACCAGGACTAAACCAGGACTAAACCAGGACTAAACCAGGACTGAACCAGGACTGAACCAGGACTGAACCAGGACTAAACCATGACTGACCCAGGACTGAACCAGGACTAAACCAGGACTAAACCAGGACTAAACCAGGACTGAACCAGGACTAAACCAGGACTGAACCAGGACTGAACCAGGACTGAACCAGGACTGAACCAGGACTAAACCATGACTGACCCAGGACTGAACCAGGACTAAACCAGGACTAAACCAGGACTGAACCAGGACTAAACCAGGACTGAACCAGGACTAAACCAGGACTAAACCAGAACTAAACCAGGAATAAACCAGGACTAAACCAGGACTAAACCAGGACTAAACCAGGACTGAACCAGGACTAAACCAGGACTGAACCAGGACTAAACCAGGACTGAACCAGGACTAAACCAGGACTAAACCAGGGTTGTCAATGGGGGACATTGACAACCCTGTGAACACATACTGCTGTTATATAAAGTCACCTCCGTGAACACATACTGCTGTTATATAAAGTCACCTCCATGAACACATACTGCTGTTATATAAAGTCACCTCCGTGAACACATACAGCTGTTATATAAAGTCACCTCTGTGAACACATACTGCTGTTATATAAAGTCACCTCCGTGAACACATACTGCTGTTATATAAAGTCACCTCCGTGAACACATACTGCTGTTATATAAAGTCACCTCCGTGAACACATACAGCTGTTATATAAAGTCACCTCTGTGAACACATACTGCTGTTATATAAAGTCACCTCCGTGAACACATACTGCTGTTATATAAAGTCACCTCCGTGAACACATACTGCTGTTATATAAAGTCACCTCCGTGAACACATACTACTGTTATATAAAGTCACCTCCATGAACACATACTGCTGTTATATAAAGTCACCTCCGTGAACACATACTGCTGTTATATAAAGTCACCTCCGTGAACACATACTGCTGTTATATAAAGTCACCTCTGTGAACACATACTGCTGTTATATAAAGTCACCTCCGTGAACACATACTGCTGTTATATAAAGTCACCTCCGTGAATACATACTGCTGTTATATAAAGTCACCGTGAACACATACTGCTGTTATATAAAGTCACCTCCGTGAACACATACTGCTGTTATATAAAGTCACCTCCGTGAACACATACTGCTGTTATATAAAGTCACCTCCGCGAACACATACTACTGTTATATAAAGTCACCTCCGTGAACACATACTGCTGTTATATAAAGCAGTGTTTTTCAACCACTGTGCCGCGGCACACTAGTGTGCCGTATGATATTGTCTGGTGTGCCGTGAAAAATTCATCTACTTTGTCTAAAAATAACTGCATTTCGCTGTTGGCGAGCGGTGACTTGTTTTGAACTGTGGAGTAACCATGTAATACTTTTTCATATCAGTAGATGGCAGCAGATTGCTAAGTACTTTGAAACTGAAACATTGGATGCAACCACTGGACGTAACAGGTAGTGGGAGCATTGTGGCGAGAAAGGTAAAATTGGATGCGACCAACAAATGTGGGGGAGGAGACAAGAGCTTTGTGGCGAGTGACAAGTGAAAGTGATAGAGACGTTTTTGAAAATGAATTATGCCGTTTCTGAACAGGATTCACATCCTCTGCTCTGCCCCGGGGCAGCTGTGGCCGCGTTGTAGTCGTTTAACTATGAAATGTACAATTTTTGTACAACAGCTCATGCGAACGCACTTCTGAACTGGGTACCGAGCGCAGACCACAGTTGTGTGGACAGAACCATAGACATGCGGACCGGACAGAACCATGGACTCGTGTTCAGGAGGTGTCCCTTATCCAAAACTCCTGAATTTAAAGCTTGGATACCTACATTTTCCCCATGCACTAACAATGCATGTTATTTACTTAAGAGCCCCCTGAGTTATTATTTGACTATTTTGACAGAGTGGATTTTCTTTGTTTTTTTTTCCACACAGTTAGTGCCACTTTATTCCCAAACTCTTGTTAACTCATTGTATTGAGAAATATGAAATAAAGATTAATGTCAAGGCCTGGGCTTAAGCACTTTGATGAGAATAACTGTATATTGTGAATATAGGCTACAGAGTATATATATTATAAGATAAGATAATACTTTATTGATCTCACATAGAGTATGTATATTATATATGTTTACATTTTTTCCTGGAGGTGTGCCGCAAGATTTTTTGAATGAAAAAAGTGTGCCTTGGATCAAAAAAGGTTGAAATACACTGATATAAAGTCACCTCCGTGAACACATACTACTGTTATATAAAGTCACCTCCATGAACACATACTGCTGTTATATAAAGTCACCTCCATGAACACATACTACTGTTATATAAAGTCACCTCCGTGAACACATACAGCTGTTATATAAAGTCACCTCCATGAACACATACTGCTGTTATATAAAGTCACATACCCCCCCATCTCCTCCCCAAACCAAACATCTCACCCCACCCTTCACCATCCCCTCACCCCACCTTACCACTACAATCCATACCAATAACATATCAATCCACCCCCCACCCATCCCCAAAATTCCTTCTAAACCTTCATATATCCTAACCCCATCAACCCTCTCCCCCCCTCTTCATTTTCAAAACCCTTAACTCACACCAAACCCCCCACCCCCCCCTAATCCCATAATCATTAAAAACACAATACTCTCCAAACCCCACATTCAAACATAAATCAATTCCAAATATCATCCAATCTCAAAAACCCTAACAACCCACTACCCTATCCAACCCAAACAACCCAAATCATATCATATTTCTTATCCCCCCACATTTTTCCTATTACCCCCCCCCCCACACACCCCCCAAAAATCTCAACCCCCTCTACAATTTCACACACCAACAATCCCCTCCACACCCCCACACCACCCACTAACCATAAATCCCCATAAATCCCCCATCCCACCCCCCTCCAAACCATAATCCCATATCTCACACCCCACTCACTCAAAAAAATTCATCTTCCATCAATAAATACCCATTCATATAACCTCACCACCACAAACCCAATCCCTAAACCAACCAACCCCACCCCATCCCCCCAAATTTTTATACAACCCCACATTCCAAACCTACACCCAAAAACACACCACCTCCACTATTAAACCCAAAATCAACACAACACCTCCCTCCAATACCATACTAACCTCATAAACTCCCCTTTATATACCCCCCCCCTTCTCTAAACACATTCCCCAATACATTATCATAAATACACCCCAAAACTAAAATCTCAATAAAAAATCCAATTCAACATATTAATTTTTAATAACCACACAAAAACTCCCCATTCAATTTATAACCCTCTTAACCAAACCCATTTTCAACTTGTACCACAGTTACTTTCACTTACCTATTCCCACTTAAACCCAATTCAATTTTATTATCATACTAACCATTTATCACCCACTAACCTACAAACAATTCATCATTCACATTACAACATATTTATCCCTAATAATTCCCCACCCACAACCCATTTTCCCTTATCCCCCCCATTCCCCTACCATCATCCCACCCACCACTAACAACCTCCCCCCCATAATACTATCAATTTATTCACCTATCCTCCCTTTCTCCCATCCCCAAAACACCCACCCTATATCATCCATAATTCCATTCCCCCCCCCAAAAATACTATTCCCCCCCTTTCCCCCTATCCCAACCCCTCCAATCCCCCCCCATCCCTCCACCACCCCACCCAAACCCCCAAACACCCAAACAATCACAACCCCACCCACCCACCACCACATTTCACATACCCAAATCCCATCATCTACCCCACACCACCAACATCCAACTCCCCACCCACCCCATTCCAAAATCCATCACAAAATATAAAATCTAAACCAATACACTCCATCACCTTCCCCCCTCCAAACAAAAAAATAATTTACAAAAATCCTTACCTTCATTAACTCTACTATACCCTCAAATCCAAATCTCCCATCCTATAAATAACCATATCCCCCACTTATCTATACCATCCCAATAACCAACCTCAACCACACCACCAACACAACAAAACACCCCCTAACCCACACCACACCACACCAACCCCCACCACCCCAACACCACCCCAACCCAAACTCCCCACAACCCCCCCCCCCACCCCATCCCCCAAATAAACCCCCCCCCTACCCTATCCCCTCCCCTTCACCCTCCCTATTTAAACTACCAACCTATAACAACACACCTCAACTCAACCCCCCACAAACCAAACCCCCCCCAAATAAAACATCCCCATACTAACCCCAACAAAAACCAAAAAAACACCCCTCTCAAAACAACATAACACCAACATAACCTACCATAAATAACCAACCCCCACCCACATTCTTCCCACTCTCCCCCCTCACTAAATCTCACACCCACTAATAACCACAAACCCCCCCTAAACCCCACACCCCTCCCCATAAACCCCATCCCATACCCACTACATACCCCCAAACCCAAAACACCTCCACCCATACCCCATCACATATAAAACCAACCCCCTAATACACACCCAACATAATACCCCCAACCTATCCCACAAAACCCACCCCAACACCCCCATCCATATAACCCACAACACCACACCCATCCACAACAACCAAAATATTAAATAAACCTCTAACCCCACCAACCAATACACCCACCATACATCAACATTCATATCATTCACTACAAAAACCCAAAAAACAAAACAACACCACCCTAAAAACAAACAACCACACCCACCTAAACCAACCCCCACAAAACCCCCACCCACCCAACCCAATAACACACACAACACACCCCAAAATAAAATACCACCCTACCCCCACCAACCCACACCCCACCCCCCAAAAATAACCCCCAAACCCCCCACCAACCAAAACAACAACCCCAACAAAAACCACACCCAACAAACCAACACCAAACCCAACCACAAAACCACACAAAACAACTACAAAAAAAAACAAAACCAAACCCCCCCCACCCCACAAAACCACAACCCTCCACCCAAAACCCAACAACACACCCCACACAACACAAACAACACCAAACACAACAAACAAACCAACCAAACAACCACACCAAAACAACAAAAAACCCCAACCAAAACCCCCACCACCCCACCCACACCCAAAAACCCCCAAAACCCCCCCAACCACCCCCCCTCACCCTCACCCCCACCAACCACCCACCCCCCACAACCCCCAACACCAACCACAACCAAAAAACACCACCACAACCCCAAACAAACACCCCACCAAAAAACAAAACAACACCAATACAACACCCAAAACAACAAACAACTAAACAAACAACAAAAACCCACCACAAACCCCACACAAAAACACCACAACACCCCCAACAACACACAACCACCCACCCCCAACCCACTAAACCCCCCCCAACCAAAAAAACCACCCCAAACCAACAACAAAAACAAAACAAAAAAACCCACAATTACAAACCAAACCAAAACAAACCCCAACACACCCCACACAAACAACACCCCCAAAAAAAAAACCCACACCCCCCAAAAAAAAATAACACCCCAAAACCAAAAAAACAAACCAACAAAACAACAACCAAACCAATCACCAAAAAACAAAAAACCAACAACCCCCAAACCCAACACTAACCAAACCCCCAACACAAACCCCAAAACAACAACCCACCACACCAAACAACCCCCCACCCCACCCAACAACAAAAAACACACCAAACAAAACAATACACAAAAACCAAAACCCCAACAACAAAAAACCCCCCCTAAAACCAACACAAACAAAACAACCCCCACCATAAAACCACCCACAAAACCCCAAACAAAAAAAACAAAAACCCAACAAACCCCACACAACAACCACAAAAACCAACCACCAACCAACCCCAACCCCCAACCCCCCCCCCAACAAAAAACACTACACCCAACAAAACCAAAAAACCAACAACTCACACCACCACCACCCACCAACACACCAACACACCCCCCCCCCAAACCCCCCCCCCACCCCCCCCCCCCACAACACCACACCACACAAACCAACACCAAACACAACAAACACACACCCCCCCCACCAACCAACCCAAACAACAAACCCCCCCCAACACACACCCCAAACACCCAACAACCCCACCACACCACCCCAAAAACCACCCCCAAAAACAAACAACCCAAACCCACAAAAAACCCACAAAAACAAACAAAACACACCCACAACCCAACCCCCCCCCCACACAACAAAACAACCCCACCCCAACCCCACCACCCAAAACAACAAACACCCCCCCCCCAACACACCAAACCCAACCCCCCCCAACCCACCACCCCCACCCCCACCCACCCACCAACCCCACACACACCCAAAACACCACACAAACACCCCCCCACCACCACCCCCCCATCCCCTAAATATATAAAACACAAAAAAAAAAACCCACCCAAAACCCACCACAACCACCCCCCCCCCAACAAACACACACCCACACCCCAACACAACACCCCCCACCCCCAAACCCCCCCCCCCCCCAACAACACAACCCCCAACCCCCAACCACCCCCAAACCCAACACAACCCAACCCACCCAACCCCCCACCAACCCCAACAACCACCACCCACCCCAACACCCCACAACACAACACACCCCCCCCAACACAAAACACAAAACCAACACCACAACAAACAAAAAAAACCCCCCCACCACCAAAAACACACAAAACATAACCACCCAAACCACCAACCCCCACAACACCACCCCCAACACCCCCCACCCCCCAACCCCAAAAACCACCCCCCCCCAACCACCAAAACACCAAACCCCCCACACAACCAAACCCCCAACAAACAAAAACCAAAAACCCCAACAACCCACCACAAACAACCACAACACCACAAAACACCCCCACCACACCCCACAACAACAAACCTAACAAAAACAAACCAAAAAACCCACACAAACCCCCCCCCACCCCCAACCCCCCCCACCCCCACCCCACAACCACCCCACACAACACCACCCCAAAACCAAACACCACAACCACAACCACACAAAAAACCCCCTCCCAAACCCCCACACACCCCCAACACCCCCCCCCCCCCAACCCACAAACAAACCACACAAAACCCCAACAAAAACCCCCCCACACACCACCACCCAAACAAAAACCAAACCCCCAAAACACAACAAAAAAAAACCAAAAAAATCCCACAAAACCCCCCCCCCCCCCCCCAAAAAATAAAAACAAACACCAACAACACACCCAAAACCAATACAAACAAAAAACACACACCAAAACCAATAAAAACCAACCACACCCCCACAACAACCCCATACACCCCCCACCCCACCCAAAACCCAAATACCCACCCCACCTCCACATAACCCCAACACCAAAACAACAAAACACCCAAAAACCTACCAACCACAACAACCACAAACACCACAATCCCCCCCACAAAACACCAAAACAACCACACAAAACAACCAAAAACCCCCACCTCACACACCCCAAACAAACCCCCTCCCAAAACACAAAAAACCCCAAACATAAACTACCCAAACCAAAAAATCCCCACAAAACAAACCCCCCAAAACCCCCTAAAACCAAATAATCTCAAAACCTAAAAACCACAACCCCCACAAACCCAAACAACAAAAAACAAAATACCCCAACATAAAACCAAACCCCCCCCCCCCCCCCCAAATACCAAAAAACACCACATCACACAAAAAACACCCCACCATCAACCCCCAAAAAAACAAACCCCCCCCCTTTCCCTTATATCCCAACTCCCCCTACTAATCCCCACCCAAACACATCCACCCATTCCACCCCCCCACCAAAACATACACAAATCAAACCCAATCCATATATATACCCCCCCAAAAACCAACATTAATACCACATATACCCAAACTTATACAACTACCAAAATATCATACCATACACCAAAAACAAATCACAAACCATTCATCCCCTCTCTACCTATCATCTTCATACAAACCTCCCCTCTTAAAATCTCCACCCCCCACCCATCCTTCCCCCTTACTATACCCTCATTCCTCACCAACCCCTCCCACCATCTTCAACCCCCCCCCCCCCACCAAACATAACCTCACCAAACACACCCTATCCACCCCCCCCCCCCTCACACACCCCCCTAACAAAACAAATAACAACAACACCATAAACACATCCACCACCTTATCCCCCTACCCCAACATCCATCATCATCATCATCATTCATCATCATATCCACCATATAACACCAAAATCCCTATCAATTCTCATACCAAATATAAAAAACCATCATATCCCTCACTAATATCCTTTAATTCCAAATTAACCCACCCCCCCTTAAAATTTAACCAACCCCCAACCTCCTCTTCCAAACATCTACTCTAAATCCATAACACCATATACATCTACCCCTAACACCCCCAACCCCACCCCCCAATATTAACATATACATCCCTTCATCAACATTACCTTTTCCAATCTACCACCCCCCCCCCCCCCCCCCCCCCCCCATCCTATAAAACCTAACAAAAAAAATATATTCCCCCATTTCCCCCCCCTAATACCCATCCCATCCTCCCAATCAACAAACATCTAAACCATATCACAACAACCCCATCCAATACCCCATTTTCCAAACCTCTCCCCACCAAAAACCAAATCCTCAATATCACAAACAAAACACCCCCCACCAAAACTTCCCCCCTATAACCCCACCCCCCCTCCTCCTCCTTCAACCCCCCAACCACCCCTACCCATATCCTCCCAAAAAAAAACCTCCCTCCCCACCCCCAATCCCTCTCCCCCATATATAAAATTCCCACCATAATCCCCCCCCCCTCCCTCTAACTACCCAACCCAAAATTCAAAAACCACTCCTCCCCTTAACCCCCCCAAAACCCACATCACCACCATTACACATTACAACCCCCCACAATAATCCTCCACCCCCCCCCATATACCATACATACCATCCAAACCCAATCCCCATACAACAAACCCACCCCCAACAAACCCCCCACATAACCACCCAACCCCACTCAAACTATAAAACACACACCCCACCCCCAACCCATAAAAAAACAATACAAATCCCCAAAAATCCCCCCCCCAACCAAAAAAAACACACAAACAAAAAACCCACCAATCAACACCCCCACACCAAAAAACCACACCCCAAAATTCATACTCAAAAAAAAACAAAACCCCAACCCCTACAAATACACCTTACCCCCCAACCCAAACCCACCTTAACCTACCAAAACCCCAACACACCAAACCCCAACCCCCAACCCCCTCCCCAACCACCCCACCACCACAAAACCAAAAACCACCACACACCCCCCAACCCCCAAACCATATAAAACCAAACCAACAACAAACACCAAAACCCAACCAACAAAAAAACCAAACCACACAACCAACCCCAAAACCCCACTACCCCCCACAAACATACAAAAAACACCCACCCCCACCAAACACCACACTCACAACACCAAAACAAAAAAACCTAACACAAACAAACCAACCCACCCAAAAAACAACCCAAAACCACCACACCCCACACAAAACCCCCCCCCCCCCAACCACCCCAACCACCTCACTTCAAACTCTCTCTATCACAAAACAAAAACCCCCCAAACACCCCAACCCCAAAAACAAATTACAACAAAAACAAAAAACAACACACAACCCCAACCACCCCCCCCACAAAAACACCACCCCTACAAAAACCCACCCAAAAAAACACCCAAAAAAACCCCAAAAAAACACCTTACCAAAAAACATCCCCCACAATCCCTTCCACCCTTCTTCCCCAAACCCCCATAAACCCAACACCATACCCCACATACACCAAACCACAAAAAAAACACACACCAACACAAACACCAACCCAAAACCCCCCAACACCAAACACACACAACCCACACCCTAAACACACCCCCCCCACACCCAACAACAACCCACCCCCCCCCCCCCCCCCCCCCCCCCCCCCCCCCCCCCCCCCCCCCCCCCCCCCCCCCCCCCCCCCCCCCCCCCCCCCCCCCCCCAAAACCCCCCCAAAACCCCAACCCCAAAAAAAACCACCCAAATCCCCCACCCCAAAACTACCCCCCCACACCCCACACAATCCCCACAACACCACCACCCCCTCCCCCATCAATAACTATTATACCAACCAAACCACATAAACCCAACCCAACAAAAATACAAAAACCAAACAAACATCTAATACCCCATATAACCAAACCCCCCAATCCAAACCATATTAAATACCCATACAAAAACAACCCCCCCAACAAAACCCCCAAACTCCAATCAAAAACACAAAAAAACCCCCCATACCAAACACAAACCCCCCCCACCCACAACCACCCCAAACACAATACAACACACCACAAAACACCCAACCACCACAAAACCCCCTAAACACACCCCCAAACCAAACAACCCCCCACAAAAAATCACCAAATAAAAAACACCCAAAAAAAAAACCCAAAACATAACCCCTCAAATACACCCCCACCAAAACCCCCCAAAACCCCAACCCAAACACAAAATCCCTAACATCAAACCCCCAAAACATAACACCCCAAACCCCCCTCCCAATACCCCCCCCCCCCCCTTCCAACAAACAAAAACACCCCCAAACACAAACACCCCCATCCCCCCCCTCCCCACACACTTACCCCCACAATATACCTTCCCCCTATTAATCCCCCCCCATAACCCACACATCAACCTTAATCTTATCACATCAAATTTCCCCACCATCTCATCCACATCTCTCACCCCCACCCACACCCCTTCACACAAAACCCCCCCCCTCCCCAACAACTCCTAACCTCACAATACATATCCTCCTCAAAATAAACATATAATTAAATCCCATAAACCCCCCCCCCCCCTCCCCCCCCCCATATACATCTACTTAAACCCTTTATACCCCCAAACCCCCCCCCACCCCACTTACCCCACATACATCCATACCCATCTCTTCTATCCTTTCATTATAATCAAATTTTTCAAATCATCAGCCTATATAACTCAACCCACTACCTTATATATTCTTCCATCCCCCCCCAATCCAATCCCAATACCCTCTCATAACTTATCCCAATAACATACCCCATCCCCCCACCCACCACCCCAAAACAACCAACCCAACCACACCAAATACTACCTACCCAAAAAAAATCCCAACCTCCCCCCCTACATATTCTCAACAACCTCATAAAAAACCATACCCCCCAACTCCAATCATACTCCCATCCATACCCACACCACCCACCTAACTAATACCCCCAACACCCACCCAAACAATAACCTTAACACAAACAAAACACCCCAACACCAACCCACCAACTCCCACAAAAACCTAACCCCCCCATACACCCTCCCCCCCCCCCCCTAAATTAACATCCCCATCCCTACCCCCTCCATCCCAATCACCCACATCTCCCCCCCCCCCCAATCTTATCATACCCCATCCTCCAAAAATATCTCCACCAAACCCCCCACCTTACCACATATAACTCATCCTATCCTATCCCTCCAACAACCATACCACTACCCCCTATACATAAATAACTATTTCCCACAAATACCACCCACAAAATAACCCTTCTAAACTCACATATACCTAACCCCTCCCAATCACCCCCCCCCCTTCCGCTCCCCTACCCCCCTACTTCCCCCCCCCCCCCCCCCCTCCCCCCCCCAACCATCCCTCCAACTATAACCACCACCTATACCTACACCACTCAAAACCCCACCAATTTATAATATACACAACTCTAAACCCAACACCAATAACCCAAACCCATCACCATCCACCCCCTCCCACTAACCAACAACCAAAACTCATATCCCCAACTCACACCCACATACCCCTTACACACCCACCAAACAATTACCTACCAATACCCCCTCCACCAACCCCACCACCCACCCATTCTTCCCTCATTCTTATCCATCCCAACCATCCCAAACTACATCATCATAACCCTCACTTCACACACCATACAAAATCATCAATCTAATTCCCCAAAACCACCTACACTAGCCATAACACAACACAATATCATATCTCACCACCCAAACACACCCCATATCATCCACCTCATCCAAAACCCCTCCTTTCTACACCCTTCACCCACCACAACACAATACCCCCACACAATTTTTCCCTAACCCTACTCAAATCAATTCATACAATAATCTATTTCCCTATAACAACACACAACCAAAACCACCAACACCTTATAATAATAATCTCTCTCACTCTCTCCCCCAAAACACATCCTCCCCACCCCTTCCCACCCCAACAAAAACCAAACCCCCTAACAAAAAAAAACCACAACCTCAACATTTCACAAACACTTCCCTCCTATTTTCCATACCTAAATCACACCTTAACACTACCATCTTCTCCCCCTCCCCCTCACATATCCCATTACCCAAACAACAATCACCCAAACAACCACCATCCACAACTTCCCTTACAAACAACACACACAATTCACCACCACCACAACACCATTCTCACCTATATCAAAACACACCTCAAACCACCTAAATAACATACTAAAAAACAATCTAAATACACATTCTTACCTCAAAACCAATACAATAATCTCCTTACACTAAAAACTCAACAAAACCCCTCTCACACCCAAACACATACCTATTATATTTATAACTCCAACTCCAAAAACAACCATACCAAATTACCACCCACACACCCCCCCCCCCTATAAAAACCCACTTCAACATCACCATACCCCAATCAATAATAACCCTTCCCAAACAACACCTTCTCAAAATATATATCTATCAATATTTATAAATATAAATATATAAACACCATAATTCCAAAATCCAAATAATAATCTCCTCTCAATAAATCCCTTTAACCCATTCACTTTTCCTCTCACCATCCTCTCACATTCAACAATCCCTCATACCCCCCCTCCCCCACCTCCCAATTCCAAACCCCTATCTTCACCTCCAAACCCCAACCAACCATCATCACCAACCTACCCTGACAAAATATCACAACTTTCCCCCACACCTACAAACCAAATTAACCTATTCCCACCACAATATTTAAATCTCCCACATTCACCCAAACATTCAAATAACCAAACCAAAACCTCCCACCAAAATATATCATCAACCAACAAACCACATAACCAAAATCTAAAAATTTACTATACTTATCTGATAAACACCACATCACAACTATAACTATAAAAACTAACATTTATTTATAATTTTTACAAACTCACTAAAAACTTATCAATCCCAACCAACACCCACCCCTACAAATAAACCCTTCCCCCCCCTCCTATCACCATTCCCAATCATTTAATACACACCTATCTCCCCCCATTTACCAACACCAATCAAATCAACATACCTACCTCCCTTAAACAAAACAAACTATCCAAAACCCTCCCCCTTTACCCCACCCTTCAAACCCCTACCTCTACCCTCTAAATAAAACAAACACCCCCTATACTCATTCTCTCCCCCCATCTCCACCCCCCCCCCTCCCACCCCCCCCACCAACAAACAAAACAACACCACAATACCACAAAATATTAACAATTTTCCCAATTCTCCCCCCTATTCCCAACATCCCCTTTTCCCCTCCCCCACCCCTCCCCCCCTATTCCCCACCCACTACATTTCCCATAACCACCAAAAAATAATTTCTCCTCACACTCTAAAACACTCTCTAATTTACCCACATCAATCATACATACCATCCCCAACACCCACCCATCACACACAACATACTCTCCTATAAAAACCCCATAATTTTCCACTATATTACATCACAATAATTTATATCTATCTCCCAACTCTAATAATACACCCCACCATCAATCATACATCTCTCCCTTATCAATAATACTCCATATCTACCCCCATACCACCAAAAACCCCACCTACTTCATTCCTCTCACTCACTACAAATCCCCATCCCCCAATTCATCTTCCCCATTATACCTTACCCTCAAATATTCTCTCCCTTACCCCAATTCAATTCCCCCCCCATATTTTTTCTCCTTCCCCTATAATATTCTCAATATCTCCTATTTCCTCCCCTTCACTCTCTAAAAATCCCATCCAACATTAAAATCCTTCCACCCCCACACCTCAATCTTTAAACTCCATAATCTCTAATAACTATTAATACCACATCCCATACCCCCAAAAATACCCACTCAACTCACTCACTCCCAACATACCATTTTACACTCTTCATCCCTAACTACCCTATATTCCATTCCCCCCCTCAATCTTCACTTCCCTCACCCATTCATCTAACTTCCACATAATACCCACACCCCCACAATCCAAAACCTCATTAACCCCCCCCCCATAAACCCATCCACCCCCATCCATAAAAATATATCTAACAACCAAATCACAAATTTCTCTCTTTTCAAAACACTAAAAAAAACCATAACTATCCAAACACCCCCACAATAACCAATACATTCTCCCACAACCTCACCCTAAACACCAAACCCTTCTATTCAACCTCAAATCATCTCCACCCATACACAATATCCCACACTTAACCTTATAAACCATATACTCCAAACACCTACTCACCACAAACACACACACCCCCTTACATACCCAAAACCATAAACCCAACTACATAAACCAAAAACCAAAACACATTCTTATTATTTCCTCAAAAAACTATCCCCCCTATATATTCACACCCCTTAATCCCCCCCCCATCATAACTATCCCATCTTTACCCCACTAAATTCTACCTTCCCACAAATATAAAATTCTTTATTTCCCTATCATCCTTCCCTCCCCACCCCCCACCCCCACCTTATCCCCCATCATACTATCCCCTTCCAATCTCTCATCATACCCACCACCTAACCCAAACTAACATCCTTCTTACATTATCATAAATCTTCCATCCATACTTTCAACTACCCCATCCTCCTCACCCAAAACCAATCTTCCCCACCCTACACCATTTTTTCCCCCTCCACCCACCCCTCTACATAAATCATACACACCATACATATCAATCACCACCCATCCTCAAAAATTCTTCTAAACCCTTCATAATATCCTAACCCCATCAACCTCTCCCCTCTTCCCCATTTTCAAACCCCCTTATAACTCCAACCACCAAACCCACCCCCCCTAATCCCATAATCCATTAATAAAAACACATAATATCCAAACCCCAATTCAACTAAATCAATCCTAATATATCCAATCTCAAAAACCATAACACACCACTAACCTTTCCAAACCCAATACTTACCAATATCAAATTTCCCATATTTCTTATCCCCCACATTTTCCTATTTCCACACCCCCCCACACACCACCCCCCAAAAATATCAACCCCCATATAAATTTCATACCAAACAATCCCTCCTACACCCCACACCAACCCCATTAACATAAATCAAACTAATTCCCCCTCCACACCCCAACCCTCCAAACATATCCATTTCCTCATCAACCCAATCACTACAAAACCAAATTCATCTTCCATCAATAATAAACATACCTATTAAATTCACATAATAAAAACATTTCAAATTACATACATTACATACTATACACATTTTTTTTAATTCTACCACAATAATTCAACCCACACCCCAACAACACACCAACCTCCACTATTAAACCCCAAAATCAACACAACCCCACCTCCCTTACCATACTACCCCTCATCAAATCCCTTTCATACCCCCCTCTCTAATAACAATTCACAATACATTCATTCATCCATCAACCCAAAAAACCATAACTCACTCAAAAAACAATCCAACTTCTACATCAATATCATAACCCCCAAACCTCACCATACAAATAACACAACCTCTTCACACACCCCAACTTTAAATCCCCTATTCCCCCCTAACATTCAAACCCTATTCCAAAACACATACATTACATCACAACCACACCCTTATCCCACCCCCCTCCCTCCCACCCTAAACATACCAAACCCCCATAATTAAAACCCTCAAAAACCCCCCCCCATTCCTATCCCCCCATTCTACCATATCCCACCACATAACCAACCCCCCTCCCCCCCATAAAAATATCATTTTTTTTCACTCTCACTCCCCTTTCTCCCATCCCCAACACCACCCTTCCACCTCAACATCTATATTCCATTCCACCCCAAAAATACTATTAGTACCCTATTCCCCCCCCCCCCATCTCCATTTTAGACAAAAATAAAAATCTAAACCAATCAAAGCCACGGAGCTCTCTTGTAAGACCGGCTGCTAATTTCAGGGATATCTCTGTTCAAAGATTAAAAACAATTGGGACTCTCTTGAAACATGAGCTCATGAGGGGACGGAACGGGGACGCAGAAGATTAGGAGAGAGAAAGAGCGGACTGATAGGGAACAAAAAGTGTTGGCTGGGTCTACAGCCTCAGTCCTGGGTCTACAGCCTCAGTCCTGGGTCTTACAGCCTCAGTCCTGGGTCTACAGCCTCAGTCCTGGGTCTACAGCCTCAGTCCTGGGTCTACAGCCTCAGTCCTGGGTCTACAGCCTCAGTCCTGGGTCTACAGCCTCAGTCCTGGGTCTACAGCCTCAGTCCTGGGTCTACAGCCTCAGTCCTGGGTCTACAGCCTCAGTCCTGGGTCTACAGCCTCAGTCCTGGGGTCTACAGCCTCAGTCCTGGGTCTACAGCCTCAGTCCTGGGTCTACAGCCTCAGTCCTGGGTCTACAGCCTCAGTCCTGGTCTACAGCCTCAGTCCTGTGTCTACAGCCTCAGTCCTGGGTCTACAGCCTCAGTCCTGGGTCTACAGCCTCAGTCCTGGGTCTACAGCCTCAGTCCTGGGTCTACAGCCTCAGTCCTGGGTCTACAGCCTCAGTCCTGGATCTACAGCCTCAGTCCTGGGTCTACAGCCTCAGTCCTGGGTCTACAGCCTCTGATCCGCGTTTACACTTCACTATTCAGGACCAGTGTTTACAAAGTGGATAACGACACCATTTACGCCGTCGTTGATGGTTTAGAGGCGGCGCCGGAGAAGTCACGCTACAGTCAGAGAGCTACTGTTAGACACACTGGAAAAAAACCAGGTGTGTCTGTCACTCGCTGGGTGTTTGGCCGCTAGTAGCGGTCTCTCTCGCATTGGTCTCTCTCCGTATGGGGTTCTATTATGCGGTCATAGAGTAATTGGTTGTGTCCGAGACGTTTAGGGGGCGATGGGGGGGAAGCCTGTGGAGGGGAGTCGTGTGGGAGGAGAGGAGAGAGACGCGGAGGAGGGCTCTAGTCGGGGGGTGAGCTCTTGGTGTATCGCGAAGGGATCTCTGCAGAGAGGGTTCTTCTCGCTGGCTTTAGGTGGTGTGCTGGAGCGGTGGAGTAGAGGGATAGGGGGGAGGAGAGAGACAAAGCAGGTTGGGGGAGAGAGTAGGGGTAGGGGGGAGGGGGTGATGTCAGCGAGGTGGGGGGATGGGAGAGAGGGGGAAGAGAGATGGTGGGGAGAGAGAGGGGAAGTGCATGTGGGGATCGAGGAAGAGAGTGGTGGAGAGAGCGTGGAGGGTGGAGAGAGAGGGGAGAGCGGCTCGCGGGAGACACGCGAGTCTGGACAGCGCTCATGGGCGCGCGCGGGGCGGACGATCGAAGGGCAGGCGCTCGTGGGGCGCGAGGCGGGCCGCTGGCGGCGAGCGGGCGCGAGCTCGAGGAGCTCGGCGCGGGAGTCGCGGGGGATCTCTGAGAGACGGGGGGAGCGAGACTGGGCAAGCCGGGTCGATCTCGGGTGGCGAGCGGGGCGCGAGCAGGGGGCTGCGCGGGTCGGATCCTCTGGTCGCAGCGAGCCTGTGTCGCGCGCTGGTCGGCATACGCGGGGTCGCCTCTGCGGGTCACTCTCTCGGTCGCAGAGAAACGCTGGGGGAGTAGAGACGTCGCGCGGGTCTGAATGCGGGGCGGCGCGCGGGGCTGGCTCGGAGACGGGGAGAGAGTCTGGGGCGCGATCGGGGTGCCGAGCTGGGAGCTCTCTTGTGTCTCTCTGGTCTCTCTCTGGTCTCTCTGGTCTCTCTCTGTCTCTCTCTGGTCTCTCTGGTCTCTCTCTGGTCTCTCTGGTCTCTCTCTGGTCTCTCTCTGGTCTCTCTCTGGTCTCTCTCTGGTCTCTCTCTGGTCTTTTTCTGGTCTCTCTCTGGTCTCTCTCTGGTCTCTCTCTGGTCTCTCTCTGGTCTCTCCGGCTCTGGTCTCTCTCTGGTCTCTCTCTGGTCTCTCTCTGGTCTCTCTCTCTGGTCTCTCTCTGGTCTCTCTCTGGTCTCTCTCTGGTCTCTCTGGTCTCTCTCTGGTCTCTCTCTGGGTCTCTCTGGTCTCTCTCTGGTCTCTCTGGTCTCTCTCTGGTCTCTCTGGTCTCTCTCTGGTCTCTCTCTGGTCTCTCTGGTCTCTCTCTGGTCTCTCTCTGGTCTCTCTCTGGTCTCTCTGGTCTCTCTCTGGTCTCTCTCTGGTCTCTCTCTGGTCTCTCTGGTCTCTCTCTGGTCTCTCTGGTCTCTCTCTGGTCTCTCTGGTCTCTCTCTGGTCTCTCTCTGGTCTCTCTGGTCTCTCTCTGGTCTCTCTGGTCTCTCTCTGGTCACGCACTGGTTGCCCCTACTCTCTGGTCCTCGCTCGGGTCGCTCTCAGGTCGCTCGCGGGACTCTCTGCTCTGTCATCTTTCACATGACACCACCTTGTCTCATCCATCATCCATCTCTCTGCCCTCCTCATCTCCCCTCCTCCTCCTCCTCCTCTTCCTCCTCCTCCCCCCCTCCTCCTCCTCCTTGTCCTCCTCCTCCCCCTCCCTCTCCTCTCCTCCACCTCTTTCTCCATCTCTTCCTTTTTTCTTCAAGACAAACAATGAAACAAAATCCTTCTCTAAGTCATTCCACAGCCCCCTCTGCACACCGCCTCCGTCTGTTTAGAGCCGTGTGTTTGTGAAGAGGCAGGGGGGAGGCAGGGGGGAGGCAGGGGGGAGGCGGGGGGAGGCAGGGGGGAGACAGGAGAGAGGCAGGGGGGAGACAGGGGGGAGACAGGAGAGAGGCAGGGGGGAGACAGGAGAGAGGCAGGGGGGAGGCAGGAGAGAGGCAGGGGGGAGACAGGGGGGAGACAGGAGAGAGGCGGGGGGGGAGACAGGAGAGAGGCAGGGGGGAGGCAGGAGAGAGGCAGGGGGGAGACAGGAGAGAGGCAGGGGGGAGGCAGGAGAGAGGCAGGGGGGAGACAGGAGAGAGGCGGGGGGGAGACAGGAGAGAGGCAGGGGGGAGACAGGAGAGAGGCAGGGGGGAGGCAGGAGAGAGGCAGGGGGGAGACAGGGGGGAGACAGGAGAGAGGCAGGGGGGAGACAGGAGAGAGGCAGGGGGGAGGCAGGAGAGAGGCAGGGGGGAGGCAGGAGAGAGGCAGGGGGGAGGCAGGAGAGAGGCGGGGGAGGCAGGAGAGAGGTAGGGGGGAGGCAGGAGAGAGGCAGGGGGGAGGCAGGAGAGAGGCAGGGGGGAGGCAGGAGAGAGGCAGGGGGGAGACAGGAGAGAGGCAGGGGGGAGGCAGGAGAGAGGCAGGAGAGAGGCAGGGGGGAGACAGGAGAGAGGCAGGGGGGAGGCAGGAGAGAGGCAGGGGGGAGGCAGGAGAGAGGCAGGGGGGAGGCAGGAGAAAGGCAGGAGAGAGGCAGGAGAGAGGCAGGGGGGAGACAGGAGAGAGGCAGGGGGGAGACAGGAGAGAGACAGGGGGAGACAGGAGAGAGGCAGGGGGGAGACAGGAGAGAGGCGGGGGGAGACAGGGGGGAGGCAGGAGAGAGGCGGGGGGGAGACAGGAGAGAGGCAGGGGGGAGGCAGGAGAGAGGCAGGGGGGAGGCAGGAGAGAGGCAGGGGGGAGGCAGGAGAAAGGCAGGAGAGAGGCAGGAGAGAGGCAGGGGGGAGACAGGAGAGAGGCAGGGGGGAGACAGGAGAGAGACAGGGGGAGACAGGAGAGAGGCAGGGGGGAGACAGGAGAGAGGCGGGGGGAGACAGGGGGGAGGCAGGAGAGAGGCGGGGGGAGACAGGGGGGAGGCAGGAGAGAGGCGGGGGGAGACAGGAGAGAGGCAGGGGGGAGGCAGGAGAGAGGCAGGGGGGAGACAGGAGAGAGGCGGGGGGGAGGCAGGAGAGAGGCAGGGGGGAGACAGGAGAGAGGCAGGGGGGAGGCAGGGGGCAGGCAGGGGGGAGGCAGGGGGGAGGCAGGAGAGAGGCGGGGGTGGAGGTGTCCACGGGGGAGAAGAAGGGAACACAGCAGAGAGAAAGTGCTTAGCTAGCCTGACTGGAGCTGAGGCTGACAGAGGCATCCGTCACTGTCAGGACGATGTGGACAGGGGAGCGTGGCGAGGGGGGGGGTTCGCAGCGTGGGGATCATGTTGAGGGGGGGGGGGGGGGGGGGGGCATGGCGAGGGGGGGGGGTTCGCAGCGTGGGGATCATGTTGAGGGAGGGGGGGGGCATGGCGTGGGGAGGGGGCCGTGGCGAGGGGCTGGAGAAACTAACTTTTCACAGGTTTTGATGCTAATGTTTTAGCACAGACTGGATATACGGTGGATATCATTTATACATGTTTTTCCATATATTTTCTACTTATTCATTATTCATTACATGTAAATACTAAATCAAATACTCTCAGGATCATGTTTAAAGCACAGAGTGTATATTTGGAGAGGACTGACCGAGTGCGACATCACCTCTGCGTTAGCCCAATGCGGAAGAGACATGAGCTAGCTGTAGCCAACTTCCTTATCTGGGCATTTGTTCTAGCAACGTTAGCTTAGCGCCGTAACAGAGGCAGACGTGTTGCTAAGACGGTTGCTAAGGCGAGCTGGAGTTTCCTTATATGGTCATATCTGGATTTACAAAGACACTACCACAACATAATCAGCAGGATCACAGAGAGCGGTGAAGGTGATGTCACACAAACATTACTTTGACATGGAGCCAAACTTCTCTACTGGCTTTAACTAAGCTAGCGCGTTAGCATTGTCCATCCTGTCAGACCTCTGAAGCTAAGCATTTCCCAGACTGCCTTGTGGTTAATGCTCGGCCGTGATGGGTCGAGAAGCCTCCGCCTACTTCCCCCAGAATGCCGTGTGCTTCGGGCTCGGCTTTTCTTCCTGTTTTTTTCTAACAGAACTCACAAAAATTATCAAAAATTGTGTCTTGAGTGTCCAGAAAAGTGCTAAATAAAACCGATGTATTGTTATTGTTATTGTTGTCGTTGTCCTCTACAGTCTACAGTTTAAACTTCAGAGGTGTCGTTCTTCTTCTGTGTGAGTGCTGGTCGTGGTCAGCTGAAGGACACAGAGCGTTTATGGTCCTCCCCGGAGCCATAACTCTCTGGTCGGTTACATTTACAGCGATTTCTCTCTATTACAACCACGGCACCAATCTGACCAAGCCCCGCCCACTCTGCGCCAATCAAAGTCAGCCCCGCCCCCACAGCACTGTCCAGGGTCCTTCATGGTACGTGCATAACGGAGATGAGAGAACGTCGTTACTATCACTGAGTAATGAACCCGAGCGAACTGCAGAGAGAGCGCCACCATCCACAAGAACTGATCACAGAGACTGCAACGAAACCAAATCTGGACTCATGAGAAGGTCTCTCTCTAAGATCTTGCTCTGGTCTGTCTCTGGTTTGTCTCTGGTTTGTCTCTGGTCTGTCTCTGGTCTGTCTCTGGTCTGTCTCTGGTCTGTCTCTGGTCTGACTCTGGTCTCTTTCTGGTCTGTCTCTGGTCATTTTCTGGTCTCTCTCTGGTCTGTCTCTGGTCTGTCTCTGGTCCCTCTCTGGTCTCTCTCTGGTCTCTCTGGTCTCTCTCTGGTCTCTCTCTGGTCTCTCTGGTCTCTCTCTGGTCTCTCTCTGGTCTCTCTCTGGTCCCTCTCTGGTCTCTCTCATGTCTCTCTCTGGTCTCTCTGGTCTCTCTCTGGTCTCTCTCTGGTCTCTCTCTGGTCCCTCTCTGGTCTCTCTCATGTCTCTCTCTGGTCTCTCTCTGGTCTCTCTCTGGTCTCTCTCTGGTCTGTCTCTGGTCTCTCTCTGGTCTCTCTCTGGTCTCTCTGGTCGCTCTCTGGTCTCTCTCTCTGGTCTCTCTCTGGTCTCTCTGGTCTCTCTCTGGTCTCTCTGGTCTCTCTCTGGTCTCTCTCTGGTCTCTCTCTGGTCTCTCTGGTCTCTCTCTGGTCTCTCTCTGGTCTCTCTCTGGTCTCTCTCTGGTCTCTCTCTGGTCTCTCTCTGGTCTCTCTCTGGTCTCTCTCTGGTCTCTCTCTCTGGTCTCTCTCTGGTCTCTCTCTGGTCTCTCTCTGGTCTCTCTCTGGTCTCTCTCTCTCTGGTCTCTCTCTCTGGTCTCTCTCTGGTCTCTCTCTGGTCTCTCTCTGGTCTCTCTCTGGTCTCTCTCTGGTCTCTCTGGTCTCTCTCTGGTCTCTCTCTGGTCTCTCTCTGGTCTCTCTGGTCTCTCTCTGGTCTC
>OZ035839.1:36778743-36801243 GCA_964034765.1 Knipowitschia caucasica
CTCTCTCTCTCTCTCTCTCTCCTGTGTGAATCCTCTCTCTCTCTCTCTCTCCTGTGTGTGTCCTCTCTCTCTCTCTCTCTCTCCTGTGTGTATCCTCTCTCTCTCTCTCTCCTGTGTGTATCCTCTCTCTCTCTCTCTTTCTCTCCTGTGTGTATCCTCTCTCTCTCTCTCTCTCGCCGCTCTCTCGTTCCAGTCCTCCTCTCGTCTGTCATTGTGCGTAGATCAAACAGTTGTGTAGCTGTTGTGTTTGCATCGGCCACATCTAATCCTTCTCAAAATACTATGTTTCCCACATGGTTTATTCATGAGTCCTGGGCGCAAAAACAAACACACACAGACACACACACAGACACAGAGAGACACACACACACACACACACACACACACACACACAGACACACACACAGACACACACACACAGACACACACACAGACACAGACACACACACACACACACACACACACAGACACACACACACAGAGACACACACACACACAGAGACACACACTAATATTGTTTTTGAGTCATATGTGGCTGAAACACATTGTGTACAGAGTGTGTTGTACTTCCAGACGAAGGGGGTTTGTGTGTTCGTCCTTTTACCATAACCCATTGTGTCTGTCTGAAGGTGCTTTCAGACCGGCAACGCTGAAACCATAGACTGTAAATATAAACGGACAGAGTCACGCCTATCTCCACCGTTCTAACTAATGGGCCAAAAAATGTGCTCTACTGGAGCAATCCAAAATGGCCGCGAGTGGTCCCGCCCACAAGAAAACTGTGAAAAAACGCATCTGTGCATGCGTCAGCCGGAGAGAGCTCCATTCATTTGAACGAGCGACTTCTAAAGTCCACAGCGACTAAACTAGACTGGTCCAGAACACTCAGCATTGACACACATGTGGAACGGAGCTTTGGGCCAAGAGCCAACTTTGGACCATCCTGTAAAGACGTTTTCGAGAGGTAAGAAGATGCTATGTGTTAGCATCGGCTAATTCTTATTCCAGGTCCACCCCCCCAGGCCCGGGGTGGTACTGCAGCATGTCAGCGCACGTCATTTTGGACACTTTTGAGCCGGGACCCGCCCCCACTGGCTGAAACGCACGTTCTCTTGTTTTCAGACCAGAGGTCCGGCCAGCGCCGGAAGTAGCCGGCTCTGATGCTAACAGAGTTTAGCTAGAGTCTTCTGTGTAAAGATCTCCAATAGCTTTGCAGGGTCTCTGTGTCTGAGACCTCCCACGGACTTTATATAACAGCAGTATGTGTTCACGGAGGTGACTTTATATAACAGCAGTATGTGTTCATGGAGGTGACTTTATATAACAGCAGTATGTGTTCACAGAGGTGACTTTATATAACAGCAGTATGTGTTCACGGAGGTGACTTTATATAACAGTAGTATGTGTTCATGGAGGTGACTTTATATAACAGCTGTATGTGTTCACGGAGGTGACTTTATATAACAGTAGTATGTGTTCATGGAGGTGACTTTATATAACAGCAGTATGTGTTCATGGAGGTGACTTTATATAACAGCAGTATGTGTTCATGGAGGTGACTTTATATAACAGCAGTATGTGTTCACAGAGGTGACTTTATATAACAGCTGTATGTGTTCACGGAGGTGACTTTATATAACAGTAGTATGTGTTCATGGAGGTGACTTTATATAACAGCAGTATGTGTTCATGGAGGTGACTTTATATAACAGTAGTATGTGTTCACGGAGGTGACTTTATATCAGTGTATTTCAACCTTTTTTGATCCAAGGCACACTTTTTTCATTCAAAAAATCTTGCGGCACACCTCCAGGAAAAAATGTAAACATATATAATATACATACTCTATGTGAGATCAATAAAGTATTATCTTATCTTATAATATATATACTCTGTAGCCTATATTCACAATATACAGTTATTCTCATCAAAGTGCTTAAGCCCAGGCCTTGACATTAATCTTTATTTCATATTTCTCAATACAATGAGTTAACAAGAGTTTGGGAATAAAGTGGCACTAACTGTGTGGAAAAAAAAACAAAGAAAATCCACTCTGTCAAAATAGTCAAATAATAACTCAGGGGGCTCTTAAGTAAATAACATGCATTGTTAGTGCATGGGGAAAATGTAGGTATCCAAGCTTTAAATTCAGGAGTTTTGGATAAGGGACACCTCCTGAACACGAGTCCATGGTTCTGTCCGGTCCGCATGTCTATGGTTCTGTCCACACAACTGTGGTCTGCGCTCGGTACCCAGTTCAGAAGTGCGTTCGCATGAGCTGTTGTACAAAAATTGTACATTTCATAGTTAAACGACTACAACGCGGCCACAGCTGCCCCGGGGCAGAGCAGAGGATGTGAATCCTGTTCAGAAACGGCATAATTCATTTTCAAAAACGTCTCTATCACTTTCACTTGTCACTCGCCACAAAGCTCTTGTCTCGCTCCCTCCCACATTTGTTGGTCGCATCCAATTTTACCTTTCTCGCCACAATGCTCCCACTACCTGTTACGTCCAGTGGTTGCATCCAATGTTTCAGTTTCAAAGTACTTAGCAATCTGCTGCCATCTACTGATATGAAAAAGTATTACATGGTTACTCCACAGTTCAAAACAAGTCACCGCTCGCCAACAGCGAAATGCAGTTATTTTTAGACAAAGTAGATGAATTTTTCACGGCACACCAGACAATATCATACGGCACACTAGTGTGCCGCGGCACAGTGGTTGAAAAACACTGCTTTATATAACAGCAGTATGTGTTCACGGAGGTGACTTTATATAACAGCAGTATGTGTTCACGGAGGTGACTTTATATAACAGCAGTATGTGTTCACGGTGACTTTATATAACAGCAGTATGTATTCACGGAGGTGACTTTATATAACAGCAGTATGTGTTCACGGAGGTGACTTTATATAACAGCAGTATGTGTTCACAGAGGTGACTTTATATAACAGCAGTATGTGTTCACGGAGGTGACTTTATATAACAGCAGTATGTGTTCACGGAGGTGACTTTATATAACAGCAGTATGTGTTCATGGAGGTGACTTTATATAACAGTAGTATGTGTTCACGGAGGTGACTTTATATAACAGCAGTATGTGTTCACGGAGGTGACTTTATATAACAGCAGTATGTGTTCACGGAGGTGACTTTATATAACAGCAGTATGTGTTCACAGAGGTGACTTTATATAACAGCTGTATGTGTTCACGGAGGTGACTTTATATAACAGCAGTATGTGTTCATGGAGGTGACTTTATATAACAGCAGTATGTGTTCACGGAGGTGACTTTATATAACAGCAGTATGTGTTCATGGAGGTGACTTTATATAACAGCTGTATGTGTTCACGGAGGTGACTTTATATAACAGTAGTATGTGTTCATGGAGGTGACTTTATATAACAGCAGTATGTGTTCATGGAGGTGACTTTATATAACAGTAGTATGTGTTCACGGAGGTGACTTTATATCAGTGTATTTCAACCTTTTTTGATCCAAGGCACACTTTTTTCATTCAAAAAATCTTGCGGCACACCTCCAGGAAAAAATGTAAACATATATAATATACATACTCTATGTGAGATCAATAAAGTATTATCTTATCTTATAATATATATACTCTGTAGCCTATATTCACAATATACAGTTATTCTCATCAAAGTGCTTAAGCCCAGGCCTTGACATTAATCTTTATTTCATATTTCTCAATACAATGAGTTAACAAGAGTTTGGGAATAAAGTGGCACTAACTGTGTGGAAAAAAAAACAAAGAAAATCCACTCTGTCAAAATAGTCAAATAATAACTCAGGGGGCTCTTAAGTAAATAACATGCATTGTTAGTGCATGGGGAAAATGTAGGTATCCAAGCTTTAAATTCAGGAGTTTTGGATAAGGGACACCTCCTGAACACGAGTCCATGGTTCTGTCCGGTCCGCATGTCTATGGTTCTGTCCACACAACTGTGGTCTGCGCTCGGTACCCAGTTCAGAAGTGCGTTCGCATGAGCTGTTGTACAAAAAATTGTACATTTCATAGTTTAAACGACTACAACGCGGCCACAGCTGCCCCGGGGCAGAGCAGAGGATGTGAATCCTGTTCAGAAACGGCATAATTCATTTTCAAAAACGTCTCTATCACTTTCACTTGTCACTCGCCACAAAGCTCTTGTCTCGCTCCCTCCCACATTTGTTGGTCGCATCCAATTTTTACCTTTCTCGCCACAATGCTCCCACTACCTGTTACGTCCAGTGGTTGCATCCAATGTTTCAGTTTCAAAGTACTTAGCAATCTGCTGCCATCTACTGATATGAAAAAGTATTACATGGTTACTCCACAGTTCAAAACAAGTCACCGCTCGCCAACAGCGAAATGCAGTTATTTTTAGACAAAGTAGTATCACGTCCCTGCTGTGTGCCTGTACCTGTGTCTTCAGGCTCGCCGTACCGAGATAAGATCACCATAGCGATCCTCCAGCTGCAGGAGGAGGGGAAGCTGCACATGATGAAGGAGAAGTGGTGGCGAGGGAACGGCTGCCCGGAGGAGGAGAGCAAAGAGGCGAGCGCTCTGGGCGTCCAGAACATCGGCGGCATCTTCATCGTGCTCGCCGCCGGCCTCGTCCTGTCCGTGTTCGTGGCGGTGGGAGAAGTGCTCTACAAGTCCAAGCAGAACGCCCACATGGAGAAGGTAAACACGCTAGCTCTACAATGCTAACAAAGACTGTCTGCAGAGGTCGGCACCAGATCATACACGGAATCGGGACGAAACCGGAAGTAACGATCGTACTTTTGAATTCGTTTTAGACTAAAAAGTCCTTCAATAGTGACTGGTTAAGTTTTAGCTAGGTGTCTGAGTAAGATGGTTAAGGTTAGGCATAAATCTCTCTCTGGTTTCTCTCTGGTCTCTCTCTGGTCTCTCTCTGGTCTCTCTCTCTGGTCTCTCTCTGGTTTCTCTCTGGTCTCTCTCTGGTCTCTCTCTGGTCTCTCTCTCTGGTCTCTCTCTGGTCTCTCTCTGGTCTCTCTCTGGTCTCTCTCTGGTCTCTCTCTCTGGTCTCTCTCTGGTCTCTCTCTCTGGTCTCTCTCTGGTTTCTCTCTGGTCTCTCTCTGGTCTCTCTCTGGTCTCTCTCTCTGGTCTCTCTCTGGTCTCTCTCTGGTCTCTCTCTGGTCTCTCTCTCTGGTCTCTCTCTGGTTTCTCTCTGGTCTCTCTCTCTGGTCTCTCTCTGGTCTCTCTCTGGTCTCTCTCTGGTCTCTCTCTCTGGTCTCTCTCTCTGGTCTCTCTCTGGTCTCTCTCTCTCTGGTCTCTCTCTCTGGTCTCTCTCTGGTCTCTCTCTCTCTGGTCTCTCTCTGGTCTCTCTCTGGTCTCTCTCTGGTCTCTCTCTCTGGTCTCTCTCTCTGGTCTCTCTCTGGTTTCTCTCTGGTCTCTCTCTGGTCTCTCTCTGGTCTCTCTCTCTGGTCTCTCTCTGGTCTCTCTCTGGTCTCTCTCTGGTCTCTCTCTGGTCTCTCTCTCTGGTCTCTCTCTCTGGTCTCTCTCTGGTTTCTCTCTGGTCTCTCTCTGGTCTCTCTCTGGTCTCTCTCTCTGGTCTCTCTCTGGTCTCTCTCTGGTCTCTCTCTCTGGTCTCTCTCTGGTTTCTCTCTGGTCTCTCTCTGGTCTCTCTCTGGTCTCTCTCTGGTCTCTCTCTGGTCTCTCTCTCTGGTCTCTCTCTGGTCTCTCTCTGGTCTCTCTCTGGTCTCTCTCTGGTCTCTCTCTGGTCTCTCTCTCTGGTCTCTCTCTGGTCTCTCTCTGGTCTCTCTCTGGTCTCTCTCTCTGGTCTCTCTCTGGTTTCTCTCTGGTCTCTCTCTCTGGTCTCTCTCTGGTCTCTCTCTGGTCTCTCTCTGGTCTCTCTCTCTGGTCTCTCTCTCTGGTCTCTCTCTGGTCTCTCTCTCTCTGGTCTCTCTCTCTGGTCTCTCTCTGGTCTCTCTCTGGTCTCTCTCTGGTCTCTCTCTCTGGTCTCTCTCTGGTCTCTCTCTCTCTGGTCTCTCTCTCTGGTCTCTCTCTGGTCTCTCTCTCTCTGGTCTCTCTCTCTGGTCTCTCTCTGGTCTCTCTCTGGTCTCTCTCTCTGGTCTCTCTCTCTGGTCTCTCTCTGGTCTCTCTTTGGTCTCTCTCTCTCTGGTCTCTCTCTGGTCTCTCTCTCTGGTCTCTCTCTGGTCTCTCTCTGGTCTCTCTCTCTGGTCTCTCTCTCTGGTCTCTCTCTGGTCTCTCTTTGGTCTCTCTCTCTCTGCTCTCTCTCTCTGGTCTCTCTCTCTGGTCTCTCTCTGGTCTCTCTCTCTCTGGTCTCTCTCTCTGGTCTCTCTCTGGTCTCTCTCTGGTCTCTCTCTCTGGTCTCTCTCTGGTCTCTCTCTCTCTGGTCTCTCTCTCTGGTCTCTCTCTGGTCTCTCTCTCTCTGGTCTCTCTCTCTGGTCTCTCTCTGGTCTCTCTCTGGTCTCTCTCTCTGGTCTCTCTCTCTGGTCTCTCTCTGGTCTCTCTTTGGTCTCTCTCTCTCTGGTCTCTCTCTGGTCTCTCTCTCTGGTCTCTCTCTGGTCTCTCTCTGGTCTCTCTCTCTGGTCTCTCTCTCTGGTCTCTCTCTGGTCTCTCTTTGGTCTCTCTCTCTCTGGTCTCTCTCTCTGGTCTCTCTCTCTGGTCTCTCTCTCTGGTCTCTCTCTCCCTTCCTCCTCCAGCTTCATTTGAATAAACATATATGATATCTCTCTGCACGGCTCCATCTGTAACCGCGGCGACCGCTAATTACCGGACTCCTGTTGATCACTTCTTTAATTATTGACGTGCGACAGAATGAGCTCAGTGCGGAAGTGTGCGAGCCGCGGCGACCGTAACGAGCCCCGGTGCTGTTCTCGTAGCAGGACCTCCGCTTTCGGATTCTAATTTGATGCCAGGATTAATCACAAGACGAGGCCACAGCTTCTGATGGAGTCACTTACAATCAGACAAATTAGCATACGTCGCTCTCAGACACATTAGCATACGTCGCTCTCAGACACATTAGCATACGTCGCTCTCACACCTGAAGTGGAGAGATAGAAGGCTGAAGTTTATTGGAGCGGAGTCGTGTTTCTTTAGTCTAAATGAAAGTTTATTCCGTGTTAATCTGTGACTCTTGGTCCTTCAATAGGAGGATCTTTGTTTACACCCCCGTGCGCATTCGCCCTTCGCACGGTTGGCCCATACTTATGCATGGATTCGAGAGTACTTTTAAAAGACTTAGTGGGCGAACAGCACTGTATATAAGCACTTTAACAATAGCACTGTATATAAGCACTTTAACAACAGCACTGTATATAAGCACTTTAACAATAGCACTGTATATAAGCTCTTTAACAATAGCACTGTATATAAGCACTTTAACAATAGCACTGTATATAAGCACTTTAACAATAGCCCTTTATATAAGCACTTTAACAATAGCACTGTATATAAGCACTTTAACAACAGCACTGTATATAAGCACTTTAACAATAGCACTGTATATAAGCACTTTAACAACAGCACTGTATATAAGCACTTTAACAACAGCACTGTATATAAGCACTTTAACAATAGCACTGTATATAAGCACTTTAACAATAGCACTGTATATAAGCACTTTAACAATAGCACTGTATATAAGCACTTTAACAACAGCACTGTATATAAGCACTTTAACAACGGCACTGTATATAAGCACTTTAACAACAGCACTGTATATAAGCACTTTAACAATAGCACTGTATATAAGCACTTTAACGATAGCACTGTATATAAGCACTTTAACAACAGCACTGTATATAAGCACTTTAACAATAGCACTGTATATAAGCACTTTAACAACAGCACTGTATATAAGCACTTTAACAACAGCACTGTATATAAGCACTTTAACAATAGCACTGTATATAAGCACTTTAACAATAGCACTGTATATAAGCACTTTAACAACAGCACTGTATATAAGCACTTTAACAACAGCACTGTATATAAGCACTTTAACAATAGCACTGTATATAAGCACTTTAACAATAGCACTGTATATAAGCACTTTAACAACAGCACTGTATATAAGCACTTTAACAACGGCACTGTATATAAGCACTTTAACAACAGCACTGTATATAAGCACTTTAACAATAGCACTGTATATAAGCACTTTAACGATAGCACTGTATATAAGCACTTTAACAACAGCACTGTATACAAGCACTTTAACAATAGCACTGTATATAAGCACTTTAACAATAGCACTGTATATAAGCACTTTAACAACAGCACTGTATATAAGCACTTTAACAACAGCACTGTATATAAGCACTTTAACAATAGCACTGTATATAAGCACTTTAACGATAGCACTGTATATAAGCACTTTAACAATAGCACTGTATATAAGCACTTTAACAACAGCACTGTATATAAGCACTTTAACAATAGCACTGTATATAAGCACTTTAACGATAGCACTGTATATAAGCACTTTAACAATAGCACTGTATATAAGCACTTTAACAATAGCACTGTATATAAGCTCTTTAACAATAGCACTGTATATAAGCACTTTAACAACAACACTGTATATAAGCACTTTAACAACAACACTGTATATAAGCACTTTAACGATAGCACTGTATATAAGCACTTTAACAATAGCACTGTATATAAGCACTTTAACGATAGCACTGTATATAAGCACTTTAACAATAGCACTGTATATAAGCACTTTAACAACAGCACTGTATATAAGCACTTTAACAATAGCACTGTATATAAGCACTTTAACAATAGCACTGTATATAAGCACTTTAACAACATCACTGTATATAAGCACTTTAACAATAGCACTTTATATAAGCACTTTAACAATAGCACTGTATATAAGCACTTTAACGTAAGAAGGTCAGAGGAGATAGAAAGACAAGCTAAATATAAGTACTGTATATGAGACCAAACTGAACAAATCCAAAGCCCAGATGACCCTGAGATGACGAGAAACATTGGTCAGACTCACCTCTGTTTTGGCACAGATCTGCTGGGACTGGGACTCTGAGACATTTATTCTTACTTCATAGAAAACCCAGGAAAAATCCATTTCTCACGTTTTTCACCGCGGTAAAGTGGCCCGGAATTTCGCCACGCATTACAAGGTTGTTATTTTTTTGCGGTTCCAGACAGATGTTGTTTTTAGCTTTTTTGTCAAATATGTCTCTTTGAACCTGCTCTATACTCTTGGTCCTTCTATACTTTTGGTTCTTCTATACTCCTGGTCCTTCTATACTCTTGGTTCTTCTATACTCTTGGTCCTTCTATACTCTTGGTTCTTCTATACTCTTGGTTCTTCTATACTCTTGGTCCTTCTATACTCTTCAGTCCTTCTATACTCTTGGTTCTTCTATACTCTTGGTCCTTCTATACTCTTGGTTCTTCTATACTCTTGGTACTTCTATACTCTTGGTCCTTCTATACTCTTGGTCCTTTTATACTCTTGGTCCTTCTATACTCTTGGTTCTTCTATACTCTTGGTCCTTCTATACTCTTTGGTTCTTCTATACTCCTGGTCCTTCTATACTCTTGGTTCTTCTATACTCTTGGTCCTTCTATACTCTTGGTTCTTCTATACTCTTGGTTCTTCTATACTCTTGGTTCTTCTATACTCTTGGTTCTTCTATACTCCTGGTCCTTCTATACTCTTGGTTCTTCTATACTCTTGGTTCTTCTATACTCCTGGTCCTTCTATACTCTTGGTTCTTCTATACTCTTGGTTCTTCTATACTCCTGGTCCTTCTATACTCTTGGTACTTCTATACTCTTGGTCCTTCTATACTCTTGGTCCTTTTATACTCTTGGTCCTTCTATACTCTTGGTTCTTCTATACTCTTGGTCCTTCTATACTCTTGGTTCTTCTATACTCTTGGTCCTTCGATACTCTTGGTCCTTCTATACTCCTGGTCCTTCTATACTCTTGGTTCTTCTATACTCTTGGTCCTTCTATACTCTTGGTTCTTCTATACTCTTGGTTCTTCTATACTCTTGGTTCTTCTATACTCTTGGTCCTTCTATACTCTTTAGACCTTCTATACTCTTGGGTCTTCTATACTCTTGGTCCTTCTATACTCTTGGTTCTTCTATACTCTTGGTCCTTCTATACTCTTGGTCCTTCTATACTCTTGGTCCTTCTATACTCTTGGTCCTTCTATACTCTTGGTTCTTCTTTACTCTTCGCCTGGTAGACCTGACTAAATCTTGCTCCCACAGTCTGTGGATGGGACTAGCATGAAGCTAAATCTGGTGTAGCCATCTTTGTAATGTAAACAAACGTCTTTCATTCATTCATGTGGGACAACATTGTATCATGGAGAAAAGATCGAAAAGAGAAACTGCTGGGACCGATGTAAACCCACTCAGTCCTGTTTAATCCAGTTTCAGTCTGGACCTGCTGAACCCGCTACAGTTTCCAGCTCACTGACATTTGTAACTGTAGAAACCAACATCTGTGCACATTTGAATAAACACAGCCTCTCTTCACCTCCTCCCACGCCACGTCCAAATTAGCTTTAGCATAACACCAGCAGGAAGCCTTTGACTGGAGCATTGGCAGTCGCGCGGCTAAGCATTTTATAGGATTAGCCGAGCGAGAGAGCGCGATGCCAGGAGAGAGCGCTGGAATGATAGCGTGTTGCATAAGAGGCGCTGAGGCTTTTATTACTACAGCTTTTATTGTTTGTGCCTCAGAAGTCCCGGGTTTTACATAATTAGACCAACGACATTTAAGAGTGACTTCTTGGTTCTTCTAAGAGCTCCTCCCCTTGTGGTTGGTCACATGGTTCTTACCTGATGGTGTTGGACTGAGTTCTCCACAACATTTATCTGGGACTTCTGAGAATGCTGTCGGTAAAGGAGGCGCAGGCAGCAGAATACTTGAAGCTGATTGGGCGAAGTGATCCTGTTCTCCAGCCTTGTCATCGCTGTGCGCCCGGAGAAACCACAACAAGTCTTTGAACGACTTTTGCTGTTTTTCTAACTCGAATTTGTGAAGTAAAGAAACAACAGATTCTGGTAAAACTGACCTACAGTATAGCCTCAGCTACGTCCTCCTCATGGTCCTGCTCATGGTCCTGGTCCCGCTCATGGTCCTGCTCATGGTCCTGCTTATGGTCCTGCTCATGGTCCTGCTCATGGCCCTGTTCATGGTCCTGCTCATGGTCCTGCTCATGGTCCTGCTCATGGTCCTGTTCATGGTCCTGCTCATGGTCCTGCTCATGGTCATGGAGCTTTCGCGAAAGTTCACCGTGGTGGCTGGCTGAACATGCGCATGTTCTCAGTTCGCTCAAAGATTCCTCTGCTGCGGCTGGCTGAGCATGCGCGTGCGCGCATGCTCTCAGTTCGCTCAAAGATTCCTCTGCTGCGGCTGGCTGAACATGCGCGTGCGCGCATGTTCTCAGTTCGCTCAAAGATTCCTCTGCTGCGGCTGGCTGAACATGCGCGCGTGCGCATGTTCTCAGCTCGCTCATGCTCTCAGGCCCGCGCAGTACGTCCTGCTATCCCAATCGCAGGCCCGCTTTTTGGGGATCATGCACGCGAGCAAGCGCCGTGCTCAACAGCATCCCGCCCGGGCCTAGGGCGCCAAACATGCTCAATCAATAAACATGCTTAAATCTAATAAGTCTAATGCGTTTTCCTCATGGGTCTCTCCAAGGTGAAATGGAGCTTTCGCGAAAGTTCACCGTGGTAGACCCGGCTGTTGCTGCCAGGCCACAGGCTGCTCTTCCTCGACTCATCAATACCAGCAACGCCCACACCCAGTCAACCAATAACCACCAGGACAGCAAGTTAAAAGCCGGAGACGCCCACTTCCCGATCTTCTGAAGTCTGCAAGCCGCCGCCGCCCCACCTCCTCCTTCTCGCATGAAGCGTGTTGCCTACTGCCTCTGCCGTCACCAGTGCCTAGGCCCCGGGGGGATCATGCACGCGAGCAAGCGCCGTGCTCAACAGCATCCCGCCCGGGCCTAGGGCGCCAAACATGCTCAATCAATAAACATGCTTAAATCTAATAAGTCTAATGCGTTTTCCTCATGGGTCTCTCCAAGGTGAACTGTTCATGGTCCTGCTCATGGTCCTGCTCATGGTCCTGCTCATGGCCCTGTTCATGGTCCTGCTCATGGCCCTGTTCATGGTCCTGCTCATGGCCCTGTTCATGGTCCTGCTCATGGTCCTGCTCATGGTCCTGCTCATGGTCCTGCTCATGGCCCTGTTCATGGTCCTGCTCATGGCCCTGTTCATGGTCCTGCTCATGGCCCTGCTCATGGTCCTGCTCATGGTCCTGTTCATGGTCCTGCTCATGGCCCTGCTCATGGTCCTGATCATGGTCCTGCTCATGGCCCTGTTCATGGTCCTGCTCATGGTCATGTTCATGGTCCTGCTCATGGTCCTGCTCTATGCTAACCCTAAACTTCAAGGCTGATCCACTTTAGAGTAGAACCCTCATGTTCTGCTCTAAAGTGTAGGCGAGAGGTTTTTTACCTGAGTTTTACTAATGCACTCGATACAACTCTGTGGGAAAGAAATATTTACATAAAAGGGAGAGAGACCAGAGAGAGAGACCAGAGAGAGAGACCAGAGAGAGAGACCAGAGAGAGACCGGAGAGAGAGACCAGAGAGAGAGACCGGAGAGAGAGACTGGAGAGAGACCGGAGAGAGACCAGAGAGAGAGACCGGAGAGAGAGACCATAGAGAGAGACCAGAGAGAGAGACCAGAGAGAGACCAGAGAGAGACCAGAGAGAGAGACCAGAGAGAGAGACCAGAGAGAGAGACCGGAGAGAGAGACCAGAGAGAGAGACCAGAGAGAGAGACCAGAGAGAGACACCAGAGAGAGAGACCAGAGAGAGACACCAGAGAGAGAGACCGGAGAGAGAGACCAGAGAGAGAGACCGGAGAGAGAGACTGGAGAGAGACCGGAGAGAGACCAGAGAGAGAGACCGGAGAGAGAGACCATAGAGAGAGACCAGAGAGAGACCAGAGAGAGACCAGAGAGAGAGACCAGAGAGAGAGACCAGAGAGAGAGACCGGAGAGAGACACCAGAGAGAGACACCAGAGAGAGACCAGAGAGAGAGACCAGAGAGAGAGACTGGAGAGAGACCGGAGAGAGACCAGAGAGAGAGACCGGAGAGAGAGACCATAGAGAGAGACCAGAGAGAGACCAGAGAGAGACCAGAGAGAGAGACCAGAGAGAGAGACCAGAGAGAGACCGGAGAGAGAGACCAGAGAGAGAGACCAGAGAGAGACACCAGAGAGAGAGACCAGAGAGAGACACCAGAGAGAGAGACCAGAGAGAGAGACCAGAGAGAGAGACCAGAGAGAGACACCAGAGAGAGACCGGAGAGAGAGACCAGAGAGAGAGACCGGAGAGAGAGACTGGAGAGAGACCGGAGAGAGACCAGAGAGAGAGACCGGAGAGAGAGACCATAGAGAGAGACCAGAGAGAGACCAGAGAGAGACCAGAGAGAGAGACCAGAGAGAGAGACCAGAGAGAGAGACCAGAGAGAGAGACCGGAGAGAGACACCAGAGAGAGACCAGAGAGAGAGACCAGAGAGAGAGACTGGAGAGAGACCAGAGAGAGAGACCGGAGAGAGAGACCAGAGAGAGACCAGAGAGAGAGACCGGAGAGAGACCAGAGAGAGAGACCGGAGAGAGACCAGAGAGAGAGACCAGAGAGAGACCAGAGAGAGAGACCAGAGGGAGACCAGAGAGAGAGACCAGAGAGAGAGCAGAGAAAGAGACCTTCTCTTTCCTTCTCTCTCTAACTCTCTAACTCTAACTTCTCTAACTTTAACTCTAACTCTACCTTCTCTCTCCCTCAGCGCTCCTTCTGCAGCGCCATGATGGACGAGTTGCGGGTCTCGTTAAAGTGCCAGCGGCGCCTGAAGCAGAAGCCGCCGCCTCCGGTCATCGTGAAGACGGAGGAGGTCATCAACATGCACACCTTCAACGACCGCAGACTCCCAGGCAAAGAGACCATGGCATGACCCCGGGCCCCGCCTCCTCTGGCCCCGCCTCCTCCGGGCCCCGCCTCCTCTGGGCCCCGCCTCCTCTGGGGACCCTCGCCAGATGTTTCCTGTGGAAATATGGAAGTGCGATGATGTCACGTCTACGGACCATCGAGGAAAGCAAGACTGAGCTGTGTCCATTCTGAGGGTTTCAGTGTGTTCTGCGTCGTGTGTGAGCGGGTCGGGCGTAGAACCGGCGGCTCTGTCAGAAACGTGGGTCGTAAAGAGAGGGCCTGGTCGGGTTCTTGTTTGTTCTGGTGAAGGTGCGACGATGGGAGACGCTCAGCCCGGTCCCAATGTCCACTTTGGGAACGATGGTTTTACTGGTGTCAAACCCACTACTGCTCAGAGGATCAACGTTCTAAAGTCTATAACGTTTTTCTGAATGATAGGATCCAGGACTGTTGCCGTAGAAACTGTTTACTTCAAAACATATGAGAAAAGGAGGAACTCAGCGGCACTTCTGAAAGTACAAACAAAACTACATTAGTCTTTTCTCCATGTTCCACAGTCTAAAACCTGTCAAACTACAGCCATTTCTCGCTCCTTCCTCCCAACCTCACCCGCCTCCCCCCAGCCTCACCCGCCACCCCTATCCTCACCCGCCTTCCCCTAGCCTTACCCCCCCACCCTCACCCGCCTTCTCCCAGACTCACCCGTCTCCCCCCAGCCTCACCCGCCTTCCCCTAGCCTTACCCCCCCACCCTCACCCGCCTCCCCCCAGCCTCACCCGTCTCCCCCCAGCCTCACCCGCCACCCTCATCCTCACCCGCCTTCCCCTAGCTTTACCCTCCCACCCTCACCCGCCTTCTTCCACCCTCACCCGCCTCCCCCCAACCTCACCCACCACCCTAACCCGCCTTCCCCCACCCTCACCCGCCTGGACGGACACATGGTATTAGACTGACGAGCCGACTGGAAGTGGACATTTGGACACATGGTATTAGACTGACGAGCCGACAGGAATTGGACATTTGGACACATGGTATTAGACTGACGAGCCGACAGGAAGTGGACATTTGGACACATGGTATCAGACTGACGAGCCGACAGGAAGTGGACATTTGGACACATGGTATTAGACTGACGAGCCGACAGGAAGTGGACATTTGGACACATGGTATTAGACTGACGAGCCGACAGGAAGTGGACATTTGGACACATGGTATTAGACTGACGAGCCGACAGGAAGTGGACATTTGGACACATGGTATTAGACTGACGAGCCGACAGGAAGTGGACATTTGGACACATGGTATTAGACTGACGAGCCGACAGGAAGTGGACATTTGGACACATGGTATTACACTGACGAGCCGACAGGAAGTGGACATTTGACACATGGTATTAGACTGACGAGCCGACAGGAAGTGGACATTTGGACACATGGTATTACACTGACGAGCCGACAGGAAGTGGACATTTGACACATGGTATTAGACTGACGAGCCAACAGGAAGTGGACATTTGGACACATGGTATTAGACTGACGAGCCAACAGGAAGTGGACATTTGGACACATGGTATTAGACTGACGAGCCGACAGGAAGTGGACATTTGGACACATGCTATTAGACTGACGAGCCGACAGGAAGTGGATATTTGACACATGGTATTAGACTGACGAGCCGACAGGAAGTGGACATTTGGACACATGGTATTAGACTGACGAGCCGACAGGAAGTGGACATTTGGACAAATGGTATTAGACTGACGAGCCGACAGGAAGTGGACATTTGGACAAATGGTATTAGACTGACGAGCCGACAGGAAGTGGACATTTGGACACATGGTATTAGACTGACGAGCCGACAGGAAGTGGACATTTGGACACATGGTATTAGACTGACGAGCCGACAGGAAGTGGACTCTTGGACACATGGTATTAGACTGACGAGCCAACAGGAAGTGGACATTTGGACACATGGTATTAGACTGACGAGCCGACAGGAAGTGGACATTTGGACAAATGGTATTAGACTGACGAGCCGACAGGAAGTGGACATTTGGACACATGGTATTAGACTGACGAGCCGACAGGAAGTGGACATTTGGACACATGTTATTAGACTGACGAGCCGACAGGAAGTGGACATTTGACACATGGTATTAGACTGACGAGCCGACAGGAAGTGGACATTTGGACACATGGTATTAGACTGACGAGCCGACAGGAAGTGGACATTAGGACACATGGTATTAGACTGACGAGCCGACAGGAAGTGGACACTTGGACACATGGTATTAGACTGACGAGCCGACAGGAAGTGGACATTTGGACACATGGTATTAGACTGACAAGCCGACAGGAAGTGGACATTTGGACACATGGTATTAGACTGACGAGCCGACAGGAAGTGGACATTTGACACATGGTATTAGACTGACGAGCCGACAGGAAGTGGACATTTGGACACATGGTATTAGACTGACGAGCCGACAGGAAGTGGACATTTGGACACATGGTATTAGACTGACGAGCCGACAGGAAGTGGACATTTGACACATGGTATTAGACTGACGAGCCGACAGGAAGTGGACATTTGGACACATGGTATTAGACTGACGAGCCGACAGGAAGTGGACATTTGGACACATGGTATTAGACTGACGAGCCGACAGGAAGTGGACATTTGGACACATGGTATTAGACTGACGAGCCGACAGGAAGTGGACATTTGGACACATGGTATGAGACAGACGAGCCGACAGGAAGTGGACATTTGGACACATGGTATTAGACTGACGAGCCGACAGGAAGTGGACATTTGGACACATGGTATGAGACAGACGAGCCGACAGGAAGTGGACATTTGGACACAGCTCCAACCCAAACTCTTAGCATCAGCTTTGAACACTCATATGATTGAGCTTTGGGTAGAGCTGCTACTCCCCAACGTCAGGACCAGAAGTTGGACAAGTTATGGATCATCTTCACTGGTTTTGGCATCATGTTGTTTTCGCCCATGGTTTCTGTAAAGCCTCAGTCATACCATCGAACCAAACTCCAGGTTTCAACTATTTATATCATTGTTTTGTTCAAGAACAAGTCAGTTTGTAGAACTTTGGATCCAGGTAGTTCTCTCTCTCTCTCTCTGTCTCTGTCTCTCACTGTCTGTCTCTCTCTCTCTGTCTCTGTCTCTCTGTCTCTGTCTCTCACTGTCTGTCTCTGTCTCTCACTGTCTGTCTCTCTCTCTCTGTCTCTCACTGTCTGTCTCTCTCTCTCTCTCTCTCTCTCTCTCTGTCTCTCACTGTCTGTCTCTGTCTCTCACTGTCTGTCTCTCTCTCTCTCTCTCTCTGTCTCTCACTGTCTGTCTCTGTCTCTCACTGTCTGTCTCTCTCTCTCTGTCTCTGTCTCTCACTGTCTGTCTCTCTCTCTCTCTCTCTCTGTCTCTCACTGTCTGTCTCTGTCTCTCACTGTCTGTCTCTGTCTCTCACTGTCTGTCTCTCTCTCTCTGTCTCTGTCTCTCACTGTCTGTCTCTCTCTCTCTCTCTCTCTGTCTCTCACTGTCTGTCTCTGTCTCTCACTGTCTGTCTCTCTCTCTCTCTCTCTGTCTCTCTCTCTCTCTCTCTGTCTCTCACTGTCTGTCTCTGTCTCTCACTGTCTGTCTCTCTCTCTCTCTCTCTGTCTCTCACTGTCTGTCTCTGTCTCTCACTGTCTGTCTCTGTCTCTCTCTGTCTGTTTCTCTCTCTCTGTCTCTCTCTCTCTGTGTCTCTCTCTGTCTGTCTCTCTCTCTCTCTCTGTCTCTCACTGTCTGTCTCTCTCTCTCTCTGTCTCTCACTGTGTCTCTGTCTCTCTCTCTCTCTCTCTGTCTCTCTCTCTCTCTCTCTCTCTCTCTCTCTCTCTGTCTCTCACTGTCTGTCTCTGTCTCTCACTGTCTGTCTCTCTCTCTCTCTCTGTCTCTGTCTCTCTCTCTCTCTCTCTCTCTCTCTCTCTCTCTGTCTCTCAATGTCTGTCTCTCTCTCTCACAAATGTAGCAGAAGTCAATCACCACCTGGACGCATTTACATCTGGGGACCAAATAAAGCAACATTTCAACCAGCTCTACTCTACTCTACTCTACTCTACTCTACTCTACTCTACTGTAAATTCCTGGGCCACCTTTCATGAACTGCAATATTGGCTTTTGCTTTCACATCTGGATTTAAAGAAACACTTCCTTTCTGCTCCTTTAGATTTGCCACGGGTTCGATTCAAAACCTTTCAATATTAATTGTGTGTAAAATCGAATGTCCGTCCATCCGAGGAGCAGCAGCTCTACTCCGAGCTCCTCTTGTGTGACTGAGCTCCTCTCTATCTAAGTCCAGACACTCTGAAGGTAGTTCATTTCAACCTTTTGTATCCACGATCTCGAGAGCAGAGGGAGAGAAAGATCAGAGAGAGATCAGAGCGAGAGAGACCAGAGAGAGAGACCAGAGAGAGAGACTAGAGAGAGAAAGACCAGAGAGACCAGAGAGAGACCAGAGAGAGACCAGAGAGAGAGACTAGAGAGAGACCAGAGAGAGAGACCAGAGAGAGAGACTAGAGAAAGAAAGACCAGAGAGACCAGAGAGAGAGACTTGAGAGAGACCAGAGAGAGAGACCAGAGAGAGAGACCAGAGAGAGAGACTTGAGAGAGAGACCGGAGAGAGACCAGAAAGACTAGAGAGAGACCAGAGAGAGACCAGAAAGACTAGAGAGAGACCAGAGAGAGACCAGCGAAAGGACTAGTGAGAGACCAGAGCGAGGGAGGGAATGGAGAGCTCTGACTGCAGACACTGCTCCCTCTTCACCACAACAGTCCATCCTCCATCACTGATATGACTAAATGAGGGAACTCCTGAACCAGCAAAAATAACCAGACTTTTCTTTCTGCTCCATGTTTAAAGGAGCAGTGTGTAAACATGTGGCCAAAAGTGGTACTGCAGCCTCTCCCACTCTCCCTGACTCAGGTTGCCAGATATGCAGACGAATCCAGCTGGGACCATAACAGCTGAATAGACCAGAGTTTTGTCAACAACAAATCTATAACCAACACCTTTTTCACAAAGATAGAAATCCTGCTTTTATTCCTTGTTTTGTCGTTAATGATTTGAGAATCAAAACGAGACCTTTTTTTAGTTCTGCGCCACATGGTACTTTACCAGTGAGATTAGCTCCACATGGTACTTTACCAGTGAGATTAGCTCCACGCGGTGAGTTCTGGCGCCCGGATCACAGACTTTCTGATTGGTGAAACGGTGGAGGGCGGGACATCGAAATGAAAACAATAACAAGATTTAGGGGCTGGAAAAGTGATTTAGAAATTCAAATATCTCTGAACTACTGTTAAAGAGAAGTTTATTATTATGACAGATTAGGGCCCTTTGATGATGACAGATTAGGGCCCTTTAATGAGGACAGATTAGGGCCCTTTAATGATGACAGATTAGGGCCCTTTAATGATGACAGATTAGGGCCCTTTAATGATGACAGATTAGGGCCCTTTAATGATGACAGATTAGGGCCCTTTAATGATGACTAGTCCCATAATCTCCACAGTCCGAGCAGATACCACTGACTTTCTCATGATGTCATAGTCGTATGGTGTTGCCTTATTATTATGTTTATTTTTTATATCATGTGCCAATAAAAAAATCATCTATAAACCACAGACTCGCTTCATTTGATTAAAAATATATACTTTTGTTTAAAAGTTTAAAGATCTGCTTTAATCCTGGATTAGAACCAGACTGTGTATAGACCTTCAAAGACATACTTCCTTTGATAATTGAGCCTATCGTAAATATAATAAACGCATCCATACAATGTGGCTATGTCCCACAAGCTTTTAAAACCGCGGTAATCAAACCCCTTCTGAAGAAAACAAACCTGGACCCAGAAATACTTACAAACTACAGACCGATCTCAAACCTCACTTTTATATCTAAAATCCTGGAAAAACTTATAGCTGAGCAGCTCCGCTGCCACCTGCAGGAAAATGATATGTTTGAAGTCTTTCAATCAGGATTCAGAGCTCATCATAGACTGAAACGGCACTAGTCAAAGTCACAAATGACTTACTACTAGCTGCCGATAATGGACAAGTGTCAGTGCTGGTCCTACTGGACCTTAGTGCTGCATTTGACACAATAGACCACAGCATTCTACTGCAGAGGCTAGAATGTGATATAGGTCTTAGAGCAGACCTGGGCGAAATAAGGCCCGGGGGCCGGGTCCGGCCCGCCAAGCTATTTAATCTGGCCCGCGACTCATTTTCAATATAAGTAAAATAATTGCCCACCCCTGCTCTAGAACCTTTCCTGAGTTCACTTCCTGTTCTGAGGGACAATCCCTGCATAACAGGGGCCCTACAGGGGCCCTCGTGACCTTTTACGGCCCTGTTCATCTGTAAAAAATAGAACGTTTACTCCCAGATCCAATTTTAAAAGTTAAGGACATTTCCATTGTCAATTCTTCTCTCCTCTGGAGTCATACGTATTGGCCCAGTCCCATCTATATCGCAGTAGCCCAATGAAACTCACATTGTTCACATCCCCAACAAGCCTCATGTTTGGTGCTCTTATTCTTAAGGTACCTCTGTGGGTCTTCTGTATGCCTGCAGTCTTTCTTTGTATCCTGCAGAAGACTGTCCCCGGTCCGGCCTGTCAACGGTCTGAGTTAAATGCCACATTCTCCACGGGATCCTCTGGTGGTTTGATGACACGGACTCTGAGACCTCTGGACGCCATATCTTTGGTTGCTTCTGCTGCTGAATTATAGAGACACGTCTCTCCTTCGTAAAAGACACGGAACTTGGCAGGGAATGGAGTTTGAAACTTCTTCTCTCTCAAAACCTTTTTTGCTTCTGCATATTCCTTTCTCTTTTTCATTACTTCCGGTGCATAATCGTGATCCACATATTCCCGCTGTCCTTCAAAGTGAAATCCTTTCTTCTCCCACGCTTGATAACATCCTCTTTGCATTTAAAACAACAATTGATCTCGGTGGCGCTTCATCTGGGGGGCGGGGGCCGGTGAGCTCTCTCAATGTTTAGCCTGTATGTAGCCGGTGAGCTCTCTCAATGCTTAGCCTGTATGTAGCCGGTGAGCTCTCTCAATGCTTAGCCTGTATGTAGCTGGTGAGCTCTCTCAATGCTTAGCCTGTAGCCGGTGAGCTCTCTCAATGCTTAGCCTGTAGCTGGTGAGCTCTCTCAATGCTTAGCCTGTAGCTGGTGAGCTCTCTCAATGCTTAGCCTGTAGCTGGTGAGCTCTCTCAATGTTTAGCCTGTATGTAGCCGGTGAGCTCTCTCAATGCTTAGCCTGTATGTAGCTGGTGAGCTCTCTCAATGCTTAGCCTGTATGTAGCCGGTGAGCTCTCTCAATGCTTAGCCTGTAGCTGGTGAGCTCTCTCAATGCTTAGCCTGTATGTAGCCGGTGAGCTCTCTCAATGCTTAGCCTGTAGCTGGTGAGCTCTCTCAATGCTTAGCCTGTATGTAGCTGGTGAGCTCTCTCAATGCTTAGCCTGTATGTAGCCGGTGAGCTCTCTCAATGCTTAGCCTGTAGCTGGTGAGCTCTCTCAATGCTTAGCCTGTATGTAGCCGGTGAGCTCTCTCAATGCTTAGCCTGTATGTAGCCGGTGAGCTCTCTCAATGCTTAGCCTGTAGCCGGTGAGCTCTCTCAATGTTTAGCCTGTATGTAGCTGGTGAGCTCTCTCAATGCTTAGCCTGTATGTAGCTGGTGAGCTCTCTCAATGCTTAGCCTGTAGCCGGTGAGCTCTCTCAATGCTTAGCCTGTAGCCGGTGAGCTCTCTCAATGCTTAGCCTGTAGCTGGTGAGCTCTCTCAATGCTTAGCCTGTATGTAGCTGGTGAGCTCTCTCAATGCTTAGCCTGTATGTAGCTGGTGAGCTCTCTCAATGCTTAGCCTGTAGCTGGTGAGCTCTCTCAATGCTTAGCCTGTATGTAGCCGGTGAGCTCTCTCAATGCTTAGCCTGTAGCCGGTGAGCTCTCTCAATGCTTAGCCTGTAGCCGGTGAGCTCTCTCAATGCTTAGCCTGTAGCCGGTGAGCTCTCTCAATGCTTAGCCTGTAGCCGGTAGCTCGAGCTTTTCCTTCTGCAGAGTTTCAACAAATGCACACATGGACTCTGCTCCACTCTCTGCGCCCTCTTTGATTCCATGCAGACGAGTATTGTCTCTTCTTGCTCTACCTTCTTGATCAATCAGCTTCTCTTCTAACTTTCTTTGCAGTTTTATAAGCTCACATGTTGATTCTTCCACGCACTGTACTCGCTCCTCCGTCTCCCCGATCCGTTTCTCCGATTCATCGATCCTGCCGTTCGTCAGCTTAAGGTCTTCTCTGATGCCGTTTATACCATCCGTCGGAGAGGGGAGAGGGAGAGGAAGAGAGAGGGAGAGGAGAGGGAGAGAGAGAGAGAGGACGAGGAGAGAGGAGAGAGGAGAGGAGAGAGAGGAGGAGAGAGAGGAGGAGAG
>OZ035839.1:36806243-36845530 GCA_964034765.1 Knipowitschia caucasica
TTTATACTTATATAGATTTGTAATGGGTCAAAAAGTATTTATTCAAGTGTATTTGTTAAATTCTAATTCCTTTGGCGAGCTACCTGTAAGGTGCTGGCGAGCTACTGGTTGGAGACCCCTGCTGTAAACAAAGGAAACTGTTTTACTAAAGTACAATCTGAGAAACACGAAAGGGAAAAGGAGAGAGACCTCTGTATAAAGGAAAACTGAAACGGACCATGTGAGAGCTGGACCCTACCTTCAGATGGTGGAGGTTCTCTCTCACACGACCAGAGAGAGTGGAGGTTCTCTCTCTCACGACCAGAGAGAGTGGAGGTTCTCTCTCACACGACCAGAGAGAGTGGAGGTTCTCTCTCTCACGACCAGAGAGAGTGGAGGTTCTCTCTAACACGACCAGAGAGAGTGGAGGTTCTCTCTCTCATGACCAGAGAGAGTGGAGGTTCTCTCTCTCACGACAAGAGAGAGTGGAGGTTCTCTCACACGACCAGAGAGAGTGGAGGTTCTCTCTCACACGACCAGAGAGAGTGGAGGTTCTCTCTCTCACGACCAGAGAGAGTGGAGGTTCTCTCTCATGACCAGAGAGAGTGGAGGTTCTCTCTCACACGACCAGAGAGAGTGGAGGTTCTCTCTCACACGACCAGAGAGAGTGGAGGTTCTCTCTCTCATGACCAGAGAGAGTGGAGGTTCTCTCTCTCATGACCAGAGAGAGTGGAGGTTCTCTCTCTCACACGACCAGAGAGAGTGGAGGTTCTCTCTCTCACGACCAGAGAGAGTGGAGGTTCTCTCACACGACCAGAGAGAGTGGAGGTTCTCTCTCACACGACCAGAGAGAGTGGAGGTTCTCTCTCACACGACCAGAGAGAGTGGAGGTTCTCTCACACGACCAGAGAGAGTGGAGGTTCTCTCTCACACGACCAGAGAGAGTGGAGGTTCTCTCTCTCATGACCAGAGAGAGTGGAGGTTCTCTCACACGACCAGAGAGAGTGGAGGTTCTCTCTCACACGACCAGAGAGAGTGGAGGTTCTCTCTCACACGACCAGAGAGAGTGGAGGTTCTCTCACACGACCAGAGAGAGTGGAGGTTCTCTCTCTCACGACCAGAGAGAGTGGAGGTTCTCTCTCTCACGACCAGAGAGAGTGGAGGTTCTCTCTCTCACGACCAGAGAGAGTGGAGGTTCTCTCTCTCACGACCAGAGAGAGTGGAGGTTCTCTCTCACACGACCAGAGAGAGTGGAGGTTCTCTCTCTCACGACCAGAGAGAGTGGAGGTTCTCTCTAACACGACCAGAGAGAGTGGAGGTTCTCTCTCTCATGACCAGAGAGAGTGGAGGTTCTCTCTCTCACGACAAGAGAGAGTGGAGGTTCTCTCACACGACCAGAGAGAGTGGAGGTTCTCTCTCACACGACCAGAGAGAGTGGAGGTTTCTCTCTCTCACGACCAGAGAGAGTGGAGGTTCTCTCTCATGACCAGAGAGAGTGGAGGTTCTCTCTCACACGACCAGAGAGAGTGGAGGGTTCTCTCTCACACGACCAGAGAGAGTGGAGGTTCTCTCTCTCATGACCAGAGAGAGTGGAGGTTCTCTCTCTCATGACCAGAGAGAGTGGAGGTTCTCTCTCACACGACCAGAGAGAGTGGAGGTTCTCTCTCTCACGACCAGAGAGAGTGGAGGTTCTCTCACACGACCAGAGAGAGTGGAGGTTCTCTCTCACACGACCAGAGAGAGTGGAGGTTCTCTCTAACACGACCAGAGAGAGTGGAGGTTCTCTCTCTCATGACCAGAGAGAGTGGAGGTTCTCTCTCTCATGACCAGAGAGAGTGGAGGTTCTCTCTCTCACGACCAGAGAGAGTGGAGGTTCTCTCTAACACGACCAGAGAGAGTGGAGGTTCTCTCTCTCATGACCAGAGAGAGTGGAGGTTCTCTCTCTCACGACAAGAGGAGAGTGGAGGTTCTCTCACACGACCAGAGAGAGTGGAGGTTCTCTCTCACACGACCAGAGAGAGTGGAGGTTCTCTCTCTCACGACCAGAGAGAGTGGAGGTTCTCTCTCATGACCAGAGAGAGTGGAGGTTCTCTCTCACACGACCAGAGAGAGTGGAGGTTCTCTCTCACACGACCAGAGAGAGTGGAGGTTCTCTCTCTCACGACCAGAGAGAGTGGAGGTTCTCTCTCACACGACCAGAGAGAGTGGAGGTTCTCTCTCATGACCAGAGAGAGTGGAGGTTCTCTCTCTCACGACCAGAGAGAGTGGAGGTTCTCTCACACGACCAGAGAGAGTGGAGGTTCTCTCTCACACGACCAGAGAGAGTGGAGGTTCTCTCTCTCACGACCAGAGAGAGTGGAGGTTCTCTCTCATGACCAGAGAGAGTGGAGGTTCTCTCTCACACGACCAGAGAGAGTGGAGGTTCTCTCTCACACGACCAGAGAGAGTGGAGGTTCTCTCTCTCATGACCAGAGAGAGTGGAGGTTCTCTCTCTCACAACCAGAGAGAGTGGAGGTTCTCTCTCTCACGACCAGAGAGAGTGGAGGTTCTCTCTCTCATGACCAGAGAGAGTGGAGGTTCTCTCTCTCACGACCAGAGAGAGTGGAGGTTCTCTCTCTCATGACCAGAGAGAGTGGAGGTTCTCTCTAACACGACCAGAGAGAGTGGAGGTTCTCTCTCTCATGACCAGAGAGAGTGGAGGTTCTCTCTCTCACGACCAGAGAGAGTGGAGGTTCTCTCACACGACCAGAGAGAGTGGAGGTTCTCTCTCACACGACCAGAGAGAGTGGAGGTTCTCTCTCTCACGACCAGAGAGAGTGGAGGTTCTCTCTCATGACCAGAGAGAGTGGAGGTTCTCTCTCACACGACCAGAGAGAGTGGAGGTTCTCTCTCACACGACCAGAGAGAGTGGAGGTTCTCTCTCTCATGACCAGAGAGAGTGGAGGTTCTCTCTCACACGACCAGAGAGAGTGGAGGTTCTCTCTCTCATGACCAGAGAGAGTGGAGGTTCTCTCTCACACGACCAGAGAGAGTGGAGGTTCTCTCTCTCACGACCAGAGAGAGTGGAGGTTCTCTCTCTCACGACCAGAGAGAGTGGAGGTTCTCTCTCTCACGACCAGAGAGAGTGGAGGTTCTCTCTCTCACACGACCAGAGAGAGTGGAGGTTCTCTCTCACACGACCAGAGAGAGTGGAGGTTCTCTCTCTCACGACCAGAGAGAGTGGAGGTTCTCTCTCTCACGACCAGAGAGAGTGGAGGTTCTCTCTCACACGACCAGAGAGAGTGGAGGTTCTCTCTCTCACGACCAGAGAGAGTGGAGGTTCTCTCTCTCACGACCAGAGAGAGTGGAGGTTCTCTCTCACACGACCAGAGAGAGTGGAGGTTCTCTCTCTCACGACCAGAGAGAGTGGAGGTTCTCTCTCTCACGACCAGAGAGAGTGGAGGTTCTCTCTCTCACGACCAGAGAGAGTGGAGGTTTCTCTCTCACACGACCAGAGAGAGTGGAGGTTCTCTCTCTCACGACCAGAGAGAGTGGAGGTTCTCTCTCACACGACCAGAGAGAGTGGAGGTTCTCTCTCTCACGACCAGAGAGAGTGGAGGTTCTCTCACACGACCAGAGAGAGTGGAGGTTCTCTCTCACACGACCAGAGAGAGTGGAGGTTCTCTCTCTCACGACCAGAGAGAGTGGAGGTTCTCTCTCTCACGACCAGAGAGAGTGGAGGTTCTCTCTCTCACGACCAGAGAGAGTGGAGGTTCTCTCTCTCACGACCAGAGAGAGTGGAGGTTCTCTCTCTCACGACCAGAGAGAGTGGAGGTTCTCTCTCACACGACCAGAGAGAGTGGAGGTTCTCTCTCTCACGACCAGAGAGAGTGGGGTTTAGTGAGAGACTGTGTCAGTGACAGACTCGGTCATCTCTTAATCCAATTAATCCTGTGGTGACTGCAGGACGGATTACCTCTCTCTGCTCACTCTGGTCCCTCTCTCTGGTCTCTCTCGTGGCTCTCTCTCTGGTCTCTCTCTCTGGTCTCTCTCTGGTCTCTCTCTGGTCACTCTCTGGTCTCTCTCTCTGGTCTCTCTCTGGTCTCTCTCTCTGGTCTCTCTCTGGTCTCTCTCTAGTCTCTAACTGGTCTCTCTCTGGTCTCTCTCTGGTCACTCTCTGGTCTCTCTCTCTGGTCTCTCTCTGGTCTCTCTCTCTGGTCTCTCTCTCTGGTCTCTCTCTCTGGTCTCTCTCTGGTCTCTCTCTGGTCTCTCTGGTCTCTCTCTGGTCTCTCTCTGGTCTCTCTCTCTGGTCTGTCTCTGGTCTCTCTCTCTGGTCTCTCTCTGGTCTCTCTGGTCTCTCTCTGGTCTCTCTGGTCTCTTTCTGGTCTCTCTCTGGTCTCTTTGGTCTCTCTCTGGTCTCTCTGGTCTCTCTCTGGTCTCTCTCTGGTCTCTCTCTGGTCTCTCTCTCTGGTCTCTCTCTGGTCTCGCTCTCTGGTTTTCTGTCTCTGGTCTCTCTCTGGTCTCTCTCTCTGGTCTCTCTCTGGTCTCTCTCTTAATGGGGATTTTTCCATTGTAAACCAGTATTATGCAACTTAATAGGGATTTTTCCATGTAAACCAGTATAATGCAACTTAATAGGGTTTTTTCATGTAAACCAGTATAATGCAACTTAATAGGGTTTTTTTTCATGTAAACCAGTATAATGCAACTTAATGGGGATTTTTCCATGTAAACCAGTATAATGCAACTTAATAGGGGTTTTACATGTAAACCAGTATAATGCAACTTAATAGGGTTTTTTCCATGTAAACCAGTATAATGCAACTTAATAGGGTTTTTTCCATGTAAACCAGTATAATGCAACTTAATAGGGTTTTTTCCATGTAAACCAGTACAATGCAACTTAATAGGGTTTTTTACATGTAAACCAGTATAATGCAACTTAATGGGGATTTTTTCCATGTAAACCAGTATTATGCAACTTAATAGGGATTTTTCCATGTAAACCAGTATAATGCAACTTAATAGGGATTTTTCCTTGTAAACCAGTATAATGCAACTTAATAGGGTTTTTTCATGTAAACCAGTATAATGCAACTTAATGGGGATTTTTCCATGTAAACCAGTATTATGCAACTTAATAGGGATTTTTCCATGTAAACCAGTATAATGCAACTTAATAGGGTTTTTACATGTAAACCAGTATAATGGAACTTAATAGGGGTTTTTACATGTAAACCAGTATAATGGAACTTAATAGGGGTTTTTACATGTAAACCAGTATAATGCAACTTAATAAGGATTTTTACATGTAAACCACTATAATGTAACCTAATAGGGGTTTTTACATGTAAACCAGTATAAAGCAACTTAATAGGGATTTGTACATGTAAACCAGTATAATGCAACCTAATAGGGATTTTTCCATGTAAACCAGTATAATGCAACTTAATAGAGATTTTTCCATGTAAACCAGTATAATGCAACTTAATAGGGATTTTTCCATGTAAACCAGTATAATGCAACCTAATAGGGATTTTTCCATGTAAACCAGTATAATGCAACCTAATAGGGATTTTTCCATGTAAACCAGTATAATGCAACCTAATAGGTTGCATTATACCACCAGACCAAGACCCAAACGAAGACTCAGACCACCACCAGATAATGACCACAGACCAGGTTTCCTTAGTTACAGGAACCAAATTGTTTCAGCGGTGAGGGGATTTTTCAGTTTCAAGGACACTTTCAATACATTCAGTAGTTTCAAGGATTTCAACTGTTTAAGAATTTAACCAGTTTCAAGGATATCAGGAGGTTCAAGGATTTCAGGAGTTTCCACACTTTCAACAGTTTCCAGGTTTAAAAAAAGTTTCAAGGATTTCAGGAGTTTCAATGTTTCAACAGTTTCAAGGATTTCAGGAGTTTAAAGGTTTCAACAATTTCAAGGACTTCAGGAGTTTCAAATATCTATCAAGTATTTTAACAGTTTCAAGGCCTTTTAAAGGATTTCAAGGATTTTTTTTAGCAGATTTCCACATTAGATCTGTTCCGCAGTCAATCGCAATGGCTTCAGCCATTGCAAGTTTCTAGTTTTTATTTGATTATTATTATTATTATTATTATTTTTTTTTTTTTTTATTATTATTTTTTTTTCATTTTTGGAAATGATTGAATGTTTGCTTATCTCGCTATCCTATGTGCATGTGTACGTATATTTTCTAGAAGTATTGATGATTGTGTGTGCACATGTATATATGCGAATGTGTATACATCTCATTCTGTTGTGCAGGGGTTCTGGGGGAAAAAGAAAAAAGAAAAGAGCAAACATGTAATCTGTAAAATTGTATGATAAAAATGTCACTCTTCAATAAACAAATAAAAAAAAAAAAAAAAAAAAGACATCTGTCCACAGCCTCAAACAGTCAGACTCCAAACTCCACTATGGCCAAGACCAAACAGCTGTCGGAGGACACCAGGAAAAGAATTGTAGACCTGCACCAGACTGGGAAGAGTGAATCTACAATAGGCAAGCAGCTTGGTGTGAACAAATCAACTGTGGAAGCAATTATCAGAAAATAGAAGACATACAAGACCACTGATAATCTCCCTCGATCTGGGGCTCCACGCAAGATCTCATCCCGTGGGGTTAAAATGATCATGAGAACAGTGATCAAATATCCCAGAACCACACGGGGGGACCTGGTGAATGACCTGCAGAGAGCTGGGACCAGAGTAACAAAGGTTACCATCAGTAAAACACATACGACGACAGGGAATCAAATCCTGCAGTGCCAGACGTGTCCCCTGCTGAAGCCAGTGCATGTCCAGGCCCGTCTGAAGTTTGCCAGAGAGCACATGGATGATACAGCAGAGGATTGGGAGAATGTCATGTGGTCAGATGAAACCAAAGTACAACTGTTTGGTATAAACTCAACTCGTCGTGTTTGGAGAAAGAGTTGCATCCCAAGAACACCATACCTACTGTGAAGCATGGGGGTGGAAACGTCATGCATTGGGGCTGTTTTTCTGCTAAGGGGACAGGACGACTAATCCGTGTTAAGGAAAGAATGAATGGGGCCATGTATCGTGAGATTTTGAGCTAAAACCTCCTTCCATCAGTGAGAGCTTTGAAGATGAAACGTGGCTGGGTCTTCCAGCATGACAATGATCCCAAAGACACCGCCCGGGCAACGAAGAAGTGGCTCCGTAAGAAGCATTTGAAAGTCCTGGAGTGGCCTCGCCAGTCTCCAGACCTCAACCCCAATGAAAATCTGTGGAGGGAGTTGAAAGTCTGTGTTCACTGCTCTCGAGAAGATCTGCATGGAGGAATGGGCCAAAATACCAGCTGCTGTGTGTGCAAACCTGGTAAAGACCTATAGTAATCGTTTGACCTGTTATTGCCAACTAAGGTTATATTACAAAGTATTGAGTTGAATTTGTGTTATTGACCAAATACTTATTTTCCACCATAATTTACAAATAAATTCTTTAAAAATCCAATGTGATTTCCTGGATGTTTTTTTCACATTCTGTCTCTTACAGTTGAAGTGAACCTATGATGAACATTACAGACCTCTGTCTTTATTTTAAGTGAGAGAACTTTCACAATCGGAGGCTGACTAAATACTTTTTTGCCCCACTGTAGATACTGGTGACAAAATACATAGGTACTGGAGAGAGAGCAGAGAGAGACCAGAGAGAGAGCAGAGAGAGAGCAGAGAGAGACCAGAGAGAGAGCAGAGAGAGAGCAGAGAGAGACCAGAGAGAGACCAGAGAGAGAGCAGAGAGAGACCAGAAAGAGCCAGAGAGAGCCAGAGAGAGAGACCAGAGAGGGACCAGAGAGAGACCAGAGAGAGAGACCAGAGAGAGAGCAGAAAGAGACCAGAGAGGGACCAGAGAGGGACCAGAGAGAGACCAGAGAGAGAAACCAGAGAGAGAGCAGAGAGAGAGCAGAGAGAGAGACCAGAGAGAGAGACCAGAGAGAGACCAGAGAGGGACCAGAGAGAGACCAGTGAGAGACTAGAGAGAGACCAGAGAGAGAACAGAGAGAGGGACCAGAGAGGGACCAGAGAGAGCCAGAGAGAGAGACCAGAGAGAGAGCAGAAAGAGACCAGAGAGGGACCAGAGAGGGACCAGAGAGAGAAACCAGAGAGAGAGCAGAGAGAGAGCAGAGAGAGACCAGAGAGAGACCAGAGAGAGACCAGAGAGAGACCAGAGAGAGAGCAGAGAGAGACCAGAAAGAGCCAGAGAGAGCCAGAGAGAGAGACCAGAGAGGGACCAGAGAGAGACCAGAGAGAGAGACCAGAGAGAGAGCAGAAAGAGACCAGAGAGGGACCAGAGAGGGACCAGAGAGAGACCAGAGAGAGAAACCAGAGAGAGAGCAGAGAGAGAGCAGAGAGAGAGACCAGAGAGAGAGACCAGAGAGAGACCAGAGAGGGACCAGAGAGAGACCAGTGAGAGACTAGAGAGAGACCAGAGAGAGAACAGAGAGAGGGACCAGAGAGGGACCAGAGAGAGCCAGAGAGAGACCAGAGAGAGACCAGAGGGAGAGCAGAAAGAGACCAGAGAGGGACCAGAGAGGGACACATGTTTCCTGCATCACATATAATTATATTTGTATTAATTACAAGTGAACGGTGTCAGTAGTTTAGGCCTGCAGCGGCGTGTTGTCGTCCTGGTCAGTCCTGTCGATGGTTCTGACTTTGCTCTAAACAGAAACACGTTAAAACATTCTTTAACATTTCTAGTTCCATCATTTCTGTTGTTGTGGGATCTTAACAATCCTTTAAGTGAGTTTCATGAGTTACTTTGAGTAAATAAATAATTCTTCACTATTGTTTCCAAAATGTATTTTTCAGTGTTTAAAGTTTACAGAATGATCTGTGTTTAGAAAACTGTCTAAAGTTAGAATTGTTCTGTTTTTTGAGGTGAAATATTTGATTATGTGAAGCACAAATATTAAAACCATTGAATCGATGTTTTGCATCAAAAAGTGCTAAATATAAAGTTTATTTTAGATATAATCGAGTCTTCAGATAAATGAGTCCTGGAAGAGGAAACATTTACACAGATTTTCTACATATTTTAAAGTTTGATTAAAGCCGTCTTTTAGATTCATCCAAATGTTTGTTTCAGTTAAATCTGACTTTAAAACGTTTCTAAACCTTTGGAGAAGTTCAAACATAATTAAACTGTTTCTGTCAAAACTTTATTACAGTCAAACTGACACAGATTTACTTTGACAGGATTTATTTGGATTTGGACGTTTTCCTCTTCATCATCTTCATCCTCTCGGTCTCCTCTTCATCATCTTCATCCTCTCGGTCTCCTCTTCATCATCTTCATCCTCTCGGTCTCCTCTTCATCATCTTCATCCTCTCGGTCTCCTCTTCATCATCTTCATCCTCTCGGTCTCCTCTTCATCATCTTCATCCTCTCTGTCTCCTCTTCATCATCTTCATCCTCTCGGTCTCCTCTTCATCATCTTCATCCTCTCTGTCTCCTCTTCCTCTTCGTCTCAGTTGCAGCAGCAGCCGAAGCGCACCTTGTAGTCCCGGCAGAACTGACCCGGGGCGTTTTTACACACAAACCCCTCTGTCGGACTAAAACTACAGAGAAAGTAAAACATTCAGACTAGACCAGAGAGAGACCAGAGAGAGACCAGAGACAGACCAGAGAGAGACCAGAGAGAGACCAGAGAGAGACCAGAGACAGACCAGAGAGAGACCAGAGAGAGACCAGAGAGACACCAGAGAGAGACCAGAGAGAGACCAGAGAGAGACCAGAGAGAGACCAGAGACAGACCAGAGAGAGACCAGAGAGAGACCAGAGAGAGACCAGAGACAGACCAGAGAGAGACCAGAGAGAGACCAGAGAGACACCAGAGAGAGACCAGAGAGAGACCAGAGACAGACCAGAGAGAGACCAGAGAGAGACCAGAGAGAGACCAGAGACAGACCAGAGAGAGACCAGAGAGAGACCAGAGACAGACCAGAGAGAGACCAGAGACAGACCAGAGAGAGACCAGAGAGAGACCAGAGAGAGACCAGAGACAGACCAGAGAGAGACCAGAGAGAGACCAGAGACAGACCAGAGAGAGACCAGAGAGACACCAGAGAGAGACCAGAGACAGACCAGAGAGAGACCAGAGAGAGACCAGAGAGAGACCAGAGAGAGACCAGAGAGAGACCAGAGAGAGACCAGAGACAGACCAGAGAGAGACCAGAGAGAGACCAGAGAGAGACCAGAGAGAGACCAGAGAGAGACCAGAGAAAGACCAGAGGGAGACCAGAGAGAGACCAGAGAGAGACCAGAGAGAGACCAGAGAAAGACCAGAGGGAGACCAGAGAGAGACCAGAGAGAGACCAGAGACAGAGCAGAGAAAGACCAGAGAGAGACCAGAGAGAGACCAGAGACAGACCAGAGAAAGACCAGAGGGAGACCAGAGAGAGACCAGAGAGAGACCAGAGAGAGACCAGAGAGAGACCAGAGAGAGACCAGAGAGAGACCAGAGAGAGACCAGAGACAGACCAGAGAAAGACCAGAGGGAGACCAGAGAGAGACCAGAGACAGACCAGAGAAAGACCAGAGGGAGACCAGAGAGAGACCAGAGAGAGACCAGAGAGAGACCAGAGAGAGACCAGAGAGAGACCAGAGGGAGACCAGAGAGAGACCAGAGAGAGACCAGAGGGAGACCAGAGAGAGAGAGAGACAGACCAGAGAGAGACCAGAGAGAGACCAGTGAGAGACCAGAGAGAGACCAGAGAGAGACCAGAGAGAGACCAGAGAGAGACCAGAAGAGACCAGAGACAGACCAGAGAGAGACCAGAGAGAGACCAGAGAGAGACCAGAGAGAGACCAGAGAGAGACCAGAGAGAGACCAGAGAGAGACCAGAGACAGACCAGAGAGAGACCAGAGAGAGACCAGAGAGAGACCAGAGAGAGACCAGAGAGAGACCAGAGAGAAACCAGAGAGAGACCAGAGAGAGACCAGAGAGAGACCAGAGAGAGACCAGAGACAGATCAGAGAGAGACCAGAGAGAGACCAGAGAGAGACCAGAGAGAGACCAGAGAGAGACCAGAGACAGACCAGAGAGAGACCAGAGAGAGACCAGAGAGAGACCAGAGAGAGACCAGAGAGAGACCAGAGAGAGACCAGAGAAAGACCAGAGTGAGACCAGAGAGAGACCAGAGACAGACCAGAGAGAGACCAGAGAGAGACCAGAGAGAGACCAGAGAGAGACCAGAGAGAGACCAGAGAGAGACCAGAGAGAGACCAGAGAGAGACCAGAGGCAGACCAGAGAGAGACCAGAGAGAGACCAGAGAGAGACCAGAGAGAGACCAGAGAAAGACCAGAGGGAGACCAGAGAGAGACCAGAGAGAGACCAGAGAGAGACCAGAGAAAGACCAGAGGGAGACCAGAGAGAGACCAGAGAGAGACCAGAGACAGACCAGAGAAAGACCAGAGGGAGACCAGAGAGAGACCAGAGAGAGACCAGAGACAGACCAGAGAAAGACCAGAGGGAGACCAGAGAGAGACCAGAGAGAGACCAGAGAGAGACCAGAGAGAGACCAGAGAGAGACCAGAGAGAGACCAGAGGGAGACCAGAGAGAGACCAGAGAGAGACCAGAGAGAGACCAGAGAGAGACCAGAGAGAGACCAGAGGGAGACCAGAGAGAGACCAGAGAGAGAGAGAGACCAGAGAAAGACCAGAGAGAGACCAGAGGGAGACCAGAGGGAGACCAGAGAGAGACCAGAGAGAGACCAGAGAGAGACCAGAGAGAGACCAGAGAGAGACCAGAGAGAGACCAGAGACAGACCAGAGAGAGACCAGAGAGAGACCAGAGAGAGACCAGAGAGAGACCAGAGAAAGGCCAGAGGGAGACCAGAGAGAGACCAGAGAGAGACCAGAGAGAGACCAGAGGGAGACCAGAGAGAGACCAGAGAGAGACCAGAGAGAGACCAGAGAGAGACCAGAGAAAGACCAGAGGGAGACCAGAGAGAGACCAGAGAGAGACCAGAGAGAGACCAGAGAGAGACCAGAGAAAGACCAGAGGGAGACCAGAGAGAGACCAGAGAGAGACCAGAGACAGACCAGAGAAAGACCAGAGGGAGACCAGAGAGAGACCAGAGAGAGACCAGAGAGAGACCAGAGAGAGACCAGAGAGAGACCAGAGAGAGACCAGAGAGAGACCAGAGAGAGACCAGAGGGAGACCAGAGAGAGACCAGAGAGAGACCAGAGGGAGACCAGAGAGAGAGAGAGACCAGAGAGAGACCAGAGGGAGACCAGAGAGAGAGAGAGACCAGAGAAAGACCAGAGAGAGACCCGAGGGGGACCAGAGAGAGACCAGAGAGAGAGAGAGACCAGAGAAAGACCAGAGAGAGACCAGAGAGAGACCAGAGAGAGAGAGAGACCAGAGAGAGACCAGAGAGAGACCAGAGACAGACTAGAAAGAGACCAGAGAGTGAGACCAGAGACAGACCGGAGCGAGTCCAGAGAGAGACCAGAGAAAGAGAGCAGAGAGAGACTAGAGAGAGACCAGAGAGAGACCAGAGAGAGACTAGAGAGAGACCAGAGAGAGACCAGAGAGAGACTAGAGAGAGACCAGAGAGAGACCAGAGACAGACCAGAGAGAGACCAGAGAGAGACCAGAGAGAGACCAGAGAGAGACCAGAGAGAGACCAGAGAGAGACCAGAGAAAGACCAGAGGGAGACCAGAGAGAGACCAGAGAGAGACCAGAGACAGACCAGAGAAAGACCAGATGGAGACCAGAGAGAGACCAGAGAGAGACCAGAGAGAGACCAGAGAGAGACCAGAGAGAGACCAGAGAGAGACCAGAGAGAGACCAGAGGGAGACCAGAGAGAGACCAGAGAGAGACCAGAGGGAGACCAGAGAGAGAGAGAGACCAGAGAGAGACCAGAGGGAGACCAGAGAGAGAGAGAGACCAGAGAAAGACCAGAGAGAGACCCGAGGGAGACCAGAGAGAGACCAGAGAGAGAGAGAGACCAGAGAAAGACCAGAGAGAGACCAGAGAGAGACCAGAGAGAGAGAGAGACCAGAGAGAGACCAGAGAGAGACCAGAGACAGACTAGAAAGAGACCAGAGAGTGAGACCAGAGAAAGAGAGCAGAGACTGACCAGAGAAAGAGAGCAGAGAGAGACCAGAGAGAGACTAGAGAGAGACCAGAGAGAGACCAGAGAGAGACTAGAGAGAGACCAGAGAGAGACCTTCAGGCTTCTCCCACTCACATGATGAAGAGCGAGTCCTGCCCGGTGGCGGTGGCGGGGACGTTCCCGGACGTCGTGACCACTTCAATCTTCTTGGGTTTCTCACAGATCTCTGGATACTGTTGGCGGAGGTTGCTCAGCAGTTCCCAGTCTCCTGTTCCTCCGGGGTTATCGCGGTCCAACCACTGAGTCCAGCACACTGTACAAACACAACATCACGACCCGGTTAGCATTCTCACATTCTCTGGTTAGCATCATGACCTGGTTAGCATTATGACCTGGTTAGACACCAGAGAGAGACCAGAGAAACACCAGAGAGAGACCAGAGAAACACCAGAGAGAGACCAGAGAAACACCAGAGAGAGACCAGAGAAACACCAGAAAGAGACCAGAGAGAGACCAGACAGAGACCAGAGAGAGAGACCAGAGAGAGACCAGAGAGAGAGACCAGAGAGAGACCAGAGAGAGACCAGAGAGAGACCAGAGAGAGAGACCAGAGAGAGACCAGAGAGAGACCAGAGAGAGACCAGAGAGAGAGACCAGAGAGAGACCAGAGAAACACCAGAGAGAGACCAGAGAAACACCAGAAAGAGACCAGAGAGAGACCAGACAGAGACCAGAGAGAGACTAGAGAGAGACCAGAGAGAGACCAGAGAGAGAGAGACCAGACAGAGACCAGAGAGAGACCAGACAGAGACCGGGGAGAAAAGGCCCACAGTGATTGGGACATGTTGACCTGGAACATTTTTTAGAGTGTGTTGCAGTACCATCGTCTTCACAGTAGGGGGAGTAGCAGCTGAAGCGCACACGATAGTCGTTGCAGTGGTTGTCTGTTTGATCGTCTGTTTTGCAGTAGAAACCCACATTTGTGTTCATCCTGCAACAAGACACAAAGGCTCACTCTCCATCAAAACAACTCATTTACACATGTCTGAGAGTTTCCTTTGATTCTGTTTCAACATCTTGGGAAGACATCTTGGAGAGACCATGGGCAGACATCTTGGAGAGACAATAGGGGCAGACATCTTGGAGAGACAATAGGGGCAGACATCTTGGAGAGACCATGGGCAGACATCTTGGAGAGACAATAGGGGCAGACATCTTGGAGAGACAATGGGGCAGACATCTTGGAGAGACAATGGGGCAGACTTGGAAATTCCTGGGGCTTGATTGTAATGCACTGTAACCTTCTCTAAACTGATGCTTACACAACAGCATCCCCCATCGCGGCTGGGGTCGCTCCCGACATGGTCCTGGCCTCCACGTCCACTGGGTCGTCACAGATCTCTCCAGGATATTCATTACGGAGGTTCAGCAGCGTCTCCCAGTCCCCAGTTCCAGAGGGGTCATCTCGGTCGAACCACCTGGTCCAGCAGCCTGAGCCAAACCACAAAAGGAACTAAAAAATTTGGACAATTTTCTATTTGAACTAATTTACTTACGTTGGTTTGTGGGTTGGACTGGATCTGGAATAGAAGCAACAGTTTAAGAATAAAGAAAGTACATTATTAAAGGGGATATAAAGTGCTGGTACTACTCACAGAATGGTTTGAGTGGAAGTTGGGAGAGTTCTGATTTATTTTGTGCACTTCCAGCTAAAGAGAGAGACCATGATGTTGAATTAATGATTTAAATGAACATTTGTCACAATTCACCCACTTCTAGTTATTTTTCAGTAGTCCACTGACTTCTACCTTGTTTCAAAAAGGCGTACCCTAACCTACTCCACCCTACTCTACCCTACTCTACTCTACTCTACTCTACCCTACTCTACTCTACCCTACTCTACTTTACCCTACTCTACTCTACTCTACCCTACTCTACTCTACTCTACTCTACTCTACTTTACCCTACTCTACTCTACTCTGCCCTACTCTACTCTACCCCACTCTACTCTACTCTACTCTACTCTACTCTACCCTACTCTACTCTACTCTACTCTACTCTACTCTACCCTACTCTACTCTACTCTACTCTACCCTACTCTACTCTACTCCACCCTACTCTACTCTACTCTACTCTACTCTACCCTACTCTACTCTACTCTACTCTACTCTACTTTACTCCACCCTACTCTACTCTACTCTACCCTACTCTACTTTACCCTACTCTACTCTACTTTACCCTACTCTACTCTACTCTACCCTACTCTACTCTACCCTACCCTACTCTACTTTCCCCTACTCTACTCTACTCTACCCTACTCTACTCTACTCTACTCTACCCTACTCTACTCTACTCTACCCTACTCTACTTTACCCTACCCTACTCTACTCTACTCTACCCTACTCTACTTTACCCTACCCTACTCTACTCTACTCTACCCTACTCTACTTTACCCTACTCTACCCTACTCTACTTTACCCTACTCTACTACTCTACTCTACTCCACCCTACTCTACCCTACTCTACCCTACTCTACTTTACCCTACTCTACTCCACTCTACTCCACCCTACTCTACTCTACTCTACCCTACTCTACTCTACTCTACTCTACTCTACTCTACCCTACTCTACTCTACCCTACCCTTCTCTTCTCTTCCTTCATGAAACTGTAGTCATAAAAACGTACCAGAAATGAGTCCCACAAAAACGGCAAGTCCCAACTGCAAAACACAGATTATTAACAAATGTTTTTGTAGACCATGAAACAACACACCAGCGTTGAGACCAGAGAGAAACCAGAAAGAGACCAAAGAGAGACCGGAGAGAGACCAGAGAAAGAGAAATCAGAGAGAGACCAAAGAGAGACCAGAGAGAGAGAGAGACCAGAGAGAGACCATAAAGAGACCAGAGAGAGAGAGAGACCAGAGAGAGACCATAAAGAGACCAGAGAGAGAGAGAGACCAGAGAGAGACCATAAAGCGACCAGACATCTAAACTCACCATTGCTCTCATGGTTGCAGATCGACCTGTGAGAGAACAGACAGAAAGTGTTGAAAAAACAACCTCACAATTACTCATAAAACATTTTCTCTAAAACCTTTCTTACCCGAGTGAAGTTCAAAGCCCTTCTGAGCTCGTGCTGGTCTTTCCCGCTCATATATACACAAACCCTACAGCTATTGTCGTTTGCTAACGACCCGGAGACAAAAGGCTGGGCATATGGGCCTGGTCTGTGTCACGGACAGAGATTAGAAGTGTCCGGTTTCAAACCGTTGCACCTGAGATATGTGATTTCACCGCTTTGGAAAGTCCTATTGTCGAGTAAGTAAATGAGTAATGTTTATTTATAGCACATTATACAGACCAAGGTCACCCAAAGCGCTTTACAATGTTCAGATAGTTTTCCATTTTCTCCTCACGATGATGACAGAAGGACCAAACACCCTCCATTCACTCAGTTCTGACACTCAGACCTATTGTACATGTTTTTAGTGGTAGGAATTCTGGCTCTCAACTGATGTAATTGTCATGTGGTGAGGTGAATCAAGGACCCAAAATGCAGGAATACCAAAATAAAAATTATTTAATGACGAAGAAGCAGAAGTGGAGGAGAAAAAAACCCTCAAAATCCAAAGGCACGAGGAACACAGATCCATTGTATTGTCAACACCTGTTGTGTTGACAATACAATGGACCAGCAACAAAGGGAGAGGAGCACAGGTACATATAGACACAGAGATACAGGTGAAACAGATCAGGGCGGGGCAGACAGTCAACACTGGGAAAAACAGGACAGGAAGTCACACTAAAGCCAAACCACAGAGAACAGATGTCAAGATAAAACCAAAGTACAAAATAACAAAACCACACCATGACAGTAATTACAGTTTTAACCACTAGATGTCACCAGAACACCCCAACTCGCTGCAGACGTGTGTGAGACTGGGATGGGTTTATACCACAGGCTCAGAGTGACGTCACACATCACTCCAGAGCCAATGAGAGGCCAGGACCAAATCTGAATGTATGTGGGGCGACAGTGGCTCAGTTGTAGAGCATTGGCCTTTGAGCCCGAACTGCATGACTCCCACTGATGACTGCTGTTGTTGTGTCCTTGGACAATACACCTCTGTGAACAGCAGGTGCCACAGTGGGGCGGCTGCGGCTGTAAAGTGCCAAACTGTGGTTGTGTCCTTAGGCAAGACACTTCCCCCACATTAGAATGAGTCTGGTGTGTGTGTGAGTGGTTGGTGGTGGTGGGAGGGGCTTCTGTCAGTCTGCCCCAGGGCAGCTGTGGCTACAGTAGTTTATCACCACCGTGTTTGGAGAAAGAATAATGACATGTAAAGTGTCTTTGAGGGTCCATTATATAAAACCAATGCATTATTATTATTATTATTAGGGACCTGGGGCCGTATTCCTAAAGATTCTGCTAAGAGTTGCCCTAGTGGCCAAATTGTAAGACTTTTCTTAGAATCTTGACCTACTCTTAGAATTTCCCCTAAAAGTGAGGAGTAGATCCTAGTTAAGAAAAAAGCTATTCCTAAAGAATCCCAGCTCTTAAGAGAGCTCCTGAGGTGAGATCTCTGAAGAGCAGAGAGGAGGACTTTTAGCAACTTCAGAGTTCCCTAAGAGACAAAATGGTGGACGGTAGAAGCAGGAGAAACATTCTATACACTGGAGGACAGTGGATCAGTGTAATAGGGTTTCCTTAATGCAGTTTCACAGCCTTTACTAATCCTAACGTTATCATTATCACCATTTAAACATATTATATTTATATGAGCTCATGTTATGTGTGTGAATATCTGTTGAATATCTGTTAAATATATGTTGAATATCTGTTGAATATGTGATGAATATGTGATGAATATGTGTTATATACGTCTTATATGCGTGTTATATACGTGTTATATACGTGTTATATACGTGTTATATACGTGTTATATACGTGTTATATTCGTGTTATATACGTGTTATATGCGTGTTATATACATGTTATATATATGTTATATACGTGTTATATATATGTTATATACGTGTTATATATATGTTATATACCTGTTATATACGTGTTATATATGTGTTATATACGTGTTACATACGTGTTACATACGTGTTATATATATGTTATATACGTGATATACGTGTTATATTCGTGTTATATATACGTGTTATATACGTGTTATATATACGTGTTATATACGTGTTATATATACGTGTTATATACGTGTTACATACGTGTTATATGCGTGTTATATACGTGATATATACGTGTTATATGCGTGTTATATACATGTTATATACGTGTTATATTCGTGTTATATACGTGTTGTATTCGTGTTATATACGTGTTATATGTGTGTTATATACGTGTTATATAAGTGTTATACGCGTGTTATATACGTGTTATATACGTGTTATATACGTGTTACATACGTGTTATATATATGTTATATACGTGATATACGTGTTATATACATGTTACATACGTGTTATATACGTGTTATATTCGTGTTCTATACGTGTTATATTCGTGTTATATACGTGTTATATACGTGTTATATATGTGTTACATACGTGTTACATACATGTTATATACGTGATATACGTGTTATATACGTGTTATATATACGTGTTATATACGTGTTATATATACGTGTTATATACGTGTTACATACGTGTTATATGCGTGTTATATACGTGATATATACGTGTTATATGCGTGTTATATACATGTTATATACGTGTTATATATACGTGTTATATTCGTGTTATATACGTGTTGTATTCGTGTTATATACGTGTTATATGTGTGTTATATACGTGTTATATAAGTGTTTGACGCGTGTTATATACGTGTTATATACGTGTTATATACGTGTTACATACGTGTTATATATATGTTATATACGTGATATACGTGTTATATACATGTTACATACGTGTTATATACGTGTTATATTCGTGTTCTATACGTGTTATATTCGTGTTATATACGTGTTATATACGTGTTATATATGTGTTACATACGTGTTACATACATGTTATATACGTGATATACGTGTTATATTCGTGTTATATATACGTGTTATATATATACGTGTTATATATACACGTGTTATATACGTGTTACATACGTGTTATATACGTGTTATATTCGTGTTATATACGTGTTATATGCGTGTTATATACATGTTATATACATGTTATAGACGTGTTATATATATGTTATATGCGTTTTATATGCATGTTATATACGTGTTATATATACGTGTTATATTCGTGTTATATACGCGTTATATTCGTGTTATATACGTGTTATATGCGTGTTATATACGTGTTATATGCGTGTTATATACATGTTATATACATGTTATAGACGTGTTATATATGTGTTATATACGTGTTATATTCGTGTTACATACGTGTTACATACGTGTTATATATATGTTATATGCGTGTTATATACATGTTATAGACGTGTTATATATGTGTTATATACGTGTTATATACGTGTTATATACGTGTTACATACGTGGTACATACGTGTTATATATATGTTATATACGTGATATACGTGTTATATACGTGTTACATACGTGTTATATACGTGTTATATTCGTGTTATATACGTGTTATATGCGTGTTATATACGTGTTATATACGTGTTATATGTGTGTTATATACATGTTATATACATGTAATATACATGTTATATACGTGTTATATACGTGTGATGAATTGGTGCTGAGCCAGCTCTGATGATGTGGTGTAAAAGTCTAACTATTCATTTAACTTTGATATTTCTACCTTTTCTGAATATTATTTACAATGACACAGTCTTCCTAAGATTAGATTCCATGATTGAGTTTGTTCTTTTTAGGGCCTTTATTTTGCCCATTATCACCTAAAATATGTTTTCTCTAACTTTTAGGATCAACCAATCACAGCGTCTGAAATGATGACTCAATGGGGTCGGCCACGGCCCCTCACTAAGATAAGAGTTGTTGTCAATTCCTTGCACAGAGTTCTCTGAGAATGTTCTGGAATAACTTTTAAGCTAAGCTAGGAGTTTTTAGGTTAAGTTAGGAGCTCTCTGAGAGGACTCTGAGAATCTTTAGGCGTACGGTCTGAAAACTAGCTGTTAGCTACGGCCAATGAAGTTAGCATCGGTTCCTGTAACAATGCTTCCTGTTCTGTCCTTATCAAATAAACACATAATAATAATAATAATAATGTAGTGCCACCAAAAAGGTAGAGAGGGCGCCACAGAAATGGTTTTAGGCTCAAAAGTGAGATTTTATCTAATTTGCACTAAAATGTCGAAAACCAGGACATGAGAAAAAAACACATTTTTGCAGTTTTTGTGTTAAAAAAGTAGATTTGCTTTAGTTGTCCTTAAAGCATCACTGATGGTGGTTCGTATCATCCGTGTCTAATCGGTGACATCTAGTGGCCAAAGCTTGTATTGTTGCAGACAGTAGGATAAACAACCAAAGCGTAGAAAGGATTAATGTTTATTTGCATAGTGCAGATGAATCAAACGTCAGGCCAATAAGTGAAGTAACAATCTCCACAGACACAAAGTTTGAGGACTGTGTTTTATCATCAAAACATAAAAACAAAGTTATAACAAGCATCAGATTAATGAAGCTACTTTCAACAGGACAGTGGCACAAACATGATGCTCACAGGGGGCGGGGCTTCAAGTTTAAATACTGTACAATATTGGGAAAAGATTTGTGAATGAATGATTTTGTAGTAAATCTGGTAAACCTCTGATAAAGAATGTTTGTCTCTGCTTTGTGTTTGCAGGATGTTTCCCCCGCGGCCCCGTCCTGTGTTTCTATAAACGTGGTTTTAAAATGTGTTGCCACAAACTAATTCTTTGTTTCTGTAAAAGTGGGTCTGGTTTCACAGATTTTGGTTTTGCGTTACTAGCGATGGCTAAAGTCTTTAGGGACCATCAGGAGAAGCCTTGGACCATCAGTGAGTGTTTCTTCTCGAGGGGGAATGCTGACAACAAGTCCCATCAAACTTGTGCATCTGTGTTTGTTTGAGTCCCACTGACCATGAAGAGCAAAGCCACAGAGCATAAAAGTACAGAGTATATGATCCTCATCCGCCCCATACGGCTGCATTCACTTTCCCAAACCTGGATATTGGTGCTGTGGATATTGATCCTGTATCTCAGCTCTGCCACTGCCGCAGCCTGCCATAGTTTTACACACGGACAAGACGGCTGTGTGCGGCTGGATCCAGCTCCAACAGGAAAGAGCACAGAGAATATCCACATTTACAAAGTAAACTCAGTCCATGCAGACGTCATGCTGATCATATCACTAACAGGTCACTTCATGACTGTAGCTTTGATGGTCATGCTCCGGCCTCTGTGTCGCTCAAATGCAAAGGAAAGTTGTATTGGACTCATTCATGCTTCTCCCTCATCGTGGGAAGAAAACAAAGGCAAACTGAAAAGTGACTTAATGCACACTCAGGGTGTTTGTTCGAGCTCCGCTGAGGAGTCCAAAGGCAAAGTAAACATCTGATATGAAGGTCTCCGCTGTGCTCCTGAGCTTAGAGCTTAGAAAAGTTGGGCTTAGCACCAAAAGCAGAAGCTCTTACACACAGATCTGAAGACTGAGCCCACTGTGCGCTTCTGCAGGGGCCTCTCCACATGTCGACGGATGCTCTCAAGGACCTGGATGTTGTAGTCGGGCAGGAGCTGGGCGCTCTGACTCACCGCACTCTTTCCTCTCCATCTGCACAGGTCTTTGTACACGGCCTGTGCAATGGTCTCCACACTGTCTTTGTTCTGCTCCACCTGGATGTTCCATGAGGACTTCTCCTGCTCCAACAGTTCCATCAACTCTTTCCCAAAAGCTGTCACCTGGTCCATGTTTGTGGAGCGTAAGACTAAAGAGGACACTTCATACAGCAGCCCACCCCAGCGCACAGTGTCAGTCTGTGTGTTTGCAAAGTGCTGTGAGGAGAAGCTGCTCTTCACTTCTCTCTCTGCTCCACTCGCAGCTGTTTCATTAGGCTGCAAGAAATCATGGAGGAGCACACTGAAGCGCACGCTTACAAACCACTGGTAAGTGCTGACTACAAGTCATGACTTCAAATTGTTATATAGAATGATTACAAATTATTTGTTGTTTGTGCAGCTTAGTCAAGAGTCCCTAATTGATGAAGTCGACTCAGATTCTGACGATTTAACTGTCAAGAAGAAACCTGTAAAAAAGTATGGAAAAAGAAAAATCAAAAACACTTTTCTTCAAGACTCGGAAAGTGACGAACCAAAGGCAAATAAGATTGTTATCATGCAGCTGCAAAAGAAGAAAAATGGGGGGCGAGTATACAGCAAGAGACACTTCTGCCTCTACTGTTCAATGTCCTGCCACAAAATGTCCCGTCATTTGACTAGAAAACATGGAAATGAAAGTGACGTAGCCAGAGCATTGGCTCTACCTGTGAAATCTAAAGCACGATAAACTTCAGTTTGATTTGATCAGGAATAGTGGAAACCGTGAGCACAATTTTGAGGTTTTAAAGGCCGGCATTGGAACTTTAGTCCCAGCTAAACAGCCAAATTCCCCAGTTAAATCCAGTGAGTTTTTGCACTGTATAGACTGTGGGGCATTGCTTAAGCGAAAGTCGCTGTGGAGGCATGTGGCCAGGTGCCGGCTTTCACAGAAAGATGCCCAGGCTAAACCAGGTAGAAGTAGGGTCCAGTCCCTCTGCTCCCTAGCCCAGCCTGTACCGGAGGGCATCAGCAAAAAGCTGTGGTCTTTAATTTCGGCAATGCATCAGGATGAGGTCACGGGTGTTGTCAAAGCAGAAAAGGGGATTCTGAGACTCGGAGAGCACCTGTACTTAAAACACGGGCATGATAAGACAAAGCATGATTACATTAGGCAGAAAATGAGAGAAGTCGGTAGGTTAATTAACGAAGCAAAAACCGCAGGGAAACTGAAAACAATTAAGGATTTCTTTATTCCTTCCAACTTTAACCATGTGATTGATGCAGTCAGGTCTGTGGCTGGATATGATGAGGAAACAAATCAATACAAGACTCCATCCTTGGCCCTCAAACTCGGCCATAGCCTCAGAAAGCTAGCAGATATTCTTGAATGTGACTCAAAAATGGAGCATTGTGTTGATGAACTATTTATTAAAAACCTCCAACGAAGCCGGCTGCTTTTTGAGAAGAGGTGGGACGTCTGTGTTTCTTCTGCTGCCCTACAGACCCTCCGGCAAGCCAAGTGGAACACTCCGGACCTGCTCCCTCTGACTGAGGACGTTAGAGCCATGCATGCACATATTGAGGTATGTCGACCTGAATATGTGCAAACCCTAATAAGTGAGCCAACGTCTAAGCATTGGTCTAAACTGGCAGTTTTGACTCTTTGTGAGGTCATCATTTTCAATCGAAGAAGGGAAGGTGAGGTTTCAAAGATGCCACTGACAGCCTTTACCTTAAGAAGTAAGACTGGGATCCATTCTGACATTGCTCTGGGACTGTCCCAACTTGAGAAAAAGCTGTGTCAGCATTTTCAACGCATTGAAATTAAAGGGAAAAGAAGTCGGAAAGTGCCGGTTCTTTTGACTCCTGAAATGATTGCTTCGATGGAGGTGCTGGTGGAGAACAGAAGGGCCTGTTCCATCTCTGACCATAACCCATACTTCTTTTCCCGCCCGGGCGCAGACACCCACATCAGGGGATCAGACTCCCTACGCCAGGTAGCCAAAGAATGTGGTGCGGTGCATCCAGAGATGCTATCCTCAACCAAACTTAGAAAGCACATAGCTACTATGTCTACAGTTCTCAATATGAAAGAGAATGAGATGGACATACTTGCCAACTTCCTCGGCCATGACATTCGCATCCACAGGCAATATTACAGACTACCAGAGGGGACACTGGAGCTGGCCAAAATCAGCAAAGTGTTGATGGCCATGGAGCAGGGAAGAGTGACGGAATTCGAAGGAAAGAGCCTCGACCAGATACAAATTGAGCCTGAAGGTAATTCTTGATATTATTAAAATATGTATGATTTTTTTCCCCTAAAGGCCACTTGTATTTTTATTTTCTGTGCGACAGGGAGAGCAGTAGAGATCCTCTCACAAACGGACGGGCTAAAAGAAACTTCAAGCGGAGAACCTTCAACCATTCATCCAGATGCACCCCATGGTAGTGGCAGTGCCCCTTCTGGTAAGTGTACCAGGTGGGGGATTACAGCCAGGCTGCTTGGTCCTAACCCTGGGAGTGTATATTGCTAATATATTTTTATTTCTCTCCCTAGAACGTTAGAGAAAGCCATGGTCTGCATCTGAGGTGAAGGCTGTGGAGAAGACCATGACACCTTTCATACAGACTGGAAAGGTCCCTGGGAAGTCTCACTGCCTGGCCTGGCCTGGCCTGGCCTGCATTAATGCCTCACCAGATGACCTTAGACATCGGACATGGAGTGGCATTAAATTCTATGTCAAAAATAGAATCACTGCAATTCGAAAACAAAATCTAAAATAAAATTCCTTTAAAATAGTTGTTTGGTTTCTATTGACTGTTTTGTATTACTTAAAGTCTTGGTAAAAAAAGATTATGTCTATGGGTCCCATTCTGAACGGCCCTGTCAAAGGGACCCACCAGGTAACAAAAACGTGTATGTGTGTGTGTGTGTGTGTGTGTGTGTATGGACATGTGTGTGTGGTGTGTGTGTGTGTGTGTGTATGGACGTGTGTGTGTGTGTGTGTGACTCAGTGTTTGTGATGTAAACAGAATGAGATCATGGTCAGAGCAGTGTGAGTGTGGGACTTTGCTCAATGTGACGGACAAATGTAGAGTGGCTGTAGTCCAGAGGTGTGTGTCTGAGTGTGTGTCTGTGTCTGTGTGTGTGTGTCTGTGTCTGTGTGTGTGTGCGTGTGTGTCTGTGTGTGTGTGTGTGTGTCTGCGTGCGTGTGTGTGTGTGTCTGTGTGTGTGCGTGTATGTCTGTGTCTATGTGTGCGTGTGTGTGTGTGACTGGTTTGTTGATGTGTGGTGCTTTAAAAGGAAGAAAAGTCCTTCATAAACGTATTTACCTGAACTCCCAAACCCATATACTACAGACAAAATATATAAATATTTACATGAATCAAAAGTGCAGTGACGTAAATGTGTGTATCTCTGTATATGTTGTGTGCTCTTCCTACTGTCCTGTGTGTGCGCTGCAACAATGGCATTTCCCCACTCTGTAAATCTCTCTAAGTGTGTAAATGTGTAAAGACAGTGAAGGCCACATCCAGAGCTGTGTCCACTGAGTCTGATTACAATTCTATACACACACACGCACACACACACACACACACACACACACACAAACAGACAGACAGACACACACAAATACACACACACAAACAAACACACACACGCACATTCTACAGGACTAAAAATAGATCCTATTTGGACTCAGGCAAACGGCTGAAGCACACACACACATATATAGGCAGACATACAGACACACACACACACATATAGAAACACACAAACACACCCACACAAACACGTGCACACATATATACACACACACAAAGACACCCACACACACATGCACCCTGACACACACACACACACACACAAATAGAAACACACACAGACACAGACATACACACCCACACCCACACAGACACGTGCACACAAATAGAAACACACACACACACACACACACACACACACGTTCCCTTTGGACCAGACTAGAACCAGGAAGTACCATCACATTAGTCCTGGTCTCAGGTCTCTCTGATTCATGCAGCTAGAATCTGGAACAGTCTTCTTTAAATTAAAACAGTTTTTGCAACAACTGAAGGATTTATTTTGACTCTTTTTAATGAACTGTGATTATTTATGATTTTATCCCTGATTTGATTGTTTCGTTCTGATAGGAGCAAAACTTCACCATGAGCACTTCACCCTGACACACTCCTGTCCACAAACACACTTATGGCCACGTGTCTCTGTCCATGGTGCTGAACACACACCTCCAAACCAGAGAAACTGCAGCACTCAGTATACATACCTCTGTCTCAGTATACATACATACCTCTGTCTCAGTATACATACATACCTCTGTCTCAGTCTACATACCTCTGTCTCAGTATACATACAGACCTGTCTCAGTATACATACATACCTCTGTCTCAGTATACATACAGACCTCTGTCTCAGTATACATACAGACCTCTGTCTCAGTATACATACATACCTCTGTCTCAGTATACACACAGACCTCTGTCTCAGTATACATACCTCTGTCTCAGTATACATACAGACCTCTGTCTCAGTCTACACACCTCTGTCTCAGTATACATACAGACCTCTGTCTCAGTCTACATACCTCTGTCTCAGTATACATACCTCTGTCTCAGTATACATACAGACCTCTGTCTCAGTATACATACAGACCTCTGTCTCAGTATACATACCTCTGTCTCAGTATACATACAGACCTCTGTCTCAGTCTACACACCTCTGTCTCAGTATACATACATACCTCTGTCTCAGTATACACACAGACCTCTGTCTCAGTCTACATACCTCTGTCTCAGTATACATACATACCTCTGTCTCAGTATACACACAGACCTCTGTCTCAGTATACATACATACCTCTGTCTCAGTATACACACATACCTCTGTCTCAGTATACATACATACTTCTGTCTCAGTATACATACATACCTCTGTCTCAGTCTACATACCTCTGTCTCAGTATACATACCTCTGTCTCAGTATACATACCTCTGTCTCAGTATACATACATACCTCTGTCTCAGTATACATACATACCTCTGTCTCAGTATACATACCTCTGTCTCAGTATACATACATACCTCTGTCTCAGTATACATACATACCTCTGTCTCAGTCTACATACCTCTGTCTCAGTATACATACATACCTCTGTCTCAGTATACACACATACCTCTGTCTCAGTATACAGACCTCTGTCTCAGTATACATACAGACCTCTGTCTCAGTATACATACAGACCTCTGTCTCAGTATACATACAGACCTCTGTCTCAGTATACATACATACCTCTGTCTTAGTATACATACATACATACCTCTGTCTCAGTATACATACCTCTGTCTCAGTATACATACCTCTGTCTCAGTATACATACATACCTCTGTGTCAGTATCCATACAGACCTCTGTCTCAGTATACATACATACCTCTGTCTCAGTATACATACATACCTCTGTCTCAGTATACATACATACCTCTGTCTCAGTCTACATACCTCTGTCTCAGTATACATACATACCTCTGTCTCAGTATACATACAGACCTCTGTCTCAGTATACATACAGACCTCTGTCTCAGTATACATACAGACCTCTGTCTCAGTATACATACATACCTCTGTCTCAGTATACATACAGACCTCTGGCTCAGTATACATACCTCTGTCTCAATATACATACATACCTCTTTCTCAGTATACATACAGACCTCTGTCTCAGTATACATATCTCTGTCTCAGTATACATACCTCTGTCTCAGTATACATACATACCTCTGTCTCAGTCTACATACCTCTGTCTCAGTATACATACCTCTGTCTCAGTATACATACCTCTGTCTCAGTCTACATACCTCTGTCTCAGTATACATACCTCTGTCTCAGTATACATACCTCTGCCTCAGTATACATACAGACCTCTGTCTCAGTATACATACATACCTCTGTCTCAGTATACATACAGACCTCTGTCTCAGTATACATACAGACCTCTGTCTCAGTATACATACAGACCTCTGTCTCAGTATACATGCCTCTGTCTCAGTATACATACAGACCTCTGTCTCAGTATACATACATACCTCTGTCTCAGTATACATACAGACCTCTGTCTCAGTATACATACAGACCTCTGTCTCAGTATACATACATGTCTCTGTCTCTGTATACATACAGACCTCTGTCTCAGTATACACACAGACCTGTGTCTCAGTATACATACAGACCTCTGTCTCAGTATACATACAGACCTCTGTCTCAGTATACATGCCTCTGTCTCAGTATACATACAGACCTCTGTCTCAGTATACATGCCTCTGCCTCAGTATACATACATACCTCTGTCTCAGTATACATACATACCTCTGTCTCAGTATACATACCTCTGTCTCAGTATACATACATACCTCTGTCTCAGTATACATACATACCTCTGTCTCAGCATACATACATACCTCTGTCTCAGTATACATACCTCTGTCTCAGTATACATACATACCTCTGTCTCAGTATACATACATACCTCTGTCTCAGCATACATACATACCTCTGTCTCAGTATACATACAGACCTCTGTCTCAGTCTACAGACCTCTGGCTCAGTATACATACCTCTGTCTCAGTATACATACATACCTCTGTCTCAGTATACATACAGACCTCTGTCTGAGTATACACACAGACCTCTGTCTCAGTATACATATCTCTGTCTCAGTATACATACATACCTCTGTCTCAGTATACATACATACCTCTGTCTCAGTCTACATACTTCTGTCTCAGTATACATACATACCTCTGTCTCAGTCTACATACCTCTGTCTCAGTATACATACCTCTGTCTCAGTATACATACCTCTGTCTCAGTATACATACATACCTCTGTCTCAGTATACATACAGACCTCTGTCTCAGTATACATACCTCAGTCTCAGTATACATACAAACCTCTGTCTCAGTATACATACAGACCTGTCTCAGTATACATACAGACCTCTGTCTCAGTATACATACCTCTGTCTCAGTATACATACCTCTGTCTCAGTATACATACATACCTCTGTCTCAGTATACACACAGACCTCTGTCTCAGTATACACACCTCTGTCTCAGTATACATACATACCTCTCTCTCAGTATACATACATACCTCTGTCTCAGTCTACATACCTCTGTCTCAGTATACATACCTCTGTCTCAGTATACATACCTCTGTCTCAGTCTACATACCTCTGTCTCAGTATACATACCTCTGTCTCAGTATACATACCTCTGCCTCAGTATACATACAGACCTCTGTCTCAGTATACATACATACCTCTGTCTCAGTATACATACAGACCTGTCTCAGTATACATACAGACCTCTGTCTCAGTATACATACAGACCTCTGTCTCAGTATACATACAGACCTCTGTCTCAGTATACATGCCTCTGTCTCAGTATACATACAGACCTCTGTCTCAGTATACATACAGACCTCTGTCTCAGTATACATACAGACCTCTGTCTCAGTATACATACAGACCTCTGTCTCAGTATACATACATGCCTCTGTCTCAGTATACATACAGACCTCTGTCTCAGTATACATACATACCTCTGTCTCAGTATACATGCCTCTGTCTCAGTATACATACAGACCTGTCTCAGTATACATACAGACCTCTGTCTCAGTATACATACATGCCTCTGTCTCAGTATACATACAGACCTCTGTCTCAGTATACATACAGACCTCTGTCTCAGTATACATACATGCCTCTGTCTCTGTATACATACATACCTCTGTCTCAGTATACACACAGACCTGTGTCTCAGTATACATACATGCTCTGTATGTATACTGAGACAGAGGTATCTATACTGAGACAGAGGTATCTATACTGAGACAGAGGTATGTATACTGAGACAGAGGTTTAGGCTACACAATGCTCCTTCAGGAAAACTAGACATAGACAATAAAGTTACAGACCCGAGCTTTAGTCACGCATGCGCGAAACAGCAGCAGCGTCACCGCGTAAAACTGTTGCTCTCCTCAAGCTCCGCCCATCGCTGCAAAGTTACTTCATCTATAAACGATCCTTTCTAGCCCAAAAAAACCCAAAACTAAATCTTACCAAATCTGAGCACGTGCGACATCCCGTTGGAGCTCGCGAGCAGCAGCAGCACGAGCCCCAGCTCCGACAGAAGGATGCTCCTCTGCATGTTGTTCAGCACCAAAAAGAAATCACAAAATATATATATTCATCAAAAAAGGCAATAATCCAACGAAATAACGCTGTCTTCTTTCACGTCCTCATGTTAGGTCCGAAGGAAAAGTCACACTTGTGTAGAAGTGACCCCCAGCTTCCTGTAGCAATAGTTTTATTATTAATATTTATTATCACTGGGTCCATGTTCAGGATCGTTGTATAAAAATATGAAATGTAATAGTTCATTCAGTCCAAGCAGATTAAAAATATATATCTTGGTGATTTTGGCTTGAATTAAAAACACATCAGGCTCAGTTCATTCAGAAAACCTAGGCATCCTTCAGAACCAAATCAACGCGTTCTGATTCGGATTCACATACTGAGTTCCAGTCTCGGTCCCCCGGAGGAAGAACCACCCAGGGGTCTGAGCAGAGAGAGCATGCTCCAGGCTGTGTGCTGTAGTAAAACAGGTGTCCAGCGGTCGCTCCGGTCCCCGCAGCAAAAACAACGAGAGATTCCCCCCAGAATAACGTCAAATAACGTCAAAAAGCTTCAACTCCCAGGCGCGCGATCCGGCTCCGTGTCCGACTGGAGTGCGTTGATCAGCGGCATGGTCACAGGCGTCAGCAGCCCCCCCGTAGGTCCCCAGCTCCACTGCGCCAGATCCGCGGCTAAAGAACATGTGTGTTGGACGAGAAAGGAGATGAATGTCCAGAGAATGTTGTGACAGGATCCACTGGTGTCGAGGGCGCGTGTCCAAGCGCGTGTCCAAGCGCGTGCGGGCGCAGACGGGGACGCGCTTCTACCGCACTGCCGCACCACAGGCTGACGCTACGGCGAGCCAAGGTTAGCCGTGCCGTGACGTGAGAGGAGGGGGGAGGAGGGGGGGGGGGGGGAGGGAGGGGGTGGAAGGGGATGCTTTTAGGGGATCCGGTGGGGGCGGTAAGTAAAGCTGGGTGACCTGACTTTCAGACCACAACAAATGGATGTAACAAAAATAGCATATATTTTTTCCTTCGGTCCTGCGGCGTGCGCGTTGGTCTCTGTCACATCTTTTCAAAGCTTTTTCAGATGATTAAACATGAAAAGACGAACCTTCCAATGAGCTTTCAGCCCAAAGAGACAGATAGTGACTCACAGAGACCTCACAGTGTTTGATTCAGATGAAGACTGGATCGAGAGCTTTAAAGGAGCGGTGTTATTATGAGAGCGTTTTGGTTTAACCTTGTTTGGACCTTTTTTCATTCCTCAATGATGTCAGTGTTGCAGCACAAGCACACAGACAGCACACAACATATACAAGTAATGCTTCACAAGAGCAGGGTAAATTAATAATACATTTCTCCTACAGGGATCAGCAAAGTATCTGTCTATCCATCTACGTATATATCTGTATCGTCTGTGCAGCTAAACCTCACCTGGTCCTCACAACAGTCTGAAGGTCAAAGCAAATGTATCTAAAGTTACTATCATACATTTGTCTTGGTATAAAACCATATGAACGCTGTGACACTCTGGTTCCCCTCAGCAGGAGGAGGAGGGTTGCTGCGCGAACAGTAGCTTGAAGCATTGAGAGGCTTTGTTTGAATGACGCAAACAAAGGATAACGCGTAATGAGCTGAGCTGAGCTAAACCGAGCTGAGTTTACTTTTACATGTAAGTCAATCGGAGCCAGAGAGAGTTGGAGCAAAACTTTGTCCATGAGCACTTCCCTGTTGGGCTTCACTGAGATCGCTGGTTACCTTTGTCCATCTGCGCACAGCCTTAACATGACACTTACCTCAAGTGTCCTTTGTCCAGGTCTTAAAAGTGTCCCTCCAGAAACAGCACCCATTTTTATGTGGTTCTTAGGGTCATAGCAGAGAGTAGAGTAGAGTAGCATAGGATAGGGTAGGATAGGGTAGGGAAGAGTAGAGCAGCATGTGATAGAGTACAGTAGAGTAGAGTAGTAGCGTAGGGTAGAGTAGAGTAGGGTAGGGCTGGTGGAAACGGGGCTTTACATCCAAGCACTGAAGACCAGCCTTTGTTACTATGGTTTACTAGACATGCAGGGGCCTCTCTGGACATGCAGGGGCCTCTCTGGACATGCAGGGGCCTCTCTGGACATGCAGGGGCCTCTCTGGACATGCAGAGGCCTCTCTGGACATGCAGGGGCCTCTCTCGCTGCGGTAAATCAGTTTCAGCACCATGGACAGAGGCACAGTGAAACAGAATCACCGGCTGCCTCCAAATTCATAAAAATACCTCCTCTCTCATCCTTCCTGTCTCTTTGATGCACCAAATGTCTTCATAAAAAGTGTAGGTCTATGGCTTTGGAACATAACACACAATGACAAATTGTCAAACTTCAAAGCCATGGGTGTTAAACTCTGGCCCACATTTGGCCCGTCGGTACAGCGCCGGTGCCTCAGCTCAAAGCCTGAACCCCGACATTAATGAACCTCCAAGAAAAGATGCAGGTATCTGGGGACATCAGGTTAGATCAATGTGTCGCAAACTGAGCCGTAAAAGTGCCTGAATGGCTGATTTATTATTTATTGTTTTATTTTCAAATGTATTATTAGCCTGTGGATAAAGTTTTCTTTGATATTTATAGAAGGCTGTAAACAGAAAAGAGGAATGACATTTGTATTTAAATTTTACTTGATTTTGCATTGGTATCTTTTTATTATTATTATTTGACACTCGGTTTTGCAAGTCACTATAAAGTTATATATGTCTTGCTTGTTCAATATTCATTTCCTTTCAAAAGGTTATTTTGTTCATCCTTGGCCCATGGCTTGGTTCAGTCTTTAATGTTGGCCCACATCTGTTTTACGCTCACACATCCGCACAAACCACTCCATATTCACTCACACACGTCCTGATGGGAGAAGTCACCTGTCCACGGCCTCAGAGTGCTATGTAATTAAATATTGCTCTCATCCTCAGACGCCAATGCTCCGTCTGCGTCACGGTCTGTCACTGCCCCCTGCTGGACACACACGGACATGCAGCGACCTTTTACAACAATAACAAAGTGGTAAAGACAGACAGAGACACACACACACACACACACATATACACGGAGAGACAGACACACACACAGACAGATACACACACACAGACATATACACGGACAGACAGACAGATACACACGCACACACACACACACAGACAGATACACGGACAGACAGACACACAGACAGACAGACACACACACACAGACAGATACACGGACAGACAGACACACAGACAGACAGACACACACACACAGACAGATACACACACACACACACACACACAGACATATACACGGACAGACAGACACACAGACAGACAGACACACACACACACACACACACACACACACACAGACATATACACGGACAGACAGACACACAGACAGACAGACACACACACACACACACACAGACAGATACACACACACACACGCACAGACATATACACGGACAGACAGACACACAGACAGACAGACACACACACACAGACAGATACACACACACACACACACACACACAGACAGACAGACACACACACACACACACACACACACAGACAGATACACACACACACACACACACACACACACACACACACAGACATATACACGGACAGACAGACACACAGAGAGACAGACACACACACACACACAGACAGATACACACACACAGACATATACACGGACAGACAGACACACAGACAGACAGACACACACACACACACACACACACACACAGACAGATACACACACACACACACACACATACACGTTTTTGTTACCTGGTGGGTCCCTTTGACAGGGCCGTTCAGAATGGGACCCATAGACATAATCTTTTTTTACCAAGACTTTAAGTAATACAAAACAGTCAATAGAAACCAAACAACTATTTTAAAGGAATTTTATTTTAGATTTTGTTTTCGAATTGCAGTGATTCTATTTTTGACATAGAATTTAATGCCACTCCATGTCCGATGTCTAAGGTCATCTGGTGAGGCATTAATGCAGGCCAGGCCAGGCCAGGCCAGGCAGTGAGACTTCCCAGGGACCTTTCCAGTCTGTATGAAAGGTGTCATGGTCTTCTCCACAGCCTTCACCTCAGATGCAGACCATGGCTTTCTTACACGTTCTAGGGAGAGAAATAAAAATATATTAGCAATATACACTCCCAGGGTGAGGACCAAGCAGCCTGGCTGTAATCCCCCACCTGGTACACTTACCAGAAGGGGCACTGCCACTACCATGGGGTGCATCTGGATGAATGGTTGAGGGTTCTCCGCTTGAAGTTTCTTTTAGCCCGTCCGTTTGTGAGAGGATCTCTACTGCTCTCCCTGTCGCACAGAAAATAAAAATACAAGTGGCCTTTAGGGGAAAAAAATCATACATATTTTAATAATATCAAGAATTACCTTCAGGCTCAATTTGTATCTGGTCGAGGCTCTTTCCTTCGAATTCCGTCACTCTTCCCTGCTCCATGGCCATCAACACTTTGCTGATTTTGGCCAGCTCCAGTGTCCCCTCTGGTAGTCTGTAATATTGCCTGTGGATGCGAATGTCATGGCCGAGGAAGTTGGCAAGTATGTCCATCTCATTCTCTTTCATATTGAGAACTGTAGACATAGTAGCTATGTGCTTTCTAAGTTTGGTTGAGGATAGCATCTCTGGATGCACCGCACCACATTCTTTGGCTACCTGGCGTAGGGAGTCTGATCCCCTGATGTGGGTGTCTGCGCCCGGGCGGGAAAAGAAGTATGGGTTATGGTCAGAGATGGAACAGGTCCTTCTGTTCTCCACCAGCACCTCCATCGAAGCAATCATTTCAGGAGTCAAAAGAACCGGCACTTTCCGACTTCTTTTCCCTTTAATTTCAATGCGTTGAAAATGCTGACACAGCTTTTTCTCAAGTTGGGACAGTCCCAGAGCAATGTCAGAATGGATCCCAGTCTTACTTCTTAAGGTAAAGGCTGTCAGTGGCATCTTTGAAACCTCACCTTCCCTTCTTCGATTGAAAATGATGACCTCACAAAGAGTCAAAACTGCCAGTTTAGACCAATGCTTAGACGTTGGCTCACTTATTAGGGTTTGCACATATTCAGGTCGACATACCTCAATATGTGCATGCATGGCTCTAACGTCCTCAGTCAGAGGGAGCAGGTCCGGAGTGTTCCACTTGGCTTGCCGGAGGGTCTGTAGGGCAGCAGAAGAAACACAGACGTCCCACCTCTTCTCAAAAAGCAGCCGGCTTCGTTGGAGGTTTTTAATAAATAGTTCATCAACACAATGCTCCATTTTTGAGTCACATTCAAGAATATCTGCTAGCTTTCTGAGGCTATGGCCGAGTTTGAGGGCCAAGGATGGAGTCTTGTATTGATTTGTTTCCTCATCATATCCAGCCACAGACCTGACTGCATCAATCACATGGTTAAAGTTGGAAGGAATAAAGAAATCCTTAATTGTTTTCAGTTTCCCTGCGGTTTTTGCTTCGTTAATTAACCTACCGACTTCTCTCATTTTCTGCCTAATGTAATCATGCTTTGTCTTATCATGCCCGTGTTTTAAGTACAGGTGCTCTCCGAGTCTCAGAATCCCCTTTTCTGCTTTGACAACACCCGTGACCTCATCCTGATGCATTGCCGAAATTAAAGACCACAGCTTTTTGCTGATGCCCTCCGGTACAGGCTGGGCTAGGGAGCAGAGGGACTGGACCCTACTTCTACCTGGTTTAGCCTGGTTTAGCCTGGTTTAGCCTGGGCATCTTTCTGTGAAAGCCGGCACCTGGCCACATGCCTCCACAGCGACTTTCGCTTAAGCAATGCCCCACAGTCTATACAGTGCAAAAACTCACTGGATTTAACTGGGGAATTTGGCTGTTTAGCTGGGACTAAAGTTCCAATGCCGGCCTTTAAAACCTCAAAATTGTGCTCACGGTTTCCACTATTCCTGATCAAATCAAACTGAAGTTTACGTGCTTTAGATTTCACAGGTAGAGCCAATGCTCTGGCTACGTCACTTTCATTTCCATGTTTTCTAGTCAAATGACGGGACATTTTGTGGCAGGACATTGAACAGTAGAGGCAGAAGTGTCTCTTGCTGTATACTCGCCCCCCATTTTTCTTCTTTTGCAGCTGCATGATAACAATCTTATTTGCCTTTGGTTCGTCACTTTCCGAGTCTTGAAGAAAAGTGTTTTTGATTTTTCTTTTTCCATACTTTTTTACAGGTTTCTTCTTGACAGTTAAATCGTCAGAATCTGAGTCGACTTCATCAATTAGGGACTCTTGACTAAGCTGCACAAACAACAAATAATTTGTAATCATTCTATATAACAATTTGAAGTCATGACTTGTAGTCAGCACTTACCAGTGGTTTGTAAGCGTGCGCTTCAGTGTGCTCCTCCATGATTTCTTGCAGCCTAATGAACCACACACTTGCACCTTTTTCTAGCCTGACACCTGATTTCCTCTGTTGTGCTGCTCCATGATTGGCTCCAGCCTGCTGGACTGAAATTGCCCCAGTGTGCCCCTCCTTGATATCCCGCAACCCACCACCAGGGTTCCGACACATAACACACTTTTTTCAGAAAAGTAAACCTCCAGGGGTCCTTTCCATATTTTTACAGAGACTGCATAAGGACCGTTAGAAAAGCATTACCCATTGATTATTAAGCTTGGACCAGTGGGGTCCGGTGTTCGGGCCCCACCACGTAAAACCAGTCCCCATGACGTGAGTGGAATCTCAGGTTATGGAACCCACCAGGAGTTGAAAACAAGTGCATATACACGGACAAACAGACACACACACACACACACAGACAGATACACACACACACACAGACAGATACACACACACACACAGACAGACACACACACACAGACAGATACACACACACACACACACACACACACACACACACACAGGAGACATCTTCGTGTCCAGTAGCAGCAGAAACACATGCATCCACACAAACAAAACAGAAGTATCTAACCAGAGAAATTGTTGTTGTTGTCGTTTGAATATTTCAGTTTCTCTCCTTTATTATTGTGGGGTGTGGTTGTGTCCTTTATCGGACTGTTGCCCCGGCAACCTCAGCCTTTAGTTGCTCTAATACTAATGATAATAATAAACCCGTTTTATACAGCGCTTTTCTGGACTCTCTCAGAAGCAGTTCGTCTCCCCCGTGTCTTCTCCCAAAGCGAAATAAAGTTGCTAAATTAACTAACTTTTCCTTTGCACTACCATTTTGTGTTGTTTGTGCCCAAAAATGAAATGTTGTGAGCAAATCAAACAGAATTAATGACAGACATTGGCTGACGTGCATTTCAGACTTTTTTCAAATGTTCCTCATCCACCGCCTTTATGAAACAGAGAAGAAGAAGAAGAGGCTTTAGCAGATGATATGAGACAGAGAAGAAGAAGAAGAGGCTTTAGCAGATGATATGAGACAGAGAAGAAGAAGAAGAGGCTTTAGCAGATGATATGAGACAGAGAAGAAGAAGAAGAGGCTTTAGCAGATGATATGAGACAGAGAAGAAGAAGAAGAGGCTTTAGCAGATGATATGAGACAGAGAAGAAGAAGAAGAGGCTTTAGCAGATGATATGAGACAGAGAAGAAGAAGAGGAGGCTTTAGCAGATGATATGAGACAGAGAAGAAGAAGAGGAGGCTTTAGCAGATGATATGAGACAGAGAAGAAGAAGAAGAGGCTTTAGCAGATGATATGAGACAGAGAAGAAGAAGAGGAGGCTTTAGCAGATGATATGAGACAGAGAAGAAGAAGAGGAGGCTTTAGCAGATGATATGAGACAGAGAAGAAGAAGAGGAGGCTTTAGCAGATGATATGAGACAGAGAAGAAGAAGAGGAGGCTTTAGCAGATGATATGAGACAGAGAAGAAGAAGAGGAGGCTTTAGCAGATACGGAATATGTCGAGCTGAAAGAATTGTGTCTACTACAGAAAGACAGAACGGGAAAGGGGATATGGGGACCGAAAGGGGGATAAAAAGTCAAGTGTGATGCATGCTAATCAGTGCAAAATGTGAATACATTGTCAAATACATTGTTATACTTGAATAAAAAAAATTGATCACAAAAAAAAGAAAGACAAAATGTTAATACAATACAATACAATGTATTCTTGTATAGCCCTAGGTCACAACAGCATCATCTCAGAGACTTAACAAAACCATTGAAATCACCAACACAGATCAGAAAACACACATGAACATAGAACACATGTTGATAAATGTCATACATGTTGTAGAATGTTAAAGTGTCCTGGATCATCACAGTCCTTAGTTGGACACTAACTCCCAACAGATCCTCCTGCATCAGAGGAACAACTCTTAAGAAAACCCAGTGGGAAAAGAAACCTCGGGGAGACCCATGGTTTAAGAAAGGGATCCGCTCCCACGGACGGGCTGTAGATCCAGGACCTAAGCTACAGAACGTGGATACGTAATAATGTTAATGCCATTTTATATGGATTTGTTGTTATAATGTTCCAATACTGTACATGTGTGCACTGTGTCATCATTTATCTTTCCATTCAAACAACCATTTACGGAAAAATATGGCATCATTTTGCCGGCAGTTTGAAATGCGATTAAATACGATTAATTAATTTCTAAGCTGTAATTAACTCGATTACACATTTTAATCGTTTGACAGCCCTATTAAAAAACATATTTTTTCAATAAAATAAAGAATACATTTTGCTGGAATAGGCATTAATTGATTTTCTGTCTTGCAATTTTGATATCTACAAATTAATGGACAAACCCTGAATAAGGTCTTTACAAACAAGGGATTCCGGAATGTTCAGAAATTCTCCCAACTGATTCTAGAAACCCCTTTTTTTCCATGGAAACCTTCATAGGCAGCAGACCCTTGTTTCCACGGTGACCCCTGTAGGAGCAGACTGGATCTAGAACCTCTGGTCTCCATGGTAACCTTTATGACACGTACGTCTTTCAGTGGCTTAGCCTCAGGTCCGGCCTTCAGAGGTAACACAGAAAGTAAGTTCAGTAAGTTCAGTAAGTAAGTAAGTCCAGAGGTTCCTTTGAAATCAGCCATCACAGATCTCAGTAAAAGATGCCTCAATATTTGAATGAATTCCCGATCTCATATCCTACACATGCATTCAGGATACTGAGAGGGGCCATCATTGTAGATGATGAAGAGATTGAGGACGTATACACAGACGACGCCCCAGAAACCGGGCGCCAC
>OZ035839.1:36845540-36987857 GCA_964034765.1 Knipowitschia caucasica
TCCCCAGTATTCTGCTCCTCACCCCTCTCCCCCCCCTCCCTCCCTCCCCCCTCCCCCCTCCTCACCTCCTCACCCCTCCCCTCCCCTCCTCTGTCTTAAACGGCGGAGCATCGGCGTCCCTTCGATAGCGACATTAGCTCCAATTCTTCCGGTGAATGTCAGAGCTGGAAATATGCACATGTTTTACTGAGGTCAGACGCCGCCGTGAGCCGAGGACGCCGCCGCCATCTTTCACCGGGACGGAAGCTCTCGCCGACGGGAAATTACAGACGAGAAAAACAAGACGGAGGAGGAAGTGGAGAATTCTGATGCGAGAAAAGGAAGTGAGAGACTGTGTTTGGAGGACACACTTTCAGAAGTTTTTTGTTTTTACAATAATAATAATAATGATAATAACAATAATAATATGTATTTGTTTAGAACTGTTCAAAAACTGACGGAATAAAGCAGTAAAAACATAACAGTCGTAATGATATAAACTCAAAAGAAATGATGATTATAATTATATATAATGTAAAGGAAAAAGGAAAAGATTACATCCATCCATCCATCCATCCATCCATCCATCCATTTTCTTCCCTTTAATCCATTTCTGGGTCAGGGGGGTGGCAGTCAGAGATGCCACCCAAGTCTCATAGCACCAGCCCCTCACTGACCCTCTGCAGGTGGTGAGTCCACAGGAGGACGGCTGCTCTCTGACTGTGAGCATAGCCTTGATCTTTCAGTGGGGGCTTTGGGCAAAGTGGGGTTAAGTGTCTTGCCCAAGGACACAACGGCAGCAGTCATCAGTGGGAGTCGGTGGAGAAGGTGCAGAGGTGGGAATTGAACCCACGACCTTCTGGGCTTAAGGCCAATGCTCTACCAACTGAGCTACTGTCGCCCCAAGATTACATACAATTAATATTAATTAATTGTATGTAATTAATAATAATGATAAAAAATAAAATAGTTATAAAAATAAGAAAAATAGTAATACAAAAATAAATACAAAACTGCAATGGAAAATAATGATAACAATTGAAAAAATGTATATATAAAAAATCAGAATAAAGGAAAAACAAGAAAGGGAAATATTAATAAAAATAATAATAAATTGCATTTATTCTGAACCCAAATGTTATTATTAATAATTTTCTCTGAACAATGTCCACAAAAAACATTGTTATCCTGTTTCTTTAAATTAACACATTTATCACACGCTAATAAGGAAGTGAGCTGGGTTTAGACCAAAACCTCCGGCCCCGAGACCGTTCATGGCATTGTTATTATTATTATTATTACTATTATTATTCTTTTACAGCCTATTTTCTCTGGAAAACAACCATATGATTGAATCTGTTCTGAAATGTTAAGTAACGTGTGATTAGTTAAATTATAACAGCACGTTTTGGACTCTCTTCACATCGTTATTCTTTCTCCCCAAACTACTGTAGCCACAGCTGCCCTGGGGCACACTGTCAGAAGCCCCTCCCACCACCACCAACCATTCACACACACACCAGACTCATTCTAATGTGGGGGAAGTGTCTTGCCTAAGGACACAACCACAGTTTGGCACTTTACAGCCGCCCCACTGTGGCACCTGCTGTTCCCAGAGGTCTCCCATCACAGTACTAACCAGGCTCTGCCCTGCTTAGCTTCAGACGGCTTTCACCTGGAGGTGGACACAAAACTTCACATTAAAGATATATTTTTTAAACATATCTCTGAATCTTTTTCTGATATTTGACCCAGTTGTGACTAAACCCACTCAAAATAAAATCCAAACTGAAAACACTAAAGTTTGTTCAATAAAAAGTCATGATAAAAAATGCATGACTTTTTTACTTTTGACTTCTTTTGGGCGACACAAGAGTAAATGGAATTGAAAGTTTTAAAGGTGTTTTTATTCTTTAACCTGAGACATTTTGAGGCAATACTTTTGTTTTAATAGCATACCAGAAGTTGCTACTATCATCATGGATGGAGCTAAAAGCAGCTCCAGGGCTGATCTGACTGAGGCCGATGCTGTGAGGTGATGACCGGGTTTGCTAATGCTGTTTTCTGATCTGAGACGCTGAGAACGCTGGTGCAATGGCGCCCCCTGCTGCTGCAAACAGGAAAGGCTTCTGCTCTGCTGCTGTGTCTTCCCAAACCGTGAACATGTTTCAATGTTTTCACAACAACTGCTTCTTTTTAAGCTAAAGTTAATGATGTTATATTATTTTAGTTCAGATTTATAGTCACCAGATTTATTAAAAGTAAGTAATTTACAGTGTTTTGACCTTTACTCACTTTTAAATAGGTGCTAAAACTGGTGAAGCGCAAATGCTAAATGCTAACGGCTAACAGTAAACAGTGTGTTGCTATGGTAACTAGGGCTGGCTCTTTCTGGGAGTTAAATAAAGCATAGATTAATCAAAATGATGACACATTCACATAAACCATGTATAAAAACAGAACAGTCTATATCTACAGTCTATACTATCCACAGTATATACTATCTACAGTCTATACTATCTACAGTCTATACTATCTACAGTCTATACTATCCACAGTCTATACTATCTACAGTCTATACTATCTACAGTCTATACTATCCACAGTCTATACCATCCACAGTCTATACTATCCACAGTCTATACTATCCACAGTCTATACTATCTACAGTCTATACTATCCACAGTCTATACTATCCACAGTCTATACTACCTACAGTCTATACTACCTACAGTCTATACTACCTACAGTCTATACTACCTACAGTCTATACTATCTACAGTCTATACTATCCACAGTCTATACCATCCACAGTCTATACTATCCACAGTCTATACTATCCACAGTCTATACTATCTACAGTCTATACTATCCACAGTCTATACCATCCACAGTCTATACTATCCACAGTCTATACTATCCACAGTCTATACTATCTACAGTCTATACTATCTACAGTCTATACTATCTACAGTCTATACTATCTACAGTCTATACTATCTACAGTCTATACTATCCACAGTCTATACTATCTACAGTCTATACTATCCACAGTCTATACTATCCACAGTCTATACTATCCACAGTCTATACTATCTACAGTCTATACTATCTACAGTCTATACTATCCACAGTCTATACCATCCACAGTCTATACTATCCACAGTCTATACTATCCACAGTCTATACTATCTACAGTCTATACTATCCACAGTCTATACTATCCACAGTCTATATTATCTACAGTCTATACTATCCACAGTCTATACTACCTACAGTCTATACTACCTACAGTCTATACTATCCACAGTCTATACTACCTACAGTCTATACTATCTACAGTCTATACTAGCCACAGTCTATACTATGGTCATCAGGTTGTGTTGTTTGTTGTACAGTCTGACAGCAGCAGAGGAAAGACCAGATTAAAGACAGATCAGATTCAAACAATAAAAACATGTTTTATATTTTTGAAAACCACCTGAATCTCAAGTAAAAAAGAGACTTTGATAAAAAAAGTGTGTAACATGAGGTTGTATCGTTCATGAAGGGTTGTGTTTCTGTTTTCTGTACTGTAGTGCAATGTTCCCTCTAAGCTGCGCGCGTGAGCAATCGCGCACTGCTTGCACAGTCTCAGCGCACAAGAAAACTTGTGCTGCGCACAAAAATAAAATTCAAAATAAACGTGTTAATTAATATCAAATATTAGACCTAATTTAATCTATTTAATTAGACCAATAATACTGTTTTCTGTTCATTTTGCAAGATAACTCAGTGAGTGACAGGTGTTGAGCCAATAATACGATGCGGTTCACCTACGTGGCCAATCATAGCATTGATTTGCCCTGTCCGTATGCGCCCATTGATGTACGCGCAGGTTAGCTTGCTAACGGCACGGCAATACTGAGGAGAGAGAAGCTAATACGAAACCCTCATGATGGCGAAACGAACGGGCAGCGACACACCCACTCACCAAGCCAAAGTAAAAAAGAAATGCGGTTCTTTTAAGGTGGAATGGCTGTCGGAGAATGTGAAAATAGAAGAAGAAGTGGTGAAACTGGGTGAGATTTTTAATTTTTCGAGTGAGAAAGGACTACTCTGTAAAACATGCAGCGAAGCCAAAGTAGAAAGTGAATTTTCGGAGGGAAAAATGTGGACTGAATGGAAGTTGGACTACCTCAAGCGGCACATTCAGCACAAAAGTCATTTGAAAGCTGTTGGAATTGTACAAAGACTCAAGATGGGACAGGGGATTGGTACGTTACTGCTGGAGAGCGCAAAAGACAGAGAGAAAAGGAACGTGCTGTCACTCAAAATAAAATCTCACCCCGAACAAGTTCAAGTTCTGCCATCAAAATGAATGCATCAATGCTGTCAGTTCAACAAATCCTCGATCACATGGCAAAGTATGTGAGTATACCAGAAAACTGGCGAAGCAAAAACTATGCCTTTGAATTTGTGAACTCTATCAATGAGATCGTGCAAAATGAGACTATGTGCAGTGTTAAAAATTCTCCTTGGCATACCCTGATAGTAGATGAGAGCACAGATATATCAGTACACAAAATGCTTGTCCTATATATTAAGTATAGGGAGGAAAATTATGTTAACTATAAAACTGTGTTTGGTGGCATCACCCAGCTGACAGCATGCACTGCCCAGGATATTGTGCAAGCAATAACTCAGTTTTACTTCAACCATGGACTGGACATGCAGAGAATGGTGATGCTGACCTCTGATGGTCTCTCTTCCCATGGCCACAGCAGGACTCTTCCCATGGCCACAGCAGGACTCTTCCCATGGCCACAGCAGGACTCTTCCCATGGCCACAGCAGGACTCTTCCCATGGCCAAAGTAGGACTCTTCCCATGGCCACAGCAGGACTCTTCCCATGGCCACAGCAGGACTCTTCCCATGGCCACAGCAGGACTCTTCCCATAGCCACAGCAGGACTCTTCCCATGGCCACAGCAGGACTCTTCCCATAGCCACAGCAGGACTCTTCCCATAGCCACAGCAGGACTCTTCCCATGGCCACAGCAGGACTCTTCCCATAGCCACAGCAGGACTCTTCCCATGGCCAAAGCAGGACTCTTCCCATGGCCACAGCAGGACTCTTCCCATGGCCACAGCAGGACTCTTCCCATGGCCACAGCAGGACTCTTCCCATAGCCACAGCAGGACTCTTCCCATGGCCACAGCAGGACTCTTCCCTTGACCACAGCAGGACTCTTCCCATGGCCACAGCAGGACTCTTCCCATGGCCACAGCAGGACTCTTCCCATGGCCACAGCAGGACTCTTCCCATGGCCAAAGCAGGACTCTTCCCATGGCCACAGCAGGACTCTTCCCATGGCCACAGCAGGACTCTTCCCATGGCCACAGCAGGACTCTTCCCATGGCCACAGCAGGACTCTTCCCTTGACCACAGCAGGACTCTTCCCATGGCCAAAGCAGGACTCTTCCCATGGCCACAGCAGGACTCTTCCCATGGCCACAGCAGGACTCTTCCCATGGCCACAGCAGGACTCTTCCCATGGCCAAAGCAGGACTCTTCCCATGGCCACAGCAGGACTCTTCCCATGGCCACAGCAGGACTCTTCCCATGGCCACAGCAGGACTCTTCCCATGGCCAAAGCAGGACTCTTCCCTTGACCACAGCAGGACTCTTCCCATGGCCAAAGCAGGACTCTTCCCATGGCCACAGCAGGACCCTCACATACTACACATCTCTTGAACAACAAGATTTTTGTCTTTTTCATTTAATGTGGGCCTAATTACTTATATTAAAAGTAAACTAGTGCAAATTGCTGCTGTAATTTGATTCTTTTAACAAGCCATGTAATTAGCTATGATCCAAGGTTTTGAACAGGTGTGATACTGGTCTTTGGTCAGAGCGTGCACATCTGATGTTGCTCACAGTGGTCCTCAGTGTGCTCAGGGAGCTTAGGTGTTTGCCCAGACAAATGAAAAATTAGAGGGAACATTGCTGTAGTGTGTTCTCAGGGCGTGTCTGCAGCTCATACATGTGTCATGCTAACACACCGCTAACACACTCTCCTCCCAGATCATGTTTCTGAGCCCATTGTAGCGCAACACAAAGACAACACACAGCTGATAAACAACACACACTTCACATTTGTGCCACATTTAACAGAGAATTAACAAGCTTCAGATGTTTAAGATGCTTTACCTAAAGATCAAAGACACTGTTTACTGCAAACCAGCAATCAGTTGTGATGTCACACTTTACAAACAGCACAACGGCTGTTCAATCTGAAGAGACCAAAGACACAATTAATACAATAAAATTATTTATTTGTTTGGCGCGTTGACCCCGGCAGTGACACTTGCAGCAATGAGATCGATTGCAGCTGAAGATGATCTCAGATCCCCCGGGGTCAATCACTGGTGGTGGCTAGAGTATGGTGTGAATGGGACGTAGGCGGAGCAGGAGCCTAGAGCAGGAGCCAGAGGGGGTGCTGGGGAGGTGGTGGGTGTTTAAGAGCCTCAGGAAGCGTTGTTTGTCAGGAAGTGGCTGCCTTTTAAACTGCCCGCTTTGCTGTGAGAGGGTTGGCAGGAGGCTGGCCTGGCTGTGTGATTGGCTGAGGCTCGAGGCTGGCCTGGCTGTGTGATTGGCTGAGGCTCGAGGCTGGCAGAGCTGTGTGATTGGCTGAGGCTCGAGGCTGGCAGGCACTCGGTCTTTCAGTCTGAACATGCACCTTCAGCTTCATTTCAATCTGAAGAGACCAAAGACACAATTAATACAATAAAATTATTTATTTGTTTGGCGCGTTGACCCCGGCAGTGACACTTGCAGCTATGAGATCGATTGCAGCTGAAGATGATCTCAGATCCCCCAAAAGAGGAAGCTAGAGCTGTGTGTGCCGGGGAATGCGCAGGCCTCCCGTGGGAAGCTGCCTATCTGGAGGCGTTGGAGCATAGCATTGCATAGAGGCAGCATTGCATGAATAGAATACAGAGAATATGCGGGGGTGACAAATCCGCACGCTCTGTAATGATTATGCGTGTATGAAGCGTTGCGGGGCGACAGTAGCTCAATTGGTAGAGCATTGGCCTTTGGGCCTGAAGGTCGTGGGTTTGAGCCCACCATAAGACCTACTTCACGACTCCCACTGATGACTGCTGTCATTGTGTCCTTGGGCAAGACACTTAACCCCACTTTGCCTGAAGCTCCCACTGAAAGATCTCAGTTCCTGTGGACTCACCACCTGCAGGAGGATCAGTGAGGGGCTGGTGCTAAGTGTACTGGGTGCAGCTCTGACTGCCACCCCCCCGACCCAGAAATGGATTAAGGGGAAGAAAATGGATGGATGGATGGAAGCGTTGGCCCTTGGAGCGTGCGGAGGGTTTCTCGCGCACAGACCGCTTCGTGAGGGTGCGTGTATGACGTAGGCCGCAGGGGATCTGTGGGAACAGACACTCACTGAATGAGCGGCTATGTGATCATGCGTGCGTGATGGATGCGTGAAATGAAGAGTAAATGCGTGTAATCGCAGAGCTGATGCAGGCTCTGCGTGTTGAGAATGTGGAGCAGCGATGTAGAAAGCTTTCTCATACAAGATCTGCTATATTTGAGCATGCGTGTGTCAGCGTATGATACAGAGAATATGCGGGGGTGACGAGTCTGCACGCTCTGTAATGACTATGCGTGTAGAAGCGTGGGCCCTTGGGGCGTGCGGAGCTGCCTCTCGCGCACAGGCCGCTTCGTGAGGTGCGTATATAGCGTGAGCCGTTGGGGGTTATGCAGAGAAGCTTCTCTGCACAGAGCGCTGCGGTGAGCATGAATGTATGATGTAAGACAAGGTGATCATATGCATGTCCGGATTGAAGTGCAACAGATGTTGAGAAACTTATGTGAGAGAAGAGCCTTAGCCACCACCAGAGTATTTGATAATTACCTCAGATTGAAGAGGGAGCGCTGAGCAGTCAGAATAGTGTCAGTGTTTAGTCTGATAGAGGATGAGGCAGGACCAAGCCGAGGACCATTGACCCATTTGCTGTAGGGAAGAGTGAGGAAGGCCCAGATGGCTGGCGTGCAGCGGCTATTCTAATCCAGCGGCCGGTATTGGAGAGTCGGGAGATCACAGGAGACCGGCCGGATTTATTAAATGGGCTTGGATGCATTGCGCAAACATGACGTAATTTGACAGAGAGAGAAATGGCAGCCCATCTGAATCTCCTCTCCGTGCATGGAGGAGAGTGCATTTCATCAGGTGTTTATCTGGACAGGGGAAAAATAATGCATAACGAAAGTGTGACGGCACCTTCCTTTTGGAGTGTTGAATGCAGGGATTATAGTGATGGGGTAATAAGTCCTTGGGGCCAGGGTGCAGCTAACCACTGGCCTTGATATGACCCCCAAAAACCCACGGACTGAGCCGCGTCCGTGAAAAAGAATAAGTAAGTGGAAGAGGCGGTGCCATCATGAAAGACACCGTTCCGGCAGGCAGCAGCTGAAGCTGAGGTCAGCGCAGCACCTGCGAACAGGAAAACAGGGTTGCAGAGCGCGCAGGAGCCTGGGGATGAACAACGGCCTGAGGGATGACGTGCACTGCGAGGTTGAGGCGGCCCAGCCGGAAGAGCAGCACCTGTTTGGGACGTGACAGAGGACAGGACGGACCAAGAGACCTTGGTCCTCCTCCTCCTATCCTCTCTCTCCATGTCCAAGCAGAGGGAGCGTTTACGAAACCGTCGATGAGGGTCATCACGTGTGCCGGGTGGCCAGTGTGACGGCCAGACGCCTGCCCGGCTTGAGATGGACGAGCCCCGCGTAGGAAGGGCATGCCCCGCGCGGGAATGACAGGGCCTATTGCTACGAGAATAATTCGCAAGGCGCGGCCGTGCAGCAAGAGCGCCCTGCAACATAAGGGAGAGATTAAACAAGAACCAACCGAATCTCCTTCTGGACAGGAGAGAGCTATCTTGATGCAATTAGGAAACTCAGAACGACGGCAAAGAGCGGCCACGGAGCAGAATAAGTACGAACCTGAGAACGAGCCTGAGAACGAGCAGTAGAGCGAGCAACCGTTACGATGACTCAGAGCCATGAGAGTGCGGCAGAGAGCATGTGACCGTTGTGGATGCTGCCCCCTGACTCCACGCGGAGAATCGGAGCGAGATCGCCCGTATGAGGCGCAGGGCGGATCGATTGCACGCGGTAGCAGTGAGGGAAGGCCAGAGCACGTGGAGGATCCGGAGGAAACCGGCCGGACGAGGGGAGAACATGCAAAACTCCGCACGGAGGTGGAACAAAGCATAAAACTAGTTTTGATAATCGACACCGACCTGCTCAGGACAAGATGAAACACACTGCTAATGACCTGGGGCAACGCGTCCCTTTGAGCAATATTTACTGTACGCGGAGGGGGCTCGAGGATTTCAGTACGAGGGCCACTTCGTCCGCCAGAGTAGTCCCGGGGCCGACACGTAGGCGAAACCGCATTGGACTGGTCCGAACTTCAGAACGAACTATAAAAGAGCTGAAGTTGGCTGAATGACGACCTCCTGGCGTCTCGCTAGCTACAGAAGCACCATTAGCGGAGATTCGAGCCCGACCGAGAACAACAACATCTCAGAACGGGTTACGACACGTCTATATTGGCTGCGCTGAAGTAGAATGGACGACACCGAATAAGTATTTACGAACCCAGATTACGACAGGTTAGCAGGCATAGGGCACCATGAAATGACAGGGAGGGCCACGATTGGCCCCTTGGCCTCAGTTGGAACAGGTTGTCTTTTAACGGAATAGCCCGACGACCAGCGAAGGCAACTCACATCATTCATTGCATAAGCATCTAATCATTATTACAATTAAACTACGGAAAGTTGACGAGAGCAGAGACAGCCGCAGCCCTGATGAGAACTGAGCGAAGCGAGCTTAAAACTATAAAACATATTACGCACACACATAAACTACGTACCTACAAATGCATGCACATATACAAGTTGAGTCCCTCCATGGCCTCGCACCAACATATAGTAGTGACATGTTAGTCCCCATATGAACCAGCCCGGACTCTGAGGAGCACAGGGACTGGACTCCTGCTGGGACTCTGAGGAGCACAGGGACTGGACTCCTGCTGGGACTCTGAGGAGCACAGGGACTGGCCTCCTGCTGGGACTCTGAGGAGCACAGGGACTGGCCTCCTGCTGGGACTCTGAGAAGCACAGGGACTGGCCTCCTGCTGGGACTCTGAGGAGCACAGGGACTGGCCTCCTGCTGGGACTCTGAGGAGCACAGGGACTGGCCTCCTGCTGGGACTCTGAGGAGCACAGGGACTGGCCTCCTGCTGGGACTCTGAGGAGCACAGGGACTGGCCTCCTGCTGGGACTCTGAGGAGCACAGGGACTGGACTCCTGCTGGGACTCTGAGGAGCACAGGGACTGGCCTCCTGCTGGGACTCTGAGGAGCACAGGGACTGGACTCCTGTTAGTGCCCAGAGTCAGAACTAACGTGGGGAGGCTGCCTTTCAGATTCATACTGCTAAAATCTGGAACAATCTTCCTGAAGATGTGAGACAGGCCTCCTCTCTGACAATGTTTAAGACAAGGTCAAAAACATATTATATATTTCTATCCTTCTTTTTAATGTTCTGTGAAATCTATGATTTTAATGCTTTCTTGTTTTGTTCAGCACTTTGAATTGCCTTGTGTATGAAGTGTGCTATACGAATAAACTTGCCATGCTTTGCTATACAACATGCATTCACATACGCAATTATGCGCGTGACAGGGCCATGACGCTAAACGCGCTTTCTTCACCTTATGGGAGCATCCAAATCAGACAGCGTCAAAACTGCAGATTCCTCTTCACCCTGAGCGACCAATATTACATTAGGCCTTTGTCTAGGGAGCAACCAAATCAGAGAGGCGCCAAAGCTGCAGATTCCTCTTCACCCTGAACGTGCAATATGTCGTTAAGCCTCGGAGACCGATACATTAAGCCTTAATACGAACAATTCGGGCCTTAGAAGGAGACTGATTAGGGAAGACTCCAAAATGTAATTTTGCATGCCACCAAGCACGCTGGAGTTTGAACTGTCTCACGGAGGAGACTTGAGCAGCAGTGACACGGAGCCTGGACGTGTTTAAGGAGCGGCGCCAATAAGCACTGACGAGCAGATCAGAGCGGGTCAAAGCAGGAACAGACCCCAAACAAACGATGGCCGTACAAACCCCAAACTACGTACCCCAAACCCCAAACAAACGATGGTCGTACGTGCCCGGGACGAGCACGTACGACGCAACCACACTGCGATTCATACGAACAAACAGACGTGTCACGCCAGCGTGCGCCGCTTGTCTCCGTGAGCCAGGTTACATACGTGTCTGAAAGAGCCGAGCCGTAGAGACAGGTGCAGCCTGGGAGCCTGCGGAGCGGCAGCGGCAGGAACAGCAGCAGCGGCAAATGTAGTAGGAGCAGCAGGAGCGGCAGCAGGAACAGGCAGCAGCAGGAGCGGCAGCAGGAACAGGCAGCAGCGGGAACAGGCATCAGTAGGAGCAGCAGGAGCAGGCAGCAGGGACAGGCAGCGGTAGGAGCAGCAGGAATGGCAGCAGCAGGAGCGGCAGCAGGAGCAGGCAGCGGGAACAGGCATCAGTAGGAGCAGCAAAAACGGGCAGCAGCAGCAGCGGGAACAGGCATCAGTAGCAGCAGCAGGAACGGGGAGCAGGCATCAGTAGGAGCAGCGCATCAGGGAACAGGCGGCAGCAGGAACAGGCATCAGTAGGAGCAGCACGGACCAGCAACAGCGGCGGTCAGAGAACCATGGCCATGGTTGTTTAAGAGCCTCAGGAAGCGTGGTTTGTCAGGAAGTGGCTGCCTTTTAAACTGCCCGCTTTGCTCTGAGAGGGTTGGCAGGAGGCTGGCCTGGCTGTGTGATTGGCTGAGGCTCGAGGCTGGCCTGGCTGTGTGATTGGCTGAGGCTCGAGGCTGGCAGGCACTCGGTCTTTCAGTCTGAACATGCGCATTCAGCTTCATTTTACAATTTGTGTTTTAACCCGGTCCAGGTAAGGACCGGCTGGTGTCTGCATCACCTTTCTGCCCCCCCCCCCCTCCTCATGGATTCCCCCATCACCTCTCTGCCCCCCCCCTCCTCATGGACTCCCCCATCACCTCTCTGCCCCCCCCTCCTCATGAACTCCCCCATCACCTCTCTGCCCCCCCCCCCCTCCTCATGGACTCCCCCATCACCTCCCTCCCCCCCTCCTGATGGACTCCCCCATCACCTCCCCCCCCCCCCTCCTGATGGACTCCCCCATCGCCTCCCCCCCCCCCCCCCCTCCTGATTAACTCCCCCATCACCTCCCTCCCCCCCTCCTGATGGACTCCCCCATCACCCCCCCCCCCTCCTGATTAACTCCCCCATCACCTCTCTGCCCTCCCTATCCTGATGGATTGATGGAGGCTAAAGAAAGAGTTTGTTTCAAGGAGAAGAAACACATTTAAGCTAAATAATAACAATGAGAATAAAGATACATTATTGTATTAATGACATTCTAGAAACCCCTTTGTTTCCATGGAAACCTTCATAGGCAGCAGACCCTTGTTTCCATGGTGACCCCTGTAGGAGCAGACTGGATCTAGAACCTCTGGTCTCCATGGTAACCTTTATGACACGTACGTCTTTCAGTGGCTTAGCCTCAGGTCCGGCCTTCAGAGGTAACACAGAAAGTAAGTTCAGTAAGTTCAGTAAGTAAGTAAGTCCAGAGGATACTGATCTGAGTAAGAATGAACATGGAGCAATCTTTTGATGACTTCTATGACCAGATAGTCCCAGACTGTCCACAGTTATTCACAACACAAAGAAGTCCCATCTATACAGAAGATGCATATGACCAACAGGAAGTGTGGTGGAGGAGGCCACAGGCTCCTAAAACACCAGACTACAGCTTTGATATCCGCTCTCACGACCAGAGCGGCCGCAACGAAGAGAGTGAGGACGTCCCCACGGACGGCATCCCCACAGACAACGTCCCCACAGACAACGTCCCCACAGACAACGTCCCCACAGACAACGTCCCCACAGACGACGCCCCACACACCGGGCGCCCCAAATATTTACCTGAAAGAGACCCTTTTTATGACCAGCCTGTGCTCCCGCTGCAGCCCACAGACTGGGGATACAGTCATAGGCCCAAACACAACAGTCCAGAGAAGACTCACACCAAGTCCACTGTAGACTCCTACAGTATCAGCGACATCACCGCCTCACCGCTGGAAAAGCCATTGTCTGTAATAACCCCAGAGTCAGTCGCTAATGAAGCTCCAACAGAAGCTAATATCCCAGTCAATACCACAGGCACAAGTCTCTGCTCAGAGGTAGTCCTGCAAACCCCGGAGAAGGTACGGACTCAAGAAAAGTGTTTTAGCAAGTCCCCCACCAACTCTATGGAGCGTTTGACTGAAAATATTCTGAAGCAGAGAGAGACACTCAGCGTCATGACCCAGGAGTCTAAACCTGTGTCTAAACCTGAGTCTGAACCTGAGTCTGAACCTGAGTCTGAACCTGAGTCTAAACCTGAGTCTGAACCTGAGTCTGAACCTGAGTCTAAACCTGAGTCTAAACCTGAGTCTGAACCTGAGTCTGAACCTGAGTCTAAACCTGAGTCTAAACCTGAGTCTGAACCTGAGTCTGAACCTGAGTCTAAACCTGAGTCTAAACCTGAGTCTGAACCTGAGTCTAAACCTGAGTCTAAACCTGAGTGTGAACCTGTGTCTAAACCTGAGTCTGAACCTGAGTGTGAACCTGTGTCTCAGCTCCAGTCTCAGCCGAAGTCTCAGCTCCAGTTTCAGCTCAAGGATCAGTCAGAGATTCAGAGTTTACTCTCCGACTCGAGTAGCCACCACTCAGAATATTCCTTTTCGGACGTCCCCATGATCTCTCCAAAGCAGTGGGAATGGATGGTGTTCAACACATCAAAGAAAGCCTTGACTGAGGAACTTGAGAAGGAAAAAGGGATTTTAGAGTCTCCAGAGACGGGGACGTCCACAGTGGATGTCCAGGGTCTAGAACCTTCCAGAAAAAGTCCTGAAACTAAGAAAAGGAAATCCAGGGTGAAAAAAGAGAGGACTCTAGGATCAATCCGTCCAAGGAGTCAAATCATGTTTCCTGAAATTGGTCCGAAGACAAAAGTCAGGAACATGGAGAGGATGTACCAACAGTTACCTCCCAACTCGGGCTTTGATATTGATGAGTCCATCAGTCCAGAGTCGGACTCCCCTCCTCTCCTTGACTGGGAATCAGTCCTTGGAATCCGCCCTAAATCTTGTAAAAAGAGGGAGGTTAAAAACTCAAAGTCAACTCTGAAATCACCAGAAACAAACTCTTCAAGACTAAATGAGGTCCGAGTGGAACCAGAGACCACAGAGAAAGAGCCCATGATCCTGAAACAACAGCAGGACATAGAGACTTTGACCAGCTCGAAAAAGTCTGACTCTAAACCCATAACCCTAACTGAGGTCCCAGTGAGACCAGACCTCGAGTTCTTGACTAGGATGAAAAAGTCCAAAGATACGTCTCTGACCCCCATTGAAGAACCAGAGACCACAGAGAAAGAGCCCATGGCCCTGAAACAACAGCAGAAAATAGAGACTTTGACCAGGTCGAAAAAGTCTGAAATCAAGCCGTCTAAAAATAGGGAGGCAACCGCCTCAAAGTTAACTCTGAAATCACCAGAAACAAACTCTTCAACACGTGTGAGAAAGAACAGAAAAAGGGAAGTTGAATCTTTTTCAAAAAGTCGATCCGAGGAGCATCAAGAGAGCGTCTCTGCCCAGGGATTCGAACCAACACACACTGTAGAAGAGTTGAGGAGCTCAGTCAGGTCCATGAGTCAAACAAAAGCATCAGAGGAGGCTCAGACACCAACTCCACAGAATCTGATTATCACAAGTAATTGTATGACCATAAATAATGTTGCAGGGACTGCCAACGCGTCCACTGAGAAATGGGCTTCAAAAACATTTGCTAAGACTCAGGAAAAGGACCCAAACTTCTCAACATACTCTTTAATCACGGAGAAGGACTTCATAACCCCAGACCAAAGTCAGGACCTACTTAAACAGTCCAAATCAGGGTCTACAAGACTGATAAATGTGGTCCCAGTGGAACCAAAGACCACAGAGAAAGAGCCCATGGCCCTGAAACAAAAGCAGGACAAAGAGACTTTGACCAGCTCGAAAAAATCAAAGTCTAAGCCCATAATCCTGAATGAGGTACCAGTGAGACCAGAGACCACAGAGAAGGATGTAGTGGCCCCGAAACAAATTCAGTACCACGGGTTCTTAACCAGGATGAAAAAGTCCAAAGATACGTCTCTGACCCCCGTTGAGGAACCAGAGACCACAGACAAAGACCCCATGGTCCTGAACTACAGTCAGGGCATGGAGTCCTTCACCAGGTTGAGAAGGTCTGAATCTACATCTTTAACTCTGATTGAGCTGAAACCAGAGAGCACAGAGAAAGAGGTGGTGGCCCTGAAACAAAGTCAGGACCTCAAGTCCTGCATCAGCTTGAAATCCTCCAAATCAAAGTCACGAACCCTCAATGAGACCAAGGAAGGGACAAAACAGGACCAAAATGAACACAAGTCCCAGACCGGCAACCTCAGGGGCACATTGCAAACCCCAAGTACAGAGCAAAGCACCTCTCAGAGTCTGGCAGAAGTCACTGCAGACGAGTGGGAATGGATGGTGTTCAACACATCAAAGAAAGTCTTCACTGAGGAACTTGAGAAGGAAAAAGGGATTTTAGAGTCTCCAGAGACGGGGACGTCCACAGTGGATGTCCAGCGTCTAGAACCTTCCAGAAAAAGTCCTGAAACTAAGAAAAGGAAATCCACGGTGAAAAAAGAGAGGACTCTAGGATCAATCCATCCAAGGAGTCAAATGATGTTTCCTGAAATTGGTCCGAAGACAAAAGTCAGGAACATGGAGAGGATGTACCAACAGTTACCTCCCAACTTGGGCTTTGATATTGATGAGTCCATCAGTCCAGAGTCGGACTCCCCTCCTCCCCTTGACTGGGAATCAGTTCTTGGAATCCGCCCTAAATCTTGTAAAAAGAGGGAGGTTAAAAACTCAAAGTCAACTCTGAAATCACCAGAAAAAAACTCTTTAAGACTAAATGAGGTCCCAGAGGAACCAAAGACCACAGAGAAAGAGCCCATGATCCTGAAACAACAGCAGGACATAGAGACTTTGACCAGCTCGAAAAAGTCTGACTCTAAACCCATAACCCTGAATGAGGTCCCAGTGAGACCAGACCTCGAGTTCTTGACTAGGATGAAAAAGTCCAAACATATGTCTCTGACCCCCATTGAAGAACCAGAGACCACAGAGAAAGAGCCCATGGCCGTGAAACAACAGCAGGACATAGAGAATTTGACCAGGTCGAAAAAGTCTGAATCCAAGCCGTCTAAAAAGAGGGAGGCAACCGCCTCAAAGTCAACTCTGAAATCACCAGAAACAAACTCTTCAACACGTGTGCGAAAGAACAGAAAAAGGGAAGTTGAATCTTTTTCAAAAAGTCGATCCGAGGAGCATCAAAAGAGCGTCTCTGCCCAGGGATTCGAACCAACACACACTGTAGAAGAGTTGAGGAGCTCAGTCAGGTCCATGAGTCAAACCAAAACATCAGAGGAGGCTCAGACACCAACTCCACAGAATCTGATTATCACAAGTAATTGTATGACCATAAATAATGTTGCAGGGACTGCCAACGCGTCCACTGAGAAATGGGCTTCAAAAACATTTGCTAAGACTCAGGAAAAGGACCCAAACTTTTCAACATACTCTTTAATCACAGAGAAGGACTTCATAACCCCAGACCAAAATCAGGACCTGTTTAAAAAGTCCAAATCAGGGTCTACAAGACTGATAAATGTGGTCCCAGTGGAACCAAAGACCACAGAGAAAGAGCCCATGGCCCTGAAACAAAAGCAGGACAAAGAGACTTTGACCAGCTTGAAAAAGTCAAAGTCTAAGCCCATAATCCTGTATGAGGTCCCAGTGAGACCAGAGACCACAGAGAAGGATGTAGTGGCCCCGAAACAAATTCAGTACCACGGGTTCTTGACCAGGATGAAAAAGTCCAAAGATACGTCTCTGACCCCCGTTGAGGAACCAGAGACCACAGACAAAGACCCCATGGTCCTGAACTACAGTCAGGGCATGGAGTCCTTCACCAGGTTGAGAAGGTCTGAATCTACATCTTTAACTCTGATTGAGCTGAAACCAGAGAGCACAGAGAAAGAGGTGGTGGCCCTGAAACAAAGTCAGGACCTCAAGTCCTGCATCAGCTTGAAATCCTCCAAAACAAAGTCACGAACCCTCAATGAGACCAAGGAAGAGACAAAACAGGACCAAAATGAACACAAGTCCCAGACCTGCAACCTCAGGGGCACATTGCAAACCCCAAGTACAGAGCAAAGCACCTCTCAGAGTCTGGCAGAAGTCACTGCAGATGCCAGACTTGTTCTGGAGGCAGTAGCACATTATGTGGGAGCCCTAAAAGAGGGTGAGGCCCAAGAGGCAAAGAGAAGCATGAACCAAGACTTTGATCATGCAGCCTCATCTATTGTTTCCCTCATTCTGGACAAGTCTTGCACCAAAAAGACCAAACGACAGGAGACCACTCATAAAATCAAGTCTGTCCTGGTCCTGTGTCGAGCTAAAACTAGACTCTACTCTGCATTGAGTCACTTGTGTCTCCAGATCCCAGGCACAAGAGACACTTTGTCAGTGCTGGAGATGATGGACGTAGTTTCTCCTCTTCTGCAAGAACTGGTTTCAGACGACACAGAGACGGACCTTTATGAGCGGCTGTCTCAGGGTTTGAGTGCAGGAAAGTACCAAGAGCTGAAAGACCAGATCACACGCACTGTTACTGAGAATCTGGCACCGCGGAAAGGACGCCGCAGTAGCCGCAGCAGCTGCAGGAGACTCGCAGAGGCTCACATTGAGTCTGTCATGGAGGACATCAGCACATGGCTTTGCCTCCAACTGCAGCAGGAGGATAACCCTGTCAAGACTAGTCTCCGAAAAATACGACGGATCTTAGCCTCAAAGACCCAGGACCAGGAGCAGGACCAGCAGGAAAACCTCTCCACGAGTCCAGATCCAGGACTAAAGGAAACAGCTGCGAGTGGAGCAGAGAGAGAAGTGAAGAGCAGCTTCTCCTCACAGCACTTTGCAAACACACAGACTGACACTGTGCGCTGGGGTGAGCTGCTGTATGAAGTGTCCTCTTTAGTCTTACGCTCCACAAACATGGACCAGGTGACAGCTTTTGGGAAAGAGTTGATGGAACTGTTGGAGCAGGAGAAGTCCTCATGGAACATCCAGGTGGAGCTGAACAAAGACAGTGTGGAGACCATTGCACAGGCCGTGTACAAAGACCTGTGCAGATGGAGAGGAAAGAGTGCGGTGAGTCAGAGCGCCCAGCTCCTGCCCGACTACAACATCCAGGTCCTTGAGAGCATCCGTCGACATGTGGAGAGGCCCCTGCAGAAGCGCACAGTGGGCTCAGTCTTCAGATCTGTGTGTAAGAGCTTCTGCTTTTGGTGCTAAGCCCAACTTTTCTAAGCTCTAAGCTCAGGAGCACAGCGGAGACCTTCATATCAGATGTTTACTTTGCCTTTGGACTCCTCAGCGGAGCTCGGACAAACACCCTGAGTGTGCATTAAGTCACTTTTCAGTTTGCCTTTGTTTTCTTCCCACGATGAGGGAGAAGCATGAATGAGTCCAATACAACTTTCCTTTGCATTTGAGCGACACAGAGGCCGGAGCATGACCATCAAAGCTACAGTCATGAAGTGACCTGTTAGTGATATGATCAGCATGACGTCTGCATGGACTGAGTTTACTTTGTAAATGTGGATATTCTCTGTGCTCTTTCCTGTTGGAGCTGGATCCAGCCGCACACAGCCGTCTTGTCCGTGTGTAAAACTATGGCAGGCTGCGGCAGTGGCAGAGCTGAGATACAGGATCAATATCCACAGCACCAATATCCAGGTTTGGGAAAGTGAATGCAGCCGTATGGGGCGGATGAGGATCATATACTCTGTACTTTTATGCTCTGTGGCTTTGCTCTTCATGGTCAGTGGGACTCAAACAAACACAGATGCACAAGTTTGATGGGACTTGTTGTCAGCATTCCCCCTCGAGAAGAAACACTCACTGATGGTCCAAGGCTTCTCCTGATGGTCCCTAAAGACTTTAGCCATCGCTAGTAACGCAAAACCAAACTTTGTGAAACCAGACCCACTTTTACAGAAACAAATAATTAGTTTGTGGCAACACATTTTAAAACCACGTTTATAGAAACACAGGACGGGGCCGCGGGGGAAACATCCTGCGAACACAAAGCAGAGACAAACATTCTTTATCAGAGGTTTACCAGATTTACTACAAAATTATTCATTCACAAATCTTTTCCCAATATTGCACAGTATTTAAACTTGAAGCCCCGCCCCCTGTGAGCATCATGTTTGTGCCACTGTCCTGTTGAAAGTAGCTTCATTAATCTGATGCTTGTTATAACTTTGTTTTTATGTTTTGATGATAAAACACAGTCCTCAAACTTTGTGTCTGTGGAGATTGTTACTTCACTTATTGGCCTGACGTTTGATTCATCTGCACTATGCAAATAAACATTAATCCTTTCTACGCTTTGGTTGTTTATCCTACTGTCTGCAACAATACAAGCTTTGGCCACTAGATGTCACCGATTAGACACGGATGATACGAACCACCATCAGTGATGCTTTAAGGACAACTAAAGCAAATCTACTTTTTTAACACAAAAACTGCAAAAATGCAAAAAAAAGTATTTAGTCAGCCTCTGATTGTGTAAGTTCTCCCACTTAAAATAATGACAGAGGTCTGTAATGTTCATCATAGGTTCACTTCAACTGTGAGAGACAGAATGTGAAAAAAACATCCAGGAATTCACATTGTAGGATTTTTAAATTTATTTGTAAATGATGGTGGAAAATAAGTATTTGGTCACTTCAAACAAGGAAGACCTGTGGCTCTCACAGACCTGTAACTTCTTCTTTAAGAAGCTCTTCTGTCCTCCACTCGTTACCTGTATTAATGGCACCTGTTTGAACTCATCTGTATAAAAGACATCTGTCCACAGCCTCAAACAGTCAGACTCCAAACTCCACTATGGCCAGGACCAAAGAGCTGTCAAAGGACACCAGGAAAAGGATTGTAGACCTGCACCAGACTGGGAAGAGTGAATCTACAATAGGCAAGCAGCTTGGTGTGAACAAATCAACTGTGGGAGCAATTATCAGAAAATGGAAGACATAAAAGACCACTGATAATCTCCCTCGATCTGGGGCTCCACGCAAGATCTCATCCCGTGGGGTCAAAATGATCATGAGAACGGTGATCCCAGAACCACACGGGGGGACCTGGTGAATGACCTGCAGAGAGCTGCACTAGACCCATGTTTTGACAGTGTCTCAGATGTATTTAGGTCTGTGCTCACCCATCGTGTTACCCTGGTTTTAACACACCATGGTACTCATTTCATTAGTACTAAGGTCTGGATTTTCTCCATTGACTCCGTTAACAGGTGGGAGGGGTTAACTCCTTTTGCAGATTGAAACCATCGAATCTGAGATTACTGTGACGTATGTAATGAGCCAGAGTGAGAGAGGCATTTAGCCTAGCTTTAGCCATCTCCTTTGGCACTAACGGAGCCCGTCGGGAGTAGAGCAATGACATTTGCCAAACATTCCTCTTGATCCGGCTTCAAACTCCTGATATTTGGAAATGAACCAGAACAGATTATTTTACTATCGCATTCCCCACTAAACTACAACCAGCAAAATGTGTGCAAACTCTTGATGACACCGACACCGACCTACAACACCCCCGCCTCCCCCGCTTTCTGATTGGTCGAAGGGGATTTAATTCAATTCAATTTATTCTTGTATAGCCCTACATCACAGCACTAGTTTTCTCAGAGGACTTAACAAAGCCGTTCAAAAGGCCAACACAGATCAGAGAATCAAGGGGGTCCATAGGGAGAGAACACATGGTATTGGTCCATAAAGAGAGACCAAAGTCCATAAATGTTGATATCATACATGTTGTAGAATGTTAAAGTGTCCTGGATCCTCACAGTCCTTTTAGTCAGACACTAACTGTCACTGACTCCTGCATCAGAGGAAAAACTCCAAAACCCAGTGGGAGAAAAGTGAGAAACCTCGGGGTGACCCACATTGAGAGAGGGATCCACTCCACACAGACGGACTGTAGACCCAGGACCTAAGCTACAGAACGAGGACAGGTGTGGCCCACAAGGCAGGACTAACGGATAAAATAGGATAGTGAGAGGATAGTGCTCAAGTGACCATACTCCTCCCAGCAAACTGACTCCATACTAAGATTAAGAGATTAAAGCCGCATTACCTGACTTTATTTTTGTATTCTTTATGAAAATGAAATCCATATCCATGCAGTGCATTGGGATATACGTCTTTTTGAAGAAAAAGTAGTTCAGATTTGTCCTAGATCGAGTTTTGATGAAACAAGGAAGAGAATGTGTTTCGGGTCCAGATTGTGACCAATCACAGCGGACCACTGGCCCCCACTTTCTTGAGAAAAGCCACAGGTCTGTGGTTAGCACAGACAGCTGAGGTAAACAAGCGGCGGAGGCTAACCTGAAGCTTCCCGTGTCTTCGTTACCGGTTTCTGCTTACTCTGAAAAACAGACAATCCACGTGCAAATGTGCGATCCATATTGTGAGACGTGAACTCTATATACAGATGTAACCCACATTAAAAATGGGTTCTGTGTAAAAATAAAACGTTTAATATATTTAATTCTCCGCGCTCCTGTTCACTATCGCGAGAACTGCCTCAGCCAATCAAATTGGCCGTAGCGCGTGATACAAGCCGCTTGCGCTTCTCCCTGTCACACACGGGAGGGAGACGCAACCGGACAGCTGCACAGGTAAACTTCAGCGAAACTTCAAATGCTAATTCTTGCTCATATGAAGGCATCCATGCCAGATATTCATGTATTGCTTTTGTAGGAGCCCCACCATCGCTTCACATTCGTAACAACCATTGGGCATTCATTATAAGGGGGAATTGATGAGTTTGAAGCTGTTGTTTACTACTTAGCATCTGTGGTAGCCACCAGATGTAGCATTGTCATTTTGATGCACTAGTGTATTAATATGACCATGATGTTTCATGAATCGGATAATCTGATTTATATCCTATTGAGTATTTTGAGTGTCATATATTGTTGTAGTTGTTACTGTCTACATTGAATGCTATGCACTTTGAGACTGTCTATGTATTTATACATTGCCTAATGAAGAGGAAACTTATTTCCTAATGCCATTTAATGTGTTTTGATCATGTGTACACTGTGCTAAATTATGAGCTAGCTTCTGAATGATTTTGTTTAAAACATAGTCTTGTTGTTTTAATGCAGGCCATTTTTGTGTCTGGGTAAGACACCACCCTGAATCCGATGGCGAGCTAGACCCAGAACCTGTCAACCAACATCCTCCTGCGGTCAGGGTAGGAGGCTGTTGCAGTCCGTCCACTCCCACACTCACACACACACCTGTCGCAATAACCGTTGGATTATCAATGCAAGGACACTCCATAACAATGAACATTTAAGCCCACATCGTTGTGGCACCCCACTACATGGTTCTGTGTGTGTGTGTGATTGTCACGACCTGTGACCCATGGTTGGGAACCATTCTGGACATTTTTTAAAAGTACTGCTGCTGTATTGTTGTGTTGTTGAACTGTTGATCTGCAGAACTGTATATATATTTGCACTAAATGTTGTTTGTTTTTCACTGTAAATACATGGCACCCGCCGGTAACCAGTCTGTCTCTTGAGTGTAATATTACTTGCCTCACACCTCCCAGAGAGCCGTATCTAGTCTTCTGATCTAGTCCAACGAACCCATTTTTTCCTATACTGTCCTATCCCTGGCATAACGTTACTCTTATATGCTACACATGCGAGCACAGGCTAAGGGGGAGGGGTGTAGTGGGGGCGAAAGCTCCGTGGGTGCGGGGAGGGCGAACAGAAAGAGCGAGGCCAGCGCTCAGATTCAAAAATTTCTCAAAGTCAGTTAGTACAGCTTTAAGAGTTCCACTGCCGCCGATATCTTTTACACTCTTTAGGACCCAGCAGACTCTGGTGTTCTGACTCTTTAGGACCCAGCAGACTCTGGTGTTCTGACTCTTTAGGACCCAGCAGACTCTGGTGTTCTGACTCTTTAGGACCCAGCAGACTCTGGTGTTCTGACTCTTTAGGACCCAGCAGACTCTGGTGTTCTGACTCTTTAGGACCCAGCAGACTCTGGTGTTCTGACTCTTTAGGACCCAGCAGACTCTGGTGTTCTGACTCTTTAAGACCCAGCAGACTCTGGTGTTCTGACTCTTTAGGACCCAGCAGACTCTGGTGTTCTGACTCTTTAAGACCCAGCAGACTCTGGTGTTCTGACTCTTTAGGACCCAGCAGACTCTGGTGTTCTGACTCTTTAGGACCCAGCAGACTCTGGTGTTCTGACTCTTTAAGACCCAGCAGACTCTGGTGTTCTGACTCTTTAGGACCCAGCAGACTCTGGTGTTCTGACTCTTTAGGACCCAGCAGACTCTGGTGTTCTGACTCTTTAAGACCCAGCAGACTCTGGTGTTCTGACTCTTTAGGCAAGGCAGGGCAAGGCAAGTTTATTTGTATAGCACAATTTATACACAAGGCAACTCAAAGTGCTGAACAAGATAGCATTAAAATCATAAATAATCACAGAACATTAAAACGAAAGATAAAAATATAAAATCCCTCAGTTGTATGCACAGCTAAACAGCACCGTTTTTAACCTGGTTTTAAACATTGTCAGAGAGGAGGCCTGTCTCACATCTTCAGGAAGATTGTTCCAGATTTTAGCAGCATGAATCTGAAAAGCAGCCTCCCCATGTTTAGTTCTGACTCTGGGCACTAACAGGAGTCCAGCCCCTGTGCTCCTCAGAGTCCGGGCTGGTTCATATGGGACTAACATGTCGCTAATATATTTTAGGACCCAGCAGACTCTGGTGTTCTGACTCTTTAAGACCCAGCAGACTCTGGTGTTCTGACTCTTTAGGACCCAGCAGACTCTGGTGTTCTGACTCTTTAGGACCCAGCAGACTCTGGTGTTCTGACTCTTTAAGACCCAGCAGACTCTGGTGTTCTGACTCTTTAGGACCCAGCAGACTCTGGTGTTCTGACTCTTTAAGACCCAGCAGACTCTGGTGTTCTGACTCTTTAGGACCCAGCAGACTCTGGTGTTCTGACTCTTTAGGACCCAGCAGACTCTGGTGTTCTGACTCTTTAGGACCCAGCAGACTCTGGTGTTCTGACTCTTTAAGACCCAGCAGACTCTGGTGTTCTGACTCTTTAAGACCCAGCAGATAGATTCAGATTCAGTTTATTTGCCATTTGCAGTAAAAAAACCCACATTGGAATACCAATGTGGGTAAATATAGGGGAAGACCCAGGACACGCTGGAGGGACTATGTCTCTCAGCTGGCCTGGGAACGCCTTGGGGTCCCCCCGGACGAGCTGGAGGAGGTGTGTGTGGATAGGGAAGTCTGGGCGTCTCTGCTTAGACTGCTGCCCCCGCGACCCGGCAACGGATAAAGCGGAAGAAAATGGATGGATGGATGGAATACATTAGCAAAAGTCTCCAGTGTGCACAGACAAATACAGACATAAAACAACATTAAAAGACAGAAATAAAACAAATAAAACAGTAAACAAATGTCACTGTGAAATCGATCGACTAAAACAGTTCAAAACAAGTGCAAATCATTAAAGTGCTCTGTTCACACTGATAACAGCCTGTGGATAAAAACTGTTAGCGTAACGAGATGTCCTGCATCTCAGAGAGCGATATCTTCTGCCAGAGGGAAGAAGCTGGAACATGGCTTTCCCAGGGTGGCCAGAAGAGTCATTAATAATCCTAAGAGCTTTGTTTAAAAGTCTGGATTTATAAAGAACCTCCAGAACAGGAAGCTCACAGCCCACGGTCCTCTTTGCAGAGCGGAGCACCTTGTTTAAAGCTCTCTTTTCTTTATCTGTGATGTTTCCAAACCACACAGACACAGAACCAACAAGTAAACTCTCAATGGTGCAGCCATAAAAGTTAAGCACAATCTTAGAGTTAGTGGTAAATTCTCTAAGTTTACGCAGAAAGTAGAGACGCTGACGAGCTTTCTTAACGACCCGGTCAGTGTTTTTAACCCATTTCAGGTTAGACAGAGTTAGACCCAGAAACTTGCTCCTCTACGATCTGCACCTGGGAGTTGTCGATTACGACAGGCAAATGAGAACTATTGCGACTGAAGTCGTGACCAGTTCACATGTTTTGGATGCGTTCAACTAGAGGTTGTTAGTTTGACTCCACTGAACCACATTTTGTATCTCTGCTCTATAAGAGGATTCATCAGTGTCACTGATGAGACCGATGATGGTGGTGTCATCAGCATATTGATCAAGTTTGAGTCAGAGGAGGACACACAATCGTGAGTGTACAAAGTAAAAAGCAAAGGACTCAAAATACATCCCTGAGGAGAACCAGTGCTCACAGAAACAACATCAGAAAAACAGTCATTGATTTTCACTCTCTGAGATCTGTCAGTTAAAAAGCTAAAAATCCATTTACACATGGCAACACTTAAACCCAGAGACATGAGCTTTTCAATCAGTTTACCTGGGACAAGGCAGTTAAAAGCAGAGCTATAATCGATGAAAAGCATTCTGGCCACAGATTTACTAGTGTCCAAGTGACTGTAGACAGAGTTCAGAGCAAAGGAGATGGCATCCTCCACACTCCTGTTCTGTCTGTAGCAAACTGGAGCGGGTCAACACTCACAGGGATCTGGCTCTTAATGAAGTCCAGCACAAGCCGCTCAAAAGTTTTCATAAGAACAGACGTGAGGGCCACAGGACGATAGTCATTCAGGCATGTCACAGGAGTTTTCTTAGGAACTGGAATGATGGTGGACTCTTTAAAGCAGTTCGGCACAGTACAGTTCCTTAGCGACAGGTTAAAGATGTCTGTTAGCACAGGGGCAAGTTGCTCAAAGCACAGTTTCAGGACACGAGGAGGGATGCCGTCCGGGCCTGGGGCTTTCCGGACTGTGGTCCTGGACAAGACACGCCTGACTTCCTCCTGAGTCACGGTGAAGGTACCTTGATTGAAACACTCAGGGAATACAGTAGGACAGGCATCAGCGGATTCAAAGCGACAGTAGAACGTGTTCAGCTCGTTTGGCAGAGCTTGGCCGACAGATGCAGTTTTCCCAGCACTAGGTTTCCACGATGTGATGGCTTTAATACCGTTCCACATGCGCCGAGGGTCATCTTCCTCAAAATAACTCTTTAACCTGTCCCCGTAACTGCGCTTTGCAGATTTAATAGAGCGTTTGAATGAGTAACAGGAGAACTTGTAAGCAGCTGTATCATTTGATTGAAACGCTAAAGTTTTAACTAAAATGATCTCCTTCTGTGGGACACAGCAGTCAATACAGAAGCGTATGTATCCAGACACAGCGTCACAGAATTCATTAACGTCATCTGACTCTGGTGTTCTGACTCTTTAGGACCCAGCAGACTCTGGTGTTCTGACTCTTTAGGACCCAGCAGACTCTGGTGTTTTTACTCTTTAGGACCCAGCAGACTCTGGTGTTCTGACTCTTTAGGACCCAGCAGACTCTGGTGTTCTGACTCTTTAGGACCCAGCAGACTCTGGTGTTTTTACTCTTTAGGACCCAGCAGACTCTGGTGTTCTGACTCTTTAAGACCCAGCAGACTCTGGCCTTTTGCGATCACAGTGCTCAGTTTGGTTGGTTTGACACCAGCATGTCTTGAAGATTAGAAGGATAATCCGTGCTAACCCACAGTGCTAACCCACAGTGCTAACCCACGGATAGTTGATTTAATTCATTCAGACACTTGCACATGTCGCTCGTGTGTTATGGCAACAATGAAAACCAATAATGCATCATGTTTATTGTTTTAATGATTTCCAACACTACACTACGCCCAGGCCCTGCGGCCGCTGCATCAGTCGGGGTCTCCTCTTCTTCACTTGCATCAGTCGGGGTCTCTTCTTCACTTGCATCAGTCGGGGTCTCTTCTTCTTCACTTGCATCAGTCGGGGTCTCCTCTTCTTCACTTGCATCAGTCGGGGTCTCCTCTTCTTCACTTGCATCAGTCGGGGTCTCTTCTTCACTTGCATCAGTCGGGGTCTCTTCTTCTTCACTTGCATCAGTCGGGGTCTCTTCTTCTTCACTAGCATCAGTCAAGGTCTCTTCTTCTTCACTTGCATCAGTCGGGGTCTCTTCTTCTTCACTTGCATCAGTCGGGGTCTCCTCTTCTTCACTTGCATCAGTCGGGGTCTCCTCTTCTTCACTTGCATCAGTCGGGGTCTCTTCTTCTTCACTTGCATCAGTCGGGGTCTCCTCTTCTTCACTTGCATCAGTCGGGGTCTCTTCTTCTTCACTAGCATCAGTCAAGGTCTCTTCTTCTTCACTTGCAGTTGCAGCCGAAGCGCACACGGTAGTCCTTGCAGCGCTGACTCCTGCTGTTCCTGCAGACCAGGCCCTGAGTCGGGTTGAAACTGCACAGAAGCAAAAAGTCCATGACATATACATAGAACATGTTTATCTTTGGGTGACACTTTTGTGGAATGGGCTGAGTGAATTTCAAGCTTTGGAATGTTGTTTACGTTATCATTTTAATAAGGGGGTCGTACGCAGATGCTCCCAGGCTCTTAGTCAACGCCACTGTTTCCTTGACCTCTGTGGCTTCTTCCTGTCGTGTGACTGTTGACATGCAAATACCAAGGGTCTCACTTTGAGACTGTATGACTGTGTGTGGAGGTGTGTCAAATCTACTATAAAACGACCCTGCTGCTGTTTCAAGGCAGACATGTTCTGGACAGAGGCCGAGCTTCTTTGTGCTCGGTTCTCTGGAGTCATGGGTCCTTGAAAGGCAACCAAGTAATCAAAGAATGACAGAAAGTTGCCGTTTTGTTTTTGTGCAATTCTTTGCAGGTTCTACTGTAGTTAAATATCAGCACCAACAGTGACGCAACCAGTGGGGGCAGGTCCCGGCTCAAAAACCCTGACATGTTGCAATCTCACTCCTAGCCAGTAGGGGTGCACCTGGAATGAGAATTACCCAATGCTTTTGTATGGCACCTTCCTTCCTCTCTCAAACAGCTTTACTCAATGGTTCAAAAGTGGCTCTTGGTTCAAAAGTGGCTCTTGGTTCAAAAGTGGCTCTTGGTTCAAAAGTGGCTCTTGGTCCAAAAGTGGCTCTTGGTCCAAAAGTGGTTCTTGGTCCAAAAGTGGCTCTTGGTCCAAAAGTGGCTCTTGGTCCAAAAGTGGCTCTTGGTCAAAAAGTCTCTCTTGGTCCAAAAGTGGCTCTTGGTCCAAAAGTGGCTCTTGGTCCAAAAGTGGCTCTTGGTCCAAAAGTCTCTCTTGGTCCAAAAGTGGCTCTTGGTCCAAAAGTCTCTCTTGGTCCAAAAGTGGCTCTTGGTCCATAAGTAGTTCTTGGTCCAAAAGTCTCTCTTGGTCCAAAAGTCTCTCTTGGTCCAAAAGTGGCTCTTGGTCCAAAGGTGGCTCTTGGTCCAAAAGTGGCTCTTGGTCCAAAAGTCTCTCTTGGTCCATAAGTAGTTCTTGGTCCAAAAGTCTCTCTTGGTCCAAAAGTCTCTCTTGGTCCAAAAGTAGTTCTTGGTCCAAAAGTCTCTCTTGGTCCAAAAGTAGTTCTTGGTCCAAAAGTCTCTCTTGGTCCATAAGTAGTTCTTGGTCCAAAAGTCTCTCTTGGTCCAAAAGTGGCTCTTGGTCCAAAAGTCTCTCTGGGTCCATAAGTAGTTCTTGGTCCCCTTGGTTCCAGATGCTGTCTGAGGGGAGTATATTGTATTGAACCAGTCCAGTTTAGTCGCTGTGGACTTCAGAATGCTCTCGTCACGATATGCGTCCTTTTGAAGAATAAGTAGCGCAGGTTTGTACTGGAGTGTAATTTTATTTTTGATCTGGTTTTTGCACATTTATTACGGGACCAGATTGTGACCAATCACAGCGGACCACTGGCCCCCACTTTCTTGAGAAAATGTACTGGTTTCTGGTTAGCACAGACAGCTAAACAAGCATCATGGCGGAGGTGAACCTGAATCTTGTCTTGGATACCGGTTACTGCTTACTCAGCCAAACAGCCAAAAGAAAATCCCTATAAGAACAGAGAGAGGCCAAGAGTTTGAAGCACCGGGAGAGTCGTCACAGGCGGTCGTTTCCCCGGATGGAAGTGCCTGAAGAAAACACTCTGATTGACGAGGGACGTGATCTTATGAAAATTTTATTAGAAGGAAGTTGGTCATTTTATTTCAAACATATGATCTCTGTGACCGCTGTCCCGTCCTAAGCGCTTTCCGGTTCTATAATTCTACGGTGACGCCATCCACGTTCAAAAGAGCGATACATATTGCAGCACGGTGGCTGGTGCTATATAAATAAAGATTATTTACTTACTTACTTTTGCAAAACTGGGAGGCGCGGTGGACGAGACTACTTTAGGACTGGGGCATCCAATCGTATGAGGAACAAAAAATGAAGCTGAAAGCGCTAATTCAGCCTCATTCAGCCTCAGCCAATCACAGAGCTCTGCCAGCCTCCAGCCTCAGCCAATCACAGAGCTCTGCCAGCCTCAGCCAATCACAGAGCTCTGCCAGCCTCCAGCCTCAGCAAAAGCTTTGTGGGTGTGGTGGAGGGGGGGCTTTGAAACCACTGCTTCAAAGTCATAAAGTGAGTGAGTCCATCTTTTAAACCCTGGGCTCCAGTCCATTGTGTTTGTGTGTCTGCTTCGTGGTGGTTTGAGTTTGTAGTTATGTTACAGCCCAGATTTTTTTACTTTGTGTGTATTAAAGACCTTATGACGGGTTTTTAAAAAAAAAATAGTGGATATCAAAATTGCATGACAATGTCAATCTGAAAGAGATTCCGGCAAAAATAATCCTATATTTTATAAAAAGAACGTGTTTTTCATGAATTTAAGTTGTCTATGCTCTAACCTGTGTGTGACGTCACAGCGGGTTACGCCCATGCATTGAAAACCATGGATCTATGCCACAGGACTGCCTTTTCTCTCTTCTCTCCACTGATGCCCAACACAATACTGCCCTCTACAGGTGACAATTGCTCACTACACATAAATTGCCGTTTTGAGAGTGAAAAAGTGTCGGAGCTGGGATTTGAACCCAAGTATCTGGATTGACAGTCCATCGACACAACCACTGGACTATCTCAGTGACAACGAAGAGTTACAATCTAGTACTAATCTAAGACTCGCTGTACACGGCCTTGTCATCTTGAATATCCGTGAAAAAAGAACGAATACCAAATTGTAAACAACTTACAGCGTTGAAACGTACCCACTCTGACGTCACCAAGGGCTGTGAAGTTTTTCCGTCTCTAAGGGCGTTGCTATGGGGTTATTTCGATTTGGGGGGATCAGACAAAAAAAACAACAACTGATTTTGAAACCTTTAGTAGTTCTCTTCTAATATAAAATGGTATTAAAACTGTATTTCTAAATAAATCAAACCCGTCATAAGGTCTTTAAATCTTTTTGGTAATGTTCCATTCTGGGTCGTCTTTCTGCCTCTGCTCTGTGTCTTACAGTTGAAAGGTCTGTCCGCTGAGCTCCGCCGGGATGCGGCCGTGCACGGTCTCTGCTTGGATCTTGAGGGGCTTCCTGCAGATCACTCCGGGGTAACGCCGTCGCAGCCTCCTCAACGTCTCATAGTCTCCTCGTCTCTGGGGGCGGTCGCCGTTCAGCCACCTGGTCCAGCAGACTGCAACGCAAGAAGCCGTCAGCACCAGCGCCGCTCACGTCATCATCAGCTGTAGTCTGTTCATTGCTATTCACCCACTGTCCGATTGTCGGTTTCTCCTGGCTTCTTCTATCTGCACCTGGGTCTACAGCCTCAGTCCTGGGTCTACAGCCTCAGTCCTGGGTCTACAGCCTCAGTCCTGGGTCTACAGCTTCAGTCCTGGGTCTACAGCCTCAGTCCTGGGTCTACAGCCTCAGTCCTGGGTCTACAGCCTGCATCTACAGCCTCAGTCCTGGGTCTACAGCTTCAGTCCTGGGTCTACAGCCTCAGTCCTGGGTCTACAACCTCAGTCCTGGGTCTACAGCCTCAGTCCTGTATCTACAGCCTCAGTCCTGTATCTACAGCCTCAGTCCTGGGTCTACAGCCTCAGTCCTGGATCTACAGCCTCAGTCCTGGGTCTACAGCCTCAGTCCTGGATCTACAGCTTCAGTCCTGGGTCTACAGCCTCAGTCCTGGGTCTACAACCTCAGTCCTGGGTCTACATCCTCAGTCCTGGGTCTACAGCCTCAGTCCTGGATCTACAGCCTCAGTCCTGGATCTACAGCCTCAATCCTGGGTCTACAGCCTCAATCCTGGGTCTACAGCCTCAGTCCTGGGTCTACAACCTCAGTCCTGGGTCTACATACCTTTCTGGGCGCAGTACGGCTTGTAGCAGGCGAAGCGGACGCGGTAGTCGTGGCACTTCCTCCCCCAGCGCTGTTCCCGGTTTATGCAGGAGAAGCCAGTCCGTGTGTTCGTACTGAAAATTAGGAGAAGGAGACATTACGACAGAGGGAGCGTTTGAAGCAGTGGGACCAGTTAACCCTTTCCTGGTCTTTTTCTCAGAACAAACAACTTGCCTTATAGTTTTGGCCTCTGATGTCTCCCATTGATCATTTGAGCAGAGAGTAATCAAAAACCAAAGTTTGACCAGACAGTGGTTTGTTTTGGCACATTTACAGAGAGTAGGACTCTCATAAAGGATCTTTATCTTACGACCTGAGGCCTCCTGCTGAGCGTTTGAAACGGAACAGCAGCATGTAGAGTGTGAAAAGAAGCGGTCCGAGTACTGATCCTTGTGGCACCCCAAATTATAAAAACAGTTGTTTTTATGATCCAAACTATCTCTTTTTTGAAATGACCGGATTCCCTCTTTACGCCTCGGCCATCTGACACAGTAGCACTAGTCTGGTTGTACCAAACTATCGTACACATTTAATTTCGTACTAAAGTCTGGATTTGCTCCATTGACAGGTGGGAGGGGTAGGTCACGGTACGTTATATTTCTGTATGGCCAAGTTCTGCTAATATTTCAATCCCCACGTGCCCTACTGAGCAGAAGCCACTGATTTCAATAGGCCGCCATCTTGGCTGCAGTAGTATGTTCTATGTCTATGTTGAGGTCTGTACCATGGGAGAGACTCTTAGGGACTCACTAGACTCTGTTTCGGGCACTCTTGGCGGTAAGGCCCCTCAGGGTCCGGGCCTGGATGTCCACAGGATGTCGGCACATCTCTTTCGGATGTTTCCTCTTGATATTCCGGATCCATTCGAAGTCTCCATTTCCGGACGGGTTATCAATGTCGAACCACCGCGTCCAGCAGACTGAGGATCACAGGGACACTGAGGGTCACAGGGACTCTGAGGAACACTGAGAAACACTGAGGGTCACAGGGACTCTGAGGAACACTGAGAAACACTGAGGGTCACAGGGACTCTGAGGAACACTGAGGATCACAGGGACACTGAGGGTCACAGGGACTCTGAGGAACACTGAGAAACACTGAGGGTCACAGGGACTCTGAGGAACACTGAGAAACACTGAGGGTCACAGGGACTCTGAGGAACACTGAGAAACACTGAGGATCACAGGGACACTGAGGGTCACAGGGACTCTGAGGAACACTGAGGATCACAGGGACACTGAGGGTCACAGGGACTCTGAGGAACACTGAGAAACACTGAGGGTCACAGGGACTCTGAGGAACACTGAGAAACACTGAGGGTCACAGGGACTCTGAGGAACACTGAGAAACACTGAGGGTCACAGGGACTCTGAGGAACACTGAGAAACACTGAGGATCACAGGGACTCTGAGGAACACTGAGAAACACTGAGGGTCACAGGGACTCTGAGGAACACTGAGGATCACAGGGACACTGAGGGTCACAGGGACTCTGAGGAACACTGAGAAACACTGAGGATCACAGGGACTCTGGGGAACACTGAGAAACACTGAGGATCACAGGGACTCTGGGGAACACTGAGAAACACTGAGGATCACAGGGACTCTGGGGAACACTGAGAAACACTGAGGATCACAGGGACTCTGGGGAACACTGAGAAACACTGATGATCACAGGGATTCTGGGGAACACTGAGAAACACTAAGGATCACAGGGACACAGAGGATCACAGGGACTCTGGGGAACACTGAGAAACACTGAGGATCACAGGGATTCTGGGGAACACTGAGAAACACTAAGGATCACAGGGACACAGAGGATCACAGGGACTCTGGGGAACACTGAGGATCACAGGGACACTGAGGATCACAGGGACTCTGGGGAACACTGAGAAACACTGTGGATCACAGGGACTCTGAGGAACACTGAGAAACACTGAGGATCACAGGGACTCTGAGGAACACTGAGAAACACTGAGGATCACAGGGACTCTGGGGAACACTGAGAAACACTGAGGATCACAGGGACTCTGAGGAACACTGAGAAACACTGAGGATCACAGGGACTCTGGGGAACACTGAGAAACACTGAGGATCACAGGGACTCTGGGGAACACTGAGAAACACTGATGATCACAGGGATTCTGGGGAACACTGAGAAACACTAAGGATCACAGGGACACAGAGGATCACAGGGACTCTGGGCAACACTGAGGATCACAGGGACTCTGGGGAACACTGAGAAACACTGTGGATCACAGGGACTCTGGGGAACACTGAGAAACACTGTGGATCACAGGGACTCTGAGGAACACTGAGAAACACTGAGGGTCACAGGGACTCTGAGGAACACTGAGAAACACTGAGGATCACAGGGACACTGAGGAACACTGAGAAACACTGTGGATCACAGGGACTCTGAGGAACACTGAGAAACACTGAGGATCACAGGGACTCTGAGGAACACTGAGAAACACTGAGGGTCACAGGGACTCTGAGGAACACTGAGAAACACTGTGGATCACAGGGACTCTGAGGAACACTGAGAAACACTGAGGATCACAGGGACTCTGAGGAACACTGAGAAACACTGAGGGTCACAGGGACTCTGAGGAACACTGAGAAACACTGAGGGTCACAGGGACTCTGAGGAACACTGAGAAACACTGAGGGTCACAGGGACTCTGAGGAACACTGAGAAACACTGAGGGTCACAGGGACTCTGGGGAACACTGAGAAACACTGATGATCACAGGGATTCTGGGGAACACTGAGAAACACTAAGGATCACAGGGACACAGAGGATCACAGGGACTCTGGGCAACACTGAGGATCACAGGGATTCTGGGGAACACTGAGAAACACTAAGGATCACAGGGACACTGAGGATCACAGGGACTCTGGGGAACACTGAGAAACACTGTGGATCACAGGGACTCTGAGGAACACTGAGAAACACTGAGGATCACAGGGACTCTGAGGAACACTGAGAAACACTGTGGATCACGGGGACTCTGAGGAACACTGAGAAACACTGAGGATCACAGGGACACAGAGGAACACTGAGAAACACTGATGATCACAGGGACACAGAGGAACACTGAGAAACACTGAGGATCACAGGGACACAGAGGAACACTGAGAAACACTGAGGATCACAGGGACTCTGAGGAACACTGAGAAACACTGAGGATCACAGGGACTCTGAGGAACACTGAGAAACACTGAGGATCACAGGGACTCTGGGGAACACTGAGAAACACTGAGGATCACAGGGACTCTGAGGAACTCTGTTTTAACAAACCAGTGTGGAGCAAACACTTACTTTCCTTTGGGGGTCCACAGGGACGCACCGCTGGGGACACACAACACGGGAAAACTCAGTACTTTAGTAGTAGCAGTAGTTGTAGCAGTATTTGCAGTAGCAGTAGTTGTAGCAGTATTTACAGTAGCAGTAGTAGTAGCAGCAGTATTAGCAGTAGCAGTAGCAGCAGTAGCAGCAGTAGCAGTAGTAGCAGCAGTATTAGCAGTAGCAGTAGCAGTAGTAGCAGCAGTATTAGCAGTAGCAGTAGTTGTAGCAGTATTTGCAGTAGCAGTAGTAGTAGCAGTAGCAGTAGCAGCAGTATTTGCAGTAGTAGTAGCAGTAGCAGTAGCAGTAGTAGTAGCAGTAGCAGTAGCAGCAGTATTAGCAGTAGCAGTAGCAGTAGTAGCATGCTCCAGCAAATACAGGTGAGTTCTGATAATCTTTAGGCGCCCGTGGAGGCAAATGCGCCACTGAGCACAAACCATTCATTTGAATACAGCGCCATCTTGGATCGCCAAGCTTGCTTCCTGGTCTGTGACTTCCTGGTCTGTGACTTCCTGGTCTGTGACTTCCTGGTCTGTGACTTCCTGGTCTGTGACTTCCTGGTCTGTGACTTCCTGTTTCTTACATGGCAATTAAAACGATTCTGATTCTGAAATACTTACATCTGGGTCGACGGCGATGCCGATGCCCTTCCACGACTCCTGAAAATAACAACAGTGATTTTTATGACCTGTAAATAATCAACAAGTCACTGCTTTGGGCATCTATAGAGAGAATCTGAGGATTTGAAAAAAAGGTGGAGATAGAGCGAGTTTCAGGTCATGGTTTTGGGAGAAAACGAACTAACTGTGAGATCTCAGTCCTATAACTACATTACCCAGAATGCTTTAGTCCCAAGGTCATATTGTGAGGCCTTTGATTGGTTGAGCTCACTATTCCCCATGTACAGTGAGTGAGACCAGAGAGAGACCAGAGAGAGACCAGAGAGAGACAAGAGGGACCAGAGAGAGACCAGAGAGAGACCAGAGAGAGACCAGAGAGAGACCAGAGAGGGACCAGAGAGAGACCAGAGAGAGACCAGAGAGAGACCAGAGAGAGACCAGAGAGAGACCAGAGAGAGACCAGAGAGAGACCAGAGAGAGACAAGAGGGAGACCAGAGAGAGACCAGAGAGAGACAAGAGAGAGACCAGAGAGAGACCAGAGAGAGACCAGAGAGAGACCAGAGAGAGACTAGAGAGAGACCAGGGAGACCAGAGAGAGACCAGAGAGAGACAAGAGAGACCAGAGAGAGACAAGAGGGAGACCAGAGAGAGACCAGGGAGACCAGAGAGAAACCAGAGAGAGACAAGAGGGAGACCAGAGAGAGACCAGAGAGAGACTAGAGAGAGACCAGGGAGACCAGAGAGACCAGAGAGAGACAAGAGAGACCAGAGAGAGACAAGAGGGAGACCAGAGAGAGACCAGGGAGACCAGAGAGAGACCAGAGAGAGACAAGAGAGAGACCAGAGAGAGACAAGAGGGAGACCAGAGAGACCAAAGAGAGACCAGAGAGAGACCAGAGAGAGACCAGAGAAAGACAAGAGAAAGACCAGAGAGAGACCAGAGAGACCAGAGAGAGACCAAAGAGAGACCAGAGAGAGACCAGAGAGAGACCAGAGAAAGACAAGAGAAAGACCAGAGAGAGACCAGAGAGACCAGAGAGAGACCAGAGAGAGACCAGAGAGAGACAAGAGGGAGACCAGAGAGACCAGAGAGAGACCAGAGAGAGACTAGAGAGAGACCAGAGAGAGACCAGAGAGAGACCAGAGAGAGACCAGAGAGACCAGAGAGAGACCAGAGACAGCGATAAGAGGGAGACCACAGAGAGACCAGAGAGAGACCAGAGAGAGACCAGAGAGAGACCAGAGAGAGACCAGAGAGACCAGAGAGAGACCAGAGACAGCGATAAGAGGGAGACCACAGAGAGACAAGAGGGAGACCAGAGAGAGACCAGAGAGAGACCAGAGAGAGACAAGAGGGAGACCAGAGAGACCAAAGAGAGACCAGAGAGAGACCAGAGAGAGACCAGAGAAAGACAAGAGAGAGACCAGAGAGAGACCAGAGAGACCAGAGAGAGACCAAAGAGAGACCAGAGAGAGACCAGAGAGAGACCAGAGAAAGACAAGAGAAAGACCAGAGAGACCAGAGAGAGACCAGAGAGAGACCAGAGAGAGACAAGAGGGAGACCAGAGAGACCAGAGAGAGACCAGAGAGAGACCAGAGAGAGACCAAAGAGAGACCAGAGAGAGACCAGAGAGAGACCAGAGAGAGACCAGAGAGAGACCAGAGAGACCAGAGAGAGACCAGAGACAGCGATAAGAGGGAGACCACAGAGAGACCAGAGAGAGACCAGAGAGAGACCAGAGAGAGACCAGAGAGAGACCAGAGAGACCAGAGAGAGACCAGAGACAGCGATAAGAGGGAGACCACAGAGAGACCAGAGGCCGGACTATGAGGCAAGTCTGCTCTTGTTGCTAATAAACGATGTCTGCAGGACTCATTCATCCATCTTCTTCCCTTAAATCCATTTCTGGGTCGGGGGTGGCAGTCACAGAGCACCAGCCCCTCACTGATCCTCCTGCAGGAGCTGAGATCTTTCAGCGGGGGCTTCAGGCAAAGGGGAGTTAAGTGTCTTGGACTCATTCATATAACTCTATAAAACATGTCGAGGGTAAAAGACCAGGAAAAACAACTAAACTAATGTTAAAAGACACTCACCAGCGACGAGCACGACCAAAAGGACAAGCCACAGCTGCGGAGAATAAAACATTAGTGAAGAATGAGTGAATGAAACATCACTCGTTCATACGCACCAGTTTCCCCATCGCAGTTCTAGAGACCGGCACGAGCCCGAACCCTCACCAACAAGCTCTGCTGCGGTCAATACTGGTCCCTGAAGTCGTCGGCTTTTTATGCTGCGAGACACAAACAAATCTGACACAAATGTAGAGTTTTCAAAGGTCAAAGGAAACTGTCTGGAAGATTGTTCTTTAGTTTTATCTCAAAGATTGTTTCAAAACTAAAAGTACGACACACGGACTGGGCAGAGCTCATGTTATTCAAATCAGGGAGAGTAACAATAGGTCAGAATAGATTCATAGTTATGTTCTTATGATAAGAAAGAAGAAGGTGTAGTGGTTCTCTGCATCAACATGTGACATAAATAGCTCATTTTAAATCCATTAAAACTTTTATTGATTCATTTATGACCTTTTTTACACGGCAACAGTCGAGCTTCCCTTATTGCCGAGTTGCAGCTGACGTCACAGGAAGTAAACCTCTCCTTTAAGAACAAAGTAAATATTCACTGAGTCAAAATGTTATTTTTCTGTGGCGTGTTGTCGTGGACATTATAGAGTCTTTGCTAAAAAGTATTTCTCTAACGGTGTCAATTATTAGGAAAATGCCTAAAAGGTACGAAAGAAATGTGTTAGCACTAGCATTAGCATGCGTAGCACTAGCATTAGCCTGTGTAGCACTAGCATTATCCTGCGTCGCATTAGTATTAGCCTGCGTAGCACTAGCATTAGCCTGCGTAGCACTAGCATTAGCCTGCGTCGCATTATTATTAGCCTGCGTAGTACTAGCATTAGCCTGCGTAGCACTAGCATTAGCCTGCGTCGCATTAGTGTTAGCCTACGTAGCACTAGCATTAGCCTGCGTCGCATTAGTAATAGCCTGCGTAGCACTAGCATTAGCCTGCGTAGCACTAGCATTAGCCTGCGTAGCACTAGCATTAGCCTGCGTGACTGCCCGCACACACCGCTGACAGTCCGCAGTCTTCACTTCACTTTCATAAATACAATGCAGTATTTTTGTCTGGTTTACAGTTGTAGTAACCGTGGCAACAGAAACAACTGTTAAATATGTTTTTAAAAACCAAAGGTCGTCATTGTTCATTGTTATGTCCACGACTGTGAGGACCAGGGTCTGTGAGGACCAGGGACTGTGAGGACCGAGGTCTGTGAGGACCGGGGTCTGTGAGGACCGAGGTCTGTGAGGACCGGGGTCTGTGAGGACCAGGGTCTGTGAGGACCAGGGTCTGTGAGGACCGAGGTCTGTGAGGACCGGGGTCTGTGAGGACCGGGGTCTGTGAGGACCGAGGTCTGTGAGGACCGGGGTCTGTGAGGACAGAGGTCTGTGAGGACCGAGGTCTGTGAGGACCGGGGTCTGTGAGGACCGGGGTCTGTGAGGACCGGGGTCTGTGAGGACCGGGGTCTGTGAGGACCGGGGTCTGTGAGGACCGAGGTCTGTGAGGACCGAGGTCTGTGAGGACCGGGGTCTGTGAGGACCGGGGTCTGTGAGGACCGGGGTCTGTGAGGACCGAGGTCTGTGAGGACCGAGGTCTGTGAGGACCGGGGTCTGTGAGGACCGGGGTCTGTGAGGACCGAGGTCTGTGAGGACCGGGGTCTGTGAGGACAGAGGTCTGTGAGGACCGAGGTCTGTGAGGACCGAGGTCTGTGAGGACCGGGGTCTGTGAGGACCGGGGACTGTGAGGACCGGGGTCTGTGAGGACCGGGGTCTGTGAGGACCGAGGTCTGTGAGGACCGAGGTCTGTGAGGACCGAGGTCTGTGAGGACCGGGGTCTGTGAGGACCGGGGTCTGTGAGGACAGAGGTCTGTGAGGACCGGGGTCTGTGAGGACCGAGGTCTGTGAGGACCGGGGTCTGTGAGGACCGGGGTCTGTGAGGACAGAGGTCTGTGAGGACCGGGGTCTGTGAGGACCGGGGTCTGTGAGGACCGGGGTCTGTGAGGACAGAGGTCTGTGAGGACCGAGGTCTGTGAGGACCGGGGTCTGTGAGGACCGGGGTCTGTGAGGACCGAGGTCTGTGAGGACCGAGGTCTGTGAGGACAGAGGTCTGTGAGGACCGAGGTCTGTGAGGACCGAGGTCTGTGAGGACCGGGGTCTGTGAGGACCGAGGTCTGTGAGGACCGAGGTCTGTGAGGACCGAGGTCTGTGAGGACCGAGGTCTGTGAGGACAGAGGTCTGTGAGGACCGGGGTCTGTGAGGACCGAGGTCTGTGAGGACCGGGGTCTGTGAGGACCGAGGTCTGTGAGGACCGAGGTCTGTGAGGACCGAGGTCTGTGAGGACCGAGGTCTGTGAGGACCGGGGTCTGTGAGGACCGAGGTCTGTGAGGACCGAGGTCTGTGAGGACAGAGGTCTGTGAGGACCGGGGTCTGTGAGGACCGGGGTCTGTGAGGACCGAGGTCTGTGAGGACCGGGGTCTGTGAGGACCGGGGTCTGTGAGGACCGGGGACTGTGAGGACAGAGGTCTGTGAGGACCGAGGTCTGTGAGGACCGAGGTCTGTGAGGACCGAGGTCTGTGAGGACCGAGGTCTGTGAGGACCGAGGTCTGTGAGGACCGGGGTCTGTGAGGACCGGGGTCTGTGAGGACCGGGGTCTGTGAGGACCGGGGTCTGTGAGGACCGGGGTCTGTGAGGACAGAGGTCTGTGAGGACCGGGGTCTGTGAGGACCGAGGTCTGTGAGGACCGAGGTCTGTGAGGACCGAGGTCTGTGAGGACCGAGGTCTGTGAGGACCGAGGTCTGTGAGGACCGGGGTCTGTGAGGACAGAGGTCTGTGAGGACAGAGGTCTGTGAGGACCGAGGTCTGTGAGGACCGAGGTCTGTGAGGACCGAGGTCTGTGAGGACCGGGGTCTGTGAGGACAGAGGTCTGTGAGGACCGAGGTCTGTGAGGACCGAGGTCTGTGAGGACCGGGGTCTGTGAGGACAGAGGTCTGTGAGGACCGAGGTCTGTGAGGACCGGGGTCTGTGAGGACCGAGGTCTGTGAGGACCGGGGTCTGTGAGGACCGAGGTCTGTGAGGACCGGGGTCTGTGAGGACCGGGGTCTGTGAGGACCGGGGTCTGTGAGGACCGGGGTCTGTGAGGACAGAGGTCTGTGAGGACCGGGGTCTGTGAGGACCGAGGTCTGTGAGGACCGAGGTCTGTGAGGACCGAGGTCTGTGAGGACCGAGGTCTGTGAGGACCGGGGTCTGTGAGGACAGAGGTCTGTGAGGACAGAGGTCTGTGAGGACCGAGGTCTGTGAGGACCGAGGTCTGTGAGGACCGGGGTCTGTGAGGACAGAGGTCTGTGAGGACCGAGGTCTGTGAGGACCGAGGTCTGTGAGGACCGGGGTCTGTGAGGACAGAGGTCTGTGAGGACCGAGGTCTGTGAGGACCGGGGTCTGTGAGGACCGGGGTCTGTGAGGACCGGGGTCTGTGAGGACCGAGGTCTGTGAGGACCGAGGTCTGTGAGGACCAGGGTCTGTGAGGACCGAGGTCTGTGAGGACCGGGGTCTGTGAGGACCGAGGTCTGTGAGGACCGGGGTCTGTGAGGACCGAGGTCTGTGAGGACCGGGGTCTGTGAGGACCGGGGTCTGTGAGGACCGGGGTCTGTGAGGACCGAGGTCTGTGAGGACCGAGGTCTGTGAGGACCGAGGTCTGTGAGGACCGGGGACTGTGAGGACCGGGGTCTGTGAGGACCGGGGACTGTGAGGACAGAGGTCTGTGAGGACCGGGGACTGTGAGGACAGAGGTCTGTGAGGACCGGGGACTGTGAGGACAGAGGTCTGTGAGGACCGAGGTCTGTGAGGACCGGGGTCTGTGAGGACAGAGGTCTGTGAGGACCGGGGTCTGTGAGGACCGAGGTCTGTGAGGACAGAGGTCTGTGAGGACCGAGGTCTGTGAGGACCGAGGTCTGTGAGGACCGAGGTCTGTGAGGACCGAGGTCTGTGAGGACAGAGGTCTGTGAGGACCGGGGTCTGTGAGGACCGAGGTCTGTGAGGACCGAGGTCTGTGAGGACCGAGGTCTGTGAGGACCGAGGTCTGTGAGGACAGAGGTCTGTGAGGACCAGGGACTGTGAGGACCGGGGTCTGTGAGGACAGAGGTCTGTGAGGACCGGGGTCTGTGAGGACCGGGGTCTGTGAGGACCGGGGTCTGTGAGGACCGAGGTCTGTGAGGACCGGGGTCTGTGAGGACCGGGGTCTGTGAGGACCGGGGTCTGTGAGGACCGAGGTCTGTGAGGACCGGGGACTGTGAGGACCGGGGACTGTGAGGACCGAGGTCTGTGAGGACCGGGGTCTGTGAGGACCGGGGTCTGTGAGGACCGGGGTCTGTGAGGACCGGGGACTGTGAGGACCGGGGTCTGTGAGGACCGGGGTCTGTGAGGACCGGGGACTGTGAGGACCGGGGTCTGTGAGGACCGGGGTCGTGTGAGGACCGGGGTCTGTGAGGCAGGTCTGTGAGGACCGAGGTCTGTGAGGACCGGGGACTGTGAGGACCGGGGTCTGTGAGGACCGGGGTCTGTGAGGACCGGGGTCTGTGAGGACCGAGGTCTGTGAGGACCGAGGTCTGTGAGGACCGGGGTCTGTGAGGACCGAGGTCTGTGAGGACCGGGGTCTGTGAGGACCGAGGTCTGTGAGGACCGAGGTCTGTGAGGACCGGGGTCTGTGAGGACAGAGGTCTGTGAGGACCGGGGTCTGTGAGGACCGAGGTCTGTGAGGACCGGGGTCTGTGAGGACCGAGGTCTGTGAGGACCGAGGTCTGTGAGGACCGGGGACTGTGAGGACCGAGGTCTGTGAGGACCGAGGTCTGTGAGGACCGAGGTCTGTGAGGACCGGGGTCTGTGAGGACCGAGGTCTGTGAGGACCGAGGTCTGTGAGGACCGAGGTCTGTGAGGACCGAGGTCTGTGAGGACCGGGGTCTGTGAGGACCGGGGTCTGTGAGGACCGGGGTCTGTGAGGACAGAGGTCTGTGAGGACCGAGGTCTGTGAGGACCGGGGACTGTGAGGACCGGGGTCTGTGAGGACCGGGGACTGTGAGGACAGAGGTCTGTGAGGACCGGGGACTGTGAGGACCGAGGTCTGTGAGGACCGAGGTCTGTGAGGACCGGGGTCTGTGAGGACCGAGGTCTGTGAGGACCGGGGTCTGTGAGGACCGAGGTCTGTGAGGACAGAGGTCTGTGAGGACAGAGGTCTGTGAGGACCGAGGTCTGTGAGGACCGAGGTCTGTGAGGACCGAGGTCTGTGAGGACCGGGGTCTGTGAGGACCGAGGTCTGTGAGGACCGGGGTCTGTGAGGACAGAGGTCTGTGAGGACCGAGGTCTGTGAGGACCGGGGTCTGTGAGGACAGAGGTCTGTGAGGACAGAGGTCTGTGAGGACAGAGGTCTGTGAGGACCGAGGACTGTGAGGACCGAGGTCTGTGAGGACCGAGGTCTGTGAGGACCGAGGTCTGTGAGGACCGGGGTCTGTGAGGACCGAGGTCTGTGAGGACAGAGGTCTGTGAGGACAGAGGTCTGTGAGGACAGAGGTCTGTGAGGACCGGGGTCTGTGAGGACCGAGGTCTGTGAGGACAGAGGTCTGTGAGGACCGGGGTCTGTGAGGACCGGGGTCTGTGAGGACCGGGGTCTGTGAGGACCGAGGTCTGTGAGGACAGAGGTCTGTGAGGACAGAGGTCTGTGAGGACCGAGGTCTGTGAGGACCGGGGTCTGTGAGGACCGAGGTCTGTGAGGACCGGGGTCTGTGAGGACCGAGGTCTGTGAGGACAGAGGTCTGTGAGGACAGAGGTCTGTGAGGACCGAGGTCTGTGAGGACCGGGGTCTGTGAGGACCGGGGTCTGTGAGGACCGGGGTCTGTGAGGACCGAGGTCTGTGAGGACCGAGGTCTGTGAGGACCGGGGTCTGTGAGGACAGAGGTCTGTGAGGACCGAGGTCTGTGAGGACCGGGGTCTGTGAGGACCGAGGTCTGTGAGGACCGGGGTCTGTGAGGACCGAGGTCTGTGAGGACCGAGGACTGTGAGGACCGAGGTCTGTGAGGACCGAGGTCTGTGAGGACCGGGGTCTGTGAGGACCGAGGTCTGTGAGGACAGAGGTCTGTGAGGACAGAGGTCTGTGAGGACCGAGGTCTGTGAGGACCGGGGTCTGTGAGGACCGGGGTCTGTGAGGACCGAGGTCTGTGACTGCTGCTAGCTGCATGCATTTAGCCGCATGCATTTAGCCGCATGCATTTAGCCGCATGCTTTTAGCCGCATGCATTTAGCCGCATGCATTTAGCCGCATGCATTTAGCCGCATGCATTTAGCCGCATGCATTTAGCCGCATGCATTTAGCCGCATGCATTTAGCCGCATGCATTTAGCCTTCAAACCCAGCGCCGCATCAACACGTCCAGCGCAGAGCAAACCAACACTTGTACCTTTACTCTTTTTAATGTTCTGAGATTATTCTGTTGGTTCTGGTTCTGTCCGGCCCAGACTGTGCTACACCAATAAACTTGCCTTCAGTGCAGACCCATTGATGTCACATGTTCACAGACCCATTGATGTCACATGTTCACAGACCCATTGATGTCACATGTTCACAGACCCATTGATGTCACATGATCACAGACCCATTGATGTCACATGTTCACCGACCCATTGATGTCACATGTTCACAGACCCATTGATGTCACATGTTCACAGACCCATTGATGTCACATGATCACAGACCCATTGATGTCACATGTTCACCAACCCATTGATGTCACATGATCACAGACCCATTGATGTCACATGTTCACCGACCCATTGATGTCACATGTTCACAGACCCATTGATGTCACATGTTCACCGACCCATTGATGTCACATGATCACAGACCCATTGATGTCACATGTTCACAGACCCATTGATGTCACATGTTCACAGACCCATTGATGTCACATGTTCGTGTCAGATCCAGAGGCTACAGTTTATTCTCTTACAAATGTGAAACCAGACGAGTGGAACAGGAAACATTGTCCACGAGCAGTGACTGACGATAAGGACCATGTAGCATAAGGACCATGTAGCATAAGGACCATGTAGCACTTCAAAGGCTCCTGGTCCCTGGACCAGAACATCTGTATCTGAAGTTTATCAAAGAAAAGACAAATACAGAAACATGTACAATATTTACGGTTGTTTCGAATGCAAAGATGTATGTAGCTTTTTTCAGATTCTATCTGTAAAAATAATATTAATAATACCAATAATAATAATAATAATAACAATAATAATAATAATAATAAAAATTAAAGCCGCAAGCGGCGATGAAAGGCCTCGCCACTCTTGCGACCGCCTCCCGGGCGCCAGTCCCACAAGCGTCACGCGGCGCACTCGCCGACGAATTGGCAGCCCGATCGGACCTGGATTACGTACATAATACCTCACTAATAGCATAAAGTGCGCCCCTAGTGGATAATAATAATATTAATAATAATAGTTTTCTACAGTATTCTTCAGGACTCTCAAATGCTGCTTTTCCACAGTATCAGTACAGAGTACGGTTCAGTTCGGCGCGCCTCGGTCCTCAGCGTTGTCAGACCACGTCAGACGAAGCGTGACATCGGTGCGGACACCGAGTGACAGAGTAACTCTAACAGAACATTCAGCTCAGAGAGTGGTTGTTAAAATGCTTTGGTCTTAAAGGAATGACTCGGACACTGCACATGTGAAGTCAATGGGACACACCTGTAGCAACAGCAGCTGTGTAGCACTGGTGCAGCACTGGTGCAGAGGAGGAGGGTCCAATGCGTCGCTTGTCATATTATTTTGACCAAAAATAAAACCTTTGTATTTACAAAATGTCTCCACCCTTGTTCATAAATGAAACAAGGTTATACGGATTTACTGACAAATATAATGAATGAAGTAAAAGTACACTGTAGGAGATCGTCAGTGAGGATACGGCTAGGCTATAGCTAATGCTAGCACTAGCTCGAGACTCGACTGCTCTCACTCACAAAGCTACTACTGCACTACAAACAAAAACACAATTCTTTGTTTTTTAGGGGTATCTGTGTATTATTAATGACACGTAATGGATCTGGAGGCAGAGTTTACAGTAATCAGTATTTAACACACTCTTCATCATCTGGGATGTGTTTGTATCGCTCTCCGTGTGCTGTGAGCGCAGCAGGATGAAGTGGTGACTCAGGAGCTGTGAGCGCAGCAGGATAAAGTGGTGACTCAGGAGCTGTGAGCGCAGCAGGATGAAGTGGTGACTCAGGAGCTGTGAGCGCAGCAGGATGAAGTGGTGACTCAGGAGCTGTGAGCTCGGCACGATGAAGTGGTGACTCAGGAGCTGTGAGCTCAGCAGGATAAAGTGGTGACTCAGGAGCTGTGAGCGCAGCAGGATGAAGTGGTGACTCAGGAGCTGTGAGCTCAGCAGGATAAAGTGGTGACTCAGGAGCTGTGAGCGCAGCAGGATGAAGTGGTGACTCAGGAGCTGTGAGCGCAGCAGGATGAAGTGGTGACTCAGGAGCTGTGAGCTCGGCACGATGAAGTGGTGACTCAGGAGCTGTGAGCTCAGCAGGATGAAGTGGTGACTCAGGAGCTGTGAGCTCGGCACGATGAAGTGGTGACTCAGGAGCTGTGAGCGCAGCAGGATGAAGTGGTGACTCAGGAGCTGTGAGCGCAGCAGGATGAAGTGGTGACTCAGGAGCTGTGAGCTCGGCACGATGAAGTGGTGACTCAGGAGCTGTGAGCGCAGCAGGATGAAGTGGTGACTCAGGAGCTGTGAGCGCAGCAGGATGAAGTGGTGACTCAGGAGCTGTGAGCTCAGCAGGATAAAGTGGTGACTCAGGAACTGTGAGCGCAGCAGGATGAAGTGGTGACTCAGGAGCTGTGAGCGCAGCAGGATGAAGTGGTGACTCAGGAGCTGTGAGCTCGGCACGATGAAGTGGTGACTCAGGAGCTGTGAGCGCAGCAGGATGAAGTGGTGACTCAGGAGCTGTGAGCTCGGCAGGATGAAGTGGTGACTCAGGAGCTGTGAGCGCAGCAGGATGAAGTGGTGACTCAGGAGCTGTGAGCGCAGCAGGATGAAGTGGTGACTCAGGAGCTGTGAGCTCGGCACGATGAAGTGGTGACTCGCGGTGAAAAAACTACAGTTTCTTTGGTCTTTGGACCCGATGGTCGTATAGGTTCAATCCCCCACGGCCCATGTCACCTGCTCCCACTGATCTGCTGTCGTTGTGTCCCTGGGCAAGACACCTGACTCCACTATGCCTGTTTCAACAGCCATCTGTTGTAGCAGGATCAGAGAGGGACTGGTGCTTTGTGGAATGGGTGAAACCCACCCCCGACCCAGAAATGAATGAATAAAAGAGATGACAATCAAATGAAATATGTAAATTATTTGAGATTCGCGATTTATGACTCATGGTTAAAATACCGCAACTCTTTGCTTTTTAGGTGTTTTATGAATTATTAACATCCATCCATTTTCCATCCATTTTCTTCCCTTTAATCCATTTCTGGGTCAGGGGGGTGGCAGTCAGAGATGCCACCCAAGTCTCATAGCACCAGCCCCTCACTGACCCTCTGCAGGTGGTGAGTCCACAGGAGGACGGCTGCTCTCTGAGTGTGAGCATAGCCTTGATCTTTCAGTGGGGGCTTTGGGCAAAGTGGGGTTAAGTGTCTTGCCCAAGGACACAACGACAGCAGTCATCAGTGGGAGTCGGTGGAGAAGGTGCAGAGGTGGGAATTGAACCCACGACCTTCTGGGCTTAAGGCCAATGCTCTACCAATTGAGCTACTGTCGTGTTTTATGAATTATTAACATAAGATAATGTAATCCTTTATTGATGTGATGTCACGATGGAGAAATGCGTTCCTTACTTTCAGCTCTCAGAACACTCGATTACTCGCCATGTGTAGTGACTCACTCATCTATGAACACCAGAGGGCGCTGTCTGATTTCATGTTGAATCCTGCACTACAGTAGTTGGACATCTCTCTTGCTTAACAATTGTGAGTATAAGAATAATTGAGTTATTTTGTTTAGTTTTTTAGTCTGTCTTTTAATAATTGTGTGAACATTTTAAAGGCCATGACATAAAAAAAAAACTAAACATGTTTAGCTTTCCCATGATCATTGTGGGAGTTTTTTGTTAGTTTGTTTTTTTGCTCTTTCTGAGATGGATTAGTGCATTGGGCAAACATAATGAACACAACAATCGTTATTATGATCATTATTAATTATAATTAATTAATTATAATAAATAATTAATTATAATAATCAGCAGACTGAAGTCGCTGAGCCATGACTTCAGTCTGCTGAGCCATGACTTCAGTCTGCTGAGCCGCGACTTCAGCCTGCTGAGCCGCGACTTCAGCCTGCTGAGCCACGACTTCAGCCTGCTGAGCCATGACTTCAGCCTGCTGAGCCATGACTTCAGCCTGCTGAGCCACGACTTCAGCCTGCTGAGCCACTACTTCAGTCTGCTGAGCCACTACTTCAGTATGCTGAGCCACAACTTCAGCCTGCTGAGCCGCGACTTCAGCCTGCTGAGCCATGACTTCAGTCCGCTGAGCCGCGACTTCAGTATGCTGAGCCACAACTTCAGCCTGCTGAGCCGCGACTTCAGCCTGCTGAGCCATGACTTCAGTCTGCTGAGCCGCGACTTCAGTCTGCTGAGCCACTACTTCAGTCTGCTGAGCCACAACTTCAGCCTGCTGAGCCATGACTTCAGTCTGCTGAGCCGCGACTTCAGCCTGCTGAGCCATGACTTCAGTCCGCTGAGCCGCGACTTCAGTCTGCTGAGCCACTACTTCAGTCTGCTGAGCCACTACTTCAGTATGCTGAGCCACAACTTCAGCCTGCTGAGCCATGACTTCAGTCTGCTGAGCCGCGACTTCAGCCTGCTGAGCCATGACTTCAGCCTGCTGAGCCATGACTTCAGCCTGCTGAGCCATGACTTCAGTCTGCTGAGCCATGACTTCAGTCTGCTGAGCCGCGACTTCAGCCTGCTGAGCCATGACTTCAGCCTGCTGAGCCATGACTTCAGCCTGCTGAGCCATGACTTCAGCCTGCTGAGCCACGACTTCAGCCTGCTGAGCCGCGACTTCAGCCTGCTGAGCTGCGACTTCAGCCTGCTGAGCCGCGACTTCAGCCTGCTGAGCCATGACTTCAGCCTGCTGAGCCATGACTTCAGCCTGCTGAGCCATGACTTCAGTCTGCTGAGCCGCGACTTCAGCCTGCTGAGCCATGACTTCAGCCTGCTGAGCCGCGACTTCAGCCTGCTGAGCCACTACTTCAGTCTGCTGAGCCACTACTTCAGTCTGCTGAGCCATGACTTCAGCCTGCTGAGCCATGACTTCAGCCTGCTGAGCCATGACTTCAGTCTGCTGAGCCACTACTTCAGTCTGCTGAGCCACTACTTCAGTATGCTGAGCCACAACTTCAGCCTGCTGAGCCGCGACTTCAGCCTGCTGAGCCATGACTTCAGTCCGCTGAGCCGCGACTTCAGCCTGCTGAGCCACTACTTCAGCCTGCTGAGCCGCGACTTCAGCCTGCTGAGCCGCAACTTCAGCCTGCTGAGCCGCGACTTCAGTCTGCTGAGCCACTCTGCTGAGCCACAACTTCAGCCTGCTGAGCCACTACTTCAGTCTGCTGAGCCACTACTTCATCCTGCTGAGCCATGACTTCAGCCTGCTGAGCCACTACTTCAGCCTGCTGAGCCACTACTTCAGTCTGCTGAGCCGCAACTTCAGCCTGCTGAGCCGCGACTTCAGCCTGCTGAGCCGCGACTTCAGCCTGCTGAGCCACGACTTCAGCCTGCTGAGCCATGACTTCAGCCTGCTGAGCCATGACTTCAGCCTGCTGAGCCACGACTTCAGCCTGCTGAGCCACTACTTCAGTCTGCTGAGCCACTACTTCAGTCTGCTGAGCCACGACTTCAGTCTGCTGAGCCGCGACTTCAGCCTGCTGAGCCACGACTTCAGCCTGCTGAGCCATGACTTCAGCCTGCTGAGCCACGACTTCAGCCTGCTGAGCCATGACTTCAGCCTGCTGAGCCATGACTTCAGCCTGCTGAGCCACGACTTCAGCCTGCTGAGCCACTACTTCAGTATGCTGAGCCACGACTTCAGCCTGCTGAGCCACGACTTCAGCCTGCTGAGCCACTACTTCAGCCTGCTGAGCCACTACTTCAGTCTGCTGAGCCACTACTTCAGTCTGCTGAGCCACGACTTCAGTCTGCTGAGCCGCGACTTCAGCCTGCTGAGCCACGACTTCAGCCTGCTGAGCCACGACTTCAGCCTGCTGAGCCATGACTTCAGCCTGCTGAGCCATGACTTCAGCCTGCTGAGCCACAACTTCAGCCTGCTGAGCCACGACTTCAGCCTGCTGAGCCACGACTTCAGCCTGCTGAGCCATGACTTCAGTCTGCTGAGCCACTACTTCAGTCTGCTGAGCCACTACTTCAGTATGCTGAGCCACAACTTCAGCCTGCTGAGCCGCGACTTCAGCCTGCTGAGCCATGACTTCAGCCTGCTGAGCCATGACTTCAGCCTGCTGAGCCATGACTTCAGTCTGCTGAGCCATGACTTCAGCCTGCTGAGCCGCGACTTCAGCCTGCTGAGCCATGACTTCAGTCTGCTGAGCCATGACTTCAGTCTGCTGAGCCGCGACTTCAGCCTGCTGAGCCATGACTTCAGTCTGCTGAGCCATGACTTCAGTCCGCTGAGCCATGACTTCAGTCTGCTGAGCCATGACTTCAGTCTGCTGAGCCATGACTTCAGCCTGCTGAGCCATGACTTCAGCCTGCTGAGCCATGACTTCAGCCTGCTGAGCCATGACTTCAGCCTGCTGAGCCACGACTTCAGCCTGCTGAGCCGCGACTTCAGCCTGCTGAGCTGCGACTTCAGCCTGCTGAGCCGCGACTTCAGCCTGCTGAGCCATGACTTCAGCCTGCTGAGCCATGACTTCAGCCTGCTGAGCCATGACTTCAGTCTGCTGAGCCGCGACTTCAGCCTGCTGAGCCACTACTTCAGTCTGCTGAGCCACTACTTCAGTCTGCTGAGCCACTACTTCAGTATGCTGAGCCACAACTTCAGCCTGCTGAGCCGCGACTTCAGCCTGCTGAGCCATGACTTCAGTCCGCTGAGCCGCGACTTCAGCCTGCTGAGCCACTACTTCAGCCTGCTGAGCCGCGACTTCAGCCTGCTGAGCCACGACTTCAGCCTGCTGAGCCGCAACTTCAGCCTGCTGAGCCGCGACTTCAGTCTGCTGAGCCACTCTGCTGAGCCACAACTTCAGCCTGCTGAGCCACTACTTCAGTCTGCTGAGCCACTACTTCATCCTGCTGAGCCATGACTTCAGCCTGCTGAGCCATGACTTCAGCCTGCTGAGCCACTACTTCAGCCTGCTGAGCCACTACTTCAGTCTGCTGAGCCGCAACTTCAGCCTGCTGAGCCGCGACTTCAGCCTGCTGAGCCGCGACTTCAGCCTGCTGAGCCACGACTTCAGCCTGCTGAGCCATGACTTCAGCCTGCTGAGCCACGACTTCAGCCTGCTGAGCCATGACTTCAGCCTGCTGAGCCACGACTTCAGCCTGCTGAGCCACGACTTCAGTCTGCTGAGCCATGACTTCAGCCTGCTGAGCCACGACTTCAGCCTGCTGAGCCACGACTTCAGCCTGCTGAGCCACGACTTCAGTCCGCTGAGCCGGCTCCTGAGTCAGTGGTCAGCAGGACATGGAGAGCGATACTAACACCGGCTGATGAAGAGTGTAGCTCTGATGGTTCACAACTTTGTTTCTTGTGAACAACACCGTAAGAGCTACAAATAATTCACACATTAAATACCTTATGTAGGGTTTGTCCAATAATTTGTGGATATCAAAATTGCAAGACAGATAATGCCAATTTTAAATAGATTCCAGAAAAAATGATCCTTTATTTTATTTTTAAAATGTGTTTTTAATGTTCTTGCATTGTCCGAGCTTCACACCTGAGGTGTGACGTCACAGCGGGTACCGCCCCCATTCAAAGTGTGCAGGGGTTCCGACACTGAACAAGAAACATGCGAAAAAACCTGGTCTATGCACCGAGTTTCAACGGATGAAGAGCAAAGTGAGTTACAATAAGAAGTCTGACACCTTTTGCCACATGTTTGAGCCTGATGCTTCCTCGGATAAAGAGGAGAGACAAACACAGACACGGGAAAGGACCTGAGGCGTTTAGATCGGCACAAACACGCCTCTTATACGGGGAAATAATTAACTATTCGTTAGGGCCTGTGAGTGTGAAAAGTGCTGTACAAATGCCATTACGACAACGTCAACAACAACGAACTGACTACGGAGCATAATCCTGACAGACTGGATTCATGCACGGTCCCTAAACAGGGACTAAAGCCGCGTTCAGACCGGATCATGCTGCGTCGGCTTTCAATGCAAAGTCAATGGTGACGCGCACTCGAGCGTCAAAACGCACGGACTTCTCGGCACACACGGACTGCTCTGTAGAGACGCACGGACTGCTCTGTAGAGACGCACGGACTGCTCTGTAGAGACGCACGGACTGCTCTGTAGAGACGCACGGACTGCTCTGTAGAGACGCACGGACTGCTCTGTAGAGACGCACGGACTGCTCTGTAGAGACGCACGGACTGTTCTGTAGAGACGCACGGACTGCTCTGTAGAGACGCACGGACTGTTCTGTAGAGACGCACGGACTGTTCTGTAGAGACGCACGGACTGCTCTGTAGAGACGCACGGACTGCTCTGTAGAGACGCACGGACTGCTCTGTAGAGACGCACGGACTGTTCTGTAGAGACGCACGGACTGTTCTGTAGAGACGCACGGACTGCTCTGTAGAGACGCACGGACTGCTCTGTAGAGACGCACGGACTGCTCTGTAGAGACGCACGGACTGCTCTGTAGAGACGCACGGACTGCTCTGTAGAGACGCACGGACTGCTCTGTAGAGACGCACGGACTGCTCTGTAGAGACGCACGGACTGTTCTGTAGAGACGCACGGACTGTTCTGTAGAGACGCACGGACTGCTCTGTAGAGACGCACGGACTGTTCTGTAGAGACGCACGGACTGCTCTGTAGAGACGCACGGACTGCTCTGTAGAGACGCACGGACTGCTCTGTAGAGACGCACGGACTGCTCTGTAGAGACGCACGGACTGCTCTGTAGAGACGCACGGACTGTTCTGTAGAGACGCACGGACTGTTCTGTAGAGACGCACGGACTGCTCTGTAGAGACGCACGGACTGTTCTGTAGAGACGACGCGACGGACTGTTCTGTAGAGACGCACGGACTGCTCTGTAGAGACGCACGGACTGTTCTGTAGAGACGCACGGACTGCTCTGTAGAGACGCACGGACTGTTCTGTAGAGACGCACGGACTGCTCTGTAGAGACGCACGGACTGCTCTGTAGAGACGCACGGACTGCTCTGTAGAGACGCACGGACTGCTCTGTAGAGACGCACGGACTGCTCTGTAGAGACGCACGGACTGTTCTGTAGAGACGCACGGACTGCTCTGTAGAGACGCACGGACTGCTCTGTAGAGACGCACGGACTGCTCTGTAGAGACGCACGGACTGCTCTGTAGAGACGCATGGACTGCTCTGTAGAGACGCACGGACTGCTCTGTAGAGACGCACGGACTGCTCAGTAGAGACGCACGGACTGCTCTGTAGAGACGCACGGACTTTGCGAGAAAGTCAAAGCGGAGGAGCAGGAGCAAAAAATCGACGCCCACAGGAGATGAATTTTGCTCAACCTCTTCGCCGGATGGTGGTGCAGCGACCAATTACAGAGTGCGCACACCTCACGTGATCACGCCACGTACACACTACATACACCTCGGGGGACACCCGGAACCGGCCTTTTTGAACATGGAAGACCGTATAGTCGATAATCTGATTGTGGCCGTAGCAAACTTTCCTGAACTGTGGAAAGTGTGCATTCCCGAGTACAGCGACAGACTGAAGAAGGAGCAGACTGAAGAAGGAACAGACTGAAGAAGGAGCTGACTGAAGAAGGAGCAGACTGAAGAAGGAGCTGAAGAAGGAGCAGACTGAAGAAGGAGCTGAAGAAGGAGCTGAAGAAGGAGCAGACTGAACAAGGAGCAGACTGAAGAAGGAGCTGAAGAAGGAGCAGACTGAAGAAGGAGCTGAAGAAGGAGCTGAAGAAGGAGCAGACTGAACAAGGAGCTGAAGAAGGAGCTGACTGAAGAAGGAGCTGAAGAAGGAGCTGAAGAAGGAGCAGACTGAAGAAGGAGCTGAAGAAGGAGCTGACTGAAGAAGGAGCAGACTGAAGAAGGAGCTGAAGAAGGAGCTGAAGAAGGAGCAGACTGAAGAAGGAGCTGAAGAAGGAGCAGACTGAAGAAGGAGCTGAAGAAGGAGCTGACTGAAGAAGGAGCAGACTGAAGAAGGAGCTGAAGAAGGAGCAGACTGAAGAAGGAGCAGACTGAAGAAGGAGCTGAAGAAGGAGCTGACTGAAGAAGGAGCTGAAGAAGGAGCTGAAGAAGGAGCAGACTGAAGAAGGAGCTGAAGAAGGAGCTGACTGAAGAAGGAGCAGACTGAAGAAGGAGCTGAAGAAGGAGCTGAAGAAGGAGCAGACTGAAGAAGGAGCTGAAGAAGGAGCAGACTGAAGAAGGAGTTGAAGAAGGAGCTGACTGAAGAAGGAGCAGACTGAAGAAGGAGCTGAAGAAGGAGCAGACTGAAGAAGGAGCTGAAGAAGGAGCTGACTGAAGAAGGAGCTGAAGAAGGAGCAGACTGAAGAAGGAGCTGAAGAAGGAGCTGAAGAAGGAGCTGAAGAAGGAGCAGACTGAAGAAGGAGCTGACTGAAGAAGGAGCAGACTGAAGAAGGAGCAGACTGAAGAAGGAGCTGAAGAAGGAGCAGACTGAAGAAGGAGCAGACTGAAGAAGGAGCTGAAGAAGGAGCAGACTGAAGAAGGAGCAGACTGAAGAAGGAGCTGAAGAAGGAGCAGACTGAAGAAGGAGCAGACTGAAGAAGGAGCTGAAGAAGGAGCAGACTGAAGAAGGAGCAGACTGAAGAAGGAGCTGAAGAAGGAGCTGACTGAAGAAGGAGCAGACTGAAGGAGCAGACTGAAGAAGGAGCAGACTGAAGAAGGAGCAGACTGAAGAAGGAGCTGAAGAAGGAGCTGAAGAAGGAGCAGACTGAAGAAGGAGCAGACTGAAGAAGGAGCTGAAGAAGGAGCAGACTGAAGAAGGAGCTGAAGAAGGAGCAGACTGAAGAAGGAGCAGACTGAAGAAGGAGCAGGCTGAAGAAGGAGCAGGCTGAAGAAGGAGCAGACTGAAGAAGGAGCAGACTGAAGAAGGAGCAGGCTGAAGAAGGAGCTGCAGAAGGAGCAGACTGAAGAAGGAGCAGACTGAAGAAGGAGCAGAGAAGGAGCTGAAGAAGGAGCAGACTGAAGAAGGAGCTGAAGAAGGGGCAGACTGAAGAAGGAGCAGACTGAAGAAGGAGCTGACTGAAGAAGGAGCAGACTGAAGAAGGAGCAGACTGAAGAAGGAGCAGACTGAAGAAGGAGCTGAAGAAGGAGCAGACTGAAGAAGGAGCAGACTGAAGAAGGAGCAGACTGAAGAAGGAGCTGAAGAAGGAGCTGACTGAAGAAGGAGCAGACTGAAGAAGGAGCTGAAGAAGGAGCAGACTGAAGAAGGAGCAGACTGAAGGAGCAGACTGAAGAAGGAGCTGAAGAAGGAGCTGACTGAAGAAGGAGCTGAAGAAGGAGCAGACTGAAGAAGGAGCTGAAGAAGGAGCTGAAGAAGGAGCTGACTGAAGAAGGAGCTGAAGAAGGAGCTGACTGAAGAAGGAGCAGACTGAAGAAGGAGCTCTGAAGAAGGAGCTGAAGAAGGAGCTGACTGAAGAAGATGCAGACTGAAGAAGGAGCTGACTGAAGAAGGAGCAGACTGAAGAAGGAGCTGAAGAAGGAGCAGACTGAAGAAGGAGCTGAAGAAGGAGCAGACTGAAGAAGGAGCTGAAGAAGGAGCTGACTGAAGAAGGAGCAGACTGAAGAAGGAGCTGAAGAAGGAGCAGACTGAAGAAGGAGCTGAAGAAGGAGCTGACTGAAGAAGGAGCTGAAGAAGGAGCAGACTGAAGAAGGAGCTGAAGAAGGAGCTGAAGAAGGAGCTGAAGAAGGAGCAGACTGAAGAAGGAGCTGACTGAAGAAGGAGCAGACTGAAGAAGGAGCAGACTGAAGAAGGAGCTGAAGAAGGAGCAGACTGAAGAAGGAGCTGAAGAAGGAGCAGACTGAAGAAGGAGCAGACTGAAGAAGGAGCTGAAGAAGGAGCAGACTGAAGAAGGAGCTGAAGAAGGAGCAGACTGAAGAAGGAGCAGACTGAAGAAGGAGCTGAAGACGGAGCTGAAGAAGGAGCAGACTGAAGAAGGAGCAGACTGAAGAAGGAGCTGAAGAAGGAGCTGAAGAAGGAGCAGACTGAAGAAGGAGCAGACTGAAGAAGGAGCTGAAGAAGGAGCTGACTGAAGAAGGAGCAGACTGAAGAAGGAGCTGAAGAAGGAGCTGAAGAAGGAGCAGACTGAAGAAGGAGCTGAAGAAGGAGCAGACTGAAGAAGGAGCAGACTGAAGAAGGAGCAGACTGAAGAAGGAGCTGAAGAAGGAGCAGACTGAGGAAGGAGCTGAAGAAGGAGCTGAAGAAGGAGCAGACTGAAGAAGGAGCAGGCTGAAGAAGGAGCTGAGGAAGGAGCAGACTGAAGAAGGAGCAGACTGAAGAAGGAGCAGGCTGAAGAAGGAGCAGACTGAAGAAGGAGCAGACTGAAGAAGGAGCAGAGAAGGAGCTGAAGAAGGAGCAGACTGAAGAAGGAGCTGAAGAAGGAGCTGAAGAAGGAGCAGACTGAAGAAGGAGCAGACTGAAGAAGGAGCTGACTGAAGAAGGAGCAGACTGAAGAAGGAGCAGACTGAAGAAGGAGCTGAAGAAGGAGCAGACTGAAGAAGGAGCAGACTGAAGAAGGAGCAGACTGAAGAAGGAGCTGAAGAAGGAGCAGACTGAAGAAGGAGCAGACTGAAGAAGGAGCAGACTGAAGAAGGAGCAGACTGAAGAAGGAGCTGAAGAAGGAGCTGACTGAAGAAGGAGCTGAAGAAGGGGCAGACTGAAGAAGGAGCTGAAGAAGGAGCTGAAGAAGGAGCTGACTGAAGAAGGAGCTGAAGAAGGAGCTGACTGAAGAAGGAGCAGACTGAAGAAGGAGCTCTGAAGAAGGAGCTGAAGAAGGAGCTGACTGAAGAAGGAGCAGACTGAAGAAGGAGCTGACTGAAGAAGGAGCAGACTGAAGAAGGAGCAGACTGAAGAAGGAGCTGACTGAAGAAGGAGCAGACTGAAGAAGGAGCTGAAGAAGGAGCAGACTGAAGAAGGAGCTGAAGAAGGAGCAGACTGAAGAAGGAGCAGACTGAAGAAGGAGCTGACTGAAGAAGGAGCAGACTGAAGAAGGAGCAGACTGAAGAAGGAGCAGACTGAAGAAGGAGCAGACTGAAGAAGGAGCAGACTGAAGACGGAGCAGACTGAAGAAGGAGCAGACTGAAGAAGGAGCAGACTGAAGAAGGAGCAGACTGAAGACGGAGCAGACTGAAGAAGGAGCAGACTGAAGAAGGAGCAGACTGAAGAAGGAGCTGAAGAAGGAGCAGACTGAAGAAGGAGCTGAAGAAGGAGCAGACTGAAGAAGGAGCAGACTGAAGAAGGAGCTGAAGAAGGAGCAGACTGAAGAAGGAGCTGAAGAAGGAGCAGACTGAAGAAGGAGCAGAAGAAGGAGCAGACTGAAGAAGGAACAGACTGAAGAAGGAGCAGACTGAAGAAGGAGCAGACTGAAGAAGGAGCAGGCTGAAGAAGGAGCTGAAGAAGGAGCAGACTGAAGAAGGAGCTGACTGAAGAAGGAGCAGACTGAAGAAGGAGCTGAAGAAGGAGCAGACTGAAGAAGGAGCTGAAGAAGGAGCAGACTGAAGAAGGAGCAGACTGAAGAAGGAGCTGAAGAAGGAGCAGACTGAAGAAGGAGCTGAAGAAGGAGCAGAAGAAGGAGCAGAAGAAGGAGCAGACTGAAGAAGGAGCAGACTGAAGAAGGAGCAGAAGAAGGAGCAGACTGAAGAAGGAGCAGACTGAAGAAGGAGCAGACTGAAGAAGGAGCAGACTGAAGAAGGAGCTGAAGAAGGAGCAGACTGAAGAAGGAGCTGACTGAAGAAGGAGCAGACTGAAGAAGGAGCTGAAGAAGGAGCAGACTGAAGAAGGAGCTGAAGAAGGAGCAGACTGAAGAAGGAGCTGAAGAAGGAGCAGACTGAAGAAGGAGCTGAAGAAGGAGCAGACTGAAGAAGGAGCTGAAGAAGGAGCAGAAGAAGGAGCAGAAGAAGGAGCAGACTGAAGAAGGAGCAGACTGAAGAAGGAGCTGAAGAAGGAGCAGACTGAAGAAGGAGCTGACTGAAGAAGGAGCAGACTGAAGAAGAGGCTGAAGAAGGAGCAGACTGAAGAAGGAGCTGAAGAAGGAGCAGACTGAAGAAGGAGCAGACTGAAGAAGGAGCTGAAGAAGGAGCAGACTGAAGAAGGAGCTGAAGAAGGAGCAGAAGAAGGAGCAGACTGAAGAAGGAGCTGAAGAAGGAGCTGACTGAAGAAGGAGCAGACTGAAGAAGGAGCAGACTGAAGAAGGAGCAGACTGAAGAAGGAGCAGACTGAAGAAGGAGCAGACTGAAGAAGGAGCAGGCTGAAGAAGGAGCAGGCTGAAGAAGGAGCAGACTGAAGAACAATACACAATACAATACAATACAATTTATTCGTGTATAGCCCTAGGTCACAACAGAAGTCATCTCAGAGACTTAACAAAACCATTGAAATCACCAACACAGGTCAGAGAATCAACAGTTAAAACACATGAAGAATATAAAGCACACACAGAAGAAAATGTCCATACATGTTGTAGAATGCTAAAGTGTCCTGATCATCACCAATCCTTTCTGTTGGACACTAACTGTCCAACAAGACCCTCCTGCATCGACAAGGAAAAACTCTTAAAAAACCCAGTGGGAAAAAGTGAGAAACCTTGGAGGAGAACTAGGGAAACCCACAGGGAGGGAGACCCATATGAGAAAGGGATCCGCTCCTCCGGACGGACAGACTAATGATCTAGGACCTAAGCTAGCTACAGAACGTGGACCAGTGGCCGCTGAACGTGGACAGGTCCGGTGCAGGACCGAAGCACTCCCAGGCGGGTCGGGCGGGGCAGTCCGCAGGTGTAGATGGAAGAGGCCAGGCTCAGAGATCCCGTCATCGTACCATGAAACAGACAATGGGACAACGGGTGAATAGCAATGAACAAACTACAGTCAGAATCCTAAAAATGCTAAACAGATAAAGTAGGAAGGAGGAGAGGATAGTGCTCAAGTTACCATACTTCTCCAGCAGGGGGCTCCCTATGCAGCTTGACTGACACTCTGAGGAGTTTAACCTTCTCCGAGTCTTACCTTCCTAGCCATATGCTAAACTAAAGAGGACTGTTTTAAACCTAGCCTTGAATAAAGAATAACATACAGCATAATAATATATAACATAATATACAACATAACACAATACATTATTGAATAATATATAACATAATATATAACATAATACAGCATATATATATAATATATACACTACATATTATATATTACCTAATTATATGCTAAATTAAAGTAAAGTGCTTTAAGCCTGGCCTTGAATGTGGAGACCGTATCTGCTTCCTTAACATAAATGGGAAGCTGATTCCACAGTAAAGGAGCTTGGAGCTAAATGCTCTGCCACCAACAGTGACCTTTGAGACCTTAGGGACCACCAGACGTCTGGCGTTTTGTGAGCGCAACGCTCGACTTGGTTGATACGACACTAACGTGTCTTGGAGATAAGAAGGAGCCAAGCCATTTATGGCTTTATATGTTAAGAGTAGGATTTTAAACTTTATTCTGTACTCCACAGGGAGCCAGTGGAGTGATTTTAACACCGGAGTTATGTGCTCCCTCCTTTTGGTACCTGTTAAGATCCTAGCTGCTGTATTCTGAACGAGCTGGAAGCTCTTCAAAGAGGCTTTAGGGCACGCTGCCAGTAAAGCGTTACAGTAGTCGAGCCTTGAGGTGACAAACGCGTGAATGAGTTTTTCCGCGTCACTTTTAGGAAGGAAATTCCTAATTTTAGCGATGTTCCGTAAGTGGAAGTACGCCGTTTTAGTTGCTTGGCTTATATAAGCCTTGAAGGAGAGTTCTTGGTCAAAAATGACTCCAAGATTCCTCACAGTGTTACTGGGTATTATACTGACATTATCGAGAGTAACCATCTGGTTAGTGAGGGAGTCACGCAGGCGCTTCGGACCGAGTAGGATCACTTCTGTCTTCTCCGGGTTGAGAAGTAGGAAGTTAAGAGTCATCCACATTTTAAGGTCCTTTATGCAGGCACTGAGCTTTTCTAGCTGATCTGTCTGATTAGGCTTCATCGACAGATAAAGCTGTGTGTCATCTGCATAGCAGTGGAAATTAATTCCATGCTTTTTAATAATGTTTCCCAGTGGCAGCATGTAGAGAGTAAAAAAGAATCGGTCCGAGTACCGAACCCTGCGGCACACCGAATTCCACTCCAGAATAAGGCGACGAGTCCTGATTCACATTGACGAAGTGATATCGATCTGATAAATAGGATTTAAACCAGCCAAGGGCTGTTCCTCTAAGACCTATATCACATTCTAGCCTCTGCAGTAGAATGCTGTGGTCTATTGTGTCAAATGCAGCACTAAGGTCCAGTAGGACCAGCACTGACACTTGTCCATTATCAGCAGCTAGTAGTAAGTCATTTGTGACTTTGACTAGTGCCGTTTCAGTGCTATGATGAGCTCTGAATCCTGATTGAAAGACTTCAAACATATCATTTTCCTGCAGGTGGCAGCGGAGCTGCTCAGCTATAAGTTTTTCCAGGATTTTAGATATAAAAGTGAGGTTCGAGATCGGTCTGTAGTTTGTAAGTATTTCTGGGTCCAGGTTTGTTTTCTTCAGAAGGGGTTTGATTACCGCGGTTTTAAAAGCTTGTGGGACATAGCCACATTGTATGGATGCGTTTATTATATTTACGATAGGCTCAATTATCAAAGGAAGTATGTCTTTGAAGAGCCATGTCGGGACTGCGTCTAACATGCAAGTTGAGGCTTTTGAGGATGTGACCACAGAGATCACCTCTGCTTGGCTCACAGCCATGAATTTATTAAGGCCCACTGAAGAGTCTAAGTGGGAAGTCACGTATGCCGCTTCAACCTGTCCACCACTAACAGCAGGAGCAACCTCCTCCAGCTTGTCACGGATGGATGTAATTTTATTATTAAAGAAGTGGAGAAAGTCGACACTGCTCAGTGAGCTTGGAATTTTAGGCTCGATTGCGCTATGGCAGTTTGTGAGTTTAGCGACGGTACCAAACAAAAATCTACTGTTGTTTTTATTCGCTTCTATTAAAGCTGAATAGTATTGAGTTCGAGCCCCGCGAAGGGCCTTCTTGTAGTTTCGGAGACCCGCTTTCCACTCCCTGTGGACAGGCTCCGAGTGGGAGTGGCGATATAGCCTCTCCAATTTTCTGACGTCCTGTTTTAAAGTGTGGAGTTGAACACTGTACCAGGGCGACGATGATCTAATCCTAATGGTTTTCTGTTTTAAAGGAGCTGCTGCATTTAATGCAGATTTTAAAGACTCCATAGTGTTGCCCACCGTTTGGTCGATGACTGAGGGACTGCAGCTGCTGTGAACAGGTTCACCTGCAGCAGTATTCAACATAGGCTGTATTAGTTCTTTGAACCTTGTGATAGATTTATCATTTAAGGTTCTTTTCATTATGGTTTTATCTTGCGGGACAGGAAAGTCCTCCAAAGCGAGATCAAACGTGATCAAGAAATGGTCAGACAGCAACGAGCTTTGACGCTGGATGTCAACATTGGAGACATCACAGCCGTAGGTCAGGACAAGGTCCAAGGTGTGGTTATGAATGTGAGTAGGTTCCTCGACATTCTGAGTAAAACCAACACCATCTAGTACGGCGCTGAAAGCTTTGTTTAAGCTGTCAGTGCTGTCGTCCACATGTATATTGAAGTCTCCAGCTATAACTATGTTTTCCCATTCCAAAACTAGGTTTGAAATGAAGTCAGAGAATTCTGTTAGGAACTCGCTGTAAGGACCAGGAGGTCGGTATAAAACTATAAATAGTACTGCTTTTTGTTTTCTCCACCCAGGACAGGTGATTGAAAGTGTTAAGTTTTCAAACGAGTGAAAAGCGTTGTTGGTTTTGGGACTAAGAACCAAGTTGGTGTGTGATATAATCGCAACACCACCGCCGCGACCTGTAGCTCTGGCTTTCTGGTAGTTAACATGCGTCGGAGGAGTGCACTCATTCAATCTAACGTACTCGTCCTGTTGGAGCCAAGTCTCCGAGAGCGCTAACAGATCCAAGCCCTTGTCTATAATAAGTTCGTTTATGAGAAGCGATTTAGACGAGATTGATCTGACGTTCATTAAACCACATTTAACAACCCTACTGTTAGAACTATTTCTGTCTGTCTGAACTTTTATTAAGTTACTGTGTCTGACACCTAGGTCAGATTTCCTCGCATATAGTGCTTTAGACTTCAAGCGGGGAACACACACAGTTTCAATCTGACTAGGGTCTGAGGCTAGTAACTGAGCACACACAGGCACACACACACATGCACACACAGTTTTAATCTGACTAGCTTCTGAGGCTAGTAACTGAACAGATGGGGGCTCAGAGGTTGTGACAGAGCAGCTCTGCACCCGGACCTCAGTTCTGCATCGTCATTTGAGCCGAGCAGAACAGTTTAGAGCCAGGGCCAAATTCTTAGCCAAAAGGGATGTACCCGCCAACGTTGGGTGGATATCATCCGAGCGGATGAGACCGGGCTTTCCCCAAAAGGCACTCCAATTGTCAACATGAACAACACCACTTCGAGGGCACCAGCCAGACAGCCAGCGGTTGAAAGCCGAGTGTCTGCTGAATGCTTCTGCACTGCTAGTGCTAGGTAGGGGCCCAGAGAAGATGACAGTGTCGGCCATTGTGCTAGCCAGCTTGCACACGGCGGCGACTTGCAGCTTCAACACCTCGGACTGTTTCCGCCGAACGTCATTACCACCCGCGTGAATAACAATTCGACGGAAACGCTGCTTGTGGGTCATCATGAGCCTCAGATTCCCTTCAATATCACCAAGCCTGGCCCCAGGGAAGCACCGAACAGTGGCTCCTGGGATCTTAACACCTCTAACAATAGAGGAGCCAATTACCAGCGCATCAGCGACTCCATCGGCTCTCTCAGCAGCTCTCTCAGCGGCTCTCTCAGTGGGGCCTTCTTCCCCGACAGAGCGTCCCAGCGATTGTAAATGCTAACAGGAGGAGGCCCAATGGGGAAACTACCAACAACACGTCGCCCTCTCCGAACAGTCACAAAGCCATCACTATCCTGGTCTTGTCCCAGCTGCGGAGGACGGGCTGGGAGGCTAGGCTCGCTAGTTCTCCTCTGCCTTTCCCTAAAGCTGCGCTCCGCTGTCCCTGAGGATACGGCCTGGCTGTAGCTAATGCTAGCGCTAGCTCGAGACTCCAGTGCTCGGAGACGCAGCTCTAACTCACTGACCCTGGATTCCAGAGCTACGACTACACTACACTTCACACATCTATCACTACCCTCAGAGAAGGATCCAGGGTTTAGACTCGCCATATGGCAACTCGAGCAGTAAAGGATTGAGGGAGAGACAGCAGCCGCCATAGTAGTAGCGAGTTAGCGGCTAGGCTAGGCTAAGCTAGGCTAAGCTAGTACGGATCCGGGCCCGCACAACAGACTCCGAGACCAGACAAACAACCGCTACCTAAACCTCAGCTGCAGTACAGCTGACTCGGAGTGCTTACACAGTTAGCTTGGTGTACAATACGTGGATTTGTAATGTGTTTGTTAGTGCAAACAGAGAGCAGAGTGATAGCAGTCAAGAAACACGCTCACCGGATACAGGAAGTCACGTGATAACTACTAGAATGTCACATTTCGTTGTCACTGAGATAGTCCAGTGGTTGTGTCGATGGACTGCCAATCCAGATACTGGTGTTCAAATCCCACCTCGGACACTTTTTCACACTCAAAACGGCAATTTATGTGTAGTGAGCAATTGTCACCTGTAGAGTGCAGTATTGTGTTGGGCATCAGTGGAGAGAAGAGAGAAAAGGCAGTCCTGTGGCATAGATCCATGGTTTTCAATGCATGGGCGTTACCCGCTATGACGTCACACACAGGTTAGAGCATAGACAACTTAAATTCATGAAAAACACGTTCTTTTTATAAAATATAGGATTTTTTTTGCCGGAATCTCTTTCAAATTGATATTTTCATGCAATTTTGATATCCACTATTTTTTTTAAAAAAAACCCGTCATAAGGTCTTTAAGTAAAGCACGTAACATACAACAACATAGCAACACTTACCGATCATATTTCCAACCGGTAATGTCTCGCGATAATGTCACCTATGGGTCGAGGGGCACAACATTCAGGAACCATCGAGAAACAAGCGTTTTAGAACATAAGAGAGGGTTCTATTTACCTGCAGCAGCTACCAAACCCCGTGACATCCATGCATGTATTATACCCATGTTACTTTCTATGAATAATATCTAGGTTTCTGACCTCCACATCCACATACGCTATAAGCTGACTTCTGTGTGCAAAGGCTCATGGGAAATTGAGTTTTTTACGTAAAACTTTGGCGAATGTTTAAACTGGTTCTCACCCCCGCTCCTCGGAGCTTACGTCACTCACATTTCCTGTTCAAATCTTCCTCTAAATGGGCATAGCCTGGAGGACTAAAGGGGGCTTGAAACGAGACTGGGTCGTTTATATAGCTCTGGGCGGGGGGCTGCTGACGTCAGGTCTTGCTTCAGACGTCAGGTCTTTCTAGGCAGAAAGTTTAACTTTCAACTAATTTGCACCAAAGTGACAAAATTATGACCAGGATATGTAGACAACACTATTGGACACTCATTAATACCGTGGATTTGAGGGTGATCCATCCATCCATCCATCCATTTTCTTCCCCTTAATCCATTTCTGGGTCGGGGGGGTGGCAGCCAGAGCTGCACCCAGTACACTTAGCACCAGCCCCTCACTGATCCTCCTGCAGGTGGGTGAGTTGTCCTTTAAAGAAGCTATACCAGATTTTTTTTCTAAGTAGTCCATAAAAATGCTTTTTACTACATACAAGTTGTGTCATAATAATACATAATTTAATTGAAAACTTGAGGTCATTGATTCAGCTGCGTATGAAATTTATGCCGTGAAAAGTTCCGAGTGGAGTCTTAGCGGGACGCTCGTTCTCCTCCACTCACAGAACAAGCAGCGAACAGCCTGCGTCCTCTAGCCTCTACAGCGCTGCTTAACACCAGGGCTTCGACTTCAAAAATTTGAATATAATTCTAAAATAAAAAAAATATATACGATATATTCGAACAAATATTAGATAGCCCTTATAATTCGAAATGTATTTAATGATGCTGCAAATAAAATAATTAGCTCCCAAAGATTCACCGGACGTGCTAGGCAGCCTAACAGCTAAGCTAGCTATAGTTGGATCATGTAACATGTATTTTAGTCATGAAAACGTATGACAGCATAATTCTGAAATCGTCCGTGCATGTGGGTTTAAGGATTATGTATACTGTATTTGCAGATAACGTTTAATGGGTATGATTGATTGAATATTTATTTGTTTATGTGAGCGTGGCTAACTCCGCTAGCTTCTCTACTGCAGTAAATCTGTCAGAGTTCCCCTGCTCTGGACGCTGCAGAGAGGCCGCAGCACCACAGCCCGTTTCGTCCTGCAGGTTCTTTTAGTTCAACAAGAGACAATACCAATGTTAAAACAGTAAAAGAAATGACAGACACCAAACCTGATTTCAGATGTTATATTGAAGATTTGCAAGCAACATTACAAGGTAACGGTCTGCGAACAGGTCTCGCTTCGCGTTGAAGATAAGAAGTGGCCCCGGGGACGTCTTTCACCCTCCTGGTCAGAAAAAGCCCCCGTGCCTACTTCTGTACATCTTTTATACTGTACATCCAAGGTCACTGACATCACAGATTCGTGGACTCTATGGCTTCTTCTGGCCAGCTGCCAAAACCTGCACCTGCTTGATAACAACTCTAGTTTTTCTCACTTTTCATACATAACTGCTATTATTCAGAAATAATAACCTTGACCTAACTGCTCTTTGAAATAATTTACACAAACAAGTGCTTTCTAGACCTAATCATTCTGAAGTTGTTTAAGTATTAATTTAGCAACAGAAACAATACTAAACTGATTTTAGTTTAACTGGTCCAGGAGTTTAATATTCCAACAGTCCCCCTGTTGGCCGGAGAGGAACTCTTCGGACATCCATCACTCTCGTCTCAGATGGCCCATCTTCATCAGTTGATTCAGCATTACATCCTATACTCAGTCTAATCCCAGTCTTCACGACGATCTGTGAACTCCTAAACCACCCCATGTGACATTATGAAAAATGTGGTGGTCTTCCACTCAGCCCTTACTTCAGACCCCCCCAAAGGCCTCTGGGCGGACTGAGCATCCAACTCACCCTAAACTACATACATTGAAGTGATCCTATAAAACAATCTATATGTGGGTGTGCTGCGGTGTCTAGTCTGTGTAACAAAAACAATAGTTGCAAGAGCTGTGGAGAAAGAATATGTTTGTGTCGTGCATCAATTTGAATTATGTAATTTTTTTTTTTATTTTTAATTTTTATAATTTTTATCGCATCCCCGTTTTTCCCAAGTCCCTCTTACAATTTTGCAAGGTTATGTGCGTTATTTACATGCAAGCAGTTATACATTTTTGATTAAAATATTTTGATAATATCATAAAGCATACTCACAACTCCTCTGGTGATATTCTGACAATATCACAGACCATACTCACCCGTTCTTCTGATGATTGTCCTTTATGGCTTAGGCTATGGTCATCAATTCTTCTGGTTCCCACTGTAGGTCCTGGGTTAGTAGCAGTTGTCTTTCTGCCACCTTCCCTTCCACAGCGGCTGTTATCACTCTGTTACATAAGGATCGTATGCACGGAATACAACAGCATCCACATAGCGTCAGGATTGCTGCAAATACAGCCACCGATAGCAGAGTTGATGCTATCAGTGCCTTATATCTGCCAAACACATCCAACCACCCATCCCACATTGATTGGTCTACTCCTGAATGTGCCTTCATTTCTTGGGATAGCGCCTTCAGTCCCTGAAGGGCCCTTGTTAATTTTCCATTGGGGCAGTATTATTTGGGATAAACGTACAGCACGTAGGGCCAATCAATGAACAGGCTCCGCCTTCTTTGGCTAAAATCATGTCAACAGCAAGTCTGTTCTGGAAGGTCATTAAGGATGTGGCTGATAATTGTTCATGAATTGCCTCAAATCCATCATATGTATAATTGCTTAGCCTCTGTATGTTGTAATGTAAGTAGTTGATCCGATCGACGTTCTTATTTGGGGTTTCTGGGAAAATTGCAGAGATTATTGGTATTTTTCAAATCCTGATGCAATTTCATCAACCAATTTGTATTCATTTGGAATTCCCCTAGGAATACCTATTGCATCAATATAAACTGGACTTCCCTCCTCTGGTCTAGCCAGTGCCCTTCTTGATCTGGTTTTTACACTAATGATTTGTTTCAAAATCTCTGGCTTCTCTAGATCCACTGGAGCTATTTCAATTGGTATGAGTAATGAGATCAACACACACATGCCATCCCACAGAGGGTGTAGATATCCCCTTAAAGACTTGCCACCACAATACCACCACACATCTGCTCTGGCTACTGTCAACTTGTGTCCATTTAATTTTTCTGTGAAATTCTCATACCTAATGCATAAGGATCTATTTACATGTCCTACTTCCCTTTTTTCTCCCTAAGGACCTTCCTAATGACGCAGGTGTATTCACCTTTTACTTGTGAATTAAAAATTGGTGGTGTCGCATTTGTGGCAGTTACCGGATATATTTTATCATATAGTGAACAGTTAGGGTATAGGTTATCTCTCATCATAATCTCTACTAAACATGTATGATTGTCCCTATCTACTACAGTCGGTACTGCATGTAACATAGGCCTTGGTCCCATACAAGCAATACATTGACTTAGTTGTGTAGCTTTTGCAGCTTGCTCAATCATAAATAGCCAATTATTTTTTGTAGCTGTTATTCCTGTCTCCATTCTGAAAACATCATCTGCGTGTAAGAGAGTTGCATTATATACCATTACTAGATTTGTGTTACCTACATGTCCTACGTTAAGCCCCCCTTCTCTTGTGACACTGACTGGATCTTCACATATAGTAATTAATGCCCAAGGGTCTTCTCCTGGCACATATGCCCATACCAGAAATCCCCAACAAAACCATAGAGGTTTCTTCCCTGATCTGTCTCTTGGGTCCAATGACTCAACTCTCAAGTCCACTGTAATTGTAAGACATGGTACACTTCCCTGCATAATCCCCTTTGTCATGGAAATTATTTTAGAATGGTGTCTTGCAAACTCTGTAGTTGGTGTTGGTGTCCAATCTAATCCAGTATATGCCACCATTGTCCCCCCTGATTTATCTCTCATGTCATTTGTCATGTACCATTCATAATCAGAATTTTCTGCTCCCACTTTTTTCCCTTTGTTTACTAATGCTATAAAAGGTACCTGGAATGCCATATGTTCTCCCTTTGCTAAACACAATTGCACCCCAAATAGGTATTGTCGCTTTTTTGCACATGCTCCCAGTTTATCCAATTCCCTTTTTGGTCTTATTTTTATCCCTGTCACCTTTGTAGGTTGAACTTTGCGTTCTTTCATCTGTTTGCCGGGTAAAATGTCTGAATAATCAGAAATTGAGGAATTGACACCAAGAGTTTTCTCCTTACCATAAACAGTTGTTGGTTTTGCATACCCCTGGCCTAACTCTGTTTCCCAGGCCCACATAAAAAATCCAGCTATAATCCCTATACCTACCACCATACTCACCCACTCTCTCGTGTCCTCAACCCTAAGAGTGTCCATGGTCCTATCATGTTGAGAGTACCTGCATGGTGAACACCTCAGTCTTAAAGTCTATCCCATGCATACCAGATTAGTGTTTTCAGCTTTGATTTGCTCAATTGCTCATCTAAATAGTTGATACTGGATCATGATTTTATTTTTATTTTATTTTTTAATTTTTTTTTTAATAATAATAATCAATCAGTAATAATAAAAATAATAATAATCAATAATCAATCTTCCCCCTGTTTTATCACAATCCTGTGATAAATTAAACTTCCCTTATAGCCCAACTTGTCACCCCCACCATTATCACTTATTTCGGATCCAAACCACGTCAGTTAAATGCACAGTCCCCTTTATCAGCCCAATCCATACAGTCAGAGAAGTTGCCAAATTCTTCAACAACCTGGAGTCCATCGTCCATAATTTCAAACCCCTGAATCCCAAAATCTAAAATGGCAATATCCTGATTTTCAACATCCTGAACCTCATCGCCCTGACCTTCAACAACCCAATCCCCAATGTCCAGGACCTCAAAACCCTGTCCTCCACCATCTCTAATGTCAAAATCCTGATTTCCAGACTCCTGAACCTCAGGGGCCAGAACCCCAACATCCCAATCTCCAAAGTCTGGAAGTCCAGAGCCCCAAAGTTCAAAATCCTCAACTCCCAACAGTTCCAGAAGGTCTCTCATACTATTGTCATCACTAGTCCCTATGCCATCAGACACTTGCACCACAGGGCTATCTGGAGAAACACTGTCAGGGATATCCTGGGCTGCTTGGTCCAACTGTTGATCCCGCTGTCCAGCATCGGACAGGCTTTCATTGAAGAAAGGGCCATCTCTCTGTGCGCTCATTTCAGCCCTGTATTTAGCAAGCCTTGCCTCGAGTAATGCAAACACCTCCTCGTCAGTTAATGGGTCCTGAGGATCCCTCATAGCTGTATGGTGATGTCTCCTTTCTTATCAGACGCACTGGGACCTGTATAGAGAAGAATCTATATAACCAAAGGATTCTCCTTTGTCTAGTTCAATTCTATTAGTATTAATATCGTCTCCCTTTCTCTCTCTTTCTCCCTTTTTTTTTTTTTTTTACATTTACATACATATATATTGGGCAATTAATACATTTTTATGGTGATAATTCCTATTGGTTAAAACAGTAAGTATAGGTGCATTATAGGGTTGTTCCGCCCTCCCTAGAACTCCCCATGTTCTAACTAATAGAGTCAGACACTTCCCTCTCTGTCCCCCTGTTGCCCTCCTTTTCTGATGATGTAGTGATATCTTTCATTACATCAAGCAGAGATCTTTCTGGTGCACTAGTGGGCCTAGTGTGTGATATGTGCACAAATGATGACTCTGTAGTTTGTGAGTCGTCTAAGTAATATTTCAAAGTATACTCGTATAGTTTGGAGATTTTAAATGGGCTTTTCCTAGTTAGCTGATCCCAACAATGTTTCTGGTTTTTCACATAAATGTAGCCTCCAACTGTAAGTCTGTCTTTTACAGCCTGCAAAGGGGGCTCTGGAGATTTCTGGGTCAGCGTGACAATGTTATCTTGTAGAAACTTCACTGTAGTCACCAATGTTTTCATATAAGTTTCCCTAGCATCATCAGTGGCTGCTGGAGGTGGGAGCTCCAGTGAACGAGATAAGTTACTGGGCATGTGTCTCCCATACATCAGTTGGAATGGTGACATAAAAATTGGCCTGCTTGGTTCTCCTCTTATTGCCATCAAGGCTATAGGCAGTGCCTGTTTCCAATTCATTTTTCCAGACCTACACATGTGTGCCAATCTGTTTTTCAGTGTCTGGTTGAACCTTTCAATCACCCCTTGTGATTGCGGGTGCAACACTGCTCCAAAATGCTGTTTTATATTCAGCCTCTCACATAGTTGAGTCATTGTCTGGTTCTTAAAATGCGAGCCGTTATCAGATCTGATAACTCTCGCCGGGCCGTACCTTGGAAAGATCTCTGTCAAGAATACTTTGGCTACTGATTCTGCATTTGCTTTTGCCAAAGGAAAAGCTTCAGGCCATCGTGTGAGTGGGTCAATCATTGTGAGCACGTATCTACACCCATCCGCTTTCTTATCAGCAGTCATGTCGATGAAATCAATTACGATTTCTGCCATGGGCCATGGAGGCACTGGGTATGCTCCTATGCCTGCCTTCACAGCCCTTGCCTTAGAGAGCCCTTGACATATGTCACATGAGTCACATAGATGCTGGATGGTTGGTAGCATAAAAGGATGGAACATGTGCCGTCTTAGTTCTGAAAAAAGTTTTGAGCACTTTATGTGTGTTTCCTCATGCTTACTTTGGATGATCTGTAGTAGTTTTTTAGTAGTCACGCACGGTTTACCAAATGTATCATAGAATACTCCTTCACTGTTTTTAATGGCCCCTGCAGTTTTCCATGCTGTCACATCATACAGTGAGGGATTTTCTTGCAATATGTGTGGACTGTTCTCTTCCCTTTCCTCCACTGGTGCCTCTGTTTCCTCAGGATTGTCTTCAATAACTGCCTGCACAGCCGTACCTATCCTGTCATACCCAGCTGTCATTTTAGCAACTCTATCAGCAAACTCATTGCCCTTTGCCACGAAGTCTCTGGCTCGAGTATGTGCTCTGCACTTGACCAATGCAGTTTTGTGACGTACATTCTTGATTTGATCTGCCACCTTCTGCCATAATTCCAAATGTGTAGGTCTCAAATTTTTTGTTGTGATGAAATTGTCATGCAATACCCAGATTGGCAAGTGTAAATGCACTGTAGAATATATTCGGAAGACGTATATATCTTTGGCATTTTGGTGGTGGGAATCCTCCTGTTTGGGTTTGGAGCGATCCTCTTCTACCACAAATTCGGAGGCATGGCAGTTCGCAAGATTCACGACCTGCTGGCCGATAAAATTGATGGGATGTACAAGGAGCTTAGCCGTGTCGTGGTTGAGAGTGCCGTGTCTGGACAAAGAAGAGTGGTTTTGGTGGAACAGTTGATCAAAGACCTCGCAGCTCGTTCACTTGATGGACATAAGACTTTGGAATTGAGATTGAATGACATTGTTTGTCAGGCTTGATCTCTCTGACCCGGCTTGGATTTGCCCCTGTGTACGGAGGTCTGAGGGCACCGGAATTCGGTTTAATTGGAATTAATAGAATATCTGCCTGCTTTTGACTGCGACATTGCAGGCGATGTGTTTTTCTCCTCCTGTGGCTTCTCTCCACTCTTATCTCACATTCCTCAGCCAAGGCCATAAACAAGGTCCCACAATCTACAACAACTCACACTATTTCAGTCTTCAGCAAGGATCCCCCCCCCCCGCCTCCCTCTACCTATCCATCTTGCTCCCTCCCTCCCCTCCATTCCTTATTGTTTTCCTACTCACCCCCTCCCTGATCCCGCCCCCCTCTGACAGCTACATTGGGCCGGCCGAAGAGGTGCTCTTCCCGAGAAAAAAATCCGTGGTTTATAAAAAGCACAATGTGTCTATCCAATTGTCTGTGAACTGTATGTTATTGCTCTCTGCTGTTTCTTGCTGCACACAGCGCCGCAAATGGCGAAGTGGCACGCTCTCTGCCAAAACAATTTCCAAGTGATAACTTTGTTACTCACGTGGCAATAAAAATGATTCTGATTCTGATTCTGATTCTGAATGCACATACTCGGAGTCAGTATATATTGTGACAGGTCCTTCTGGCCTGTTCTCCAAGGCCAGGCTAAATGCTTCTAATTCTGCATACTGAGCTGACTTCCCTGCCAGCGCCTCTGCCTTCAGTATGTTAAAATCAGGATTGGTAACAGGTGATGTTTCCTTGTCATGGATGACTGCTGCTGCGCTTGCAACCAATGCTCCAGTTTTGTCTCTATGCGAGTGTCCATCTATAAAAATAGCATGTGACCCCTCAATCTCTGACCTGCCCAACTTTTTGATCAAGTTTGTTTCTTCACTATGTTGGACCTCACACTGGTGAACTGGGCCTGAGATAGTAAATGGTAATATTGGAGAGTCTGTTGGTTCAAATGTAACTTGCATATTTACGAGTAACAGATGAATCTTTTGAGACATTGAATTTGTCAATGCAAATGTGTTCCCCTTCAAAGCTGCATACATGTTATGTGGTGTCCTCACTATCACCTCTGAGTCCAAGAGTATGTGTGATGTGGAAACCAGTGAGTTCTTAAGGGCCTTTTAATATTCCAACAACATACTGCTGTTATATAAAGTCACCTCCGTGAACACATACTGCTGTTATATAAAGTCACCTCCGTGAACACATACTGCTGTTATATAAAGTCACCTCCGTGAACACATACAGCTGTTATATAAAGTCACCTCTGTGAACACATACTGCTGTTATATAAAGTCACCTCCGTGAACACATACTGCTGTTACATAAAGTCACCTCCGTGAACACATACAGCTGTTATATAAAGTCACCTCTGTGAACACATACTGCTGTTATATAAAGTCACCTCCGTGAACACATACAGCTGTTATATAAAGTCACCTCTGTGAACACATACTACTGTTATATAAAGTCACCTCCGTGAACACATACTGCTGTTATATAAAGTCACCTCCGTGAACACATACTGCTGTTATATAAAGTCACCTCCGTGAACACATACTACTGTTATATAAAGTCACCTCCGTGAACACATACAGCTGTTATATAAAGTCACCTCTGTGAACACATACTGCTGTTATATAAAGTCACCTCTGTGAACACATACTACTGTTATATAAAGTCACCTCCGTGAACACATACTGCTGTTATATAAAGTCACCTCCGTGAACACATACAGCTGTTATATAAAGTCACCTCTGTGAACACATACTGCTGTTATATAAAGTCACCTCCGTGAACACATACAGCTGTTATATAAAGTCACCTCTGTGAACACATACTACTGTTATATAAAGTCACCTCCGTGAACACATACTGCTGTTATATAAAGTCACCTCCGTGAACACACACTGCTGTTATATAAAGTCACCTCCATGAACACATACTGCTGTTATATAAAGTCACCTCCGTGAACACATACTTCTGTTATATAAAGTCACCTCCGTGAACACATACTGCTGTTATATAAAGTCACCTCCGTGAACACATACTGCTGTTATATAAAGTCACCTCCGTGAACACATACTGCTGTTATATAAAGTCACCTCCGTGAACACATACTGCTGTTATATAAAGTCACCTCCGTGAACACATACTGCTGTTATATAAAGTCACCTCCGTGAACACACACTGCTGTTATATAAAGTCACCTCCGTGAACACATACTACTGTTATATAAAGTCACCTCCGTGAACACATACTGCTGTTATATAAAGTCACCTCCGTGAACACATACTGCTGTTATATAAAGTCACCTCCGTGAACACATACTGTTATATAAAGTCACCTCCGTGAACAAATACTGTTGTTATATAAAGTCACCTCCGTGAACACATACTGCTGTTATATAAAGTCACCTCCGTGAACACATACTGCTGTTATATAAAGTCACCTCCGTGAACACATACTGCTGTTATATAAAGTCACCTCCGTGAACACACACTGCTGTTATATAAAGTCACCTCCGCGAACACATACTACTGTTATATAAAGTCACCTCCGTGAACACATACTGCTGTTATATAAAGTCACCTCCGTGAACACACACTGCTGTTATATAAAGTCACCTCCGTGAACACATACTGCTGTTATATAAAGTCACCTCCGTGAACACATACTGTTCTATAAAGTCACCTCCGTGAACAAATACTGTTGTTATATAAAGTCACCTCCGTGAACACATACTGCTGTTATATAAAGTCACCTCCGTGAACACATACTGCTGTTATATAAAGTCACCTCCGTGAACACATACTGCTGTTATATAAAGTCACCTCCGTGAACAAATACTGTTGTTATATAAAGTCCATGGAAGGTCTCTGACACAGAGACACTGCAGAGCTGTATTATTGGAGAAGATCTGTACACCAGAAGCCGCTAGCATAACTCTGTTAGCATCAGAGCCCGCCGGCTACTTCCAGCGCTGGTCAGGACGTTCTGGTGTGAAGACCTGTGCGTCTGAAAACTAGAGAATGCGTGTCTGGTGAGCGAGGCTTCAGCCTGTGAGCGTTTGCGGCATAAGGCTAACAGGCTAAGGCTAACAGGGATTTCCTCATGTCACTTTTACCACACAGGCAAAATCAAACGCTGTATTCAAACTCAAACATTTGTATATATAAATGCGATTACTTTTAAAAATGACTTTTTTCATGTTAATGATAAATCTACAAGGCTGAACATATAGGAAAGTTATAATAGTGACTCACACGTATTTCACAGTCTCCTGATAGAGTCTCAGTCCTGGCGCCGCTCGCTGCAGCGGTCTCAGTCCTGGCGCCGCTCGCTGCAGCGGTTTCACTGAAGGTAAAGTCTCCGTGAGAGGAACATAGCCTTTATTTGAAATGTCCAACCACTGTATATTAAAGGAAATGACAAGCACAATGAGGGGCGACAGTAGCTCAGTTGGTAGAGCATTGGCCTTCAGGCCTGAAGGTCGTGGGTTCAATTCCCACCTCTGCACCTTCTCCACCGACTCCCTTGCCTGGCCTGCCAGACACTCCTCCTTTCTGTTCAAAAGAAGAACCGTCTGGACACCTCTTCCTAGCCTATCATTTCACGATTTTACCCACATCGGTCCAATCACGCACCGAGAGGCGGGACTTCCTTTCACCTTTGAGTTGCTAATAACTCCTCGTATCTTTAAGTTTTTGTTACAAAATTGACAGCAGTCGTTTACATTTGCACTAGCTGACATGCCGCCATCCCTTGTTTTGTGTTTACTGAAACGGCTTGGGTGCCGCTAGTTGCTGCGTCATATCCTGTATGCATCTAATTGGTTGATGCAGTCTGTCAACCACGCCCACCGGGAATTCGCTGAGATCAAGCTCGTTCCCAGACTATATGTCTTTGAAAAAGCATATCGTTTGGCAGGCCAGGCAACCGACTGGTTGTATGACATCAGTATGACTGCTGTCGTTGTGTCCTTGGGCAAGACACTTAACCCCACTTTGCCCAAAGCCCCCACTGAAAGATCAAGGCTATGCTCACACTCAGAGAGCAGCCGTCCTCCTGTGGACTCACCACCTGCAGAGGGTCAGTGAGGGGCTGGTGCTATGAGACTTGGGTGGCATCTCTGACTGCCACCCCCCTGACCCAGAAATGGATTAAAGGGTAGAAGATGGATGGATGGACAAGCACAATGAAACAAGGGACAGTCTGCTTAATTCCCAAACCTGAAAAAGACCCCAGTTGATAGAGAATTGGAGACCAATTACTTTGTGCTCAAAGACTAAAAAGTGGACTTCATGAGGTCATTGGAGAAACTCAAAGTGGCTTCATGGCGAACAGATACATAAACTCCAACATTAGACTCATCCTGGACTTAATGGACTACTCGGAGTACGTATCGACGCATTTATCTTATTCCTGGACTTCTATAAGGCATTTGACACCGTTGAACATCATTTTCTTTTTCAAGCTCTAGACTGTTATGGTTTTGGGCCACTTTGTTACAATAATTAAATAACTACAATAACATTGAGAGTTCTGTCATGTTATATCCAAATACGACGGCTAGATTTCCCGTAAAAAGGTCTGTTCGCCAGGGCTGCCCGATCGCCCCATTTCTCTTTTTGTTAACGGTCAAACTTCAGATAAAAAATAGCCCACTCATTGGAATTGATATTTTCAGCAAAGATATTCAAATTACACAACTGGCTGATGACACAGCCCTGTTTCTATCTAACAAGCATCAGATTGAACTGGCTATAAAAACTGTTAAAGACTTTTCAGATGTCTCCGGCTTAATGTAAAACATATCTAAATGTGAAATCTTTCTTTCACACTGCAGAATACTTTCTTTTAGTGGCAGGTTCCATTTTGATGCTGTAAAATGGGATGCTTTTCCTTTTGAAAGGGTTATTTTCTTTTTCTGAGAGCGGTTCATACCGGTGACACTTGCAGATGCGGAACCTTTTAAACACAGTTTGCCGTGTCGGTGACAAGCGACACTGCGGCTGTATCGGCCACGTGTCTTTTTCATAAAGAGACACGCGCGCCGATACGAGGTTTCGCTAAACGAACTAGGCACATGCGCCGGTGTATCAGTGTTGCTGGTCCCATCACTACTGTCTTGTGTTTTTGTTATTTACCCTTTGTAAGTAAAGACTTTCCTTGAATCGTACTCAGTCTGTCTCTGCTTTGGGGTCCAACACGCAATCCCTAACAAAATCTTACCTCTATTTGACTGCAATGAGAGAAATATATGCAATATTACTGTTAAGGAAAAAGTTAAATATCTGGGTATGTATATATGTAAAACACAAGAAAAAGAAAGGAACTAAACTTTACACCTAAAATGAAAAAGACCAAGACCATTATGAGCTTGTGGACACAAAGAGACATTTCAATCTGGGGGAGGACTCTTTTATCTAAGGCTGAAGGAATTTCCCGCTTCATATATCCTGCCCTTTCTACGGACATTACCAAAAAAACATGTCAATTATTAAATAAAATATTCATGGATTTCATTTGGAAATACAAGCAACACAAAGTGAAAAAACAGGAGTCTGCAGCCCCAAGGAAGAAGGAGGTCGAGAGACTTTTCTGCTCTAAACCAGACATTTAAGGTCAAATGGATCAAACAATGCTTTACAAATCCAAATTCTCTGTGGTACTTCATCCCTAACAAAATATTTTAAAATGTAGGAGGTTTTTATTAAAATGTAATTATAATGTTACAAAACTGCCTATAAAACTCAGTGCTTTCCATAAACAAACATTACTCTCCTGGAAGTTATGCTACAAACACAACTTCTCTCCCCATAAATGCATTGTATGGAACAATGAGAATATATCTAGACAAAACAAATCCTTGTTTCTTCCCAATTGGATCAGAAAAAAAACATTATATTTGTTCAAGATCTGCTGGGTCATGACAGCAAAAAGTTACACAAACTTCATCAATAATAATCAATTTCCAATCACGTCTCGAGAATTTAACTCTGTTGTAAACGCAATTCCAATTGGTTATATCCAGCTAATGAAAGCACAACCACGGCAAGCAACAACTATAATCACAGACCCTATTCTGGATACGGCATTGACATAACAAGCAAGAAACTATCCAACCATCACATCTGCAAATGCATCCAACAACACAAGACCTTCATGTAAAACACACTGGAACTCACCATTCCAAAAGATCAACTGGAAGTGCACATGGCTATCTCCATCCAAACACTGTACCAACAATAAAATCAAGGAAATTCAAGGAGAATTGTCCACCGTATCAACCCCACAAACCTTTACATCGCTAAGTTCTTTGATATTGACAGTAAATGCTCATTCTGTACAGAGGAAGAATCTATAGATCGTCTTTTTTTCAACTGCCCCCTTACAAAATCAATCTGGACAAAACTGGCAATATTTATCAAGCACAAAACAAAGCAAGCAATCGATATCCAACGTCAAGACATAATCACCCTATTCCACCACAAACAAAAAGACATTGAACACATCGTCAACCTATACATATCATTCGGAAAATTTCATATTCGTAAATCAAAGTTTCTCAACAATAATCCCAACTTCAAAGTCTTATTAATAGAAATAAATCAGTACTTGCAATCACTTCAAAGCATCTCAAATAAGAAATCTATAAAAACCAAACAAATAGCTCTTCAGCCTCCATCAATAACTTAAACCCCCTACAATACCCCTCCCACCCATGCACTCCCATACGTACCACCGCTACCAATGAAAGAAAAAGCAACTATATAATATTGTAGAAATAAAACCTGCTAGCCTCAAAAATGGAAAATGTTTAAAGGAACTTATTTTAATTTTTTTCTCAGTTTAATTTCATGTCTGTTTTATTTTTGTCATTCCTAATTAATCCTATTATATGTATGGTATATGTGATATACAGTGCCTTGCGAAAGTATTTGGCCCCCTTGAACCTTTCAACATTTCGCCACATGTCAGGCTTCAAACATAAAGATATAAACATTACATTTTTTGTCAAGAATCAACAACAAGTGGGACACAATCGTGAAGTGGAACAAAATTTATTGGATAATTTAAACTTTTTTAACAAATAAACTAAAAAGTGGGGCGTGCAATATTATTCGGCCCCCTTGCGCTACTTTGTAGCGCCACCTTTTGCTGCAATTACAGCTGCAAGTGGCTTGGGGTATGTCTCTATCAGTTTTGCACATCGAGAGACTGGAATTCTTTCCCATTCTTCCTTGCAAAACAGCTGGAGCTCAGTGAGGTTGGATGGAGAGCATTTGTGAACAGCAGTTTTCAGCTCTTTCCACAGATTCTCGATTGGATTCAGGTCTGGACTTTGACTTGGCCATTCTAACACCTGGATACGTCTATTTGTGAACCATTCCATTGTAGATTTGGCTTTATGTTTTGGATCATTGTCCTGTTGGAAGATAAATCTCCGTCCCAGTCTCAGGTCTTTTGCAGACTCCAACAGGTTTTCTTCCAGAATGGTCCTGTATTTGGCTCCATCCATCTTCCCATCAATTTTAGCCATCTTCCCTGTCCCTGCTGAAGAAAAGCAGGCCCAAAGCATGATGCTGCCACCACCATGTTTGACAGTGGGGATGGTGTGTTCAGGGTGATGAGCTGTGTTGCTTTAACGCCAAACATATCGTTTTGCATTGTGGCCAAAAAGTTTGATTTTGGTTTCATCTGACCAGAGCACCTTCTTCCACATGTTTGGTGTGTCTCCCAGGTGGCTTGTGGCAAACTTTAAACCAGACTTTTTATGGATATCTTTGAGAAATGGCTTTCTTCTTGCCACTCTTCCATAAAGGCCAGATTTGTGCAGTGCACGACTGATTGTTGTCCTATGGACAGACTCTCCCACCTCAGCTGTAGTTATCTGCAGTTCATCCAGAGTGATCATGGGCCTCTTGGCTGCATCTCTGATCAGTCTTCTCCTTGTTTGAGATGAAAGTTTGGAGGGACGGCCGGGTCTTGGTAGATTTGCAGTGGTCTGATACTCCTTCCATTTCAATATAATTGCTTGCACAGTGTTTCTTGAGATGTTTAAAGCTTGGGAAATCTTTTTGTATCCAAATCCGGCTTTAAACTTCTCCACAACAGTATCTCGGACCTGCCTGGTGTGTTCCTTTGTCTTCATGGTTCTCTCTGTGCTTTAAACAGAACCCTGAGACTATCAAAGAGCAGGTGCATTTATACGGAGACTTGATCACACACAGGTACATTCTATTTATCATCATCAGTCATTTAGGACACCATTGGATCATTCAAAGATTCTCACTGAACTTCTGGACTGAGTTTGCTGCACTGAAAGTAAAGGGGGCCCAATAATATTGCACGCCCCACTTTTCAGTTTTTTATTTGTTAAAAAGGTTTAAATTATCCAATAAATTTTGTTCCACTTCACGATTGTGTCCCACTTGTTGTTGATTCATGACAAAAATTAAAATGTTATATCTTTATGTTTGAAGCCCTAAATGTGGCGAAATGTTGAAAGGTTCAAGGGGGCCGAATACTTTCGCAAGGCACTGTATATGATATATAATATATAATTAGGTTTGCTTGGATCGGTTTGCACACCTGGTGTGCAATCCATGAATCTTGGTGCTGTAGCCTAGCCTAGCCTAGCCTAGCCTAGCCTAGCCGTGGCTGCTGCTGTCTCACCTCTTCCAGATACGCTCTCTTTATTCAAGGCTAGGTTTAAAACAGTCCTCTTTAGTTTAGCATATGGCTAGGAAGGTAAGACTCAGGGAAGGCTAAACTCCTCAGACTGTCAGTCAAGCTGCATAGGGCGCCCCCTGCTGGAGAAGTATGGTAACTTGAGCACTATCCTCTCCTCCTTCCTACTTTATCTCTTTACCATTATTAGGATTTTGACTGTAGTTTGTTCATTGCTATTCACCCGTTGTCCCATTGTCTGTTTCATGGTACGATGACGGGATCTCTGAGCCTGGCCTCTTCCATCTACACCTGCGGACTGCCCCGCCCGACCCGCCTGGGAGTGCTTCAGTCCTGCACCGGACCTGTCCACGTTCAGCGTCCACTGGTCCACGTTCTGTAGCTAGCTTAGGTCCTGGATCATTAGCCTGTCCGTCCGGAGGAGCGGATCCCTTTCTCATATGGGTCTCCCTCCCTGTGGGTTTCCCTAGTTCTCCCCAAGGTTTCTCACTTTTTCCCACTGGGTTTTTTAAGAGTTTTTCCTTGTCGATGCAGGAGGGTCTTGTTGGACAGTTAGTGTCCAACAGAAAGGATTGGTGATGATCAGGACACTTTAGCATTCTACAACATGTATGGACATTTTCTTCTGTGTGTGCTTTATATTCTTCATGTGTTTTAACTGTTGACCTCTGACCTGTGTTGGTGATTTCAATGGTTTTGTTAAGTCCTCTGAGATGACTTCTGTTGTGACCTAGGGCTATACAAGAATAAATTGTATTGTATTGTATTTTAGGCATTTTCTTAAAAATGATCTCCTTTAGAGAAATACATTTTAGCAAAATATAATTTCCACTTGACATGAGCAGTTTCCACGACAACACGCCACAGAAAAAGAAAATGTTGACTTAGAATCAATGAATATTTACTGTGTTCTTAAAGGGGAGGTTTACTTCCTGTCCCTCGGAGCACTTTCGCTCCGTGACGTCAGCAATAATCTTGTGTTGAAGCTGTTTTTCTCGAGGCGACAGTGGCTAACGGCTTTGATGCTAACGGAGTTAAGCTAGCGGCTTTTTGTGTAAAGTTCTTCTCCAATAATACATCTCTGCAGCGTCTCTGAGACCTTCACAGACTTTATATAACAGCAGTATGTGTTCACGGAGGTGACTTTATATAACAGCAGTATGTGTTCACGGAGGTGACTTTATATAACAGTAGTATGTGTTCACGGAGGTGACTTTATATAACAGCAGTATGTGTTATTATTATTAGAAATGAACAAAACTGAGACACAACAGATTTGCTTTGATAAAACTTCACTTTTATTATAATATTTGGAATTTTAACTGCAGCTGAAGACGTGTCTTCACTGAGAGAGAGACCAGAGAGAGACCAGAGAGAGACAAGAGACCAGAGAGAGACCAGAGAGAGACAAGAGACCAGAGAGAGACCAGAGAGAGAGAGAGACCAGAGAGAGAGACCAGAGAGAGACCAGAGAGAGAGAGAGACCAGAGAGAGACCAGAGAGAGACAAGAGACCAGAGAGAGACCAGAGAGAGACCAGAGAGAGACCAGAGAGAGAGAGAGACCAGAGAGAGACCAGAGAGAGACCAGAGAGAGACAAGAGACCAGAGAGAGACCAGAGAGAGAGAGAGACCAGAGAGAGAGACCAGAGAGAGACCAGAGAGAGAGAGAGACCAGAGAGAGACCAGAGAGAGACCAGAGAGAGACCAGAGGGAGACCAGAGAGAGACCAGAGAGAGACCAGAGAGAGAGAGACCAGAGAGAGAGAGAGACCAGAGAGAGAGACCAGAGAGAGACCAGAGAGAGAGAGAGACCAGAGAGAGACCAGAGAGAGAGAGACCAGAGAGAGAGAGAGACCAGAGAGAGAGACCAGAGAGAGACCAGAGAGAGAGAGAGACCAGAGAGAGACCAGAGAGAGACCAGAGAGAGACCAGAGAGAGACCAGAGGGAGACCAGAGAGAGACCAGAGAGAGACCAGAGAGAGAGAGACCAGAGAGAGACCAGAGAGAGACCAGAGAGAGACCAGAGAGAGAGAGAGACCAGAGAGAGAGCTGAGATGCACTTCTATAATGCAATGATGACGTGTCCCCTCGTTCTCCTCTCTCCTTCCTCTTCTCTCTCCTCTATGACCTTCGTTTCTTCCCTTCTATTGCTCCTTCTCTTTGGCGTCTATGTCCTTCTTGGGTTTGGGTCCTTTGTCCTCGCAGCAGCAGGCGAAGCGCACCTTGTAGTCGAGGCAGCGCTGGGTCTTGCTGTTCTTACAGACGAAGCCCTCCAGGGGATTGAATCTAAAACAAAACATAATTAAACTCATGATGTGCAGCAGTGTGTGTTCCCCTGTAATAATAATCAATGCCGGGCCTGGCCAAGCCGAGCCGAGCCAGTGGAAACTGTTCAGGCTCCGCCCACTCACATGTAGAATAGGGACTGCTGATTGGTGGAGAGGGCGGGATGCTCCCCCACCGTGGTCACCACCTCGATCTGCTGTGGTCGGTCACAGATCTGCTTTGGATTCTGTTTCTGAAGATCAGCCAGAGTCTCCCAGTCCCCGGTCCCACTGGGGTCATCGCGGTCAAACCACTGGGTCCAGCACACTGCAACAACCAGACTTTTCATCAGGGACTCACCGACACCTCGGGTTTATCACCGTACGAGTATTTGCTGATAATGAAAACTGACACGTTTTATAAAGTACTTTGCAGACGCTCATTCTCTCCAAACACGGTGGTGATAAACTACTGTAGCCACAGCTGCCCTGGGGCAGACTGACAGAAGCCCCTCCCACCACCACCAACCATTCACACACACACCAGACTCATTCTAATGTGGGGGAAGTGTCTTGCCTAAGGACACAACCACAGTTAGGCACTTTACAGCCAGACTTAACCAGAGAGAGACCAGAGAGAGAGACCAGAGAGGAACCAGAGAGAGACCAGAGAGAGAGACCAGAGAGAGAGACCAGAGAGGAACCAGAGAGAGACCAGAGAGAGACCAGAGAGAGACCAGAGAGGAACCAGAGAGAGACCAGAGAGAGAGACCAGAGAGAGAGACCAGAGAGAGACCAGAGAGAGAGACCAGAGAGAGACCAGAGAGAGAGACCAGAGAGGAACCAGAGAGAGACCAGAGAGAGAGACCAGAGAGAGAGACCAGAGAGAGACCAGAGAGAGAGACCAGAGAGAGACCAGAGAGAGAGACCAGAGAGAGACCAGAGAGAGACCAGAGAGAGACCAGAGAGGGACCAGAGAGGGACCAGAGAGAGAGACCAGAGAGAGAGACCAAAGAGAGAGACCAGAGAGAGACCAGAGAGAGACCAGAGAGAGAGACCAGAGAGAGACCAGAGAGAGACCAGAGAGAGACCAGAGAGGAACCAGAGAGAGAGACCAGAGAGACCAGAGAGAGAGAGACCAGAGAGGAACCAGAGAGAGACCAGAGAGAGAGACCAGAGAGGAACCAGAGAGAGAGACCAGAGAGACCAGAGAGAGAGACCAGAGAGGAACCAGAGAGAGACCAGAGAGAGAGACCAGAGAGACCAGAGAGAGACCAGAGAGAGACCAGAGAGAAACCAGAGAGAGAGACCAGAGAGGGACCAGAGAGAGACCAGAGAGGGACCAGAGAGAGACCAGAGTGAGACCAGAGAGAGACCAGAGAGAGACCAGAGAGAGACCAGAGAGAGAGACCAGAGAGAGACCAGAGAGGAACCAGAGAGAGAGACCAGAGAGGGACCAGAGAGAGACCAGAGTGAGACCAGAGAGAGACCAGAGAGAGACCAGAGAGAGACCAGAGAGAGAGACCAGAGAGAGACCAGAGAGGAACCAGAGAGAAAGACCAGAGAGGGACCAGAGAGAGACCAGAGAGGGACCAGAGAGAGACCAGAGTGAGACCAGAGAGAGACCAGAGAGAGACCAGAGAGAGAGACCAGAGAGAGACCAGAGAGGAACCAGAGAGAGAGACCAGAGAGGGACCAGAGAGAGACCAGAGAGAGACCAGAGAGAGACCAGAGAGAGAGACCAGAGAGGGACCAGAGAGGGACCAGAGAGAGACCAGAGAGAACAGAGAGGAACCAGAGAGAGACCAGAGAGGGACCAGAGACAGACCATAGAGGATAATGCAGAAGACGCAGTACATTGGGGTTTGCAGAACTCGGGAGGGCAGCTGAAGCGGACTTTGTAGTCGTTGCACTTTTTGTCCTTTTGGTCTTTGTTCTTGCAGTAAAAACCCTCATTTACGTTCATCCTGAAAGAGAGAAAACAGATGCTCACCTTTGAAGAACGAGAAATAAACTTTAAAACATATTATTCAAAGAAAACAGGAAGTGACTTTAGCATTTGATGTTTTGGAACCTGGTCTCTCTCTCTGGTCTCTCTCTGGTCTCTCTCTCTGGTCTCACTCTGGTCTCTCTGGCCTCTCTCTGGTCTCTCTCTCTGGGCTCTCTCTGGTCTCTCTCTGGTCTCTCTCTCTCGGGTCTCTCTCTGGTCTCTCTGGTCTCTCTCTGGTCTCTCTCTCTGGTCTCTCTCTCTGGTCTCTCTCTGGTCTCTCTGGTCTCTCTCTGGTCTCTCTCTGGTCTCTCTGTCTCTGGTCTCTCTCTGGTCTCTCTCTGGTCTCTCTCTCTGGTCTCTCTCTGGTCTCTCTCTGGTCTCTCTCTCTGGTCTCTCTCTGGTCTCTCTCTGGTCTCTCTCTGGTCTCTCTGGTCTCTCTCTGGTCTCTCTCTGGTCTCTCTGGTCTCTCTCTGGTCTCTCTCTGGTCTCTCTCTCTGGTCTCTCTCTGGTCTCTCTCTGGTCTCTCTGGTCTCTCTCTGGTCTCTCTCTGGTCTCTCTGGTCTCTCTCTGGTCTCTCTCTGGTCTCTCTCTGGTCTCTCGCTCTGGTCTCTGGTCTCTCTCTGGTCTCTCTCTGGTCTCTCTCTCTGGTCTCTCTCTGGTCTCTCTCTCTAGTCTCTCTCTGGTCTCTCTCTGGTCTCTCTCTCTGGTCTCTCTCTCTCTCTGGTCTCTCTCTGGTCTCTCTCTCTAGTCTCTCTCTGGTCTCTCTGGTCTCTCTCTGGTCTCTCTCTGGTCTCTCTCTCTGGTCTCTCTCTGGTCTCTGGTCTCTGGTCTCTCTCTGGTCTCTCTCTGGTCTCTCTCTCTGGTCTCTCTCTGGTCTCTGGTCTCTGGTCTCTCTCTGGTCTCTCTCTCTGGTCTCTCTCTGGTCTCTCTCTCTGGTCTCTCTCTGGTCTCTGGTCTCTGGTCTCTCTCTGGTCTCTCTCTCTGGTCTCTCTCTGGTCTCTCTCTGGTCTCTCTCTGGTCTCCCTTAGGTCTCTCTCTCTGGTCTCTCTCTGGTCTCTCTCTCTAGTCTCTCTCTGGTCTCTCTCTGGTCTCTCGCTCTGGTCTCTCTCTGGTCTCTCTCTGGTCTCTCTCTCTGGTCTCTCTCTGGTCTCTCTCTCTAGTCTCTCTCTGGTCTCTCTCTGGTCTCTCTCTCTGGTCTCTCTCTGGTCTCTCTCTCTAGTCTCTCTCTGGTCTCTCTCTGGTCTCTGGTCTCTCTCTGGTCTCTCTCTCTGGTCTCTGGTCTCTCTCTGGTCTCTCTCTGGTCTCTCTCTCTGGTCTCTCTCTGGTCTCTCTCTCTGGTCTCTGGTCTCTCTCTGGTCTCTCTTTGGTCTCTCTCTCTGGTCTCTGGTCTCTCTCTCTAGTCTCTCTCTGGTCTCTGGTCTCTCTCTCTAGTCTCTCTCTGGTCTCTCTCTGGTCTCTCTCTGGTCTCTCTCTGGTCTCTCTCTGGTCTCTCTCTGGTCTCTCTCTGGTCTCTCTGGTCTCTCTCTGGTCTCTCTCTGGTCTCTCTCTGGTCTCTCTCTCTAGTCCCTCTCTGGTCTCTCTCTGGTCTCTCTCTGGTCTCTCTCTGGTCTCTCTCTGGTCTCTCTCTGGTCTCTCTCTGGTCTCTCTCTGGTCTCTCTGCTTACACCACAGTATCTCCAGCAGCTGCTGGGGTCTCTCCCGCCAGAGTCAGGGCCTCCACGTCCACTGGCTCGGGACACACATCATCCGGCGATTCCTCCAGGAGGTCGGCCAGGGTCTCAAAGTCCCCCTCCCCTGAGGGGTCGTCCCGGTCCAGCCACTTGGTCCAACAGCCTGAGAGCAATCAGATTTTTAATCATCTATACTTTAATTAGTATTCTGTGTTTTCTTTATTCTACTCACGTGGTTCACTGAGCACTGGAAGTGGATTAGGCACTGGAGATTAAAAAGAAAGAAACAAAAGTTAATTTATTTTAATACATTTAATGTAACTACTCGACCCTGGCCTTATCCATCCTACTCTCCTGTCAATCATCACACTACTGCATGTAACGTCTGGGTCTGGTCCCTGTGGTTGACTGAGCCCAATCACAAACAGATTTTAAAACGTCTATTTTTTAGTTATAGTCAGTCATAGTCATAGTGTTTCTAATTTTCTGTTTGGAGTTTTCATTATTCTACTCACCTGGTTCAGTGGGCTCTGGGACGGGAGCAGACACCGCAGTTTGAGAACACAGAAAACAAAAGTTAACATCTTTATTACTACGACTGTTATGAGGGCGGGGCTTAAATACAGCGTTTGTATATTTAGCTGCAGTACCCAACCTGACCACCGGTGGCGCTCCCGCTGGTGAGCAGTGTTTTAGCCAACTCTATCTGTGCTGTGTGTGTAAACAGTGTGTGTCCAGGACAGAAGTGTGTGGTCAGGTCTAGGAACAGTTAGAATTGTATTTGGAATGTTGGGGTTGAGTTTACGGTGGTTGATGCTAGTGTTAGCTCCTGCGCTAGTCCTCTCTGCATGTTTACTTTTGACTTTATTATATTTGTATCTTTGGAAGTGATGTATGTAGTTTGTTAGTGCCATGGATCTATAATATCTGGATAGCGCATGGCTAGCATATGGCTGTCCCAAGCACAGGCACAAACCACTCCAGGTCTGATGGTGATAATACCCACCAGGCTTCAGCTGCTGCAGGCTCCCGGCTGCAACACAACAGAGAATACCGCTGTGATGTCACATGTTTTACATAAATGTGGATTAGATCTGAGGCTAATGAACAAATGTCAACACACAACGAGAATAAACCGGATTTTAGACTCTCAGGCTAAAGAGAGAGCACACTTTATTATTATTACTTTTTAATTTGTCACTTTTATAATTAACAACTTTATCAGAAATCTGCGGAAAGAGAGACCGTAGAGAGAGAGACCAGAGAGAGACCAGAGAGAGACCAGAGAGAGACCAGAGAGAGACCAGAGAGAGACCAGAGAGGGACCAGAGAGAGAGACCAAAGGGACCAGAGAGAGAGAGAGACCAGAGAGAGACCAGAGAGGGACCAGAGAGGGACCAGAGAGAGACCAGAGAGAGACCAGAGAGAGACCAGAGAGAGACCAGAGAGGGACCAGAGAGGGACCAGAGAGAGACCAGAGAGAGACCAGAGAGGGACCAGAGAGGGACCAGAGAGAGACCAGAGAGGGACCAGAGAGAGACCAGAGAGAGACCAGAGAAAGAGAGAGAGACCAGAGAGAGGGACCAGAGAGAGACCAGAGAGAGACCAGAGAGAGACCAGAGAAAGACCAGAGAGAGACCAGAGAGAGGGACCAGAGAGTGACCAGAGAGAGACCAGAGAAAGACCAGAAAGAGACCAGAGAGAGACCAGAGAGAGACCAGAGAGAGGGACCAGAGAGAGACCAGAGAAAGACCAGAGAGAGACCAGAGAGAGGGACCAGAGAGAGACCAGAGAGAGGGACCAGAGAGAGACCAGAGAGAGACCAGAGAGAGAGACCAGAGAGAGACCAGAGAGAGACCAGAGAGAGACCAGAGAGAGAGACCAGAGAGAGACCAGAGAAAGACCAGAGAGAGACCAGAGAGAGACCAGAGAGAGGGACCAGAGAGAGACCAGAGAGAGGGACCAGAGAGAGACCAGAGAGAGACCAGAGAGAGAGACCAGAGAGAGACCAGAGAGAGACCAGAGAGAGACCAGAGAGAGAGACCAGAGAGAGTAAGTATTTACGCCAAAGCTGTTGATCTTTCGTGGTCTTTAAACTCTCAGAGTTATATTTGTTCGTAAAGTCCCGGACTCAGAGAGACCTGTTGTGCTTCTGGATCCTGGTACCGGACCATGTGAGGCTTCTGGATCCTGGTACCGGAGCATGTGAGGCCATAGTATAAAAACACTTACCAGAGAAGAGTCCCAGCAGAATGAGCAGACCAAACTGTGGAGAATAAAACATTAGTGAAGAATGAGTGAATGAAACATCACTCGTTCATACGCACCAGTTTCTCCATCGCTGCTGCACAAAGTCCTGTAACACCTCACAGTTCTAGAGACCAGCACGAGCCCGAACCCTCACCAACAAGCTCTGCTGCGGTCAATACTGGTCCCTGAAGTCGTCGGCTTTTTATGCTGCGAGACACAAACAAATCTGAAACAAATGTAGAGTTTTCAAAGGTCAAAGTCTTTCATCCTTTCAACTTTGCAACATTTGTTTCTTTCCTAAACTTTCACTGACGCTGCAGCAGTGTAGCATTCTCACACCTGTACCTGTGTCTTAGACAGCCTGTACCTTTGACTCATGCATATGTACCTTTGACTTAAACAGCCTGTACCTTTGACTCATGCCTAGGTACCTTTGACTTAGACCACCTGTACCTTTGTCTCATGCCTAGGTACCTTTGACTTAGACCACCTGTACCTTTGTCTCATGCCTAGGTACCTTTGACTAATGCCTATGTACCTTTGACTTAGACCACCTGTACCTTTGACTTAGACCACCTGTACCTTTGTCTCATGCCTAGGTACCTTTGACTTACTGCTAACACAGGAGGCGTTACCTTAAGTACACGTTATACGCGCAGCAGATGCGCGTAACATTTTTAAATGTGAACCAATGGGGATATTTACCCTAACGTTATCTGTGTGATGTGTAAGGGACGTGTGACGTGTGAGGGACGTGTGAGGGACGTGTGACGTGTGAGGGACGTGTGACGGACGTGTGAGGGACGTGTGACGGACGTGTGAGGGACGTGTGACGTGTGAGGGACGTGTGACATGTGAGGGACGTGTGACGTGTGAGGGACGAGTGAGGGACGTGTGAGTGACGTGTGACGTGTGAGGGACGTGTGACATGTGAGGGACGTGTGAGGGACGTGTGAGTGACGCGTGAGGGACGTGTGACGGACGAGTGAGGGACGTGTGAAGGACGTGTGAGGGACGTGTGACATGTGAGGGACGTGTGAGGGACGTGTGACATGTGACGGACGTGTGAGGGACGAGTGAGTGACGTGCGAGGGACGTGTAACGGACGCGTGAGGGACGTGTGAGGGACGTGTGAGGGACGTGTGACAGGCGTGTGAGGGACAAGTGAGGGACGTGTGAGGGACGTGTGACGTGTGAGGGACGTGTGACGTGTGAGGGACGAGTGAGGGACGTGTGAGTGACGTGAGAGGGACGTGTGAGGGACGTGTGACGGACGAGTGAGGGACGTGTGACGGACGTGTGAGGGACGCGTGACAGACGTGTGAGGGACGCGTGACAGACGTGTGACAGACGCGTGAGGGACGTGTAACGGACGTGTGAGGGACGTGTGACGGACGTGTGAGGGACGTGTGACGTGCGAGGGACGTGTGAGGGACGTGTAACTGACGTGCGACGTGTGAGGGACGTGTGACAGACGTGTGAGGGACGTGTAACGGACGTGTGAGGGACGTGTGACAGACGTGTGAGGGACGTGTAACGGACGTGTGAGGGACGTGTAACGGACGTGTGAGGGACGTGTGACGGACGCGTGAGGGACGTGTAACGGACGTGTGAGGGACGTGTGACGGACGTGTGAGGGACGTGTAACGGACGTGTGAGGGACGTGTGACGGACGCGTGAGGGACGTGTAACGGACGTGTGAGGGACGTGTAACGGACGTGTGAGGGACGTGTGACGGACGCGTGAGGGACGTGTAACGGACGTGTGAGGGACGTGTGACGTGCGAGGGACGTGTGAGGGACGTGTGACGGACGTGTGAGGGACGTGTGACGTGCGAGGGACGTGTGAGGGACGTGTAACTGACGTGCGACGTGTTAGGGACGTGTGACAGACGTGTGAGGGACGTGTAACGGACGTGTGAGGGACGTGTGACAGACGTGTGAGGGACGTGTAACGGACGTGTGAGGGACGTGTAACGGACGTGTGAGGGACGTGTGACGGACGCGTGAGGGACGTGTAACGGACGTGTGAGGGACGTGTGACGGACGTGTGAGGGACGTGTGACGTGTGAGGGACGTGTGACGGACGTGTGAGGGACGTGTGACGGACGTGTGAGGGACGTGTGACGGACGCGTGAGGGACGTGTAACGGACGTGTGAGGGACGTGTGACGGACGTGTGAGGGACGTGTGACGTGCGAGGGACGTGTGAGGGACGTGTAACTGACGTGCGACGTGTGAGGGACGTGTGACAGACGTGTGAGGGACGTGTGACGTGCGAGGGACGTGTGAGGGGACGTGTAACTGACGTGCGACGGACGTGTGACAGACGTGTGAGGGACGTGTAACGGACGTGTGAGGGACGTGTGACGGACGTGTGAGGGACGTGTGACGGACGTGTGAGGGACGTGTGACGGACGTGTGAGGGACGTGTGAGGGACGTGTGACGTGCGAGGGACGTGTGAGGGACGTGTAACTGACGTGCGACGTGTGAGGGACGCGTGACAGACGTGTGAGGGACGTGTAACGGACGTTTGAGGGACGTGTAACGGACGTTTGAGGGACGTGTGACGGAAGTGTGACAGACGTGTGAGGGACGCGTAACAGACGTGTGAGGGACGTGCAACGTGTGAGGGACGCGTGACAGACGTGTGGGGGGAGGTGTGACAGACGTGTGAGGGACGCGTAACGGACGTGTGAGGGACGCGTGAGGGACGGGTAACGGACGTGTGACGGACGTGTGAGGGACGCGTAACAGACGTGTGAGGGACGTGTGACGTGTGAGGGACGCGTGACAGACGTGTGAGGGACGCGTAACGGACGTGTGAGGGACACGTGAGGGACGCGTAACGGACGTGTGACGGACGTGTGAGGGACGCGTAACAGACGTGTGAGGGACGTGTGACGTGTGAGGGACGCGTGACAGACGTGTGAGGGACGCGTAACAGACGTGTGAGGGACGCGTAACGGACGTGTGAGGGACACGTGAGGGACGCGTAACGGACGTGTGACGGACGTGTGAGGGACGCGTGACAGACGTGTGAGGGACGCGTGACAGACGTGTGAGGGACGCGTAATGGACGTGTGAGGGACGCGTGAGGGACGTGTGAGGGACGCGTAACAGACGTGTGAGGGACGCGTAATGGACGTGTGAGGGACGTGTGAGGGACGCGTGACGGACGTGTGACAGACGTGTGAGGGACGCGTGACAGACGTGTGAGGGACGCGTAACGGACGTGTGAGGGACGCGTGACAGACGTGTGAGGGACGTGTGACGTGTGAGGGACGCGTGACAGACGTGTGAGGGACGCGTAACGGACGTGTGAGGGACACGTGAGGGACGCGTAACGGACGTGTGACGGACGTGTGAGGGACGCGTAACAGACGTGTGAGGGACGTGTGACGTGTGAGGGACGCGTGACAGACGTGTGAGGGACGCGTAACAGACGTGTGAGGGACGCGTAACGGACGTGTGAGGGACACGTGAGGGACGCGTAACGGACGTGTGACGGACGTGTGAGGGACGCGTGACAGACGTGTGAGGGACGCGTGACAGACGTGTGAGGGACGCGTAATGGACGTGTGAGGGACGCGTGAGGGACGTGTGAGGGACGCGTAACAGACGTGTGAGGGACGCGTAATGGACGTGTGAGGGACGTGTGAGGGACGCGTGACGGACGTGTGACAGACGTGTGAGGGACGCGTGACAGACGTGTGAGGGACGCGTAACGGACGTGTGAGGGACGCGTGACAGACGTGTGACAGACGTGTGAGGGACGCGTGACAGACGTGTGAGGGACGCGTAACGGACGTGTGAGGGACGCGTGACAGACGTGTGAGGGACGCGTGACAGACGTGTGAGGGACGCGTGACAGACGTGTGAGGGACGCGTTACAGACGACGTGTGACAGACGTGTGAGGGACGCGTGACAGACGTGTGAGGGACACGTGACAGACGTGTGAGGGACGTGTGACAGACGTGTGAGGGACGCGTGACAGACGTGTGAGGGACGCGTGACAGACGTGTGAGGGACGCGTGACAGACGTGTGAGGGACGCGTGACAGACGTGTGAGGGACGCGTGACAGACGTGTGAGGGACGCGTGACAGACGTGTGAGGGACACGTGACAGACGTGTGAGGGACGCGTGACAGACGTGTGAGGGACGCGTGACAGACGTGTGAGGGACGCGTAACGGACGCGCGACAGACGTGTGAGGGACGCGTAACGGACGTGTGAGGGACGTGTTACAGACGTGTGACAGACGTGTGAGGGACGCGTGACAGACGTGTGAGGGACGGGTGACAGACGTGTGAGGGACGCGTGACAGACGTGTGAGGGACGCGTGACAGACGTGTGAGGGACGCGTAACGGACGCGCGACAGACGTGTGAGGGACGCGTAACGGACGTGTGAGGGACGCGTTACAGACGTGTGACAGACGTGTGAGGGACGCGTGACAGACGTGTGAGGGACGTGTGACAGACGTGTGAGGGACGCGTGAGGGACGCGTGAAGAGGTGTTAGGGACGTGTGACAGACGTGTGAGGGACACGTGACAGACGAGTGAGGGACGCGTGACAGACGTGTGAGGGACGCGTGACAGACGTGTGACGGACGCTTGACAGACGTGTGAGGGACGCGTGAGGGACGTGTGAGGGACGCGTGACGGACGTGTGAGGGACGCGTGACAGACGAGTGAGGGACGCTTGACAGACGTGTGAGGGACGCGTGACAGACGTGTGAGGGACGCGTGACAGACGTGTGAGGGACGCTTGACAGACGTGTGAGGGACGTGTGAGGGACGCGTGACGGACGTGTGAGGGACGCGTGAGGGACGTGTGAGGGACGCGTGACGGACGTGTGAGGGACGCGTAACAGACGTGTGAGGGACGCGTAACGGACGTGTGAGGGACGTGTGAGGAACGCCTGACGGACGTGTGAGGGACGCGTAACGGACGTGTGAGGGACGCGTAACGGACGTGTGAGGGACGCGTAACGGACGTGTGAGGGACGCGTGACAGACGTGTGAGGGACGTGTGAGGGACGTGTGAGGGACGCGTGACGGACGTGTGACAGACGTGTGAGGGACGCGTGACGGACGTGTGAGGGACGCGTAACGGACGTGTGAGGGACGCGTGAGGGACGTGTGAGTGACGTGTGAGGGACGTGTGAGGGACGTGTGACAGACGTGTGAGGGACGTGTGACAGACGTGTGAGGGACTTGTGACAGACGTGTGAGGGACGCGTGACAGACGTGTGAGGGACGCTTGACAGACGTGTGAGGGACGTGTGAGGGACGCGTGACGGACGTGTGAGGGACGCGTGAGGGACGTGTGAGGGACGCGTGACGGACGTGTGAGGGACGCGTAACAGACGTGTGAGGGACGCGTAACGGACGTGTGAGGGACGTGTGAGGAACGCCTGACGGACGTGTGAGGGACGCGTAACGGACGTGTGAGGGACGCGTAACGGACGTGTGAGGGACGCGTAACGGACGTGTGAGGGACGCGTGACAGACGTGTGAGGGACGTGTGAGGGACGTGTGAGGGACGCGTGACGGACGTGTGACAGACGTGTGAGGGACGCGTGACGGACGTGTGAGGGACGCGTTACGGACGTGTGAGGGACGCGTGAGGGACGTGTGAGTGACGTGTGAGGGACGTGTGAGGGACGTGTGACAGACGTGTGAGGGACTTGTGACAGACGTGTGAGGGACGCGTGACGGACGTGTGAGGGACGTGTGAGGGACGTGTGAGGGACGTGTGAGGGACGTGTGACAGACGTGTGACGGACGTGTGAGGGACGTGTGACGGACGTGTGAGGGACGTGTGAGAGACGTGTGACAGATGTGTGAGGGACGTGTGACGGACGTGTGAGGGACGTGTGACGGACGTGTGAGGGACGTGTGAGGGACGTGTGAGGGACGTGTGACGTGCGAGGGACGTGTGAGGGACGTGTGACGGACGTGTGAGGGACGTGTGACGTGCGAGGGACGTGTGACAGACGTGTGAGGGACGTGTAACGGACGTGTGAGGGACGTGTGACAGACGTGTGAGGGACGTGTAACGGACGTGTGAGGGACGTGTAACGGACGTGTGAGGGACGTGTGACGGACGCGTGAGGGACGTGTAACGGACGTGTGAGGGACGTGTGACAGACGTGTGAGGGACGTGTAACGGACGTGTGAGGGACGTGTAACGGACGTGTGAGGGACGTGTGACGGACGCGTGAGGGACGTGTAACGGACGTGTGAGGGACGTGTGACGGACGTGTGAGGGACGTGTGACGTGTGAGGGACGTGTGACGGACGTGTGAGGGACGTGTGACGGACGTGTGAGGGACGTGTGACGGACGCGTGAGGGACGTGTAACGGACGTGTGAGGGACGTGTGACGGACGTGTGAGGGACGTGTGACGTGCGAGGGACGTGTGAGGGACGTGTAACTGACGTGCGACGTGTGAGGGACGTGTGACAGACGTGTGAGGGACGTGTGACGTGCGAGGGACGTGTGAGGGACGTGTAACTGACGTGCGACGGACGTGTGACAGACGTGTGAGGGACGTGTAACGGACGTGTGAGGGACGTGTGACGGACGTGTGAGGGACGTGTGACGGACGTGTGAGGGACGTGTGACGGACGTGTGAGGGACGTGTGAGGGACGTGTGAGGGAGGGACGTGTGACGTGCGAGGGACGTGTGAGGGACGTGTAACTGACGTGCGACGTGTGAGGGACGCGTGACAGACGTGTGAGGGACGTGTAACGGACGTTTGAGGGACGTGTAACGGACGTTTGAGGGACGTGTGACGGAAGTGTGACAGACGTGTGAGGGACGCGTGAGGGACGGGTAACGGACGTGTGACGGACGTGTGAGGGACGCGTAACAGACGTGTGAGGGACGTGTGACGTGTGAGGGACGCGTGACAGACGTGTGAGGGACGCGTAACAGACGTGTGAGGGACGCGTAACGGACGTGTGAGGGACACGTGAGGGACGCGTAACGGACGTGTGACGGACGTGCGAGGGACGCGTAACAGACGTGTGAGGGACGTGTGACGTGTGAGGGACGCGTGACAGACGTGTGAGGGACGCGTAACAGACGTGTGAGGGACGCGTAATGGACGTGTGAGGGACACGTGAGGGACGCGTAACGGACGTGTGACGGACGTGTGAGGGACGCGTGACAGACGTGTGAGGGACGCGTGACAGACGTGTGAGGGACGCGTAATGGACGTGTGAGGGACGCGTGAGGGACGTGTGAGGGACGCGTAACAGACGTGTGAGGGACGCGTAATGGACGTGTGAGGGACGTGTGAGGGACGCGTGACGGACGTGTGACAGACGTGTGAGGGACGCGTGACAGACGTGTGAGGGACGCGTAACGGACGTGTGAGGGACGCGTGACAGACGTGTGACAGACGTGTGAGGGACGCGTGACAGACGTGTGAGGGACGCGTAACGGACGTGTGAGGGACGCGTGACAGACGTGTGAGGGACGCGTGACAGACGTGTGAGGGACGCGTGACAGACGTGTGAGGGACGCGTTACAGACGTGTGACAGACGTGTGAGGAACGCGTGACAGACGTGTGAGGGACACGTGACAGACGTGTGAGGGACGTGTGACAGACGTGTGAGGGACGCGTGACAGACGTGTGAGGGACGCGTGACAAACGTGTGAGGGACGCGTGACAGACGTGTGAGGGACGCGTGACAGACGTGTGAGGGACGCGTGACAGACGTGTGAGGGACGCGTGACAGACGTGTGAGGGACGCGTGACAGACGTGTGAGGGACACGTGACAGACGTGTGAGGGACGCGTGACAGACGTGTGAGGGACGCGTGACAGACGTGTGAGGGACGCGTAACGGACGCGCGACAGACGTGTGAGGGACGCGTAACGGACGTGTGAGGGACGTGTTACAGACGTGTGACAGACGTGTGAGGGACGCGTGACAGACGTGTGAGGGACGCGTGACAGACGTGTGAGGGACGCGTGACAGACGTGTGAGGGACGCGTGACAGACGTGTGAGGGACGCGTAACGGACGCGCGACAGACGTGTGAGGGACGCGTAACGGACGTGTGAGGGACGCGTTACAGACGTGTGACAGACGTGTGAGGGACGCGTGACAGACGTGTGAGGGATGCGTGAGGGACGTTTGAGGGACGTGTGAGAGACGTGTGACAGATGTGTGAGGGACGTGTGACGGACGTGTGAGGGACGTGTGACGGACGTGTGAGGGACGTTTGAGGGACGTTTGAGGGACGTGTGAGAGACGTGTGACAGAGGTGTGAGGGACGTGTGACGGACGTGTGAGGGACGTGTGACGGACGTGTGAGGGACGTTTGAGGGACGTTTGAGGGACGTGTGAGAGACGTGTGACAGATGTGTGAGGGACGTGTGACGGACGTGTGAGGGACGTGTGAGAGACGCGTGACAGACGTGTGAGGGACGCGTGACGGACGTGTGAGGGACGTTTGAGGGACGTGTGAGGGACGTGTGACGGACGTGTGAGGGACGTTTGAGGGACGTGTGAGGGACGTGTGAGGGACGTGTGAGGGACCCGGTCAAAACACTTGTGAGACATGATTTTTCTAGCTGTCCTTGGCTCTAGATCACACGCACGCACGCAGGCACGCACACACACACACACACACACACAAACACACACACACACACGGCCAGTGGACAATCAGCCGAGTAATGTAACGCGCTGTGAACACCTACTGTGTAAATTCCCTGTTACACCATCTGTACCTTTGTCTTATACTATCTGTACCTTTGTCTTATACCATCAGTACCTTTGTCTTATACCATCAGTACCTTTGTCTTATACCATCAGTACCTTTGTCTTATACTATCTGTACCTTTGTCTTATACCATCAGTACCTTTGTCTTATACCATCTGTACCTTTGTCTTATACCATCTGTACCTTTGTCTTATACCATCTGTACCTTTGTCTTATACCATCTGTACCTTTGTCTTATACCATCTGTACCTTTGTCTTATACCATCAGTACCTTTGTCTTATACCATCTGTACCTTTGTCTTATACCATCAGTACCTTTGTCTTATACCATCAGTACCTTTGTCTTATACCTTTGTCTTATACCATCTGTACCTTTGTCTTATACCATCAGTACCTTTGTCTTATACCATCAGTACCTTTGTCTTATACTATCTGTACCTTTGTCTTATACCATCAGTACCTTTGTCTTATACCATCTGTACCTTTGTCTTATACCATCTGCACCTTTGTCTTATACCATCTGTACCTTTGTCTTATACCATCTGTACCTTTGTCTTATACCATCAGTACCTTTGTCTTATACCATCAGTACCTTTGTCTTATACCATCTGTACCTTTGTCTTATACCATCTGTACCTTTGTCTTATACCATCTGTACCTTTGTCTTCTACCATCATTACCTTTGTCTTATACCATCTGTACCTTTGTCTTATACCATCTGTACCTTTGTCTTATACCATCTGTACCTTTGTCTTATACTATCTGTACCTTTGTCTTATACCATCAGTACCTTTTTCTTATACCATCTGTACCTTTGTCTTATACCATCTATATCTTTGTCTTATACCATCAGTACCTTTGTCTTATACCATCAGTAACTTTGTCTTATACCATCAGTACCTTTGTCTTATACCATCAGTACCTTTGTCTTATACCATTTGTACCTTTGTCTTATACCATCAGTACCCTTGTCTTATACCATCTGTACCTTTGTCTTATCCAATCCAATCCAATCCACTTTATTTATATAGCACATTTCATAAACACGCAGTTTCCAAAGTGCTGCACAACATGCAAAATTGCAACAAATAAATAAATACACACATTTATATAAGAAAATACATAAATAAATCAAATAAAATAAAAACACAGAGGACCACACGACTCACGCGGTGTTAAAAGCCAGAGAATAAAAGTGGGTCTTAAGACGCGACTTAAAACATTCCAACGAGGGAGCTGTTTTGACGTGGGGGGGCAGGGCGTTCCAGAGCTTTGGTCCAGCCACAGAGAAGGCCCCTGTCCCCCCGGGTTTTAAGTCTCGTCTTAGGCACCACGAGCTGGAGCTGGCTCTCGGACCTCAGTGCGCGGGGCGGGTGGTAAATCTGGATGAGGTCCGAGATGTAAGGAGGGGCCAGTCCATTCAGAGCTTTAAAAACAAACAATAAAATCTTAAAATCAATTCTAAAATGAACAGGAAGCCAGTGCAAGGACGCAAGGACGGGAGTGATGTGGTCGCGCTTTTTGGTTCCTGTTAAAAGCCGTGCCGCAAAGTTCTGGACTAACTGTAGCCGGTGAAGTGCCTTGTGTGAAATACCGGAGTAGAGTGCGTTACAGTAGTCCAGACGTGAAGAAATAAAAGCGTGCATAACTTTTTTCAAAAAGGTTAAAAGATAAAAAAGTTTTAACCTTGGATAAAAGCCGCAGATGATAAAAACTCGATTTTAAAACACTGTTGACCTGCTTGTCAAATTTAAAATCACTGTCTATAGTGACGCCAAGGTTGGTGACTGTGGGACGCACATGTTCACTCAGCGGTCCCACATCCACCTGGTTGGCCCCAAAGAGAATCACTTCTGTTTTTTTATCATTCATTTTAAGAAAGTTTTGGGCCAACCAAGCCTTGACGTCACATAGACAGTCGAGTAGGGGTGTCAGGGGGCCATAAGCATTTTTTGCGATGGGAAAATAGATCTGACAATCATCCGCATAAAAATGATACAAAAGGCCGTGCTTTTTAAAAATCTCACTGAGTGGCAGGAGATAAAGAGAAAAAAGGATGGGGCCCAGAATTGATCCCTGAGGGACTCCACAGTGAAGGGGGGCAGAAGATGAGGTGGAATCCCCCAGCCTAACAATGAAGGACCGCCCCGACAGGTAAGAAGCAAACCAGGTAAGGGCGGTCCCCCCGACACCCACACAGTGTTCAAGTCTATTTAAAAGAATCGCATGGTCCACTGTGTCAAAGGCAGCAGTCAGGTCTAAAAGCACTAAAATGGAAGAATTACCAGAGTCTGCCATTAAGAACAAGTCATTAAAAACCTTTAAAAGTGCAGACTCAGTGCTGTGAAAAGCTTTATAACCTGACTGAAAAGTATCTAAAATCCCATTGGCCTCCAGAAAAGGTTGCAGCTGTGCAATAACGCATTTTTCTAAAATTTTGGACACAAACGGAAGTTTAGAAATGGGCCGATAGCTTGATAGAACTGTTGGATCAAGACTTGGTTTTTTAACTAATGGTTCGACAACAGCTCTTTTACAAAAAGAGGGAACAATACCAGAAAGAAGACTGCTATTGATAATTTTTGTGACTGATGTTCCAATAATACCCCAGACCTCTTTAAAAAACCGAGGTGGGAAAGGGTCCGTGCAACTGGACGAAGGTTTCAATTTGCTCACAAACTCTGTAAGTGCAGACAGTGAAACAGGCTCAAACTGACTAAAGACATTAGCACACAGAGTGGCTCCAACCACATTAGCAAGTGGCAAAACTGATATATTTCCCCTAATAGTAGCGACTTTACCATTAAAAAATGAGAGGAATTTTTCACAAGTGTCCCTTGTCATCTCCAGTGTGGTGGATTGGAACGGGTTAAGAACAGAGCCAATAGTTTTAAAAAGAACATGAGGCTGACTTACTTTACTCGCAATCAATTCTGATAAGAACTTGCTTTTTTCAGTTCGGACCACACATTGATAATTTCTCCAACTCTCTGTCAAAATCTGATGAGACACCACCAAGTGGTCATGCTTCCATTTGCGCTCAACTTGGCGACACACCCGCCGCGCAGCCCGTGTAGTGTCATTAATCCATGGCTCTTGTTGTCGATTTGGGCGCATAGCCTTCAAAGGAGCGACATTGTCCAAAACAGCAGTGCAGGTGGACAAGAAAGCATCCATCAATTGTTCAGTCGTCATGCATTGAGAAGAGCATACAGGAAGAGCGGATGAAACAAAAAGTGGAGCAAAAGCTGCAGCCGTGTCTGACTTAATCACCCGGCTTTTACGCACAGGAGCTGACTGCGCCACCTTCTCCAATCTAAAGCTAAACATGACAGGACTGTGGTCAGAGAAAGTTGCATCCCCAACAGAGACGTATTCAACAGAGACACCATGCGACAATACAAGATCTAACGTGTGCCCATGTATGTGTGTGGGGCCAGTGACATTTTGTGACAGATCAAATGCCTCAATCAGGTCTGAAAACTCCCTGGCCATAGGTTTTAACGGACAGCACACATGCACGTTAAAGTCACCAACAATTAAAATCTTGTCATATTGGGTCAACATTGAGGCCATGAAATCAGAAAAGTCATTGATAAAGTCTTTATTGTGCTTGGGTGGTCTGTAAACGACAGCACACAGCACAGGAGCGGTCTGTCCCAGCTCAAAGCAGCTCAGTTCGAATGAATCATAAGACATTGATGATAGAACCCTATGACAAACGTGCTTCTTTAAAACAGTGGCTATTCCTCCTCCGCGACCAGTAGTCCTTGGCGCATTGATAAATGTACAATCTGGAGGTAATAGTTCTGAAAAGGCGGCTGACTCACCGGTGTTAATCCAGGTTTCCACAACAAACAATAAATCCAAAGCCTGTGCGCTGAAGAAATCCTGTAGAATGAAAGTTTTATTCAAGATCGATCGCGCGTTAAGCAGCGCGCATCTTGTAAGATCTGCTGCCCCATGAACTCCTCGACACAGCGACCGGAGGTTGCCCGGAGTCACGCCACCGCCAGCCCGGCGAGTGGAGCGGGTCGGGCGCAGCGTAAATACGTCCATATCGGGCTGTCCGACAATGGGCACCAACAAAGTCCGGAATGGAACAGGCGTGCGCCGGGAGGCATACCGACGAAAGCAATCACTATATTCCCATGGTATAGAGGCCCGTGCCTTACTCGGGGAAAGTGCCAGCCAGGCCTTTAGCTTCACCAGCCTGCCAGCTCTCACTCCACGGCGGCGTCTGCGCTTCCTTGGGACAAGCGCGTTCACACGGAGGAGAAAGTCAGGCACGCCGGACAGGTAGGAGGAATCTGACTTGTTTGACTTGAAGATCGCACATGAGATGACATTCTCCCTGATCTTAAACAATTCCTGACGGTCATACACCAACAGTGAGTCGATGGTCCTCGTAAAATACGTTAAAATCAGTATAAAACTGAGCAGAGCCAAGCGGCACACCAGACACTCCGGCGCCATCTTTCGCCGTCTTATACCATCTATATCTTTGTCTTATACCATCAGTACCTTTGTCTTATACCATCAGTAACTTTGTCTTATACCATCTTTACCTTTGTCTTATACCATCAGTACCTTTGTCTTATACATCAGTACCTTTGTCTTATACCATCTGTACCTTTGTCTTATACCATCTGTACCTTTGTCTTATACCATCTGTACCTTTGTCTTATACCATCAGTACCTTTGTCTTATACCATCTGTACCTTTGTCTTATACCATCTGTACCTTTGTCTTATACCATCTGTACCTTTGTCTTATACCATCTGTACCTTTGTCTTATACATTAGTACCTTTGTCTTATACCATCTGTACCTTTGTCTTATACCATCTGTACCTTTGTCTTATACCATCTGTACCTAACCCTGGAGGTGGAATCGATCCCAGGAGCTTCTCGCTGAACCATGAAGGAAGTGATTATTGTGTCAGAGTTTGTTCTCTTTAAATCTGAGACGTTGTTTCAAAGACCAAAGGAAAGAAGGACACACACCATGAGCAGATACAATGTATCATAGAGAGACCAGAGAGAGACCAGGGAGAGACCAGAGAGAGACCAGAGAGAGACCAGAGAGAGACCAGAGAGAGACCAGAGAGAGACCAGAGAGAGACCAGAGAGAGACCAGAGAGAGACCAGAGAGAGACCAGAGAGAGACCAGGGAGAAACCAGAGAGAGACCAGAGAGAGACCAGAGAGAGACCAGAGAGAGACCAGAGAGAGACCAGGGAGAAACCAGAGAGAGACCAGAGAGAGACCAGAGAGAGACCAGGGAGAGACTAGAGAGAGACCAGAGCGAGACCAGAGCGAGACCAGAGAGAGACCAGAGAGAGACCAGGGAGGGACCAGAGAGAGACCAGAGAGACATATACCATTATATACAGTATATAAATATTTGATCATGATTGATTATAGCTTGTCATGTCAAAATCAATTAAATAAATCCAATAGGACAAAAGACATGTTGAAAGTGTAAGTGCTCATCAAAGGATATATGTATGTACAGTACAGACCAAAAGTGTGGATATTTTTTTTTTTTTCATGGCTATGAACATTGTAGATTCACACTGAAGGCATCAAAACTGAATTATGTACATACCCAAAAAAAAAAGTATGAACCAACTGAAAATATGTGTTATATTTGCGGTTCAAAGTAGCATCATATATATATATACAGTGTCTTGCGAAAGTATTAGGCCCCCTTGAACCTTTCAACATTTCGCCACATTTCAGGCTTCAAACATAAAGATATAAAATTTTAATTTTTTGTCATGAATCAACAACAAGTGGGACACAATCGTGAAGTGGAACAAAATTCATTGGATAATTTAAACTTTTTTAACAAATAAAAAACTGATTAGTGGGGCGTGCAATATTATTGGGCCCCTTTACTTTCAGTGCAGCAAACTCAGTCCAGAAGTTCAGTGAGGATCTTTGAATGATCCAATGTTGTCCTAAATGACTGATGATGATAAATAGAATGCTCCTGTGTGTAATCAAGTCTCCGTATAAATGCACCTGCTCTTTGATAGTCTCAGGGTTCTGTTTAAAGCACAGAGAGAACCATGAAGACAAAGGAACACACCAGGCAGGTCCGAGATACTGTTGTGGAGAAGTTTAAAGCCGGATTTGGATACAAAAAGATTTCCCAAGCTTTAAACATCTCAAGGAGCACTGTGCAAGCAATTATATTGAAATGGAAGGAGTATCAGACCACTGCAAATCTACCAAGACCCGGCAGTCCCTCCAAACTTTCATCATTTTTCAATTTTTCTGAGAAAGCCATAAAATGGATGGCTTCATATTTGTCTAGTAGAAAACAAGGGTCTGTGGTCAATGGAGTGAAATCAAGTTTTATCAACTGTCCACTAGGGGTCCCCCAAGGATCAGTTCTTGGCCCTATTTTATTCTCCATGTTCATAAATGATCTGCCCAATATTTGTAAAGGTGTAAACATTCAATTATATGCCGATGATGCAGTGATATATGCAAGTGCAAAATCATCTGAGGAAGCTGCTAAAATTCTAACGTCAGCACTTGTAAATATTCAGAGTTGGCTCACGAAGTCCTGTCTGCTCCTAAACAAACAAAAAACTGTTTGTATGATGTTCTCTAAAAAGGCCTCTAACATCAGCCGCTCCAATGTGTTTATTGAAAATCAGGAACTACAACTAGTAACAGAATTTAAATACTTAGGGGTGTTAATAGACTCCACATTATCCTTTAAAAAACACGTGAAGATGATTGGTAATAGAATTAAGTTCACCGTTTCCAATTTTAATCATATACGGAGGTCATTAACAGACGAAGCTGCCTTGACGTTTTTGCACTGTATGATTTTTTCCCATGTAAGCTATTGTATAACGTGTTGGTCACTAACAGGTGTAACAATCCTAAAGCCAATTGAGAGGCTCTACAAAAAAGCACTGAAAGTTTTAGACAAAAAAACCTTACACTTACCATCATTGTAGTATCCTCTCAAAATATAAACTATTAAGTTTTGAGAACTTTATCAAATTCAAAAATGCTTGTCTCATATACAAAAGTTTACATGGGTTAGCCCCCCCTCCTCTGAACGATCACATTAGATACAAAACTTCAACTTCACGAACCACCAGAGCCATGAGTCGAGGTGATTGTGAGGTTCCTGCGAGAAAAACTACTTTCGGACAAAATGTTCTGTCGTACAAGGGCTGTATGCAATGGAACAGTTTGCCGACTTCTGTAAGAGAGGCCCCTAGTTTTACTTCATTTAAAAGTCTCCTAAAGGAGTGGTTAAGGTCGTCTCAAACATGCGACCATTAATAATGTTGGGGAACATGCGATAGGGTTTGTTTGCAAATAGGACATGTGTAGTTTTGGTTGACTGTAATGCAAGGATGTTATGCAGTAATGGGGTGTGTAAAATAACGGGATGTGTGCAATAATGAGATGTGTGTAACGGGATGTGTGCAATAATGAGATGTGTGCAATAATGACATGTGTGCAATAATGAGATGTGTGCAATAATGAGATGTGTGCAATAATGAGATGTGTGCAATAATGAGATGTGTGCAATAATGAGATGTATGCAATAATGAGATGTGTGCAATAATGAGAGGTGTGCAATACTGAGATGTGTGCAATAATGAGATGTATGCAATACTGAGATGTGTGCAATAATGAGATGTATGCAATAATGAGATGTGTGCAATAATGAGATGTGTGTATTAACGGGATGTGTGCAATAATCTGATGTGTGTATTAGATGTGTGTAACAACGGAACGTGTGCAATAATGAGATGTGTGTAATTTCCTCTTGTTTCTGTTAATGTTGCTGCATTTGACCCGTGTGACCCTGACCCTATGGGACTACAGATGGAAATTAGCCTTTGGCTATAATCTGGCATGTTTACATTCATGTTTTTAATGTCTGTTCATTGACATGCACTGTCCCATTCAAATAAATAAATAAATAAAATAAAATAAATAAATCTCAAACAAGGAGAAGACTGATCAGAGATGCAGCCAAGAGGCCCATGATCACTCTGGATGAACTGCAGATAACTACAGCTGAGGTGGGGATGGTGTGTTCAGGGTGATGAGCTGTGTTGCTTTTACGCCAAACATATCGTTTTGCATTGTGGCCAAAAAGTTTGATTTTGGTTTCATCTGACCAGAGCACCTTCTTCCACATGTTTGGTGTGTCTCCCAGGTGGCTTGTGGCAAACTTTAAACCAGACTTTTTATGGATATCTTTGAGAAATGGCTTTCTTCTTGCCACTCTTCCATAAAGGCCAGATTTGTGCAGTGCACGACTGATTGTTGCCCTATGGACAGACTCTCCCACCTCAGCTGTAGTTATCTGCAGTTCATCCAGAGTGATCATGGGCCTCTTGGCTGCATCTCTGATCAGTCTTCTCCTTGTTTGAGATGAAAGTTTGGAGGGACGGCCGGGTCTTGGTAGATTTGCAGTGGTCTGATACTCTTTCCATTTCAATATAATTGCTTGCACAGTGCTCCTTGAGATGTTTAAAGCTTGGGAAATCTTTTTGTTTCCAAATCCGGCTTTAAACTTCTCCACAACAGTATCTCGGACCTGCCTGGTGTGTTCCTTTGTCTTCATGGTTCTCTCTGCGCTTTAAACAGAACCCTGAGACTATCAAAGAGCAGGTGCATTTATACGGAGACTTGATTACACACAGGTGCATTCTATTTATCATCATCAGTCATTTAGGACAACATTGGATCATTCAAAGATCCTCACTGAACTTCTGGACTGAGTTTGCTGCACTGAAAGTAAAGGGGCCCAATAATATTGCACGCCCCACTTTTCAGTTTTTTATTAGTTAAAAAAGTTTAAATTATCCAATAAATTTCGTTCCACTTCACGATTGTGTCCCACTTGTTGTTGATTCATGACAAAAAATTAAAATTTTATATCTTTATGTTTGAAGCCTGAAATGTGGCGAAATGTTGAAAGGTTCAAGGGGGCCGAATACTTTCGCATGTTGCGCATGCGCAAAACGCAACAAAATACTTTAACTGAAGTCGACGGTGCAGTTTCGTGGAACGTGAAGAGAGGACTCTTTTTAATGTACGGTAAGTGTGAATGCAGTGACTGTGGCCGTGTTCAGAGCCGCTCTCTCGGCCTCCGGGAGTTTACTGAGGACAGCGGTGAATGTAGCTAGCTGTTAGTAGCTAACTTTAGCCGTGTTCAGAGCCATATTCCCGGCCCTAACTACGCGGGCCGCCCCCGCAAGGAAGCTCCGCTGTGATTGCTCCGTGTGTGATAACTTTCTGTGAAGCATGGAACTGCAGGAGCACGAGGCGCACAGAGCAGACTGCTTCGAAAGAACCGAAGGAAAAGCAGTTTGGGCTCATGGCAGAGCCTGATGTACAGGAGACTGTGGACTAGAGTTCTGTGGAATATCTAACATATATCATTTGTTTTGCACTGTTCCTGTCTTTGTTTTAATCTGCACTTGTAGGTTTGTTAGTATTAGATAGTAATATGGCCTACGTGCAGGACTGTACAAGGACTCTGATTATGACTCCATGTTGTGACTCTGATGTGACTGTCTTTGTGTGACACGTCTTTCCATGTGTGACGTGACAATGACTAATGCAGCCTCGCGGAAATTCAATTTGGAAGACGTCAGCAAAGCCACCCCTTCCAGGCCGGCCTCGCAGCCCCAGCCTATCGCACTGCAAACGCCCATTTCCAACCAACCTACGCCGGCCAGGCCAGCCGCTTAAAAGCGGAGAAACTCCCACTTTACGGCCTTCTTGAAGCCTTGCAAAGAGTCGTTCTGGAGGAATCGCTTTTGTCTACTTACGCTTACTCCTGCGGTCCCTGCTGTCCTCTGTCTTGCTGCGTGTGGTCTGCTCCTCCTCCGCGTCGCTGCACCTGCTGCGGGTCTCGTGCTGTGGTCCGTGGGTCTTTGCCGCTCTCCTTTGCGGGCTCTTTCTGCGGGTTCGCCGCTGCTCGTCTCGTCGCGGCCTGCTGCTGCATACGGCCGGTCTGGCCCGGTGCGGTGGGAGCTGTGCGCATCCCTGCCTCCTCGTGCCGGTACGGTGTGGTCCCGTTGTGTTTTCCCTTGTCTTCTGGCGTTGTGGGTAAGTATGCTGACCGTGGACGGTTTATTCCCCTCGCATTGTACTGCAGGCTCGGTTTTGGCCCCGCGCTTTGTACTGCAGGCTCAGTTGGCCCCGCGCATTGGTGTGCAAGCTCTCAGTTTAAAGCCCTCGCATTGGTCTGCAGGCTCTCAGTTTAAAGCCCTCGCATTGGTCTGCAGGCTCTCTTTAACCTCTCTTGGACTGCGGCTCTCTCTTTGAATCCCTCTCTTGGACTACAAGCTCTGTTTAAATCCCTCTTTGGACTGCGGCTCTAAGTTTAAATCCTTCACTCTGACTGCAAGCTCCGTTTTAATCCCTCACATTGGACTGCAAGCTCTCAATTTTAATCCCTCACATTGGTCTGCAGGCTCTCTTTAAATCCCTCTCTTGGACTACAAGCTCCGTTTAAATCCCTCTTTGGACTGCGGCTCTCAATTTGAATCCCTCACATTGGACTGCAAGCTCTCAGTTTAATCCCTCACTTAGGACTGCAGGCTCTGTTTGGATCCCTCACACTGGACTGCAAGCTCTCAGTTTTAATCCCTCTCTTTGGACTACAAGCTCTCAGTATTAATCCCTCACTTTGGACTGCAGGCTCTGTTTAACTCCCTCACACTGGACTGCAGGCTCTCAGTTAAAAACCCCTCACTTGGACTGCGGGCTCAGTTTTAATACCTCACTTTGGACTGCAAGCTCAGTTTTAATACCTCACTTTGGACTGCAAGCTCTGTTTAAATCCCTCACATTGGACTGCAAGCTCTGTTTAGGTTCCTCGGCGTCTCGTGTCCCGCAACCTCTTCCCGGCTCTCCGTGAGCCCCAAGTCGTCACGCGGCTCGGGCGCGGGAGGTGTCCGTGGGCTACGTCATTGGCCCCTTCTCTCCGTCTCGCTCTAACCCGATGGGCATCGCCACCCGCAAGCACTCCAGGGAGAAGCGTCTCATATTCGTCCTCTCCTGTCCCCGCTCCGGGCCCGCCCCGAGCATCAACAGCCCCTTCCCTCCAGCGCCCTTCTCCCTGCAGTCCGCTACCGTGGACCACGCGATCAGGCTGATAAAGACTTTCGGCCCCGGCTCCTGGCTCTCTAAGGCCGACATCCCGGACGCGTTCGAGCTGCTGCCCATCCACCCCGACCACTGGCGCCTGTTCAGGGGTCAAGTGGCGTCAGAGTTCTTCTTCGCCGTGCGCCTCACCTTTGACTGCCGGAGTAGTCCCTCTAGTTCAACAATCTCTCGGAGGCGCCGTGTCGGATTCTGCTTAGTTACGCGCGGCTCCCCTCTGTCCTGCATCTCCCCGATGATTCCCTCGTGGTCAACCCACCCTCAGACTGCTCCGGGGGCTCTCTCCGCAAGCTCAAGCTCGCCTTCTCTGCCCTCGGATTCCTTCACTCCGAGGAGAAGACCACCGGCCCCGCCACCGTTTTGGAGTTCTCGGCATCCGCCTCGTCACGCGCGCCGTGGAGGCCTCCTTCCCGCTGGACAAGCTTGGGCGCATCCGCGCTTCTCCCGGTCTGCCTTGTCCTCTCCGTCACTTTCGAAGCGTCAGCTGCTCTCCCTCCTCGGGCACCTCAATGATGCTATCCGTATCATCCCTCAGGGTCGTTCTTTTATTTCCAGGCTCCTCTCCCTCGCTGGCTCCGTCCCCTCCCTCAATGATGCTGTCTGCCTGAACGCTGGGTGCCGCTCCGACCTGGCATTCTGGTCCTGTCCGCTGAGCCGCTGGAACGGTGTATCTTTTTCACCAGCGACGTCATCCTGTCCTCAGATGCCCTGCGTTTCTTCACGGACGCAGCCCCGTCCGTGGGTTTTTGGGGGTTTTTCCAGGACCAGTGGTTCGGCGGGCCCTGGCCCAACTCTTTCCCTCGAAGCATCTCCTCCGCACTCCATGAAATATATCCCGTGACCGTAGCCTGCGTGCTGTGGAGCCATACGTGGCACAGAAAAAGGATTCCGTGATGTGTGTCAATCTCGACGTGGTAGAAATAATTAACAGAGGTCGTTCGTCCTCTCCCCAAGTCATGTCTTTCCTCAGACGCATCACATGGCTCTCAGTCCTAAATAATTTTATCATCACTGCTCGTCACGTCCCTGGTCACCTTAACTGTATTGCTGACTGTCTCTCTCGCTTTAAATTCCAGGAGTTCCGACGCCTCTGCCCCTCTGCCAATTCAACGCCATGACATCCCTCGCCCTGGACTAGTCCCTTCGTCTCTTCACCTTCTCCTCTCCTCCGCTTCATCCTACATGAAAATGGGCCTCTCACCTTCCACGCGGAAATCGTACAGTTTTGCTTGGAAAGTCTACTCCAGCTTTTGCTACGCTCACTGCATTCCCCTAATTCCGCCCTCTGCTTGCACAATCTGTGCCTTCATAGTTCACTGTGCGGACAATCTCCACTACAAGATCTCTTACATTTGCTCTCTTCTCGCCGGTGTAACGCCGAGATACACTTCCTTGAAGAGATGCACTTCCCCAGCTGTTTATGATGTAATGCAAACCTGCGCATGCGCGTCTCACGGCAACCGAAGCATACCAAGATGGCGGACCGTGAATTGCTTTAAAAGTTGAAATACGAACGAATTAAGACACGAATGTCACTTTTAATGCAATTTGAGGCGAGATGTTGATGGTTCCGTTTTGTCACATGTGGGTTTTAAGAGTCAAAGTTTCGTGCAAAGTTTAGTTTAAGCAGTCAACTGCGCCTGTGAAACCACAAAGCTAATGTTTTCATAGCAGTCCGCGGCTGCTGACGTAGGCTGATGACGCGTCCTGTGGCAACTCTACACTGGTCTGTCGGGTTGATAATGGAAAATGGGGAAAAAAATCAATCTAATTAAATATTTTGTTTGAACACACTATTGTTAATCATATTAAATACAGTACGATACATGTATTGAATGAAATTTATTATTTCCATTATCAACCCGACAGACCAGTGTAGAGTTGCCACAGGACGCGTCATCAGCCTACGTCAGCAGCCGCGGACTGCTATGAAAACATTAGCTTTGTGGTTTCACAGGCGCAGTTGACTGCTTAAACTAAACTTTGCACGAAACTTTGACTCTTAAAACCCACATGTGACAAAACGGAACCATCAACATCTCGCCTCAAATTGCATTAAAAGTGACATTCGTGTCTTAATTCGTTCGTATTTCAACTTTTAAAGCAATTCACGGTCCGCCATCTTGGTATGCTTCGGTTGCCGTGAGACGCGCATGCGCAGGTTTGCATTACATCATAAACAGCTGGGGAAGTGCATCTCTTCAAGGAAGTGTATCTCGGCGTTACACCGGGATACAATTCCAGGCCCGCTGTCACAACCCCGCTTTCTCCTCTCTATTTTCTGATCCATCAATCAAACTCGTCATCAAAGGCATTCACAACTGCACCCCGCATTCCTCGGACCACAGGCGCCCCATCACACTGTCCATCCTCCACCAGCTCTGCGCCGCACTTCGCTCCAGCATCTAACTGGTTCAGAGCCCAACTCAAGTCTGTACTGCTGCTTTGTAACTTGTCCCCTCATTTCTACACAGCTCACTCTTTCCGGATAGGCGCAGCTACGCGCGCTGCTTCCCTGGGTCTTCCCCATTCTGCCCTTCAGCCGTTGGGTCGCTGGTCATCATCTGCCCTCTCCTCATACATCAGGCCTGAGACTTCGACTTTCCTTTGTTTCTTTTCCTCGGCGTGAGAGACCGGCTGTGTCTGGGAACGGAGATTCCAGCAGGCTGGAAGAGCTGTTCCTGGATGCTTCTTGTCGCTTCTGTCACTTTTGTTTTTTAAATTGAATATTCCGATGCGGGGCGACAGTAGCTCAGTTGGTAGAGCATTGGCCTTAAGCCCAGAAGGTCGTGGGTTCAATTCCCACCTCTGCACCTTCTCCACCGACTCCCACTGATGACTGCTGTCGTTGTGTCCTTGGGCAAGACACTTAACCCCACTTTGCCCAAAGCCCCCACTGAAAGATCAAGGCTATGCTCACACTCAGAGAGCAGCCGTCCTCCTGTGGACTCACCACCTGCAGAGGGTCAGTGAGGGGCTGGTGCTATGAGACTTGGGTGGCATCTCTGATTGCCACCCCCCTGACCCAGAAATGGATTAAAGGGCAGAAAATGGATGGGTGGATGGATTCCGATGCGGAAAAGAGGTTGGCAGACCTCTCGGACAGTCCGTGCATGCACCTGTTTGACAAGAATAAGGTAAGCAGACACCTTTTTATATGTAAAGTCTGCATAATTAGATACTAGCTAAATTTTGGTCTGTTTTTGAGGTCTGTTGAACTCTCTGTAAATTGTGTTCACATAAAGTGTAGGATCCAAAAGTGTTGTCCATAAAGTGAAGGATCTTTAGTGAAACCATGGTGTAAAAATAAACGCCATTTTAAAAAGGGAAATGTGAAAAAGAGGCCTTTTGTTACAAAAGTTTTGTAATTAACCAATTCCAGACTTGATAAATTACAAACAGAAAAAGGCTGTTTGTAATTTGCTGTATCCAACAGTTGTTTCCAACAGTTGTTTTTAGTTTTTTTTAGAAAGAGATTTTGAGTTTAAATTTGTTTGCTACCTCAATAAAATAGAAGGAAACGTTATACACACTGCAAAAAGTCAATTCTAAGCAAGTAAAAAAAGTCTTGAAATGAGAAAAAAAACCTTGTTTTTTGTATAAAAAGAAAAATTATCTTGTCTAGCAAAATTTCCTTGAGAATAAAATTCTTATTTTTAGAAATTAATTCTAGCTTTTTCTTATTAAGAAAAATGTACTTTAAAAAGTAATATTTGGATCCAAAACAAGCAACAATGACTTATTTAGGCTTTAAACATAAAGCCTCTTTCTTAATTCAAGAAAAAATAAGAAAACAAGAAATCTTAAAATAAGAAAAATATTTTATTCAATTGAATTCAATGCGTTTCACTTCAATGTATTTGTGTATCGTCCAAAACCACAGCAGCAGTTGCCTAGGAGGACATTACAAAGTTGTCGATTCACCAAAAACAGATCAGAGAATCATACGAACACAGGAAATGCAATAATAACAAACACATAGGAGCCATATAAGGAGCAGGATGACCACTGTCCAGAAATGTTAATAAATGTCTTTAAATGTCCCAGATCATCACTGTCCTTAGACCCTCCTGCATCATAGAGGAACCACAAACCCACCTATGTGACACAATACAAAATGATTGGCCAACCTCATGCTCGTGATGCAATCACGTCTCCAAGATCATATTTAATGGGCACATATATTACATCTTTGTGTACAACACTGTAATATGGAGTATAGTCTACAATAGCATCTGAAGAGATGAATTCATTTGCTTGAGCCATGTTTGGAATTTCAATTTGATATGCCATATAATCTCTATTGTAACTAACAGTGGCATAAGGCTGGAACTCAAAACAATACATATAAGAATTTACAACAAATATGTTTCTTATCAGTCCAAATTCAGGTAAGTCATTTTTGACAGCATTGACAATTAATGTTTTACCAGAGACATATTTATTTCCATTTAGATTTATCCATTTAACTGACACTGCATGAGTGACATGTTCATTTCGAAAGAACACTCTTACTTTTTCTTTAAGATATAACATGTTTTTAACTTCAGATGTGGGTCCAAGAACACATTCAGTTGAGAAAATGGGATGATCAGAGCTTGTTGCATTCTGGCAACATTCATACATCTGATTATGTCTTATTAATGACTTGCAAACATTTTTAAAATTTACTTTTGACACCCACTGTTTAAAAAAACAATGCTTTGATTCAAATCTCATGCACATGTGACGTATCATTGGTCCGAGGTTTTTAATCTGACCTGGAATGTGTATTAAATAATGCTGTTTTGGTGTAATGTTTTGATCTGGAAAAGTACGCTTCATGCGTTTTAAATGTTGCTCAATTAGAATTTTGAATCTGTTAAGTGTTTGAGGGCTAATGACAGGAGAAAACAGGATCTGAACAATGGCTATAAGTTCAAGAATAATAGCATAACATTCAGTAGTTTTAGCTGTATCAATCAGAAAAGGTAGTATTTTTAGAAGAACAATCATTTGCCCTGATGACTGCTTTAACTTGTTATCATTAGAGGCTAAAGTACTGTATGAAATGGTACTTGGTTTGTCTCTGACGTCAAGTGGAGAATATGGGAAACCAACTATTCCAGCATTTAAATTGTCCAAATCAAGTTGGCCGAGGAGCACTAAATGCTTTAATACACATTTTATTTCTAAAGGCGCAATACCTTCAAGAATTATGTGCATTATATCTTGCGGGGTTTGTTTAATCATGTTAAAACCAGGAAATTCTATCAGTTTACTTCTCCTATTGATCCCATATGTCGTTTTTAGGCTATTTTTGAGAAACTCTGTACCAGCTTTTTCTATGTCACTGCACTGTCTGATATGCCTGTCAAGTGTTCTTTCCTCAAAGTGGTCTTCATTAAAGTACATTTGCATGTCTTCAAATGCACATTCACATTGTCGACATTTGCTATAGGCAAACCCCACACCCTCTTTGAACCCACAAAGCTCATGCTGTGCTAAAGTATCACCACAGATAGACACAACTGCTCCGTATATTTCCCTTTCACCTGTTGCGGTTTGAATTTTTACACCATGATATAATTTCACCAAATCCTCTTGCAGTCTTTCTAATACTTTGTCAACTCCACAATCAGACAGTTCATTTGTATTTGCCATGGCAAGTAGTCGAATTGAAGCTAACTTTGATCTATATTTAGGATTAATATTTCCCAAAGTATAATAAAACATTATTAACTTATTTTTTGAAGCATGAGAACCAAGCGGGTTACATATTTCAATTTCATCAGAATAAAGAATAATTTGCAAAGCAGAAGGGTGACTTGAGAAAAAATGGTGTGATTTTATAAGTTCTCCATCTATAATGTCACTAATGTATCCATTTCTATTTGTTTGGTCCTGGTCTATGACAGCTAAAACTTTAGGATGAGACAAAAACTGTTCTAAGCTTTTTGTAAGAGGGATATAATGAAAACATTTTAGTTTGGTGGACAAAAGCCTTTTTGCTCCTTTTTTTCGAAAGCATGCCGCATATCCCACCGCCACTTCCTCTGATTCAACAAAATTGAAAGTCTTCTTGATCACACTGTCCTGCCTGTATGTGGTTGACACTGTTGCAAAGGGATCCTCAATCTGGTCAAACACTGCCATTGCCTCCTCTTCAACTTCTGTTCCAGGATGTTGCTGCAAGACACTTTGAAGTTGACTCCTCAAATTTGACACCAACAGACCTTGATACTCCTGTATTGCAGCCACCACATCATTTACGCCAGTCTAAAAATAAAGAACAATCAAACGAGTTAACATTTTAGATATGGAATATTCAAGTAACTAAATATGCATGTAGTAAATTAACAAAAAAACCTGTGTACTTACATACCTGTGAAAGATGATGTTTTTCTCGCGCACACAGCACAATTGAAGTGGCTTGTCTAATCAGAGTGCCACTGTCAATGCCATCCTTCGAAAAAAAAAACAAATCAATTTGTAACAGAAACACAGCTGTCTAACTTAAGATAAGACAGTGACTAATATGAGTGTATGAGTGTGATCCATTTAGACATGTACAATGCCTATTGTGAAAATAGAACTGTTAGTAAGAACTTGTAACAGCTGAATCAGCATCAGGAACATTGATTGTGATTATTGCTGTCCCAAGTGTACATTTCAGCTGGTTAACACAAAATAATTATTCTATGTCACTGTGTAGAGAGCTCTGATAAAACATTATTAATTTAGATTTTATTCCAAAAACAATAGAACGTTATTAAATTATGAAAGTTAGATTTTTAGATTAAGTATATTTAATTAGTACTTCAAAGAAACGACTGGTTATAACTGGTTAGTCCTTGATAACATGTTGTTGAGTTAGTTGTTCTGCACACAGCTCATTGTAACCTAGTCACAACAATCTTAATAAAAGAGTCATCTGTATGATAATAACATATTTCATAAAAGTAATAAAACGGTAGTTACCCGACAGCAAGACGCAGAAGCACTGTCCAAAGGCTCCATGAGCGGATCCGGTAAAGTTACAGCTTCGTTGGTCCTGGTACGAGCGTGGGGCGGCGAGTCTCGAGGTGGGGAAACAACAGGGTCGCGTTGTTCAAAGCCATCAAACAGCGACGCATTGTTGAAGTCTCCAAAATGATCCAAAAGCATCTCATCTGGTTGTAAGCGCGCCGTCTGTGTTGCTGGACTCACAGTGCGGTGTTCATTTTGAGGCTCTGGCCTCTGAGATCCCTGGCCTGCGCCAGCACCTGCTGGTTGCTCTCGCCTGTGCATCTGCTCCGGTGGTATGAAGGCCCATGGGTTCCGATCTATAGATCCATGGTTCCGATTCGCTGGTGCTGTATTTCTCCACGGGAGAGAGGAAGTAGAGCTGCAACTAAGATGCACCGAGTGGCTTCTCCGAATGTGGTACCAAAGTGAGTTATACACGCGATATTCTTTATCACAGCCATCAATTCCACATACGATTCGAAAGTCCGGACTTCGGCTATGAGCGGAGTTTATGTGACTGAGAAGGGATTTAAGGGTAAGTCCAACAAACACGAAGCAAATTACGCACCGCCAAATCATGTTGCTAACAGTACGGCAGACACAGGTTTGTTTTCTTTCGGGAGGTAGCACCCGCGCAAATGCCCTTCACGGGGCCTGACAAATAATTCAAAATGTGGGGGTGGTAAGATATAAAAAATAATATATTTTATTTTTAATATACTTTTTTGCTAAACCATATTATTAATTGTTGTAATATGGTTTATTTACGATTGCTGCTAAAACAATTGCTGTTTTAGCTGCTAATATCTGGTCCCCCCCGTTGCTCACATAATGGACTAGTCCACTGAGCGGCATGTTCAAACTCAAGGGTGCGCCGCGTCTTTTAACGGTCCGAGAGGAAGCTCGTCAACGGGAGCGAGTAATAATATTAAAAATAACCCTGTGAATAATTATTACGCAAGTAATGGATACACTTGACGAAGTTACAGTTGAAACTCTAAGAGGTAGATATATCTGGGAATCATGTGGAACTTTCAAGGAGCAGCATTTGTGTAGTGTTTGTAATTTGAGGGATAAGCTAGCAAGCTAAAGCTAAGTTGCGCCGAGTTTGCTAACTGGCAAAATGTGTATGTTCTCAAGAATGTATTAATTTGTAAAAAGTTATAGATATAATATTTACACAAGTCTAGTATTAGAGTAGGGGTATTATACGTACAAATGGACATATGGTATTATTAAAATGTGAACATTTATGTTTTAGCTGCTAATATCGAGGAGGATTTACTCTGGTCTCTCTCCAGAGATGACATTAAAGATCTGATGCCAGGTCCTGAAAACTTTCTTAGACGCCGAGCATTATGGCTTCTTGTGAGTAAAGATGAAAGTGTAAGTATGTTTTTAAAACCAAATGTTTGTGTTTGTTTGACCAAGTTATAATATAAGATAAAGTACTTTTCTCACTCATTAGTTTCCACATGCATGTGTGTTTGACCACCAGCTTTTTCAGTGAAAAATAGGGTCCCTCAATCAGCTCTCTGTATGTAGAAGATAAAATATTACACAACAACAGTTATGGACCTGGTTTAAGTGAACATAATATGCATTGTAATGCGTTTATCAATGTGCAGGTGGAGGCTGCTGGGAAAAAATTGGAGACATCAAAACTTTCAACAACATCAGCCAGTGCACTTCCAGAAGAGAACCCCAACACTTCAAAGTTTTTGACCATCTCAACTCCAGAATACATTGTGTACACAGATGGTGAACTTGAGCAGGTCCGTTCATACTACTTTGAACAAAAACGTCTTGGCCCCACCACTGCTGATATGTCCAAAGAGCTCTTCTGCCGACTAATAAGGAACACCATGACAAATATGATTTCAATTGCAAGAGCTCTACAAGACTCTAGGTACCCTTCCAAACATGAGGTTGATACTATGGCTAAAAGATTAGTTGAGTATTATCCAATGTTAAAAGGAACATCTGGCGATGAATGGGTAAGTACATTTTTTGTGTTTTTTATCATTCATTATTTATTTTAAGGATTTATTCACATAAACGTCTTTTCTTTCTTGCAGGGACATATTGCCAAGAAACTTATGAAAAGACTATCAAATATCAAAATCCCTAAAACAGCTGGAACACCATCCAGAAAACGTCGCATGACCAGTGAGCAGTTTCTCTCGGATGATTTTGAAGGATACTCAACAGGATCAAGCCAAGCATCCACCATCATTATTGAAAGGTCTCCTGCTGCAAGCAGCACCCCTCAGCCTAATTTGGACACCAGTGAGGAGGATGCAGGTTCACACTGTTTTTATTAACTTGTATATATATTGTTTTATCAATACATGTTTAATGTAAATACAAATCTATGTAACTTTTAGTGGGTTCTGCTGATCAACTGGACACACCAAAGAGCCAAGCAAGACACTATAAGGCCCTGCAAAACATGTACAAGGCCAAAAAACCAAACAAAGCAGCGGTGACTCATTTGCTGAATTTGGAATTTGAATCCAGAAGACGTTTCATCACATCTGAAGTTCTGAAGGAGCAAGACAGAGCAGCTAAAGTTATTGAGGCTTATCCGTGTTTCAAGGAGTTGGATCATGTAAGTACTACTGTATTTTAGACCAATTTTTATTGATGTGTTTTTAGATGTTTTTTCACTGAGGTTCTTATGGAAAGAAGACTATTGGTTGAGATGTAATCACCTTGTTAACGTTTTGGCTGCAAGGTATCTTCAGTTCTGAAGATGTCTCATAGCTCTGCAGCCAAAATGTTAACAGGGTAATTACAATCAAGCCAATAGTCTTCTTTCCATAAGAACCTAAGACATAAACTACAGTTTATATAAAGGACATTTACATTTCCCAGGTACTGGATGAGATGCAGAGGATAATCCAACCAAAAAACTCAAACTACATCGCAGAGACTTTAAGCAGATGGGAAAACTTTTTCTCAAAAGTTAAGTTCTATGGGGTTATGAAAAAGGCCATGAAGCCCCCAAAGACTCTGAATATTGGTGAGAATACAGTATTAACATTATGCAGTAACATAATTTTAATATTTTTATTACGGTAGTATCATTAAAAATTGGTATGTTATTGTTTTAAAACCAGAGGACCATGCTCTGGCAGTCTTTGCTGCGCTTCCGGACCTTTTTCCATCAGGTGCGCCACCACCCAAAAAGTTGGGAGCCTGCAGTGAAGCCTTTTTCCATGTTCTCAAGGTGTGTATTTTAATTTTTTTAATGTGTTTGTGTGTTTTAGTGCTCTAACAAAGTTGCATTTTTTTGAATAGGCAGCAGAGGACCCTGAACGTTATCTTCAACAACGGACACTGTTCTCGCCTGTTCTGCTCATGGGCATGGATAACTGCATGATTGCAATCGACAACACGCCAGTGACCACCTTTCCAAGTGCAAAGCTAAATGAAGGACTTGTGTACCTGTTGGCTTATTATTACACCTTGCACCTCACTTATCCAAAGTGCATTTCCACACTGCTCTCAGTTCTTCAAACTGAAGTTCTTGAAGATTCCATCCATGACAGAGATGCCACATCTTCATACAAACGAGCCATGGTAGAGTGGAAATCATTTACTGAGTGAGTGAATTTGTAATTTTCTTTATATTGTTGTTCATTACTGTTATGTTTTGGATTGCAGCTTGATAATTTCTCAGTTTGGTACTTTTTACCTTCACTAAATGAATGTACATCACTGATTTCTACCATGCATGTTCAGATTGGTTAATAAATACAATGTAAAGAGAATTTTGTTTCAAGACACTATTTTGTATGCATTTTGAGTAAATTATATACTAATTACAAAAAACAAGAAAAAAGTTCTATAAATTGTACATTTATCAAGAATATTTTGCTTAGATTATTTTGCTTATTAAGCCCATTTTGCTTAAAACTAGACTAGAAATAGAAAAAGTCTGCTAAAAAGAACAAAACAAGCAAATGTATCCTCAATTTGAAATGGATTTGAGCATTATTTCCTGAAATTATCCCATAATGAGATTATTTTGCTTAAATCTGACCTTTTTATTGGAAGAAAATTTCTTAAATCAAGAAATATATTCTTGTTTTTTTCCCCAGGACACATTAGGAAAAAAATCTTAAAACAAGAATTCTAGGCAAGGAAAAAATTCTTACCCCATTGGCAGATTTTTTTGCTTAAAATAAGCAAAATTGTCGTCTTTTGTGTTTTTTTTTTCTTGTTTCTAGCAAGGGACTTTTTGCAGTGCACTAAGAGTTCCTTTTGTTACTAGTGTGGGAAGTGATCATTTCTAGACTTGGATGACAAAAGTTTAAAGAACAACATCAGTTATATTTGCTTAAAAAAGTTATCTTGAAAGTTCTTCTTTCTGTTTTTGCATTTTTGCTAAAACACAACTTTCTGCCTGTGTGTGTGCACAGCTCTATCTTGCTGCCGTTGCCCCCCCTGAAGAAGATGACATGTCTGGGATCGCGTCTTTATTGTCGATGGTAGAGACAGCACGAACAACACGAACACAGAATGCAAGTGTATTATACAGAGCGGAGGCCTGGAGACCTCCAATCAGCAGCTGCCACGGTGCCATGTAGCTTGGCCTTCAGATAATAATAATAATAATACATTTTATTTATAATGCACTTTAAATTTCAGGGAAACCTCAGAGTGCTACAAAAACAGGGAACATCCCCAAGATACACAACATAAAAACAATACATCAAATATAACATCAAGAAAACATAAAAACATAATTACTGTACATATCTAGAAGGCCTGTTTGAATAGAAATGTCCTTAGGCCTTTCTTAAAAGCCTCCACACTTTGTGGGGCCCTGAGGGTTTCTGGGAGGGCATTCCAGAGCCGGGGGGCTACTGCCTGAAAGGCCCTATCTCCCATGGTGGAGAGTTTGGTCCTGGGTTGGTGCAGGCAGTGGGAGGAGGTGGTTGAACGGGGACTTCGAGAGGCGGTGTGTGGTGTTAGGAGTTCACTGAGGTAGGCAGGGGCAGTTCCGTGTGTGCATTGATATGTGAGGAGGCAGAGTTTGTACTGTATTCTGTGTTTGATGGGCAGCCAGTGGAGTGATTCGAGGACGGGTGAGATGTGGTCATATTTGCGCCTCCTCGTCAGGACCCGGGCAGCACAGTTCTGGATGTACTGGAGTTTTTGCAGACCCTTTGCGGAGGTCCCGACGAGGAGGGCATTGCAGTAATCCAACCTGGAAGAGACAAAGGCATGGATCAGCTTCTCAGCGTCCAACAAGGGAAAAGTACTGGCTTCTGCACATTGATAGAATGATGAGTTTAACTTTAACAAAAGTTGCTTCAATCTCACCCCCCCACCCCCCCGCTGCTGCTGCTCTGATTTAAAGGGGACCTACTGCTTTTAGGATTTTGGCTTTTCATAGTTTTTATTCCGTTAAATTTGCGATATTTGCGATGGAACATTGTGTTATGACACAGTTAAACGTTTTTAAACACATATAGGGAATAGAAGTTTTGAATTATTGTTTTTGAAACCCAAATATTAGTGCTTAAGCTGTGCAATTCTTTTCAGATCTGCTAACTTATTTCTAGATTCCATTCTTTTAAACCTGATATTTCTTAACTGTTTGTGAGTTGTGTTTGTTTTTATGTATTTTCATTTTAGTTACAAAAAGCCGTTTTTCAAAACATTTAAATTAGAATTTGTGTTAAAAGTGATTATTGATCATAGACTTTGTCTAAAAAGAAAGAGGGAATAAAGATTAGCTGTAAAAGTATTATATTATTGAGTTGAACTTTCACACAATTCACATTGCAAGTTTTTGTTTTGTTTAGCTCTGACCTTGCTCCTGCTGCTCCTGCTGCTGCTGCTCCTGCCGCTGCCGCTGCTGCTGCTGCTGCTGCTGCCGCTGCTCCTGCTGCTGCTGCCGCTGCTGCTGCTGCCGCTGCCGCTGCTGCTGCTGCTGCTGCTGCCGCTGCTGCTGCTGCTGCTGCTGCCGCTGCTGCTGCTGCCGCTGCTGCTGCTGCTGCTCCTGCTGCTGCTGCTCCTGCTGCTGCCGCTGCCGCTGCCGCTGCTGCTGCTGCCGCTGCTGCTGCTCCTGCTGCCGCTGCCGCTGCTGCTGCCGCCGCTGCCGCTGCTCCTGCCGCTGCTGCCGCTGCTCCTGCCGCTGCTGCCGCTGCCGCCGCTGCTCCTGCTGCTGCTGCCGCTGCTGCCGCTGCTGCCGCTGCTGCTGCTGCCGCTGCTGCCGCTGCTGCTGCTGCTCCTGCTGCTGCTGCTGCCCAGAGACAAGAGGAGGCAGCTCTGACACAATTGAGTTTTATTTAAACCAAATCCAGTTTAGCTGGAGCTAAATCGTCTAATCTTTTGTTTTTATTTCATAAGTTGTTTTAATGTTTTTCCAAATTCATTTTCATTTTTATAGAGATTTTTCATAGTTTTTCATAGGTTTCAAGAAACCCAAAGACACATTGATAATTAAACACACAGTACAAAAGTACACATTTTAAAGTTTAAAAGGTTTTTTGAGATTTGAGTCTTGTTTTTTATTAAGAGAGTTTCTGGTCCTAAAAATGTCATCATTAGTAGGATAATAAGTAATCTTTATTTATATAGCGCATGTTGGAAAACCGACGACAGTGGCGACAGTAGCTCAGTTGGTAGAGCATTGGCCTTTGGGCCTGGAGGTCGTGAGTTCGATTCCCACCATGGGACCTACTCCAACTGCTCCCACTGATGACTGCTGTTGTTGTGTCCTTGGGCAAGACACTTAAGCCCCCCGCTGAAAGATCAAGGCTGTTTCACAATTGACGGAGCAGCTATCTTCCTGTGGACTCACCCCCTGCAGAGGATCAGAAGGACTGGTGCTATGAGCGTTGGGTGGCAGCTCTCATTGCCACCCCCCCCGACCCAGAAATGGACAAAGGGGTTGAAAATGAAATGAAATGAAAAATGTTGGAAAACCCAGAGCGCTCCAAAATTGTTTAGACTTTAGAGAAAAAAACAATCTCATTCACAAACTGATATCTGTTGTTTTTTAAATTGGCCGTCTCAAGGATTGTTTTTCAGACTCTGCCTCACTGTAAAAGGGTCACTGCTGGACTGGACACTGAGGGATCAGAACAGCCCAGAGTAGACACCATCCAACCAGCCGCAGATCGTAAAGGCAACATAGCTACCTCCGTGTGCCCCTCCCCCCACTACAGACAGATGCTCGTAGGTGGCAGTGAGACCGGGGGCCACAAAGTGGGGTTTTCTGTAGGCAGTGGTGGGTGAGTTGTTTTGCAATCTGGAAGTGTGCCCACTTTGCTTGTTTACATCGAGCCAGTGTGACCTTCTAATGTAGTCTGGAGACACAACCCCAAAATTCTCACACACACACACATACACGTTTTTGTTACCTGGTGGGTCCCTTTGACAGGGCCGTTCAGAATGGGACCCATAGACATAATCTTTTTTTACTGGGACTACTTTAAGTAATACAAAACAGTCAATAGAAACCAAACAACTATTTTAAAGGAATTTTATTTTAGATTTTTTTTTTTCGAATTGCAGTGATTCTATTTTTGACATAGAATGTAATGCCACTCCATGTTCGATGTCTAAGGTCATCTGGTGAGGCATTAATGCAGGCCAGGCAGTGAGACTTCCCAGGGACCTTTCCAGTCTGTATGAAAGGTGTCATGGTCTTCTCCACAGCCTTCACCTCAGATGCAGACCATGGCTTTCTCTAACGTTCTAGGGAGAGAAATAAAAATATATTAGCAATATACACTCCCAGGCTTAGGACCAAGCAGCCTGGCTGTAATCCCCCACCTGGTACACTTACCAGAAGGGGCACTGCCACTACCATGGGGTGCATCTGGATGAATGGTTGAAGGTTCTCCGCTTGAAGTTTCTTTTAGCCCGTCCGTTTGTGAGAGGATCTCTACTGCTCTCCCTGTCGCACAGAAAATAAAAATACAAGTGGCCTTTAGGGGAAAAAAATCATACATATTTTAATAATATCAAGAATTACCTTCAGGCTCAATTTGTATCTGGTCGAGGCTCTTTCCTTCGAATTCCGTCACTCTTCCCTGCTCCATGGCCATCAACACTTTGCTGATTTTGGCCAGCTCCAGTGTCCCCTCTGGTAGTCTGTAATATTGCCTGTGGATGCGAATGTCATGGCCGAGGAAGTTGGCAAGTATGTCCATTTCATTCTCTTTCATATTGACAACTGTAGACATAGTAGCTATGTGCTTTCTAAGTTTGGTTGAGGATAGCATCTCTGGATGCACTGCACCACATTCTTTGGCTACCTGGCGTAGGGAGTCTGATCCCCTGATGTGGGTGTCTGCGCCCGGGCGGGAGAAGAAGTATGGGTTATGGTCAGAGATGGAACAGGCCCTTCTGTTCTCCACCAGCACCTCCATCCAAGCAATCATTTCAGGAGTCAAAAGAACCGGCACTTTCCGACTTCTTTTCCCTTTAATTTCAATGCGTTGAAAATGCTGACACAGCTTTTTCTCAAGTTGGGACAGTCCCAGAGCAATGTCAGAATGGATCCCAGTCTTACTTCTTAAGGTAAAGGCTGTCAGTGGCATCTTTGAAACCTCACCTTCCCTTCTTCGATTGAAAATGATGACCTCACAAAGAGTCAAAACTGCCAGTTTAGACCAATGCTTAGACGTTGGCTCACTTATTAGGGTTTGCACATATTCTGTTCGACATACCTCAATATGTGCATGCATGGCTCTAACGTCCTCAGTCAGAGGGAGCAGGTCCGGAGTGTTCCACTTGGCTTGCCGGAGGGTCTGTAGGGCAGCAGAAGAAACACAGACGTCCCACCTCTTCTCAAAAAGCAGCCGGCTTTGTTGGAGGTTTTTAATAAATAGTTCATCAACACAATGCTCCATTTTTGAGTCACATTCAAGAATATCTGCTAGCTTTCTGAGGCTATGGCCGAGTTTGAGCGCCAAGGATGGAGTCTTGTATTGATTTGTTTCCTCATCATATCCAGCCACAGACCTGACTGCATCAATCACATGGTTAAAGTTGGAAGGAATAAAGAAATCCTTCATTGTTTTCAGTTTCCCTGCGGTTTTTGCTTCGTTAATTAAAGCTGCACTAACTGACTTTGGGATTTTGAAGCCGTGGACTCGCTGGCCTCGCTCTTTCTGCTCCCCTCCCCGCACCCACGAAGCTATCGCCCCCCACACACACCCACTGTTGTTGACGAAGCTAGCGTCTTCCAATATGGATAAACCATGGATATGGATTTGCACGTGGATGGCGTGACCATAGAACGATAGAACCGGGAAGCGCGGAGGAACGAGACTTTCTTTTGGATGGCTGTCTCGCTGTGTAAGCAGTACCCGTGACGAAGACACACGAAGCTTCAGGTTAGCTCCGCCACTTGTTGTGCTAACTCAGCCGTCTATGCTAACAGACCTGTAGATTTCTCACAAAAGTGGGGGCTAGTGGTCCGCTGTGATTGGTCACAATCTGCGACCCAAAACACATTCTCTTCCTTGTTTCATCAAAACTCAATCTAAAATATTATGTTACGCCAGCACAAATCTGCGCTACTTTTTCTTCAAAAGGACGTATATCCCACTGCACTACATGGACATGGATAGCATTTTTGTAATGAATACAAAAATAAAGTCAGTTAGTGCAGCTTTAACCTACCGACTTCTCTCATTTTCTGCCTAATGTAATCATGCTTAGTCTTATCATGCCCGTGTTTTAAGTACAGGTGCTCTCCGAGTCTCAGAATCCCCTTTTCTGCTTTGACAACACCCGTGACCTCATCCTGATGCATTGCCCAAATTAAAGAGCACAGCTTTTTGCTGATGCCCTCCGGTACAGGCTGGGCTAGGGAGCAGAGGGACTGGACCCTACTTCTACCTGGTTTAGCCTGGGCATCTTTCTGTGAAAGCCGGCACCTGGCCACATGCCTCCACAGCGACTTTCGCTTAAGCAATGCCCCACAGTCTATACAGTGCAAAAACTCACTGGATTTAACTGGGAAATTTGGCTGTTTAGCTGGGACTAAAGTTCCAATGCCGGCCTTTAAAACCTCAAAATTGTGCTCACGGTTTCCACTATTCCTGATCAAATCAAACTGAAGTTTACGTGCTTTAGATTTCACAGGTAGAGCCAATGCTCTGGCTACGTCACTTTCATTTCCATGTTTTCTAGTCAAATGACGGGACATTTTGTGGCAGGACATTGAACAGTAGAGGCAGAAGTGTCTCTTGCTATAAACTCGCCCCCCATTTTTCTTCTTTTGCAGCTGCATGATAACAATCTTATTTGCCTTTGGTTCGTCACTTTCCGAGTCTTGAAGAAAAGTGTTTTGGATTTTTCTTTTTCCATACTTTTTTACAGGTTTCTTCTTGACAGTTAAATCGTCAGAATCTGAGTCGACTTCATCAATTAGGGACTCTTGACTAAGCTGCACAAACAACAAATTATTTGTAATAATTCTATATAACAATTTGAAGTCATGACTTGTAGTCAGCACTTACCAGTGGTTTGTAAGCGTGCGCTTCAGTGTGCTGTATGGAGGACCAAAACTGTCAAAATTATAAATAAATAAATAAATGTCACATTCTGCCAATCATTATTAAGATAACACAACAAATCATGAGATTTAATAAATATACATTATTATTATACAACGTTTTTAGGTTCCAAACAAAATGATAAAGCATTATTATTTTTCTGTTCTTTCAAAGGTTAAGATTAAAATAAATATATTTTTATTATTTAACTGCGGTTTTGTGCACAAATAAAAAAAAATGAAATATTTATCTTTCCGCATGTATTTCTTTTCTTCATATTTTACTTTTATTGATGTTCTGTTTTATTATTTCACGACACTTTCTTTTCTCGTCTCTTGCAATAAAATGCAAATGAAGGGGGCGGACTTGTTATAATGATTGGCTAATCCAGAAAGACTTCTCAATTTGATTATACCTGCCTTGATGCTATCATGGCGGCGTTGGATCTCCGAAGACGACTTGTCAACGAGTTGCAACATTTGTCTGATAATTTAGGAAATTATTCTGCTGATTATGCTCTGTTTCACATAAGTGTACTTTTTGACGAACTTGTAGAGTTATCCGAAAATCAATCAATCAATCAAAAGCAATAAAAAGCAGTGTTTTAGCTGGTGCAACTGTTCGGGAGATTTCTCACCTGCTTGGAGTTAGTGAAAGTACTGTACACCGCCGGATGGCTGAGCATAATATAAGGTAATTGTCATTATGTATTTGAAAGGTAGTAAAGTAACTGGATTACTAATTAATGAGTTCAAGTAACTGGACCAACACTGCTTATATGTAACCGTCGGTTGTGTCACTATAATGTTTTTATTTGGCACATTTAAACATACATTATTTCTTCATAGATTATCTGATTATCTGTCAAGGTCTGTGCTATTTTGAGGCATCACCCAAACACGGGGTATAAGATGATGATGGGTCATCTTAAAGCTCAGGGCGTACATGTACAGAGTAAGTTCCTACAGTCTATGGTTCCTACATGCGACCTATTGTATCAAACCTTTCAAAGTTTACATGTTGTATTGTACCTTGTCATACGCTATTGATCTAATGTCAAACGAATAATGATCTAAACTGCCATAGGAAAGTGTGACGGCCCAAGCCCCTCGTTGTTGCTCTGAGCACTATGTGCTACATTCATTATCTTAATAAATATATTATAGCTAGCTTTTGAAAATGAAACATAATATAAAAGCTTTGAATAATTGTATTTAAAATATCAAAATTACAGCAGTGAAATTCATTCAAGTTTTTGTTGTGATTTACAGGCTGATGTGTTGTTTTAAATGATTTGATCACACACATCAATTCCTGGTATACCCAGGATAGCTGACTATTGGCCCCCATAAAATAATCAGTTTACCCTTAAGCATTTATTTATGAATTAAGTAGTTAAAGTTGGTAGGTATTTTGTTAAACAATGCTCTCCCATCCGTGCAGTTGTACATTTAGTTAATTCTGTTTTTTGGAAATTTGAAAAATATGAAGATACTGATACTTTCCCTACATTTAAATGTTAATTTATGTGAAGGACACCGTGTGCAGTGTGCACTTCGTCGTGTGGACCCTTTGGGGGTACAAGTACGCACAATACAGCTGGCTCCTGTCAGACGAAGACGATATGCTGTACCAGGACCAAACAGTCTTTGGCACATTGATGGAAACCACAAACTAATAAGGTAGTAACATATATACCCATTATATATTGTAATGCCTTTTTTCCCCCTCATCTTGGGAAGGATTCTTAATTATAGGTCACATTATTGCCCCAAAGCTCCAAAAGTTTCATCAAATGACTAAACTTTCAGGATTTGGATTAGACTAGTTTTGATTCACAATTTAATGTGGAACTCGAGTACGGAATAACAAACTATGTAGTCGCATGTTCATCAGGCAAGCATTGTTTAACCCATGCATGCATACTTGCGCATTAGGGTTGGATATATGAATTGCAGAATACATTATTTCACCATTGAGAAGTATTGTTAAATAAACATTTAAAAGCACCTGCAATTTAACTGCTTCAATCACTGCAGATAACATGTCAGGTAGGCTACTGTGGGTTTTTCATAAACCATGGTATAATATTCATTTTTTTTTTACAGATGGCGTTTTGTGGTCCATGGTGGTATAGATGGATACAGTCGCTTGATTGTATACCTCTCTGCTGCCACAAATAATCGTGCATCAACAGTGTTGCAATCTTTTTTGGAAGCAGTTCGGTCTTATGGAACACCATCCCGTGTGAGATCCGACAAAGGACTTGAAAATGTAGATGTTGCCAGGTACATGATGGTACAGAGAGGACACAATCGGAATTCCCACATAACTGGAAGAAGTGTCCACAATCAAAGGTATTTGGGTCCTTTGCAGAATCACATAGAAGCAAATTAAAGCATTTTATCATTGTCCAAATCCAAATATTTTTAATGCACATTTCTATGGTTTTGAAACAATGTCTTTTGGTGAAACTTATTTTGAGATGCTTTGTGCATGTATTTTCTTGCAGAATAGAGCGGTTATGGCGTGATGTCTTTGGGGGGTGTTAGACCTTTTCTATTCCTGTTTTTGTAATATGGAAAATGAAGGTCTACTCAACCCGATGATGAGATCCACCTCTATGCCCTCCATTGGAGCTTTCTACCACACATCCAGAGACATCTGCATTTCTTTAAGGAAGGATGGAACAACCACAAACTGCGAACTGAGCACATCAGTCACCTCTTCAGCTGTGGTCCCTAAACCCTCGTCATAAGGGAGATCCTACCCAGGTAATTTCCTTCATTACTCAACATTTTCCAAACAAGGGATTAACATAAAAAAAAGTCAACAACTGATTAACAACCATTACCATGTTCATAGAACTTTGATTTTAGTATTATTTTTTTCCAGGTGGACACAGAATATGGTATTGACTGGGAGGATCTTTCTGGATACCACACAGAGGGTCTTGCAATACCTCAGGCACAGCTTTCACAAGAGTTGACTGCTGATGAGATTCTTACCAAATCCTAATGGATCGTTCTGTGATGTACTAAATGTGTACAGTTCAACAGTTGATTACATTTCCCAGATAATTGGATAAAATAAAGACTGTCTGGGCCAATTTGTTTTTGAATAAAATTATTGAGGTATGAACTTAACACAATAACAATTAGTAACAGTGCTTATAGTGAAACATGAAATGAACAAGAAGCACATTATACTATTAAAAACACACTCAACACTCAGAACTGGCCAAAGCCAGAATATGAAGAAGAAAGACTTGCATGCAAAGCATTTTGGAAGTCTTCAAAGTTCAAAATACTTGATGGCAGCTTCAAAATGTAAAAGCATGTGGATGCCTGAGGCAGACTAATGTCCTCCACTTCCACAAAAAGGGATTTAGGAATGACATCCCACCCTGTCCAGAAGCAGAGAAGGGACTTCAACTCCACAGAAGATCCTAAGATAAATAATCCTGTTAATTGAATCAATAATAAAAAGGAAACTTAGACGCCTTACTTGTCTGAATGACATGGTTCAGAAAATTAATTTGTCTGCTCCTTTCGACTGAACTTCCTCCCTCTGTTGGCCACACAATTTTTTCCAACACCATCTGAAATACATGTAAAAACATTTAACAAGAGAAAATGGTTCAATCAAAACGTAAAGATTAAAATAAATGATGGTTTGGATTTACATTTTATTTAAAGATAGTAATTATACCTAAAATGAAAATCATCTACCTGTGAAGTCATTATAAGTTGAGCATCTCTTGGGAAAAAGATGCTAACAGCATCTGGCCGTGAACTCAACAACTCCCAAACACCTGTGTCCTTTAGCCCTTTCTTTAGCTGTGAAACTTTTCTTGCGATCCTCCCAAGAACCTTGACGTTTAAAATTATTTATACAAATAAAACCAGCTCAGTGATTTAAATGTAATGAGTATTATAAAATATTTATGTGTAAAAGGGTGTCTATGGATTACAAATAAATTCAGATATTAAAGTACAGAATTAACACATAGCCATATAGTGTTGAAAGGGGGCACTTGGTTGATTTCACCTAATTTGAGTTGTATCAAAGTAATCTATGATTGTTGAAGCACTGTGCAACATAAAACAAGCTTTGAGACAGTGGTCTTAGACAAGAAGTCCTGAGTTGACTTATCATAATCCAAATGAGGACATGCATTCATCTGAAAACGTTCTCTCAGTACTTTAGTTTGCACTGAAGTAGAAATTGCGTTAAACACACAAGAGTGTGTGTTTCAAAAATGTTTCCGATTGCCCAGACAATACTCATTTTCAAGTATCATCATATTTTTTGTGTTTTTCTATCTGTGTGTGCGTGCGCACGTGTGTCTCTCTGTATGTCACTGATGCGCATGAGTGTATGTGTGCGTGATATGGAGCAGTCCTGTACCTAATTATAGAAAATCTTTTTCATATAAATACAATTACAAATGTCTCACTTTAAAAAAATACTTTGTTTCATTAAGTCATCTGTGGTCATATGATCAATATTGCGTGTGACATGGAACAAGTTTGCTGCGTCGATTTGCATACTGTCCCGTAGATCCATGGATGTCTCATTTCTTAGGGAGAATATCATTTTAGTTTAGTTTATTTAGTTAAAAGGGACCATGTACAATTAAAACATAAATGTTTCCATTTGATGCATTGTACCAGAGTTAGCCTGAGGCTAATTTACAATTTTACAATTTTATGGTGAGGGCACTCACAACTCACGTGCCCTCAGAATTGGGATGGGCCCAAAATGTGCATGCATTTTAAAGGCTTAATTGGAAACTCAGACTACAAAAACTCTTGGTAAATGAAATGTAATTACGATTAATTGAGAGGTGAAACAATAACTTAATAACCAAGGACTTACCACGGAAATAGAGTCTTTTTTCACCAAGTCCAGCTTGCTCTAGTCTATCCTTTTCTTGTTTATTTGGAACAAGTGAAGTTCGCTTTGAACATAGACAGCAAAACGTATGCGTGTATGTGGGTGGCAGAGGAGGTCGTAGGGGGTTCCGTCTTGCACCAATCCTGGAGTATGGCACAAACAGTCGTGACACTTCAGCTGAAAAACAATCAAGTCAAAACAGTTTTTTGGACAGACATTTTGTGTAAGATAAAATACGTTTTTGGAAACTAATAACTATACAATATTGTGGTGCAGTAAAATACACATATTTAAATAGTTTTAAGTCAACCCAATTCCCAGTGAAATACGGGCCGTATGCAACAGTAGATTACAATAAAGCTGTTAAATGTCATGTTCAACTGGAGGCGGTAATGCAGGTGACAAGAGTGTTGATTGTCTAACTCAAGTAGAAATGAATTTAGAAATATTTTGGTCTTTTACGCACAATCTACAGGATGGACCAGGTGTCTCCTTTGAACTGTGCTGGTCTGTGCTGCTGTTGAAACAAAACAAAATGTTAGATAACCAGAAGAGATCACAAGCCTAGTGTATAGAAGGATCTTTGTTTACACCCGCGTGCGCCCCTCGCTGTGTGGCAGAAAGACAGCGCGGTCCATACTGAAGCATGGATTCGAGACAACTTTTAACAGACTCACTTTAACGCAAGAAGATCAGAGGAGGTATATAGACAAGCTAAAAATAAGTATATGAGACCGAACTGAACAAATCCAAAGCCCGTATGAGACCTGGGATGACGAGAGAAACATTGGCCAGACTCCTCTGTTTTGGCACCGATCTGCTGGGACTGGGACTCAGAGACATTTATTCGTACCTCATAGAAAACCCGGGACCCTTCACTCAAGAAAGGTCCGTGGTGTTTAACCGTGGTAAAAACGGATCGGCATTTCGCCACACATTAAAAGCGGGCTGCCCCTTTTTGCTGTTACTTACGGTAAAGGTGGAACAAGAAGCTGCGGGGATGAGCATCCAAAATCCCCCCGGCTTCCTGTTCTACGTTTACCGGAGGTAACAGCATAAAAGGGCAACCACTTTACCGCGGCCGTTTTTCGCTGTTCTTTTCCGAAATAATTAGAAAAAAAAAAAACTGTCTCCAGCGGGCCGTGAAACAGACCACACAACAGAAACAGACCATTTGATTTAGTAAAACCTCTCTACAAACGTTTAAAAATAGCTAACTCTGTAGCATCCAGGTAGCTTCCAATGCTATTGTGCCACACAGACACGTGACCGGCGCTGAAAAACTATAAACAACGACGTCACTCCAAGATCCTCCTTTACGCAAGGATCACTGCATTGCGTGGCCTGCCGCGCACCCACAAAAATAACTACACAGCCAGGGCCGCAGAGAAGCTCCGCTGTGATTGGTCTTTATTCACACGGTTGAAATTACTTATGAAATAATGAGTCCATATTACATAAACCTACACTAGATAAAAATATAATGAGCTCAAACAGCTTGGTTGGCTAAAGTTTATGTTTATAAAGAGGAGAAAGTAGCAGCGTAAATGGGACCGCTTTGGTTTCCCAAGTAACTCCCGTGAGAGCGCCATCACGTGGTTGATAGTGGGATTACAACATTCTCTTCTAAACTCCGTGAGGGGAACGCGCGAGTGTACGAGCCACTGTGGCTGCTAGGTACAACTTCCATGTAAATATCACTTTTGGTTTAATTCAGATTTTTTAGCTTTCGTAAAAGTAAAACACAATCATTATGATGGTCAAAAACTACCTGCAGCAGGAGCTAGCGTTAGCTGGTCTGTGGCAGCTAACGCCTGTGCAGATGTGGAAGGAGCTGAAACATAATCTCTCACTTAGTAATCATAAAACTTTTCTGAATCATTAGCATGATTAAATCGATAGTTTAAGTTACCTTGTTCAATTTCTTCCAATCGATCGGCAGCTTCTCTAAGCAATTGAGAAACTGAGCGACGGGCCGCCATTTTACGTGTTGCTCACAGGTTTGCAGGGTCACATCCAAGAGTACTATCTATTGCTCTGTTCTGACTAGCAGTAGATCCGCCCCCTTCATTTGCATTTTATTGCAAGAGACGAGAAAAGGTGTCGTGAAATAATAAAACAGAACATCAATAAAAATAAAATATGAAGAAAAGAAATGCATGCGGAAAAATAAATATTAGATTGTATTATTTATTTGTGCACAAAACTGCAGTTAAATAATAAAAATATATTTATTTTAATCTTAACCTTTGAAAGAACAGGAAATAATAATTCTTTATTATTTTGTTTGGAACCAAAAAACGTTGTGAAATTATATATTTATTTATTTATAATTTTGACAGTTTTGGTCCTCCATAGTGCTGCTCTGTGATTGGCTGCAGCCTAATGAACCACACACTTGCACCTTTTCTAGCCTGACACCTGACTTCCTCTGTTGTGCTGCTCCATGATTGGCTCCAGCCTCTGTTGTGCTGCTCCATGATTGGCTCCAGCCTCTGTTGTGCTGCCCCATGATTGGCTCCAGCCTCTGTTGTGCTGCTCCATGATTGGCTCCAGCCTGCTGGACTGAAATTGCCCCAGTGTGCCCCTCCTTGATATTCCGCAACCCACCACCAGGGTTCCGACACATAACACACTTTTTTCAGGAAAGTAAACCTCCAGGGGTCCTTTCCATATTTTTACAGAGACTGCATAAGGACCGTTAGAAAAGCATTACCCATTGATTATTAAGCTTGGACCAGTGGGGTCCGGTGTTCGGGCCCCACCACGTAAAACCAGTCCCCATGACGTGAGCGGAATCTCAGGTTATGGAACCCACCAGGAGTTGAAAACAAGTGCACACACACACACACACACACACACACAGACACACACACACACACACACACACACACACACACACACACACACACACACACACACACACACACACATACACGTTTTTGTTACCTGGTGGGTCCCTTTGACAGGGCCGTTCAGAATGGGACCCATAGACATAATCTTTTTTTACCAAGACTTTAAGTAATACAAAACAGTCAATAGAAACCAAACAACTATTTTAAAGGAATTTTATTTTAGATTTTGTTTTCGAATTGCAGTGATTCTATTTTTGACATAGAATTTAATGCCACTCCATGTCCGATGTCTAAGGTCATCTGGTGAGGCATTAATGCAGGCCAGGCAGTGAGACTTCCCAGGGACCTTTCCAGTCTGTATGAAAGGTGTCATGGTCTTCTCCACAGCCTTCACCTCAGATGCAGACCATGGCTTTCTTACACGTTCTAGGGAGAGAAATAAAAATATATTAGCAATATACACTCCCAGGGTGAGGACCAAGCAGCCTGGCTGTAATCCCCCACCTGGTACACTTACCAGAAGGGGCACTGCCACTACCATGGGGTGCATCTGGATGAATGGTTGAAGGTTCTCCGCTTGAAGTTTCTTTTAGCCCGTCCGTTTGTGAGAGGATCTCTACTGCTCTCCCTGTCGCACAGAAAATAAAAATACAAGTGGCCTTTAGGGGAAAAAAATCATACATATTTTAATAATATCAAGAATTACCTTCAGGCTCAATTTGTATCTGGTCGAGGCTCTTTCCTTCGAATTCCGTCACTCTTCCCTGCTCCATGGCCATCAACACTTTGCTGATTTTGGCCAGCTCCAGTGTCCCCTCTGGTAGTCTGTAATATTGCCTGTGGATGCGAATGTCATGGCCGAGGAAGTTGGCAAGTATGTCCATCTCATTCTCTTTCATATTGAGAACTGTAGACATAGTAGCTATGTGCTTTCTAAGTTTGGTTGAGGATAGCATCTCTGGATGCACCGCACCACATTCTTTGGCTACCTGGCGTAGGGAGTCTGATCCCCTGATGTGGGTGTCTGCGCCCGGGCGGGAAAAGAAGTATGGGTTATGGTCAGAGATGGAACAGGCCCTTCTGTTCTCCACCAGCACCTCCATCGAAGCAATCATTTCAGGAGTCAAAAGAACCGGCACTTTCCGACTTCTTTTCCCTTTAATTTCAATGCGTTGAAAATGCTGACACAGCTTTTTCTCAAGTTGGGACAGTCCCAGAGCAATGTCAGAATGGATCCCAGTCTTACTTCTTAAGGTAAAGGCTGTCAGTGGCATCTTTGAAACCTCACCTTCCCTTCTTCGATTGAAAATGATGACCTCACAAAGAGTCAAAACTGCCAGTTTAGACCAATGCTTAGACGTTGGCTCACTTATTAGGGTTTGCACATATTCAGGTCGACATACCTCAATATGTGCATGCATGGCTCTAACGTCCTCAGTCAGAGGGAGCAGGTCCGGAGTGTTCCACTTGGCTTGCCGGAGGGTCTGTAGGGCAGCAGAAGAAACACAGACGTCCCACCTCTTCTCAAAAAGCAGCCGGCTTCGTTGGAGGTTTTTAATAAATAGTTCATCAACACAATGCTCCATTTTTGAGTCACATTCAAGAATATCTGCTAGCTTTCTGAGGCTATGGCCGAGTTTGAGGGCCAAGGATGGAGTCTTGTATTGATTTGTTTCCTCATCATATCCAGCCACAGACCTGACTGCATCAATCACATGGTTAAAGTTGGAAGGAATAAAGAAATCCTTAATTGTTTTCAGTTTCCCTGCGGTTTTTGCTTCGTTAATTAACCTACCGACTTCTCTCATTTTCTGCCTAATGTAATCATGCTTTGTCTTATCATGCCCGTGTTTTAAGTACAGGTGCTCTCCGAGTCTCAGAATCCCCTTTTCTGCTTTGACAACACCCGTGACCTCATCCTGATGCATTGCCGAAATTAAAGACCACAGCTTTTTGCTGATGCCCTCCGGTACAGGCTGGGCTAGGGAGCAGAGGGACTGGACCCTACTTCTACCTGGTTTAGCCTGGGCATCTTTCTGTGAAAGCCGGCACCTGGCCACATGCCTCCACAGCGACTTTCGCTTAAGCAATGCCCCACAGTCTATACAGTGCAAAAACTCACTGGATTTAACTGGGGAATTTGGCTGTTTAGCTGGGACTAAAGTTCCAATGCCGGCCTTTAAAACCTCAAAATTGTGCTCACGGTTTCCACTATTCCTGATCAAATCAAACTGAAGTTTACGTGCTTTAGATTTCACAGGTAGAGCCAATGCTCTGGCTACGTCACTTTCATTTCCATGTTTTCTAGTCAAATGACGGGACATTTTGTGGCAGGACATTGAACAGTAGAGGCAGAAGTGTCTCTTGCTGTATACTCGCCCCCCATTTTTCTTCTTTTGCAGCTGCATGATAACAATCTTATTTGCCTTTGGTTCGTCACTTTCCGAGTCTTGAAGAAAAGTGTTTTTGATTTTTCTTTTTCCATACTTTTTTACAGGTTTCTTCTTGACAGTTAAATCGTCAGAATCTGAGTCGACTTCATCAATTAGGGACTCTTGACTAAGCTGCACAAACAACAAATAATTTGTAATCATTCTATATAACAATTTGAAGTCATGACTTGTAGTCAGCACTTACCAGTGGTTTGTAAGCGTGCGCTTCAGTGTGCTCCTCCATGATTTCTTGCAGCCTAATGAACCACACACTTGCACCTTTTTCTAGCCTGACACCTGATTTCCTCTGTTGTGCTGCTCCATGATTGGCTCCAGCCTGCTGGACTGAAATTGCCCCAGTGTGCCCCTCCTTGATATCCCGCAACCCACCACCAGGGTTCCGACACATAACACACTTTTTTCAGGAAAGTAAACCTCCAGGGGTCCTTTCCATATTTTTACAGAGACTGCATAAGGACCGTTAGAAAAGCATTACCCATTGATTATTAAGCTTGGACCAGTGGGGTCCGGTGTTCGGGCCCCACCACGTAAAACCAGTCCCCATGACGTGAGTGGAATCTCAGGTTATGGAACCCACCAGGAGTTGAAAACAAGTGCACACAGACACACACACACACACACACACACACACACACACACACACACACATTCACACATTCACATTTACATATAGATACATGAAAAAGCAGAACATGAGAAAAAAGCATTTTAAAAGTTTACTCCAATGTAAACAAATATTTTTAATTGTCTATCACTTGAATCTTTATTTGAATCAGTATTTTCAGAAATCAGAAATGTTCATTTGACATTTTTTGTTTTTATTTGTTGATTTTGTACTGTGTGAAGTAATTACATTGATTAGGATTAGATCTGATGAGCCACTTCTTTGAATGAGAATAATATTGGCTGAAATTGTCTTTAAAGTAGAATCAAAATGACTAACCATACACAGTGCCTAACTCCATAACAAGCTGTGTACAGGAACTGTGACACTGCACCATTGACCAGAAGTGCATCGCAAATGACCTGATGTGCTTCAAGTGAAAAGACTGTATCTGGAGATCCTGATGTGCATCTGGAGAGACCAGAACCATGGCTTGGACCCTACTGATGTCCAAGATGACATCTCTCTATGACCTGACCTGATGACGACTGAGACTCACCCTCAGGGGACTCTGAGGACCTGAGGACCTGAGGACCCTGAGGACCTGAGGACCCTGAGGACCTGAGGACCTGAGGACCTGAGAGAAAAAAACCGGGGAGTGATGTTTATATTTCTAAAATCATACATTGATGAGTGCTAAATGAGACAGATTCTCATGATTCTTTCTTTTGTTTTTGTTTGTCCCTAGCTTCTGGACATCTGATGATCTATTGGACACAGACATTTGCAGAACAAGAACCAGCCAATGAAAAATCATCTGCAACACATGTAAAGTATTCAGACATCTGACAGACAAAAACTTTGACTTTTTAGTCTGGGAGACTGAGCAACTGTTAAAATGAGGCGGAGGTCCAAAAAGTTAAAGGTTTATTAAAACAGGTGCAAAAGAACCACTGTTTGATCACAAAACAAAATGCTCCAAAAGGGGTGAGGTACAGACACAGGACCCACTGGTCCCACGGACGGTCGAAGTGGCAGAGAGAGTGAGCCTGGTCTCGATCCCGGCCCTTTATGCCTCCCAGCTGATTACCCACAGGTGTGAGTGGGACGTCACTCAGCTGGAGGTGGGAGGGTCTGACAGGTGGAGGCAAGGAGAAACAAAATACCAAAACCAAAAGGACTTTGTCCGTAACACCTCCCTCCATAAAAACTAAGGTCTACCCCTCTTTAACAGGAAAACAAGTGCTTCCAAAAAACAACAATTATGGGAAAGGATATGGATGCCACCACCACCTGCGACCAAGTGGTGATGTGTGTGCCCAGTCACACGATGAGGCCTCAGCCACAACATGGTCCTTTCCCCTCCTGTGCTGGATACGGACGGTGTGGTCCAGAGTCAGCAGCGCCCCCTGCATCAGCCGTTGATCTGGGTCGGACATCAGGGCCAGGGAACCCAGGTTGCTGTGGTCTGAAAAACAGTGACACAAGGCGACCCAACACAAAACGTAGGCGCTGCAGAGCCAGCAGCATTGCCAACGCCATGCCCATGAAGGACAAAAACCGAAACACCAGGGTCAAACTGTCTGATTTCGGTAGAGACCTCGTCAAGCAGTTTGGTTGGTCCAGGTATGCCGCAACTTAACACAAGTCCAGCCAGACTGAACGGAAACCAGCCTTATCTGTGGGTGGAGGGGACACAGAAATGATTAACTCTGGCTTCTCAATGTAAACCGTGGTGTCATCAGTCCGTCCACACGAGGGCGCACCAACACCTGCAAAATCAGGAGCAAGCACAGAATTACCAACGTCACTCTGCCTCCCTCTTTCAGACTGAGTCAAAACGCTCATGGGACACACTTTTCCACCTGCACTGTCGCTCCACATGATGGACTCCACCCCATCAATTGGAGACTGGTCACGAGCAGCTACAGGGAAAACTCCAACCACGTGCGCAGGACTAACATAAGCACTATGAGCCTTGGGCCACGACTCACAGGACCGCAAAATAGCACCTTTCACGCAGTCATAGTCCAAGATGTCTGAGACTGCCAAAGATGCACACGCTTCAGACGCCCTGCCACTTAGGTTGCACTGCAGAAGGATTGCCCACATATCCCTAGGCCAGTGTAATGCCCCTGCAATGTGCTCAAAAACACCAAAATAGGACTCAACCTCCGTCTCACGGAAAGTTGGAAAAAGGTGGATGTTTTGAGTCACGTCAAACTCGGGTGGACTGACCACAGGTGACGAAACTGGACTGCAACCCGCTGATTGCAACTCCAATTGCCGCATCCTAAGCGCAGCGTCAGCCTCTATCTTTTTAAAGGCCACTTTGCAGGCAGTAACAGCCTCCGCTTTAATACGCTTCAACGCAATCTCACACTTTAGCTGAAAGTCACGCTCCTCCTTCTCCCTCTCGTACTTTAAACAAGCAATGCGCACATCCATGCGCGCATCACAGGGAGAACGTACCAGGGACTTCACCTCAGTCTCTTCAAACAGTGCAGAAGGAGAGCCCACCTTAGGCTGCTCCACGCGCTCTACACCAGGACGCACGGGGGACATCACTGTATCTCCCGCAGTCACAAGTCCAAGCATATCCATTTTGCTACACAAAGTCAACGCTGACTACACCTGCTGCTGCTCTCCACAACGACACGCCTCCTGGGATGTGCCAAGTACGCGCCCGCACACAGCTACGCTCAAAACTTACGCACATTCACGGGGGAAAAAAAGTTATGCAGGGTGCATTAATGAAAATCAAATCAATGTAGTTAAACACAAGAATTGAACCCAGACTCCTACTCAGGAACAACTAGACCTAGATATCTTCTGGGACTTGCCGGGCTCGAGGCATGCAGCCCCCGTCAGAGAATCCACTCCGCCCAGGATTCGTCCCGAAAATAATAAACTAAAACAAAAAACGGATGCCCGAAGGAATGGCGAATAAATCAACCAAGCTGGACACCCCCCTAGTCTAGCTGGGTCAATTCAGAGCACACAATGCCAGATGCACCCAGTCACACACACAACTCACCCAGAGCGCACAGATGACTCCCGTGCACCCACCGCAGTTCCACAGAAACCCGGACGAGCCCCCACGTATTACGAGCCACTAGGTGTTGAAGTCTAGAGAGTGTGACTCAGTAACACAAAAAGAACCGGGGGTGGAACATAGACAGGAAACGGGGTCTAAAAAGTAACAAGGTTTATTTACATATAAGTAAATGTACAAAAAGATCACACGGGTGGAGGAGCTCAGACTGGAGATTATCTCTTGGACAGTTTGATCATTTACAGGTGCAAAGTAAGTTAGCTCAAAGAGCCTTTTTGGCTGTTGGATGGTTATCTGTGGATTGGAGACAAGGGCGTTTTTGATGCCTTGAACCTTGTCATTGAAAAAATGTGCAAACTCATTACATTTACGTTTGGAAGTTAGCTCTAATGGCATTTGAACAGGGGGGTTTGTTAATCTATTAACTTTTGAAAACAGAACACGCAGATTGTTGCTGCAGCCTTCAATCATTTCAGAAAAATACCTTTCTCTCGTACTACGTAGCACCCGGTTAAACTCACACAACTTATCCTTGAAGATCTCGTAATCAACCTGGAGGTTGGACTTGCGCCACTTCCGCTCGGCCCTCCGGCACTTTCTCTTTTGTGCCCTGACCGAGTCTGCTTTAGCCCACGGCGCCTTCTGCTTATTTTTCACTATTTTAACCTTCACAGGGGCAACGGTATCCAGAACATTCAAAACACTAGAGGTGACAGAGTTAAACAGTTCATCTACAGTAGAATACGATGCATTCTCAAAGTTTATCATTCCCATAAATAGTTCACCCGTATTTTCATGTATGTGTCTTCTTCGTACAGTTGCAGAGTCCACTGGTGGTTTGTTAGTGAAACACATGTCAAAAAATACACAAAAATGATCCGGAAGCGCAACATCGACCACGTTTACATTAGAAATGTTCACCCCCTTTGTAACTAACAGGTCTAGAGTGTGCCCTCTGCTGTGGGTGGGGCCACTCACGTGCTGAGTGAGACCAAAAGATTCAAGAACAGAACTCAGCTCTTTTGCATTTCTGTCAATAACATTATCCACATGAATATTAAAATCCCCTGTAATAACTAAGCTATCAAAATCTGTGCATACAACTTCAGGAGGAGTAGAGGAGCAGAACACAACCCCATCTACATCAATGGGACGGCGGTGGAGAGGGTTCACAGTTTCAAGTTCCTGGGAACTCTCATATCTGAGGACTTGTCCTGGACCATCAACACCTCCAGGCTCGTCAAGAATTTCCACCAGTGCCTTTTCTTCTTCAGAACTCCCAAGAAGAATCACATGTCGCTCTGCAATAGAAAGCATTTTAACAGACTGCATTATGACGTGGTATGGGAACTGTACTATGGCGGAGCGAGAATCTCTGCAGCGGGTGGTAAAGACAGCCCACTCTCTGCCTTTGAGAACATCCAGAGCCAGCGCTCTGCGGCGGGCTCGTAAGATTGTGAAGGACTGCACTCATCCTGCACACACTGCCTCTGGTCGCCGCTACAGGGGTCTCCAGGCCAGGACCAGTGGCTAAGAGACAGTTTTTATCACAGAGCAGTCACACTCCTGAACTCTCAGCCTGTTAAAGCCCATTAAATAGACCTTAATGTAATGTAATATTGTACTAAAGGCTCAGCCCTGTGAGTGGAGTCACGTGACTTCCTGGTTCATTACTTTTTGCGGTTCTTGGTTGTGCTCCGGCCCGAACAATTTGAAGCTCACTTAGTGTGAAGGGTCCAGCCCACTGTTGCCTTCAGAACTCAGTCACTGATGAAACACTGTGTGTGTGAAGCAATCTGTGCAGCAGTGGCAGCTGCAGTAAAATACGGGAGCTTCAACCCGGTTTCTCCATCTTTGCTCCGCTGCGTTCTGATCGACGCCCCTTCTTGTCCCATGTCTGAGCCCTTCTTGAATTAGCACTATACAGTCCGCCACCTCCGTAACAAATATAATTAATGTATAAACTAGTGTTGTAGAATTAAAATGTTGTCTACTAATGATTTTAAAAACAGGCCCTCTGAAAAATGTGCACTAGGGAAAAGCCCCAAGGACACGAGGATTGCAAACAGGAACAAAGAGGGTCAAATGGAGAACTACAATCAGTCATCCAGATACCAACCTTCAAACCGGGACGAATTATTAACCCTTTAGGCGCCAGAGTTTTTTCAAGAAAATGTACAATTTTGATTTCAAGATTTCAAAAGGCTATAACTTTAAAATGGTTTGAGATAAAGGCATACTGTAAATTAGAAATATCTTCA